>CM066741.1:3645714-4353214 GCA_033961575.1 Aselliscus stoliczkanus
TAGATCAAATCAAAGCATAATTTCAAATTTGTTTGAAACATCATCCAGGCCATTAAAAATCTAAGCAGGAAAGAGTCATGTTTTCAAGAACAACTATGGATCCTGGTGTTAAGACTCAAAGTTAGAATTTTAACCAGTCATATCGCAAATTTTCATTTTATGGAAAAGAATAAAATTCTTGAGTCTTTTTCAATCACCGAAATTGCACTCTTGTATAAATAAACCTTTAGAAAAAAATAGGAAAGAATTTTCGTACTTGTTTAGATACATATTAATCACACATGTTCATTCAAGGGTTAAGTTCGTTTGTATTAATAATTATGTTGCAATGCAACTGAATCACAATAGTTCTAAATACTGAACTTCATTGTGTATTATCAACTGCAGTGACTTTGTCTTTCCATTGTTGAATATTACTGAATAAAGACAGTAGTTATTTTGCTTATAGGTTCACAAATGACAAAAGGTGGAGATGAAATGCATGAGAAAAGAACATGCAGACAATCACTGTGGCAAAGACATAATATTAGGCAAAATAATACTAATTCCTCAATGATTTGCCAACTAGCTAGGATGTAACACTAACATGGGGAAAACATTGAAAATGTCTTAAAATTACATATAACTTTGCAAGCAACAGATATGGCGTTCGGTCTGCATTCTTCCAATAATCTTTCAGGCCAGCAGGTGATTCTCACTATCTCTGGAATAAGTGGGATCTTCAGTTATATAATCCCCTTGAGAAGAACCCACTGACTGTCACTCATGGTGACGTCCAAAAGATGGTATTTAAATTATCCTCTATATATGCAAAATTATGAATGAAATTCACTCTGTACATGCAAATGGTCAGCAATCATTTCAATGTTATGATCAATAGCTTGTTCCTTCTTTGAACTTATGTAAATGAATCGTGAAAACATGAAAACATTTCTTATGTTGCTTGTTCCCTCCTAATTTGGAGGAAATCGCTTAGTAATAAAAGCTCTAAAATATGTTTAATTGCATATTAATGATATTAGAATTGATTGAAGATTTAATTTTCTGTCCTAGTGATTAATTTAGGTTTCTTTTAACTGCTTAGAAAGCAGTATGGTTAAAGCCAAGCATGTGGAAAGTATTTTTAATGGATCATGTAAATTTCGGGTGAGCTTATCAAAGGGTCTTAACAAAGATACCTAAAACATTAAAACATTAGCTTAAGAGTTTTGCATTAGCTTAACATTCAATCTGTCTTCTTGCCACCATACATAGAATTTAAAAATTTTTTTTTAATTTAGCCCTTAAATAATCCTCAAATAATGACCATAAAGAGAGAATTAGCTCAAGCTTCTTATTGAGCAAAAGATTAAGGGAAAAAAAAAACCCAAAACAAAACTCACCCCTCCCACCTGTCATATTCACAAGTGATATTGTGGTCAGAGGGAGAAACTTGCTCCTTTTTGTGCAGATAGCATTTCTGGGGGTACACTTCCCCCAAAAAGAATGTGCACAGATGGAGGCGTCAGACAATACTGCACTGCATTCATTTATAAAAAGGTTTCTGAATTAAGCAAGTATAATTCTACCAATTTTTCAGATTTAAAAAAACAAACAGTGTTTCCATTGAATTTTTGCCGAGATCAAGATTGGAACCACCGTTTTCCTGTTTCCCGACTGCCACAAAATGCTGACAAATGGTCACTAGCAGGAGTGACTGTGAATATGCCAGGGCAATGGTGGCAAGGACAGACAACAGGCCCCACATGCGTGGCCTGCGTGACGGGGCAGCTTGTGCACGTCTTTCTTTCGAATGGGCTCCAGGGCCCCGTGGCTACACACCTGACACAGGCGCTCTGTTAGGCACTCTGCTCTGTGAAGACTTCTGTCTATTTTGCACAACCCCCTTCACTGCTGTCTTAGGGGTTCTAATTGAATATAAAAAAAATTAATAAGTCACTTGTATTAAGGTCTAAATGTTCAACATTCAAAGAAAGCAACCGTTCTGCATCAACTGTTCTTTTCTTAGCAAAATTAACTTGAAAAGAACTTAAGTCTTACACATGCTTGTGTAAGGAAGCTGTACTTTTGCTTCGGCAGCCTGGAAAGCGTGGCTCTGCGTTGCTGGAGAATCACTTTGGCAATGCTGAACTTACTAGATGCTTACGGTACTTAATGAACCAAATGGTATGAAATGAGAGGAAAAACATGCCAACAGAAGATGATAATTAAAATACAATACACAACAGAACACCAAAGGGTTCTCTCTGAACACAGAACTTTAAAAGATCTTGATACTATAAAAAAAATTAAAGAAAAATCACATTTGGAAAATAGTTCTCCTTTACGTAAAGAGCGCTAAATGATTTTCCCTCTCAAAGCTAATCCTGGTTTGGACACGTTTTAAAGCCCGTGTGTGCCGCACGCTTACCCTTGCCTACTAAGCAGCCTGTGAACAGGGGCATTCTGTCCTTGGTTTGGCTGAAGGACCCTGCTGACAAAGTAAACAAAAATTTAATTCAACAGGATAAATTCCTTCTTCCCCCCACTTTCTTTCCATAGATGAAAAATGGTAACAGTGAGTGAAATCATCCACGCAATGCTATGGCCGATATTATGGTGCAACGCAAAGCAAAATGCTTAAAGCAGATTAATACAGTCGTAAATTGTGTTCAACAAGAGCCCAAACCTTTGGTTTTTGTCAGGAAAGAGATGCCCAGTGTATTAATCCCTCTGCTTTTAGATAATTTATTTATATGCTTTCCAAAAGCCAATTTCCTTTCAAACACCTGAGAGAAGAAACTTCACTCTTGGAAGAGTAGAAAACAGGTCAGAAATACTAAGCTAGCTTTCTAAGGTTTTTAAGTAAGTATCAAAGACTCCCCGGACTGTGGACTGCACTCAGGGCACATGGGGCTCAAATTTCCACAGAGACAGCATGTCCACCGAACGTTCCAGAACATCTGGCCTGACCATGTGACCAGGTACAGGACCAGGTGGAGTCTGACCCTGCCATCCTCCAACTGAACAGGGAGTGTCTTACTGAGGTAAAGTGGATCGGAGCCAAGAAAAAGCAAGCTGAGGATTTATAACATTTTCTTTCCCTTGGAAAAAAAAAAATGTGTCTCACTGAGACTAAGTGATTTTTCTTACCTTGTTTCAGAAGGATTTTGTTTAACCAGAAATTTCTTATTTGGCATTCCCATTTCAGCAGCCCTAACACAGTATAAAAATCAGGACATATAAACAGTGTATTTGGAAAGGGAGAAAAACATGTTTATAAATGCGATACAGGATGGCAGAAACAAATCGTCATTAAAACGTTGGCATACCACTGAAAAACCTATCGTAAGCATACTAAAGACTACTGTCGAAGAAGAGTTTGAATAAGATAGTTATTAAAATACTCTTTGCATTAAGTTTTTTCTCCCGTGAAGTCTTTAGGACATTAGAAAAAGAATGTATTTAAAAGATACAAAATTAACACTGAATATAAGGATGAACTATGTTTAAGATTATTTGATTGGCTACTAATTGTATAAATTGAACACTGACAAACTTAGGAGTTAATACATTTATCTAAAGAGGAAATCAGATTTTAACACTTCATTTTAATAAAGCTCATTATAAAAAAGGGGATTTCTATCAGTTCAGCTGCAGAAAAGTAAACTGTTCCTCATTTCTAATATGCGTGTACAAACAAACCAACCAATAACCAAAATTAATTGGTTTGATAATAAACGAATGTTAACATGACACGACAAATACTTACTTCATGTACTTCTTCCTGTCAAGAGACTTCTGTGTTGCAGCTGAAAGAGCCACACGTGGACTCTTCATTTTATCCTTTAAACACAAAAGTAACATAAAGCTTTAGCGGTACCGTGACACCACTAAACCATAGTTTAGGATGATCTCAAACGGCACGGGCGAGCATCTCCCACTGGCATTTTGAACTTTAACTTCGTCTTTATAACTGGAGCAGTCTGATTTTTAAAGATTGAAATTATTTTCCCAATGAAATATGAAATTTGCTTGTTTTTCTTTTGCTAACCACACTAAAATCATTGATTCAAACCACAGATCTCTAACATTGATCATTTCAAATTAACTGGGAGCCTGTTTTCTTATTCTGATTTCCCAAAGAGGCAAAAGCCATGTGACCGTTTTAAGGAAATTCTACCAGGACCAACTGATAGTTTTCTGTAAGCCATCCAAGCAACATTCAAAGTTTCAGGTCCAAAATCAAAAACAAAGTGTAATTCTTTCACTAATTTCTTTTCAATCCATCTACAGATTTAAATGCTGGTAATCCTGGGAATTACCTGTGCTTAAGAACTGTTGACTTCTCTGAAGACAACAGAGAAGAACCTGTTTGTGAAATAAAAAGAAATGTATATGTATATTGATTTCTGCCCTTGGTTCCTGCTAATACTCAGTCTTTCAGCCAAGTTGCTAATGTAGAGCAAAGCTCCTAAAACCCTTGCAGTCTGAGTGATGCAGTTGGTAGAAGCATCTTTTGTTCTAGTATCTGGTCTTTGAGACTGGTTCCTGACACAGAACTCCTAAACCACTGGAGTTTTCTGGGTGAGAGGAGTGTTTGAATGAGGGGACTCGGGGTGACCCCTGGAAGGGAGCTAGTTATCAGAAAGACCAAGAATGTTTAGAAGCTTGAAACTTTCAGCCTTACCCCCTATCCTCCAGAGACAGAAGGGGCTCGAGACAGTGAATAATTCATCATGTCTACATGAAGCCTCCGTAAAAAGCCCTGAAGTTCAGACAGCGTCCAGGTTAATGAACACATACATGTGCCAGGAAGGTGGCCCCAAGCCCCAGGGCCTCAGGACCCTTCCAGACCTCGCCCTAGGCATGCCTGTATCTGGCTACTCCTTTATTCTAGAATAAACCAGTCAATGTAAGAAGTGTGTCCTTGAGTTCTGTGAGCCACCCAAGAAAATCACAGGTGCAAAGGAGGTTATCGTGGGAACCTTGATTTATAGCCGTCAGTCAGAAGTACAAGTGACAACCTGGGACTTGTGATTAGCGTCTGAGGTGGGGGCGGTCTTAACTGCCTCCTTAACTTGTGGTATCTGATAACTCCAGGCAGACAGTCTCGGAGCTGAACTGAGTTGTAGGGTAGCCACAGCCTGTGTCAAAGAGCTGGTTGGTGTGGGGGAAAACCCACACATCTGATGGCAGAAGTATTTGGTGACTGTAGAAGAAATTGGTTTTCACTTGTTTATGAAAAAACTCAGATCACGTACCATTTGCCTGAGCATTTTCTCTTTGCGAGCTTCTCGATCATGATGTAGAATAGACATTCTTTCAGCTGCATCCATCACAAAGAATATGTCATGAATACCATAGAGGGCAGCTCGCAACTAGGTTCAAAGGAAAAACACACATTGCACCCATTTAAAAAGATGAGGTGAGGGCTCAGTAATGGTACATGCACTTTTACTGAGAGGGAAAGGTGGAAAGCTTTCATTGAAACGTATTTTCTGTGGGTGAGTGCGAGACATAAACATGCCATTTGCCAAAGGCTTCAGCAGCCTCACCTGAGCCAGCACTCTGTCCTGAAGAGAAGCGTCCTGGGCAGAAACAGCCCCTCTCTTTAATGGTCCTTCAGACTGAAAACTTCTGAGGAATTCCATAGTGTCCTGAAAGAAAAAAAATGTTCCTTCAGAAACCATTTTTCTAGAAAGATTCATGATCACTGGAGTTCCTTGTTTTTTTCTTTAGTTAATCCAAAATTACTTGGGGTGACCAGTTAGCTCAGTTGGTTAGGGCGTGGTCCTGATAACACCAAGGCTGTCAGTTCGATCCCCGCATGGGCCACTGGGAGCTGCACCCTCCCTAAAAGAGTCAACAATAGCATTGAAACATGAAGCCAATGTGTAACCAATGACCATGGCTGTTCCCCAGTAAAATTAAAAAAAAAAAATTACTAAGAACACAAAACTATTACTTATTAGACCTCAAACAGCTCTCACTTTAAAGATGAAAATACACAAAGTGCTTCATTTATGGATTTTTAAAAATTATCTGAATGAGATTAATAATCAGATTTCTAAAACTGCCTGTTGCAGTAACTAAAAAATGTTTGATCTGCCCGAGTTCTGAACTACTTTGTCAACCCAGCTGTAACAAGACTGATAAAAACTGAGAGTGAAATACGAATGATTTACAACAATCTTACTTTCACAGTTTGTCGAAGCTGCTTCAGTTTATCTGTCTGCATGAGCCTACGAGTAAGAAATCCTTTTGCCACAGCAGTTATTTTATTAAATTTTGCTTGTACTTCGGGACTGAAAGCCTAGAAGAAATGAGATAGACACAGTGTTTTAAGAATCTGAGCATTATACTCAAGATTGTTTTTCTTAATCTATTACAATGAACTAAGTTCTATATATGTCTGTCCTGCATAGTTTCATCTCTAATAAAAGCTAATAAGCTACTTGATGTATGGCAAGAATATTCATGCTCATTTGTACAACCTAAGAGAATGCCGCTCTTTTAAAAATACAGAAAGATAGCTAGATAATAGACAGACAGACAGAAGACAGACAGACACATGTTATACATCGTTAAGTCTGCCCACCTGAGAGCATTTAGTGGTGGCCCTTCCAGAAGGCCTTGTTACTAGGAGTTTGGCCAAGCCACCGGCTGATGATCCCCAGAGGTAGAATGGTGCTTCATTCGCAGAACCAAAGCTATGTTGGAGGGCAGAATTTGTGAACGCTGGGAAAATATACACATAGTATTATACTCGATATCATATCAGCAGAATATGCAGAACACCCAAATGAACACCTCTGACAATCATTACGAATAACAACTGCCTCTGAACCTGATCCACAGGCAGACTTGAAATATTTATGGAATTGAAGCTTAGGCACCAGGTGGATCTTTTCAACAAGGACAGCATCTCAGGATAACTGATGATGTGAAGATAAGCTCTTACGGGGACTGAGGAATTAGATGGAGTAATTCAAGATCATTCTAGAGATAGCAAACCGGGTTTTCCCTTGAGGTAAGTCAGCTGCTGCATGAAGGAACAAAGCCTGGACTCTAGGTCAGGTTTCCTGATATTTGTTAACGTGGCTTTTCTCATGAACACCTGCTCACCCATCTTTGATCTACGGCTATTATTTAATTGTTCACTGGTTACTAAGCAGCTGGCTGCAGGTTGGACATGGAATTACTTGAGGAAACTTACACTTTTAAAGTGAGGAGTGAAATACCTTACTATAGGAAAATTTTTTTCAAATGGAAAAGGATTTGTAAATATTTACCCGAACTATTAGAATTGGATGTGTGAAGCGAGTCCATGTGAGACAGCATCGTTTCTAGCAGGCTGGAGTCGCTTATTCTCCTCCATTCTAAGGCCTCCGCACCGTTAATGCCCAACTCAGGGGCTTCCACTGTAGGCACCTTCTTCTCTTTGAACATTTTCTCCTGTTCTTCTATTTCCTGTACAGGAACAGTTCATTATAACACACTAGGTATTTTGATCAATTGTATTCCAATGTAGTATCATTATAGGCTTAGCTAAAAGTGTGTGTAATTACCAAAATACTACCATCTATTTCAGGTGATCCTCCCTTAGATAAAATTCACTATTTAATTGATTTTAAAATGTGATATATTAACAATAATAATCTTAAAATAAATGTCTTCCTCTTATGATATACTCTTGCAGAATGCATATTTCAGCATCTATTTATAAAATACCTTTTAAAGATATCAAGTGTTCAATTGAAGATTGATTAAAATATCCTTCCGATAAAGTCTACATTATTATTTTTAGATAAGAATCTAAATATTAAGTCTCACATTCTGGCAATAAAAATATTATCCAGGAAGAGAGTCAGAGGAAGAGTAATAGATATATATGATATGGAGCGGGGAGTGGGGTGGCGAATTGGGGGTGGGGGGTTGTCACTTTGAGGGGTAAAATGTATAACTATTGCACTGTGTTGTACACCTGAAACTAATTTAAAAAAAAAAATTATATACACCCATATAAAAAAAAATATTATCCATGTCCCAAAATCAATGACTCCTTTAGATTAAGCTATTTAGATTAAGCTATACACACGGGGGGAAATTACAAGTATCTCTCCCTGACCAAAGCTCACAGGTATCAGGGCTGGACCCCACTGACCACCGTATGTCCCTCTGTTTAATTCCTCACCTTTTGCAGTCTTTCCTGTTCCCGCCCCTGCTCAGCTATAAGTAGTGACAATTGCTGGGCGTGCTGTTCTTCTAGTCTCTTCCGCATTTCTTCAAGAGCTAACACCTTGCTTTTTAATGTCTCCTCGCCTTCTGAAAAGAAACACATTCCCCTCGGATTTAGAAAATCTACCAGTCTAACAGCTGATGTTTTAAATCATCAATTTCAGTTGTGATTCTCAGCAGCGTATTCCTGGATCTAACATAATGTAACTGAGACACGGCCAGGTCCCCACTTTGGACCACGTCCGCTTTCGCCACTCTCCCTATTTCACGCTGTCAAATAAAGGCCTGCATCTCCCATCCTTCCCCACTCATTCGACAGACCCCACTATGATCCGAAGTGATGGAGCTCAAACTATGTATGTTCGATCTAGATTCTCCTTACTCCACCTAACCTCAAAACGTGGGCTCCCTCCCCAGAGGGGCTCTCTCCCTTGGCTGCCCGGGGACAGCCACCGCCGGCCAGCCTGCTTTGAACTTGGCTTTGGCGAAGGAAACGACTTCTCCCAAGTTCATGCTCACCTCCAATGTCCCGATCAGCACAGTACATAGCCCAGCCCCTCCCCACAACGGAGACCCACTGAAGGACCATCCGCACTGCAGAGTGCCCGTGGGGGCAGCTGAGGGCTTGGCTGAGGCCATGTCACAGCTCAACTGCTCCGTCAGCCCCTCCCCCCTTCCACAGGTGTGGTCCCAGAGCCTGCAGGTCCCACCTGCATCTCACAGCAGATTTCCTAACAACAACATGCTGTGGGCAGCTCTCCACACGCTGCCCTGCCTCCTGCCCCCTCTGATGGGGACCTGGCTGTCCCCACAGCCCAGCTGCCACTGGTGGCTTTGCCTACTTCTGGGTTTCAGTGAGGCAGCCTCTGGCCACGTTATGGGGTTTACTTGGAGAGTCCAGGTCATCAACTGTTTTTATTTGAGTTCTTACTGAGTTGCACAGGTTTTAAATGGTCTGCCCCCACTCTATTTCTCCTACAAACCATGTTATTTTAGCATGCAATTTTAAAGAATAGGAAGGTTTTTCTCAGGAAGATAAATATCACATTAGAGCTGAAATGTCTATGTCTAAATACTTACCTTACTTGATCATATGTCATCCACATTGGTAATGAAGAACTATGGCCATGACAACAAAGTGAAGATTAATGGAGAAGACATGTTGTAACAAGCTGTTAATACAACACTCGATGCAACAGAAAGTAACTTGAAATAATTTCCACCGATAAAGACACTATTCTTGAAACACTACTCACAAAGCCTCATGTGTGATATTCTCTCTAATAATTTGATGTTAAACTGTTTACCGAAGGCCCAACTCCACGGAGATCTCATCACACATGAAAGGACAAACTGATGAAAATATTGGAAACCATCGTCCAAAAGGGAGACACTGTAGCAATACACTGGATTAGGGGGCAGCCGGTTAGCACAGGTGGTTAGAGCACAGGCTCATAACACCAAGGTTTCCAGTTCGATTCCCACATGGGTCAAGGGGCTGCGCCCTCCACAACTAGATTGAAACAACTACTAGACTTGGAGCTGATGGGTCCTGGGAAAACACACTGTTCCCCAATAAAAAAGTTAAAAAAAACCACATACTTTAAAAAAAGTACATACACTGGATTAAAACTACGAGGGATGTTTCATTCAAGAACTTTTTCCTGCAGTCTTTACCAGAATTCTCTATAATACCAAGTGGGTTGTGAAAGATGCAAAATTTAAATTAAAAACTAATTCAAGAAAGCCTATCAAATGGCAATAAACTGTAGCTAATTATATGCCCTCTGATAAGAGAAACAAAGTGAAGTACCCTAACAAACAGATGAAGATGGTTATTATTTCACAAAACATCAATCATAAGTATTAAATAAAGGTGCCATCTGCTTGGCAGGTAGCAAAAGCTTTCAGATTTGCTTACCTTTGCAACTACTTTCTAATATTTGATTCTTGCTGACGCAGGCAGATCCCTTCGGGTATCTTTTTTCTGGCAACTGTTGCCTTTCCTGTTCAGCTATTCCGGGTGTGGGGACATAAGGGCAGTTTTCTTTCTGCAAACCATCAGCATCCAAATCAAGTCTCCGTTTCACTTTCTCAAAGCTGTTGTCCAAAAAGTGTTCATTTCCACAGCACACCGAAGGGGTGTCCATCTGCTGCCTGGTATTCTGGTTTTGCATCAGTAAAGGAGATGGGTTTTTTACATCATAAGACTTATTCAGTTCTGTTTGTGAATTGCAAGAGTTTTTCTCTAACACGCTGGCTGACTTGAGTCCACTCGTGGTTCCAAAGTTTTGACTCACTAAACACGGACCAGTGGCATAGGGCTCGTGCAGTCTTGGAATTGGAGGACATGTACTGTCCATTTTTTGTGGACCTCTTGCATTGCATGTTAACTGACCTACGAAAGCAAGTCCATGAATCATTTTATTTTCTACATGATCTCCTGAAGACTGACATACCTGATTTGATTGACCTAAAACAACTTCCTGTATGGCTTCAGATGTATTTTTGCTGACATAAGCCTTGCTTAAACAAACTTCTGTTAAATCAATTGGTAACTTTGGCACCATTTCAGGGATGTTTGCTTTTTCATTAGTATCTTGAACAATTACGTCTACCACCTGTTCTTTTCCTTTAGGACTCAACTCACAGGCATTTATCGGGTCATTTATAAGTATATGACACACTGATGATGGCCTAGAACGCCTTCGATGCATTTTCGGACTCAGGCTGGGTTCTGGGCTAGGTAATTTGGCATACGAACCAGTAAGACTTTTGAGAACATTATTTTCAGTAACCAAAGTGGGAATGACTTTAAAATCAGAATCAGGATCTGCAACAGTGGTTCCTACAGGTATGTCCGCTTTAGAAGAGCTCCCTAAAACTGATGAGTTTGTGCTGCTTTCTTGAGTGGAAGCACCTTGGAGAAGCACATTTGATTTATTAAGGCTGGGCTTGTCGGGAATTACTGAAGCGCAGTGCCTGCTGGTCAGCGGGGCCTTCTCCTTGACACAGCCGGTCACCGCGACAGCGTCATTTTCTTTGTCTGAATGGCTCTCATTAACACTCCTCTTTGCACTACTTCTCAGACCGCGTCTCGATTGTTCTCTTTCTATGTATTCCTTTGACTTTTTCATCAGGCTCTGAAGGCTCATGATGTAGGGATCTGCAGCAACTTCTTCCAAAAGGGACGGTTCCTGTGCTTCATTTGTTGAGAACAGGCCATCGGAAGTAAGAGTCTCTGGGGGGCTCATGGAGGGGGTCTTCAGAGAAGCTTCGTTTTCTGTGTGGCTAGTACTGGAATGGTCACATTGCTCCCGAGAATTAAATGCTTCTGAGCCTCCAGCTAAGCCCATCCCATTAGGTTTAAACTGGTCCTCAGGATTCAATGGTAGAAGTCCAGTTATCTTTTCGAACTTTGCTAAAGTGGAGTGTTCCGTAGGGCTTGGCAAGATATTTGGAAATGGAGCGGGAACATTCAAGTTTGTGACTTCTGAATGAGAGTAAACTGTTTCAGTTTCCCACTGATCAAAACCACTGGCCTGAGGTGCTTTTCTAACCTGAAAAGGGGAAATTTAAGAGTGAATGTTTCCTCATTGCACAAAGCCTTTGATTTCATTGTTTTCAAAAATAAAACAAATTAAATATTCAGACTTCTGATATCTGAAAACACAAACAAAAGCGAAGACAACCTTTTTCTACGGTATGCTTTGTCACATGGAGCTCAAATTGCTATAACAGCATCTCTCGATCACCCTGACCTACTTACTACGGGTTTTTTCTAAAAAAGGAATGCACCTATTCTGATACAAATAAAAATCTGTGCAAGTATATACACACACATATATTCATATATCCATGTGTGATTTAATCTTGGAATAGAAGCGTTTTCCTTAACTTTCATCTGGTTATATGTCATTAACATCGCCAACTATTCCTCCTCTGAGAGCCATCATCTCAGGACAACGATATATGAGACAAAGGGCAAATAACTCCATGTCTTACACAAATGATTCCCTCTTTAACAAACACTAACATGCCCTGGATACTGTTTAAGGGAAAATAATCCAGTAATAAGACTCTGGCCTACCACATGTTTACACCAAATTTTAACTAAAACCTATTGTACAATGAGGCAATTTTTGTAGTAAATGATATCTCAGCTACATAGCTTAAATTACTTAAAAATAAGAAAAACTTCAACCTAGAACTCAATTTACTAAAGCAAATTCTAATTTGATTAAATGATGGTTATTTCAAACAGGAACCTGTTAATGAGTTTTAGAACAAGAAAAATTAAGTTAAAAATTTAATAAATTAAGATGAGAACAACTATATACACAAGAAATCCAACAGAAAAATAAATAAAATTACATTTTGTATCTAAATAAAAAAAAATTAAAAGTGAACTAGGAGTCTTTCTAAAGATTATACAAGAATATATTAAGAAATTATCATATGAATATAGGCTCCAGAATCCTGAATATTGAGATTTTTACATTGTTTTTTTTTTTTTTTTTTTTTTTTTTTTTTTTTTAAGATTTTATTGGGGAATTGGCGGAGGGGAACAGCGTTGGGAAATCGGGGAAGGGGAACAGACAAGTTGCTCTCTTTTTGTTCTTCAGTTTAGTTGCGGAGGATGTTGCTTCACCGCTGGCATCGTCATTGCGCTCTTCCCGGATGAGGCAGATCGGTCGCTGGCCTCTGGATGTCGCTCACCGCGGCTATTGGCAGCTCACTCCTGGCTGCCAGCCGCTCACGCTGGCTGCGGGCCACTCACTGTAGCCTATGGCAGCCCACACCATCACCGGGGCTCGCACAGCCCAGCTCCAGGTGGAGCTGTTGTCAGCTGTAGAGGGCAGTGTCACTGGCCCTCATGTGGGATCCGAACCGGGGCCGCTGGCATCCCAAAACCAGCGCTTAACCAATGCGCCACTCGGCCGGCCCTTTACATTGTTTTTTGTATGTGTTTTTTCCTAGGCCACATGGCACTTCTATTTTACCTTACAAATCCCAAGACACGTAATGGTTTCTAGGTACTATGCAATAAACAGTATGAGGTGTACTCAGTCACAACCTCAGGACCAAAATAAAACAAAGAGAATACATGCTCACGAAATCCACAAATATATTCATAGGTTTAAGAAAAATAAATTACTTCCTTAAAATATCTCATATTTCACATTTGTGATATTAAGCAACTATGTTTTTTTGTTTTGTTTTGTTTTGTTTTGTTTTGAGGGCAGTGTCACTGACCCTCATATGTGGGATCCGAACTGGGGCCGCTGGCATCCCAAGCCAGCTCTTAACCACCACGCCACTCGGCTGTCCCGCAACTATGTTTTTTGTACACCACTAATATGAACCTTTGGTTAGGTGATTAAATAACAACAAAATCTATCATAGAATCATTGGTTTTACAGATGAAACAGAACTGAGAAATTTTTAATATATAAAATTTCTCTACCTATATAATTAATTCATCAATCTACAGTTCAACATTGTACAGTCCAACATTTACAGAGAATTAAAAGTTTTCAGACTCAACAATAATCTCATTGGTAACATATTTAATATACTCCCTCAATGGACCAAAAATAACATGCCATTTTTGTTTCAATAATAAAAAATATCTAGTAATTCAAAATCCCACCCTTAATGTATTACACATTATATTTTTTTAAAACTTAATATGAACAGAATTATAACTTGCAAATTAAAATCTATTACCCATAGAGAAATGAAGATAGCAATTAATATCCTAAGGTACACTGTATATATATCTATTATCTAGTAGAATGACACAAACCACAGACCATAAGATTATGGAAAATTAAAAAGATATAACCAGCAAAACAGTGATATACATGGCAGAAATTATTTATTCACTCAAATTCATTTGTTTTTCTTTTTGGTATGAAATGATCCAGACCTTAAGACAGATTATGTAATTTTAAATTAAGCTAAATAAAAACAATTACAAAGATATGGATGCGTTGTTTAAACGGTTTTAATTAGGATCTAAGATGCATCTAGGCAATTCTATTTAATCTAAATTGTATTTGTGCATCTATGAGCAGAGTTTTCACCAAAGAAAAAATGGGAGGCAGTTATTTACAAAGAATGAGAATAAGATCATTGAGTCAATAGTCTGATTAGTTCAGAGGTAAACTACAATGGACAATTCTGTCATTTTGTCACTGAGAATTCAATGCTTTTAGAGTCATAAGACACAGACAATAAACAATTATGTTCAGTGCGGTGCTCCATTGTCTAAGAATCCTCTGACTCAAGTACTGGGAATCACTAACAAGCAAGCGAATTCTCTTTGGAGTAACTGAAATGGAATATCACGAATTATGAAGCTTCTCACACAGAACAGTAAAGTATGTTGGTAATTAAATAGTGCAAATAAATTTATGACACTAATGTCATCAATGCTTATACAATTGTGACTTCTTAATCATTTAAAAGAACTGAAAGTACACACCTGAACATTTTCAAGAATCTCCTGAACACGAGTCAGTAAAGCTTTCTTCCTATTGACCTGCTTTCGCGTTTCTACATCCAGTGCTCTCTGCTTTTCTTGTTGCATTTCTTTTCTTTTCTCAATGTTAAGCTGCAAAACATCATACATATGTAATTATGTCTCATAAATCTAAAAATAGCATAAAATCAGGACGTTTTCAATTAGAATGATTAAAACGGCCTATAGGGAAAGACATCTGCGTAGAAGATGGGGTAATGACAGGGACGGGGTATGAGAGATCTTTCAGTGACGATGAAAATGTCCTCTGAGTTACACAAGCATATGTCACATATCAACACACATGAAACTTCAATACTAAAGATCTCTGCTTTTTACTGTATGGAAATTATTCTCAACTGAAAAAATAAATTGAAAGAAAGAAAGAAGGAAAAAAGCCTGTTCGCTTATCAATGGCTCTAAAATGAGAGATAAAATTCAAATTCACTTTTTTGGCCACTGCTGAGCTTTTCACTTGGCAATGTCATACTTCACTGAGTCAGTTAGATTCTCCATCATCAGTGTACATTTTACCTCTCTGCTACCTCAAGAAAATCTCCAAAGGTTTAATGATAAAAGAAACAGCTGTTTTGCCTAAAAATCAGAACACATATTTGGCTCTATTTCACTGTAACCTTCAATGAAAATATAATGTACCTAAAAAACTGAAGTCTTCCAAGTATTGTATCTTTTTACAGTGGATTTAAATCTTAATTATTAAATCCTAGGAAGTTTTGTCACTATTTTAAGAAGTCAGGACTTATTTTAGACTTATTCATATGGAAAACATGTCCTAAAAACTTATTCCAAAGTTGCAATATTCTTCTATCAAATACAACATAAAAACATGGATGAATGTCAATAAACATCAGATTTTGCTTATAAATAAGTAACTGATAGGGTTATAGACCCTAAGTGATAAAGCTTAGATATTTTGGTCCATATTAAACTAATCAAGTCTTATGTCCTCAAGTAGCTGATAAAAATGTTGTTTTAAAATTTTTTTCTCATCTGCATGGTACCAAAGAATCATGCCACAGTTTATTTGCTAATAAAAAAGAGGAAAGAAAAGGTATACCTTTAAAAAGTCATCTGGCAGTCACCACTGTAAAAGCAAGTATTCAAAGTAAACATCAAAATAGAGGAACTAGGTGTTATGTAACTCCTGATTTAATTTACTATGAAGTACACAGCATCATCTCCAAAGAATTCTTGCCCAAAATGTTTAACCTGACTCTAATCAAACTTTTAGACTTAATTTCCAGTTTATAGAAACTGCAGGGAGTAGAGGACAAGTTAAACATTGAAGGAAACAATAGACAAAGCCAAAATGTACAGCACTCTACAAGATAACTGGTCTAGTCTCTAAAAATTCACTATCATAAAAACAAACAAAAAAAGTTTTTAAGAGACAGAGGAACGGTTCCAGATTAAGAGAGATTAAAAAATCATAACAAGCAAATGCTATTGGTGAACTTTGAATCTAGATTATTAAAAAAAAAGGTTTTGAACACAAATTGAGAAATCTGAATAGGGACAGAATATTAGATGCTATTCAAATTATTATTAATTTTCTTAAAGTGTGATCATGGTGTTGGGGTTTTATGTAAGAGAACATCCTTATGTTTAGAATATTTAGGGGAGAAATGTCATGTATCTGCAATTTTCAAATGGCTCAGCAATGAAACAAAAAAAAGTAGGCAAATATATACACACACATATACATATATATATATACAAAATCAAATACAATAAAACAAAAATGTTAAAAACTATTAATCTAACTTGTAGATATATGGGTGGTTGTTGTACTATCCTCACAACTCTTACGTATGTTTGAAAATTTAAAAGCAGAAATTACTTATCTTTTAACTCCTGTTACATAAGAAAAAATTAACTCTTTCAATCACATTAATTTTCTGATTTGAAATAAAATCACATGCATATAAAAAATACTCAATCCACATCAAAGGGTATGGGATGAAAACTGCGTCTTCGTTCTCATCTTATATTCCCTTACCCCTGGCCCAGAGAAAGAGTACAATACCCTTATTTTAAAAAGCTAGGGCCGGCCGAGTGGCGCCGCGGTTAAGCGCTGGCTTGGGACGCCAGCGGCCCCGGTTCGGGTCCCACTTATGAGGGCCAGTGACACTGCCCTCAAAAAAAAAAAAAAAAAAAAAAAAGCCAAATAGTTAACACATATTAACTATCTCTTATGATCTAGGTGGTGGTCTACACATTTTAAATGTATTGGTTCATTTAATCCTCAAAATAGCTCTGTGAGGCAGGCATTATTTTTATTGTCATTTGACAAAGAAAGAAAATGGACTTGCAAGTTCACAGAGCAGGTAAGTGGCAGAGCAATGATTTGAACCCAGGCCAAGAAGGCACCAGAGCTGGGCTTTTAACCACTACTCTACACTGCCCCCGAGAGCATGCTGTGTGCAGTGATTTATAGTAGCTTGCGGGGATTCTTCCAGGCCCACATATTACGTGTGTTGTACTCCTTCTAATGTCATGTATGAGATTCTACAAAATGGACCAGTTAAGCTTGTCCGCTACCAATGGATATTTAGGTTGTCTGTCAGTCTTTTTCTATTTTAAACAATGCTCCTATAACCTTATGAATATTTCTTTGGGCACACAGATAAATATAATTGTAAGATATTCCCAAAATGGAATTGCTAAGTCAAAGATTATGCATACTTTTAAATTCTGATAAACACTACTAAATTGCTCTCCAAATATAAAATTAACTGGTTCTCTCAGCAAAAGTGCATTATAAGTGCCTTTTCCCCACAGATCCTATCAGATCTTTGCAAATCCAGTAAGTAAAAAAAATGCTAACTCATTTGTATTTCTTTATTTATGAATAAGTTAGGCATCTTTTTGATGTTTATTACCCTTTCTTTGGTTTCTGTGAACTGCCTTTGTGGGCCACTATAGAAAAAAAGGTTGTGTAAAAATGAAAAAACGTTTACCAGTGGAGAAAGTACAGCCACTCCATGGAAGCGAATAAGTGAGATGCTTTCAGACTGGCCAGGTAGAAAGCTCTCTGTGGACAGTGATGCTTCTTGGATTCTGGCAAGACTCTTCTCACAGAACTTGTCATATTCCTCCATCTTCCCACAACCACACTACAAAAGAGACAAATGTCATTTTGGATGTGCTGAGAAAAATAGGTCTTAATTGTTTGGCAAATAGTATAGAGCACTGAAATATTCCTAGAATTCATGATTCCTACAACTGAACTTCCCAGAATTTTTTCACTGATCAGAAGCTAAATCTTGAGTATTAGGTAAAACATAGGTCAAGATCCTACCCAGTTGAGGCTTGCTTCAGATATAAATATTTTTGAACACTTGTATGTAAATCAATCTTTACATGTGATTAGTTTAGAAAAGTACTAAGAACTCATTCACCAAAGAAATCTAATACTTTAAAAACACAAAGTTCTATACCACCTTGCTAACTTTAGATTATAAAATAGAATATATTTTCTTAAGCAGGACTTATCTATATATAGCACAAGAAAAACTAAATTGTAGAAAGGTAGAAATGCTTTTTCGGCAAAAAAAAAAAAAAAAATACAAAAAGGTTATTTAAATAAAAGAGGATATTTACTTTTTTAAAATTCTTTTTCTATCATGGAGTTCAAAGTCTATTACTTGCATATCTTAAAAAGATATTGTGACTCCTTGGTCACTAGCCAAATCAGTCAGCAGTGGAAAACAGAAAATTTATTGGCTCTCGTAATAATTCTATTTTATCACTGAAAATTGGAGCCATTGCCAAACTATTTAAAATAATCAGCCCTGTAACTTCACAATTTCTGGAAAATTGTAATGGAGGCTATGAAAACACAGGAAGGATTAGCCACCATATTCATTCATCTAGCAAGCATTAAATGTTTGATTGCCTGTTTCCATAGCGTTCTGTTTGGTATTGTATCCTTTAAATAAGCAAGGGAAAACAAAAAGGGAGACATCATCAGACCCATAACCGATAAGGGAGAGAACTGTGAAAACAGAAAAACTAGTACAATAATGTTCCTTTCAGTGTTCATTTTAAAACAATTACTTAATTAATAAAAGACAGAGGGCAGGGAAATTCAATTCATGATGTAGGATATACAAAGATGAAATAAGAATATGATACTGTCCTAAGCTTCCAGGTACTTAAAAATTCAGTACGCTAAAGTATCAGGGACAAATTATGGCACAGTTAGAAATGAAGAAAAAGCATATTAAAATGATGATGAGATTGATCAACTGGAACTCTTAATAACTTCTTCCTACAATCCCATCAATTCTAATTATTTCTCTATTCAATTTATGTAAAGTGAGAGTTTAATTCCAAAGAAATGGTTCTCTGGTAACCATGGCAAGGCCTCTTTAATCAGTCTAGATTTCATCCCACATTATGATTATCTTTACAACCAAAACATGTAGAAGCTAAGACGTAAGAGAAATTCAAATGACCCCATTTTTACTAAAATACTTCCAAATATTTTTAACACAATCCATGCATCCAGCAATATAGGGCACATAAACAGATTACTCACATGATTAATGTTAATAGACTTCCTATGGATACTCAAACACAGAATGAAATTCTATTTTGAAGGTCTGGGAAATTCAAGGAAATAAAGTATCTTTATGGCAAGAGTTTTATTTTTCTTTCAACAGCATCATATAGATATGCCTTAGAGCTTCAGAAAGTGAAATTCATATCCCTTAACAGTACATGTATGTCATACATACTGCAGATGGACAGTAATTTATTATTATTAAGCAGAACTTATGATATCTACTATTGCCTGAAATACCCAAATACAAGGGCTAATATGATGACTCTGGAAATTACTAAACGATCCTATGAGAGCATGACTGGGTCCTTCTTATCCTTCAGCCGCAGCTCGTTGGTCCCCTCCTTGGAGAGGCTGCCCTGGTCCTCCCATCTAAGTGAACCCTGCGCCAGTCACGACCACATTACACGGCTGCTTCCCAATTTCCACAGCACTCACCACTATCTGAAGTTATCTTGTTTATTTCCTTGGGTTTTGTCTGCCCTCCTCCACTGAAGCGTAAGCTCCATAAGCACCGGTGCTTTCTCTGTCTCACTCACCACCAAATCCCCATTACACAGGAGCAGCACCAGCACTCAGTAAGCCTTGATAAAAACATTGAATCAATACATCAGGGTAGTTGGCGCAAAGGATAACGCAAACCAGGAAAAAAAGGAGAGTGGGCTATATATACAGCAAGGGAGAATGGTAGTTTCCCAGATGACCCTGTTCTCAAAGAAACTGGCACCTCTCAACGGCAAAGGCAGCCACTTAAAAAATGAGCCCGTATGACTGAGCGAGAGGGCACTTCCTTTCTCACCATACAATCACCTCTGTCAGCAGGATTTTATTTTTAGGGAGCCCTGGCTACAAGGCCACTCCAACCACAAACCTACTGCCCCGTACCTGACTGTCAGGCATTCCCAGCCCACGTGAATTACTCATTGGTCAGCTGCAGCAAGTTCAGACGTGCCTCTTCTTTTCCATGTATACCACAGCCTCTCTCCAAGCAAGTAAGCCTCCTTGCAAACCCGATCCACTCGGGGCCCTGCCACCTGTTCCTCCCCAGAGCTCGGCCAGAAACGGCACCGAAGGGAAGAGCAGCCCTAACACAGGGCAGGTCTTGCCGTGTTTCCAGACTCTAGATGGTTGTGTTACCCAAAGGCATCAACTTCTTGCAGAGGCAATAAAGGGGCAGGTTTCTTACTCAGGCACGCACCAGCTGTCGGTTCTCTGCCACTCACTTACCATCTGTAAAACGGGGACAATCTCATCTGCCTCACAGAGGCTCTGTGACGATCTGAGGAACTGGCACCCGTCTGGCAATCAGGATACTGCAGGGCATGCAGAAAGCAGCAATAAATGGGGGCTGCTTTGATTATGCAGATGATGATGCTGATGATGATGTTTTATCACTAAATTATGAACTCCTGGAGGGCAGGGAACAGTGCTTGGCTCCTGGTAAGAGTCAAACGTAACTTTAAACCATGGAAAGGGGGACAACGGCTTCATTTCTTTTTTTCCAGACCCCACCCCTTTCCCATTACATCAATCTCTAGCACCTGCCATTTGCCTAAATGGGGGGAGGGAAAAGCGGATAGGCACTATGTGTACACACACCCATGGCGTGTACACACGCCTGCTGCGTGTACACCCCCCCACTGCGTGTGTGCACCCCCACTGTGTGTACACACGCCCGCTGCATGTATACACACCCCCACTGCGTGTATGCACCCCCGCTGCGTGTACACACCCCCACTGCGTGTATGCACACCCGCTGCGTGTACATCCCCCCACTGCGTGCACACACACACGCCCACTGCGTGTACACCCCCCGCTGCGTGCACACACACGCCCGCTGCGTGCAAACCGCCCCACTGCGTGTACAGCCCCCCGCTGCGTGTACACCGCCCCGCTGCGTGTACACCCCCCCGCTGCGTGTACACCCCCCGCTGCGTGCACACACGCGTGTTGAAATTAAAGAGGGCTCCTGCTATGGCCGCCGGGAGCCCGATGTCTCCCACTGGGCTGCATGGGGCGCCCTGCTTTTGACGAGGCTCCAAGGCACGGAGGGGCCGGGGGGGGGGGGGGCACGCCCAGGAGGCTCCGCGGGGTCCTCACGCCCCGGGCCCGGGTCGCAGAGGCGGGCGCGGCCCTGAGGGCCCCCGGCTGGGCAGCGCGGCCCGGGGGGGAACAGGCCCGGCGCTACCAGCAGGGCCCAGGCCGGGCGGCGCGCATTTCCCGGGGACCCCGAAACGGCTCCCGCCGGCGGCCCCGGGCGCCGGCCCCGCCCTCCCAGCATCCCCTCCGCCCGGGCCCCGGGCGCCACTTCCCCGCACACACCTGCCCCGCGGCCGGCTCAGCTTCCCGCCCCTCACCACGCGGGCCTTGTCAGGGAGCAAACGGCTCAGCTGGCGCTGACACAGAGCAGCCCGGTCCGCCGCCGCCGCCGCCGCCTCCTCCCCGCCATATTCCGGGCCTCGGGCGGCAACGCGGGCTCCAGGCAACGGCCGCCGCCGCCCAGGCTCCGCCCCTCAGGGCGGGCACTTCCGGGGGCGGCTTCCCGGGCCGTTGAAAGGGCGGGGCCACCAAGAAAACTACAGTCCCCGAGGTGCATTGCGCGCCTGGGTAAGGAGCCTAGCGCCTGGGAGGCAGGGCGTGGTCCTTACGGGAGGCGCGGCGCGTGCCGGGAAACGTAGTCTTCGCTGCAAGCTGGCGCCTCGGCCGTTGCAAGTTCTGTAACGTCTGCAAGTTCATTTTTTTGACGTGGCTTTATGTTCTGATTCTCTGTGTGACCCTCCTTCCCGTGCCTATTTTTGCATATGTCAATGAGAGTTTTAAAAGTGACTGTCACAAGGGTGGTTATGAGGAACAACGGATAATTCTCGCACAATGACTGGCTTCTAAGGCCCACTTACTAGCCTTTGGTAGAAGTCAGGTTAGGCGAAATAGCAGTGGAAAAGTCACTGGCCTACATCTTGGGTGGCTGGAGTCAGTCTTCGCCGCTCAATTCTCTGACCTGTGTCCTCGTTTAAAAATGAGGGAATCCTTAAAATCCCTTCCAGCTTCATAGTCGGATTTTGCCTCATTTTCTAGGCCCTTTCATTCCCCTCGGAATCGGAAAAACCCTCCTAAACTCCACTGAATTCAGCCTCCTGAGTGAATACCTAGCCACGGAGGCTGTTGTGAGAATGAGATCCTGCACAAAGCACAGACCCTGGGACGTGGGAGGTGCTCTGTAAATGTGAGCTGTGCTCCCTCACACAACTATTTTTCCCCCACGAGTATGCCAGCCTCACAAGCGTATGGACCCTGTACGTAGATCCTGTTCACTGCGGAGTTCTGAGCCCCCTGGGCTGGGGTTGAGCACATCTGGACTTGAATAGCCTAAGCGTGCAGCCTCTGCAAGGCTCCCTGGGCAGAGAGCCGTCCGAGGCAGAATGGAGGAGGAGTCACTCAGATCCCTTCCAGTCCTACAGCCCTACGAGGGGGCTCCCTTTTGGAGTTTTCTGAAAGCCCAGGTTCAAGCCCAGACCCCAGGGGAACCCAAAAGCCCCCTCTGGGCCCGCCCCCGTTGCCATGGCAGCGGCCCCCGCCCCGGCGATCCGGGGCCCTGATTGGCTGGCTGGACTGCCCGTCTCGGGACGCGGCCGCCGCCGCCGCCGCCATTGTGAGGCGCCCGTCCCCTGGAAGGGCGTCCCTGCTGCGGTCGCTTTGGACTCCCGCCCTTGCCCGTGGCTCCCGCGTCCCCGGAGCCCGGCGGGTCCGGGCGTCCCGCGCGCGCCGGTGCAGGCGCCGGCATGTGGCTGGGGGAGGAGCAGGGCGGCCTGCTGGGCCCCCTGTCCTTCCTGCTGCTGCTGCTGCTGCTGGCGACGCGCAGCCCCTGCAACGCCGGCCTCCTCGCCGGCGGCCTCTACCTGCTGCTGCGCCTCCTGAGCTTCGAGCCGCTGCCGCCGCGCCGGGCCCTGCAGGTGCTCAAGCCCCGCGGCCGCGCCGCCGCCATCGCGCACCGCGGCGGCGGCCACGACGCCCCCGAGAACACGCTGGCGGCCATTCGGCAGGTGAGCCCCCCGCGCCTGCGCCCCGGGGAGTTGGCGCTGCTGCGGGTGCTCCCCGGGGCTCCCCGATCCGCCCAGGGCCCTTCCCGGGGTCCCGCAACGCTCCGAAGCCGGGGACATCTGCAAGCGTTTGGGAAACGCGGCCCGTGCTCCCCATAGGTGCCCCGCAGACAGGCTCCTGAGCCACACAGGGAGGGCCCTGCCTTCCAGAGCATGCATGTGGTGGGGGGCGGGGGGCAGGCCTTACACACAAACACGTAAGGAGGCGCTTGAAGAGGGTGAAAAGCGCAATCAAGAAATATAGGCCGGTGGCGCGGTGGTGAGACGCAGGCCTGGGACGCCGGCGGCCCCGGTTCGGATCCCGCATGTGAGGGCCAGGGACAGTGCCCTCTACAGCTAAGATGGTGAACAGCAGCTCCACCTGGAGCTGGGCTGCTGTGAGTGGCCAGCGACAGCATAGCTGCAGCCCCTGCTGCAGTGGGCTGCCATAGGCTACAGTGAGCGGCCGGCAGCCACAGTGAGCGGCCGTCCAGAGGCCGGCGACCGATCTGCCTCACCCAGGAAGAGAGCAATGACGATACCAACATGGGCCAGTGAAGCAACGTCCTCCGCAACTAGACTGAAGAACAAAAAGACAGCAACTTGTCTGTTCCCCTTCCCCAATTCCATAATTAAAACAAAACAAAACAAAAAAAGAGCAAAAGTCCTGAAATGGGAATGGTGTTGGAACTTTCAGGCCCCAGAGTAGCCTGCCTTCATGGAACAGAGCAAAGGCTGGTGTGGGAATGAAGTGCGCAATGTGGCCAGGTTAAGCAGAGTCTTCCTGGTCAGCAGTTGAGTTTATTCTATTAATAAATGCATCACCTCCCCAGGAGCTGCCTTTGCTTGTCCTCCAAATCGTCCATGTCACCTCCGTATCACCTTTCCCCTCAAACTCACCGTCAGGCTCAGACAACTGTGTTCCCGGGACTCCCCTTTTCCCAAGGCCCTCCCCGGATCCTCCTGGCTTCATAATAATGACAGTTTGCATAGTAAGAGAGCTTTTTCAGTTGTCTAGGCACTTTTGCATTTGTGGAAATAGACCCGATCCTCGCGTTTCTTTGAGACATTATTTTAACATTGAATGGGTAGGAAGACTGATGCCAACACATGGCCCCTTCCTGAATGCAGCCTTCTGAGTCCAAGCCCCACAGCCCTTTGTCATAGATTGGAATATGTTCCAGGAAGTAAAAACGTGGACTGATGATCCTTTCTTTGTCCAGCTTGGGACAGACAATATTGAGTAATGAGCAAGTTACGTAAGCTTTCTGTGTCCCAGTTAGCGTCATGAGTAAGGGGTATGGCAGGCCAGCCACCCCAGGACACCTCTCTTCACGCTAGTCCTAGCCCTGACCTCAGTCGCCCCATCTGTACAATGGGAATAATATTGGCCTCCACTTAGTAGGTTGTAATTCAATAAGACAGTCAACCTAAAGTGCTTGGCCCATGATAAAATGTCCACTAATGTAAGCTCTTTAGGCCAAGAATCTAAAGATGGCTTGATTCTTTAAAATCATCTCTGAGTAGTTTTAAAAAAAAAAAAAGTGGAGAAGGAAGGGAGTCTGCAAGGCAGCCTTTAATTTAGTGGAGCACACTTGACTCTGTTTATAAACCAAGTTAAACTTCTCTTATGCTTCTTTCCCCCTGGTTCTTTGTGATGGAAGGGAGACAGCAGCTTTTTTCGCCTCCTGTCTAAAAAGAAATCTAAAGATACTGAAGGATGTATTTTACCTTCTAAACTTAAGAGAGGTCGGATAAAGTAACATTGCTACACAGGATAGAATTGTCATGAAAAGAAAGATGATATCCCTATAGCAAAACAACTTACGAGAAGTTCTACCATTGTCAGAAAGTCTTCCCTGATTTTTTACATCGTAAAACGTTTAAGAATATAAATTATGAGATGCAAACATGCAAAGGGAGGAAGAACAGGACAAAAACCAAACTTTGATGGAAATAAACTATATATTTCTTTTGCAGTCGAGCTGGAGGGAGCGGCCTCCTATAGACAGAGAAAGAAACAATTGAGGTGAAATGAACGTATTCCAAAAACATACATGATTATGAACAGTGACACAGTAATGAAATTATACCCACAGTCCATTCTCCACACAGGGGCCAGAGTACAGTTTTAAAATATAAGTCAGAGTATATCCTGCCCTTATTTGAAATCCTCCAGTGGTTCTCTATTATATTACAGTTAGATAAAACCCAAACAAACACCTTTCTATCTTGCACCTTTCTCAGAGTCCCTCTTCTCTCTGTTCCAACCACCTGGGTGTTTGTCAGAATGCTTTTGGCTTCATATAGTAGAGAATTAACTACAAATATCTCAAACAATAATGGGATTATTATCTCACATGACAAGAGGTGTGTGTGGGAGAGGTGACCTCCAGGATTGTTTATTCAGCCATTCAGTTTGTGATTATGGAGGACTCAGGTTTTATTGATCCATCTACTCTCTTATCTGTTGCATATTTATTCTAGCCCACTTTGTAGTTGCCAGGTGGCATGGCAGCCTCAGACATCACATTCTTACACACCAGCATCTGATCTCAAGAAAAGGCTGCACCTGTCTTTCCCAGCAGGCTGTCACACGCACGCACACCCACAGAGGAACTGGGAATTGTCCACTTACTCTGAGCCCAGGAGAAACTGAACATGGGGCAAGGGCCGGTCTCTCCCAGCAGAGGAGGAGGATAGATTGGGGAAGTGGGGGGCAGTCCCCACTGTGTGGCTCCCTCCTACCCGGTGGCCTTTGTAGCTTAGAAGAAAATATGGGTGTATATCTTTATAAAGTGGGGGTAGAAAAAGATTTAAATTAGAAAAATCTCTCCCCGTAAAGAACATTGGTAAATCTGACTATGTTATAATAAAGGTGTTTAGAAACGACCCAGTAAATAACAATGGCTAATATTTATTGAGTGCTTACTGTGCCCTGGTACATATAGTACTGTATGTTCTTTAAAGGCACTTAAGTGTACAGCAAATATGCAAAGTCCTCTGGGGAAAGATAAGGGAAGTATGCATGTCCACTTTAAGTGGCGAGGAAGGGAATTTTAGCTGTATCTGGAGTGTCCATGGTAACGTCACAGTGGTTGATAAATAGTGCAGCGTCCACCACATCCTAGTTTGTGTAACCCAGAGCAAGTTTCTTTTTTTTTTTTTTTGAGGGCAGTGTCACTGGCCCTCATGTGGGACCTGAACCTGGGCTTCCCAAGCCAGCGCTTAACCACCGCACCACTCGGCCTGGAGCAAGTTTCTTAGTCTCTCTCTGTTTCTTCATCTGAAAGTGAGAATGTTAATAGTACCTATCAAAGGGCTGTAAGGATCAAATGAGTGAATACATTTAAAGCACTTAGAATCCTGCCTAACAAACAGAAAAGGCTCAGCAGATAATAGCTGTTACTATGTTTTAGGGCAGCAAGAGATTGAAGCAAATATGGCAAAAGGTTAACATCTGTTAAGTCTTTTTTGCTGTATAAACATCACTGGAGGCAAAAGTAACAAAGCTGAAACTATCCTAATTTGGGCACAGCAGGAGAAGGGAGGGCTCTTTCGAAAAAACAGTTAACGCTGGGAAAATAAAAGGCAACTGGAAAAGAGAAAGACCGAATATGAGATGGATAAAAGAAGCCACAGGCAGGAATCTGCAGGAGCCGAGCAGGGCTGTGAGGACGGGACACTGGATGTCACTCATTCATAGAGTCACCAGGAGTCAAGGCCAACTCTGGCACATAACACACACAACGTTTGCATAATGTAAAATGTTTTTAAATTACAAATCTTGATCATAATAAGCATTTGCACATTTTCATCATGACAAAGAAGCAAACATTGGATAGTGTTTCTCTGAGGAGCATGGCCCATAAAATTGAATGTTGAAATTCTCTTTTTAGATAAATTCTAGTTTACCTCATCGAGCTTACCAGCCTGTTGGCCAGCAGCCAATGCTGCTCACTTGAACGAAACATGTTTTCTTGAAGCAGGTTTGGTGGCCTTGCTTATAAAGGGCAAAGTTAGACCAACAAAAACCTGACTCGCCTTGTTTATGCCAAAATAGTGAACTCCTGACTTCATCAGCAAATGCCGGGGAGTCCTCAGAGATGCTGTGACAAACAGTGTGGGGCCAACAGTGGGATTTGCCGAAATACATGCAATTGTCCAGAGAAAACTTAAGTTCCAGAAGTCTCCCCAGATGCCACTGTGAGAGCGGGGAGAGTGGGGAAGTTGAAGTTCCTGAGGCATCCCTAAGAGGAGATGCTGGTAAGGGCGACACCCATGAAAACCAGAAAGGGACTGCATTGCTATTTGGTACAGGAAGGGAAAGGTGTCTGGAAGAGCAGCTGTCCACTTACCCAGACCTCTCGGTGGTCATCTTGAGGGTTTAGATTGCAAAGTGACTTCTGTGGCCACTTGACATTAATATTGTTGACGTTTTTGTTAAGGCAGCTAAGAATGGAGCAGCAGGCGTGGAGCTGGACGTTGAGTTTACTTTGGATGGGGTTCCTGTCTTAATGCACGATAACACGGTAGATAGGACGACAGATGGCACTGGTCGACTGTGTGATTTGACGTTTGAACAAATTAGGAAGCTGAATCCTGCTGCAAATCACAGATTAAGGTAAGCGGGTCATCGTCACTTCAACATGATGTTCAGCTTTGGTTGGAGATCACAGCAAGAGACTGGCACCTGCGAATGACATCTTCACATGACATCTTATTCTCAAGACAATACTCTTTCTTTTTTTTTAGCTGAGCCACCCTGCCACCTGTTGGCAGCTCAATGGCAGCTCAACTCAGGCTGGGCATCGAACTGCTGTTGCTCAAAGCTCAGCTCGCACTCTTGAGCGAGCTCTTAAGCCACTGAGCCACTCAGCCGGCCCAAGACAATACTTTTTCTAGTCACTAACATGACAATTACTTGGTACTGTTATATAAATTTTATTTATATATTATAGACACAGGGGTGTGTGTGTGTGTGTGTGTGTGTGTGT
This sequence comes from Aselliscus stoliczkanus, assembly GCA_033961575.1. Classification (NCBI taxonomy): domain Eukaryota; kingdom Metazoa; phylum Chordata; class Mammalia; order Chiroptera; family Hipposideridae; genus Aselliscus; species Aselliscus stoliczkanus. The sequence goes on from CM066741.1 coordinate 3,674,122, forward strand.
GTGTGTGTGTGTGTGTAAATGAAGAGCTAGTCCCATAAGATGTTTCCCAAAAAAAGGATACTATGGTCAAATAAAATCAAACACTATAAATGTTCCCCTTTGGGGAATAAACAGTCCATATCACTCAATTCTTCACCTTTAATTTAGTGTTTCTTAAGCATATATGACCACAAAACTCTCATCTTTCCCACCACTAACAGCTATAAACACCTTGGAATTGGTGATTTGGGTGATAATGTAGTTCGCAATGTGACTGTTTAAATCCCTTTCCTTTGTCTTCTTTTTAATACTGAAAAATGTAGTCACTGTTACTCATGTCGTATTAATTCTCTGGACAATGGTAAGTACTCCTTGAGTACTGAGTATTCTGCCCAGTGAATAAATTATAGTCTTCCCTGAAAGGTGATTCAGACTTTATTTTCCTAGGACCTAAAGCAAATTAAAAGTCAGCCAAAGGAAATCATACTTTAGTCTAGAAAGAATATTGATAGCACTTGAAAGTTCTGAGTCCGGGCTGCTGGAATTACCCTTTACTGCCATCAGATATGTCATCGCTCCTGATATATGGGAGGGAAGGGCTGGCTTTAATGTTACAGTGACATTGCACAGAAGGTTCAGAATCAACACTTAATTCAAAAAATGCTTAGAGTCAGCATCCCCCTTACGTCCTTTAAGAAGGTACGACATTGGATTCAATATACCATCTTTGTATCTTCAAGACAACCAGTCTTTATTCCACAATGGGAACAGTCTGTGTTTTCTTAGCTTACACAGTAAGTGAAGTAATTGGCTTGTGTTTGGGGACCATGTTGTTGGAAAACTAGTTATTGTCTCTGGAATTACGTGTTGTTGTGAGATGCCCATCCAGAGGGGGCATGGAATGTAAGACTGGCCAAGGGACCTAAGACTAGCAAATTTCCATCTTCAGCCCTCACTCCCAGGGAGTAGGCATTGAATAGAGTGTCTGGCAGAACTGCCTGGACTATTTAAATTATCTTTTTCTTTAAACCAAGATCTGACAGTTGAAGTAATATAATTGGGTTAGCATTAAGTTTAATCATGTAGGGTGAAATCTCATTATGTGAGAAAAGCTAATACATTAATGTATCAGGCACTTTGCTTTATCAGAAAATTATGTTTTAGAACATTTTTTCAAATACTTGCACTGAAGTGCACAATAATACAGTCAACTGATTTATGTATTCCTAGGAATTTCTTCTACAAAGGTTCTATTAGGGCAACTACAATCTTAAAATTAAGTCTCTGAGTTTCCACAGGTGTCATATACTCTGCCCTCTGGTGAGTAGGGTTACTAATTATATTATTAATTCAGTGGAAATCCAGTGACTTCCTAAAAATTAAATGAGTTTTGCTGTTGTTGCTGTTCTTTGGTCAAGAATCTCTCTACTTTGGTTTAAGTACCTATGGTAACTTATCCTTGGACTTCGGTATGACTGAAGAAACAGTTGGGGAAAAAACCCATTCCTTTTGGTAGGGAGACATTTGTCCCATGTCTGTCCCACTAACCTTCAATCTTTGGTTTCCCTCCCTCTGGTATAGGAATGATTTCCCTGATGAAAAGATCCCTACCCTGAGAGAAGCCGTGGCAGAGTGCCTAAACCATAACCTCACAATCTTCTTTGACGTCAAGGGCCATGCAAATAAGGTACAGTTCACACCACAGACTTCGCTGTTTTAAAAAGACATCTTTAGGGTACTTAAACCGAGTGGCGCGTTGGTTGGGAGCTCGCTTGGGACACCAGTGGTCCCGGTTCGGATCCCACATGTGAGGGCCGGTGACACTACCCTCAAAAAAAAAAAAAGGTATCTTTAATTGCTAGTCATTTCCAAAATTAACTATATATTCTGTTATTTATTCTTCTTAAATTATTTTCACAAATTCTACTTGCTTAATGGAAGTGAACAATGCAAAACTCCACCTCTTTTAGGAAACGGTAAATTATAGCACCTTCCAAACCTTTTAAGCTTTGATTGAACCTTTTAACTATTCCTGATATTCTACAACTAGCACAAAAAAAGAGAGTCAGGTTTCTCTTATTTGCATAAAGCATTCACCAAAGGTATTAAATAAACAGGAAAGAGGCACTTCCTGAATAGACCAGTTAAGTAACCTCATAAAAAGGAACTCAGGAGTAGGCCACAAGACCAGCCCTATCTGGCTGGTAAGTCAAGGGACTCAGATGGACAACTATAGACTAGATTTAAAGAGAACTCCTGTATCTAAAGCTGGTAGCTACTAGGCTATTTATCTTTTACACAACTTTTCCCTTCTTTATGACTTCTATCCCTTATGTATAGCTTTGTTAATTCTATTATTTGAGTAGCTATACTTTTATCAGAAAATTACTATAATTTCTTCAAATATGTATGACACTCCCAAATGCAATATACTGGTACTCATAAAAACCTATTGCGATGGAAATCAGTGGAAAAATGAGGTTCAGATTACATTTGTTCTCTTATCACCTGCTTTTCAAGGACAAATACTTTCTTCTGCATTTGGACGACTTGGTAATTTCCACCTTGCAATTATAATCAGTAATGGCCACTTACAAGTTTACAGTAATGGCCACTTACAACATTATCAGGATTCTGATAATGTTGATTTTTTTTTTATTATTATTAATCCCAGGATATAGTTGAAACAAGTTGTTGAAACCTGAAATATGAGACTCAACATATAATATTCTAACTTTAAAGCATATATATGTATATAGTAAACTCCTCTATTTTTGGAGAAAAAGTAGAATGGTGCCCTGGCTAATTTATTATTCTGCTAAATTGATAGTTGTATCCTTCTCGGTTTTCCAGTTGGTCTGTGTCAGAATCACCAGAAATGCCTATTAAAAAGATGGATTTCACGGGCCGGCCGAGTGGTGCAGCAGTTAAGCGCTGGCTTGGGAAGCCAGCGGCCCTGGTTCGGGTCCCACACATGAGGGCCAATCAGTGACACTGCCCTCAAAAAAAAAAAAAAAAGATGGAGGGGCCGGCTGAGTGGCTCAGTTGGTTAAGAGCTCACTCAAGAGTGAGAGCTGAGCTCTGTGCAACAGCAGTTCGATGCCCAGCCCGAGCTGAGCTGCCGCTAAGCTGCCAACGGGTGGCAGGATGGCTCAGCTAAAAAAAAAAAAAAAAAAAAGATGGATTTCTGAGCCGTGCCACCTAGAGAAGAAACCCTGAAAATGTGTAGGGTGGCAAGGTCAAGAAACGTACTTTCCACGAGCACTTCCGGTTTTGGTGATAATATGGCCCACATTTGGGAAGTTGGGTGGGTCTGACAGGTCACCTGCGGTTTTTAGAGTAAGCATGCGGGAAAGAAGACCTTTTTCCAAAACTCCAGCTCTGTGAGCGTTCTGGTTGGGTGCTGGCAGGTGGTGTGGGCAAGGCTGGTAGAACATAGTGACCTAACTCACCAGAATGGTAGTGTAAAGGAACAGGTGTTGGCAGCGAGTTGGGGATAGTAGGGCATGGGAGCCAGGCCATGCGCCCAGCACCCAGCAGCCACGCTTCGGCTCTGTCACTTACTGCAGTGTAACCCAACCTCCATGAGCCTCGGTGTCCTCGTGGGCGAAATGGGGCTATTTAAACCACCTGGGCTGTTGTGAGAATTAAATAAAATAAGGTAGGGGAGGAGGTACACACAGTGCGTAGGATAGCTCCAACAGCAAGAAAAAAACGTGGCCCGCTAGCTCACACTCTGTCACATTAGTGAAGGGGAAACCTGGCATGAATCATTTTTATGTTCTTTTGTCTTTTTTGGAATGCATTTTGTTGCTTTTATTTGTTCTAGAAGTTAACAGTATTTCAGGAATTATGATGTAGCGACCTTACAGTCAGTGGCCAGATTTGTTAATTCACTAGAGATTTCAAAATGTCACCATTTTAATTCTCCCATTTCTTTCATTAGCTGGACTGCTACAAAAAGACATTTCTGCTCACCTTGCAAGAGCTAGGAGACTTCCAGCTCTTCCCAGTTGCTCCCCTGCCCCGTCACTTCTGCCTTCATAATAGCGATGGATGGCATTGCTTCTCAGTCCCCTGGATGAGAAAATCTACCCTTTTCAGCTCCCAGGCTGCCTGGCACGTGCTTCAGCTAGGAAAAGCACAGGATGATTGAGCTGTGGGGATAGAAGCACTTTTCCGAGTGGCTAACCTAGGGTAGAGGGAAAAGATGTTAAAATTTCGCTTCCAGCCTCCACTGGCCTGCAATCCACCATACTTTCCAAAAATATGACAAAAGGGGTGAGCTTCTCAGAAAGGTAGTAAAGCACCAAGCACCCCAGTTTCTTCCTTATCTGCTACAGATGTAAGTTTAAAATGTACCCCAGGGGTAATGGGTCCCACCAATCCTCCTTTCATTGTCCCCATATATTAGTCAACTTCTGATTTATTTGACAGGGTTGTACTTGATATATATATATATATATATATATATATATATATATATGGTAGCTATTGCCTAAGACTATTACATTTTAATAGATTTAAAATACAGGAATCTTTCTGTTTTACAGGCTACTGATGCTCTAAAGAAAATATATATGGAGTTTCCTCAACTGTATAATAATAGCATGGTTTGCTCTTTCTTGCCAGAAGTTATCTATAAGGTAAAATTCAGGATTTTTGTTGTGCATAGTATTATGTTAGCTGGTGGTGACAGTAGTAGTGGGCCAAGTAAGCATTAACATAGATGCCTGCTGAACTGAATCTGTTAAGACTCAGAAAGAGGAGTGTCCTCAGATCCCATTTTAAAATACCATGCTGCCTCTTCAGCTCCTTTCTGTATGTTGTTTGTAGGCTCATTGAGACTACTTGGATAAATGTTCTCAGAACAGAAAGAATTATGTAGCCCTGTGTCTCCCTAAGCAACAGCAGAAAACAGCTTTAAAACATAACCTTTCATTCAGAAGAATTTAAAGTATGCATAAAATATGCATAAAAGTCAATGGTAAAACAGTGAGCCCAGCTTGTGTTCCCATCCCTTCACTTCTCTTCCCCAGTGTTATTTTGAAGCCACTCCCAGACATATCATTTCATCCATTAAAAACTGCAGTAAGGGGGCCAGCCGAGTGGCGCGGTGGTTAAGCGCTGGCTTAAGAAGCCAGCGGCCCCGGTTCGGGTCCCACATATGAGGGCCAGTGACACTGCCCTCAAAAAAAAAAAAAAGTGATGCCTTTTTTTTAAACGTAGCCCCAGTACCATGATTTCATCCAAAACCATTAACAGTAAGTCCATAACATCATAAACTATCCAGACAGTAGTTATAATAGTTATTGCCTAAAACTATTACATTTTAATAGTTTGAAAATACATGAGTCTTTCTGTTTTCCAGGCTACTGACACCTGTAAATAGCATAAACGTATTTCTTTTGTTTGTTTTTTACAAATTGCAGATTTGAATCAGGACCCAATTAAAGCCCACATGTTATCATTTTAAATCTTAAAACCTGTGAGCCCCCTCTCTTGTTTTCCCCACCACGTGATGTATTTATTGATGAAACCAAGTTGTTTTATAGAGTTTACCCAAGTCGGGATTTTGCTAATTATGCTGTGACACAGTTTAACACGTTTTTCTCCTCCCTATATGTCCTGTAAATTGGTAGTGAGAGCTAAAGGCTTGATCAGATTAGGTTCAACTATTCTTGGCAAGATGATTTCCTAGGTGAGGGTATTTTTCCATCGGAAGGCACAGAACACCTGGGTGACACGTGTTGCCATCAGCAGTTGCCATTGATGCCAGCGGCCAGCTCTGTCAGTTTACTAGGGGCTGCAAAATGTCAATATTTTAATTCTGTCCTTCTATAATTTCTTTGTATATTGGCTAGAATACTTATATAAAAAGAAATTCTCATCTACTATTGAGTTACTCAATAGGCAAATAAATGCTTAATCTTTCCCTTAATTTACTAGTTTCCAAGATAATGAGTTGGTTCTGTAGCATTCCTCAACAGCAACCAACAGGGCACATAATTAAAATGTTAGCGTGCAGCCTGTCCAGATATAAACTGTCACTGAGATGAATGGGGCCATGGGGCTCTCAGACATTTGGGTCAGTGTCCCCAGACTTATTTGACCACAGAGGGCTTTAACGTGTGAAATATTCTCCAGAGGCGCATAGAGAACACATTGAAAGGTTCCAACCTCAGCCCCCCCATTTCTCCTTCGCCCTCTCCCTATTCTGTGCCCCCACTTTTTCCCCTCTGTGTTCTGTCTTCTCTTATCCTGCTCATCCTACTTTCCACCCCCACCCCTCCATACACACACACACACACACACACACACACACCTCTTTTTTTGGCCATTTCTCTAGAAAGGCTCAAAAGCTAACCAGCCCATCTTGAAATGATCATAGTTCCATCCTCACTGAATTCGAATGATCTCTGGTGAGAATTTAAATCAACATCCAACGGAAAGTTTATTCTTACGATATTGTGAAAACTTGACCCTGAGATTCCAGTTTCCTCATTTGAAAGATAGGATGGCAGTTCTTTTAGGATTGTGAGGGAAGTGTTCTTATTTATACTTACGTTACATGCTTTTTATCCATCACATTATTTTCTCAAAGGCTTTATGATAGCATGAGTACTCATTTAGTAAACTTGGGGGCAGGGTACTGACAGTGACCACCTTGTCAGAATGAGTAGAGATGAGAGGTACTGGACTTAAGATGTCATCATTCTTTTCCAAACTTCCTTTTCAGATGAGACAAACAGATCAGAATGTAGTGACGGCATTAACTCACAGGCCCTGGAGCCTGAGCCACACAGGAGATGGGAAACCACGCTATGATACTTTATGGAGACACTCCATGTTCGTGGTAATGGACATTTTGCTGGATTGGAGCCTGCATAACATCTTGTGGTACCTGTGTGGAATTTCAGCTTTCCTCATGCAAAAGGATTTTGTATCCCCGTAAGTTGGAAGGTTTTTATTTATCTCCTCTTGACACGAGTCCTGAGTGCTCTTATCAGAAAGGAGAGATTAACACGGAAGGGTTCCCGCCTTGCAGCTGGAACGCCCTGAAGCTTCTTAGGTGGGAAGAGTTCAGGCACATTTTACTGTTTCCAGAACAAACTGATCACAGATTCTTGTTTTACATGACACTTCCTGGTGATTTGCTCTCTTTGAAAACCAACACAGGATCCAGCGCAGAGCCCCAGGGAAGACCCCCTCCGTGGGGCGCCTCCCTCAGCCCCCCCACTTTTCCTCCCACTCCCCTGTACATGACAGGCTCTGCTCCATCTTTTCCAAGAAAGTCTTTGTTCCCTAATCTGCTGGTGATCTCAGGATCTTTCTTTTGGCAGTTTTATAGCTGTGTGTTTCAGCTGATTATAATTTTAAGTTTCGTATTATCTCAGGCATGTATGCATTCAATTCACTAAACATTTGGTTTGTGCCTACATTACTGCAGGGTACTGTGTTAAGGAGCTGAAGGTGCTGTGGGAAAGAAACAACGCCATGATCTGTCCTCATGGAGTTTATAATCAAGGGGAAGAGACAGATGCCAATCAAATAAGAAGCCAGTAAATAAAACTATAGCTAAGATAAATGCTACGTAGGAGAGAACAGTGTACATATATAATTTGACCTAGTGGGGGAGTAGGAGAAAAACGTCCCCAAGAAGTGCCAGCTAAGCTACGATCTGAAGGGTGAGGAGGAATTGCGGAGGGTGGAGGCAGAGCCCCAAGTCGGAGGGAGAAACCCGTGCTGGAGTGCTGTTCAGGAAGGAGCCTGGCTCTTTCCAGGGGCTGAAAGAAAATCAGTATTCAGCATAGAAAAGAAAGGGGGAGGGTGGTATAAGGTCAGGCCAAAGAGATGGGGCGCTAGGCCAGGTACGGCCTCCAGTATGACCGGAACAGCGCAGAGAAGGTTCCCTCTGATGGCAGCACAGGGGCCAGTTATGAGGCTCTTTCTGAGCACTGCCAGTACTTGGATACCATCCGGAGTGACCATCCGAGATTCCTGGGCCAGCTGGTCAGTATTCTAACAGGATTGGTTTCTCCCTCTTCCCCAGGGCCTACTTGAGGAAGTGGTCAGCTAAAGGTGTTCACGTTGTTGGTTGGACTATTAATAGCTTTGATGAAAAAAGTTACTACGAGTCCCATCTTGGTGCCAGCTATATCACCGACAGCATGTTGGAAGACTGCGAACCTCATTTCTAGACTTTTCCCCAAGGAATGAACCACGGCACTGACACTGCCTGCTGGCCTCCTGCAGGGATACGGAAACGCCCCTTGTGCTGGCCCAAGCCCTGGGCGAGCCGGTGGCCCACACAAGCAATGGGCGGTGACGGCATCTTTACCCCAACCACCGCAGAACCCGGCATTGCCACCGTGCTCCGTGGAATGCCCACGGTCACCGCCATTGCTCTCGAAAACCTGGGTCTGTAGAAAAGCACAGAGGCTCTGCCCAGCCCCAGCAGAGGCCTACACCGAGACCCAGTGCGGGCGAGCCCAGATCGAGCTGGGCAACTCGGGGTGCAGATGCAAATGCATGGGAAATGCATGATCACTCAGAGTTGACATTTTAAAACTTGACACACGTAAGGTACTTATTTAAAATATTTCTATTCAGCCACGTTATCAATGTACTGTAGACATCCAAGTTGTGACTGTACTAATAAAATCATTAAAAGGAGCACGAAGGGAAAACTGTGCCGAGCAGCATATCTTAAGACAAGGAAAAGGCGCTATAAACCCTAGGGAGTTACACTCTGTCAGACTACTCTAGCACAGGGGACCACAGCCCGTTAGAACCGGAAGAAACTTCCCGGGGCATCCAGGCTTATCCTCATTCTCCCAATGAGAAAACAAACCGAGGAAGGTTAGTGTCTGCCTCAGAAATAGCACAACAGGTGACAGCAGCGCCTGACCTCATAACAAATTCCTTATTCACTATTTGCCAGGAGCTCTGGTGGTTTAACGCATGATCTCAATTCTCACAAAAATCTTTCAGCGGTATTCTCTTTACTGATGAGGAAACTGAGGCACTGCACACTGACAGTCACTTACCCAAGGTCTCCAATTCCTTGGTGCAATTGGGATTCACATCCAGGTGGGTTGGACTCGGCCCCTGGCCTTAACCGCCCCACCTGCCTTTATAAAGCCCTCGATCCCCAGTCCCCCCAAGCTTCCCCAGGGGTCTTACTGTGAACTGAAACAGCAATATTTAAAGTGAAGTTGAGGGCCGGCCGCGTGGCGCGGTGGTTAAGCGCTGGCTTGGGAAGCCAGCGGCCCCGGTTCAGTCCCACATGTGAGGGCCAGTGACACTCCCCTCAAAAAAAAAAAAAAAAAAATGAAGTTGAGTCTTTAAAGCATTGCAGAGCTGTCTCCTGCGCTGCACGCCTCCTTCCCACCTGCAGCCTATCACGGCCTCACAGCTTAGTCATGACTGTGCTCCTGAGTCCCAAGGCGGCACCGTCGGCCTCTCACAGCAGACGGGACACCAGGCTACACACCTGATGGCGCTGAGAAGCAAACGCTTTTGCTACCGTTGGAGTTGGCAGGGGCACATAGATGGGGCTTGGGACATTTTTCAATCACCATTTCCAAAGCAATTTTCTTGAATTCTAAAATGAACGATAGGAGGAGGATTTATTCAATGAATGGAGCCCTTGTCTAAACTGCATGTGCTTCCATGCCACCTTACAACTAGAGTGACAGGAGAAAGTAACCCCAAAAAGTCAGTAGACTGACTCTCCCTTTGACATACCTTCAGACTACCCGTCAACTGGCAGGAAAGGAATTCTCTGGGGGGCTGTGGAGTTAACATCCCTTCTGTTGAGTGAAGATCTCTTGAGAACCCGTTCTCTTGACCTTTGTCCCAAATCCATTTTGCTCTGGACTCAGCCACACCCAGCTAAGGATTTAGATCCTATGCTAGAGGTGCAGGCCTTGAAGAATAGAGATTTTGGATGGAGAAAGAAGGTGTTAATAAGTACTGTTCAACACTTGAAAAGCTTAGAAACAGCAGTTGGGATCAGAGAAAGCTAAATCTCCTTTCCTGATCAATGGTTTCCCACCCATATGACATTGGGTAAGTTATTTAGTTCATCTGTAAAATAGGGGCGGTATTTGTACTGCCCCAGAGGGTGGTTGATGGAATGAAAGCACATGTAAAATGCTTATTAATAACTAACATTGTGAATAACTAGACACTTTCAAATGCCTTCCATGTGTTTGCAGCAGGTACCATGATAATCCCATTAGGTAGGTACCATGATAATCCTATTTTACACTGAAGGAAACCAAAGCAAGGAAAGTGAAGTAAGTCGCCTAAATTCACAGGACTAACAGGATCCATATTCGGGCCCTGATGATATAATTCCAGAGCCCACACGCTAAACTTACCCTGCTTATCATGTCGGTCCATACCTGTCAGAAAGTGGATGCTCAATAAATGTTTGTTGAAGGAATGAATTATGGGATCTCAGTGGCAGCTTCCTCAAGGAAACAAGATACAGATCTATAGTGAGATGAACCTTTGGGAGTATAGATAAATGATTTAGGATTCAGCAGCCTGGAGGAGCCATCTGAAGCCATGACAGGTAGGATTCTTTCCAAGACCGTCAGTACCAAATCAATGTGGTTGATACAGATCAATGTTAGATCCTCTGCTGTTCATTGGATGCTGGAGACATAACATCAAAGGGCTACCTCAAAAGGCTTGAGAAATCCACTACTTACTTGATTAAACAATACTCATTTTCTTATTTGGAGATGTGTCTGCAATCAAGAATTTCACCATGACATAAATATTCTATTTGTATTAATGCAAATTTCTAAATAAAATGACACCTACTATTTCCTAACGGGGGAATAATGTTTCAACAGGACAGTAAACCACAGCTTTGTGGAGGACAAGGAAGGGTATGAGCTAATAGGTGTTCCAAACACCCACTCCAGCCCTTCGCATGGAGTGATGGTTACTGCAAGGTATGGTTATTTGGTTTGATTAAAAATACTGAAGATTAGTGGCTTTGTGTGTTCTATTACCATACTTTAAATCATGCTCAAAATCTAATGACCCACAGAACATCAAGTGTTAGGAGGAGGCAGCATATCAGCGAGGCACAGTCGTTTTCAAGGGATGCTGTCCTTCGAGACATTTGTTCAATGTCAGCTTAAGGGGGAACTGCAAATTCTCAGAGCCCATCGCAGACCTACTGAATCTGAACCAGGACCTGTTTTAACAAGGCCTCCAGGCAGTTCCGATACATGCACAGACAGAACCACTGAGCCAGAGAAAACCCAAAGTCCTCGGTTCTGCCACCAATTAGCTGTGCAGCCTTAGACAAACCACCTAACCTGTGTGTGCCTAAGTTTTTGTCATCTACCAATGGAAACCGGGATATTCCCACTAATTATCTTCTAGCGATACCGTTACGAGGTTCGAATGATAAACATGGAAGTGTTTTTGAAAGACATGTTAACAGTGTAGTAATACTGCTATAAAGGTAAAAATCAGAAAAAAATGTGCAGGTGTCCTAAACCCGTCCTACTCAGGACATAGTCCTCAGACCCATAGCGCTACATGGCAAAGCAGGCGCTCCAGCCCCTCCCGACCTCACACGCTAGAACCTGCTTTTCACCAAGAGCGCCACGCGACTCGCGTGCGAAAAGCACTGTGCAGGCATAGCACGAGCGCGGCGTCCGGCCCCACTCCTGTCAGACAGGTGCAGTCTGAGGAAAGCAGGGGCCTCTCTGCTCCACACCCGAGCTCCCCTCCATGGCCGGTATCCACACCCGAGCTCCCCTCAATGGCATGCTATAGAAAAGTCACATGCCTGTGAGTCTTTGGGCAAATCTGTGAAAGAATATATATATATATAATATATACACACATACATACTAGGGAGACCAAAAAATGTCTACAGATGGACACTTTGGTCAGTGTTGCCCAAGCAGTAGCTCGCCGTCATCAGAAGTGTCTGGACGCTGACGGGAACCACTCTGAGCGCCTTTTGTCATTGCAGAAGTCCAATGTGACCTGTATTCCTCTTTTCTTATTGGTATATATTATTACAATTTTAATTGGTTTTTCCTTTCTTAAAACGTGTATACATTTTTTTGGCACCCTCTGTATATACACTTACGTATACACACATACATATGTATTCACTCCTCACACACACACACGCACACACACACACACACATATATATATATATATTCCACACATCACCACTGGTCTTAAGTTTGATTCAACATAAGACTGCGATAGTCACGTGTAAAACCTCATGGGCCAGAGTTCCAGTCCACACACCCCGCAACCCTAGTCCAACCCCGAAGACTCAGGTACTCAATATGCAATAAAGTTCATAGACAAGACCTCTGGTTGTATTTCACCTTTGGGTAGCATGGGATGTTTTCAGTTCAAAGTCATGAACAAATTGCAGGTTCCACAATTCAGAGGCTCCAGAGCCCTGATTGAAGATCACATTTTTATTCAGGCTGAACCACTGGTCTTAGCACCAGCTTCCAAACTTTGACAGGTGTGTGTGGGGGGGGGGCGCGGTCTGGGAGGAGAGATTTCTATGGGCCGATAATTCATGTGCACACCTCTTAAAGATAAAATACATCATTCCCATGTTGTCTCTTACCAGGTCTTTGTGAATTAGTTAAGATATTACAACAGTTTTTATTAGAAAATCCCAAATATTATCTCTCAAAAAATCAGCAATTCAAGTGTAAAACACCAGCAGGGAATGTCCAATTTTACTCCAGAATTGACACTGTGGTCAGTTTCGCCTCCTGGCACATGGTTTGAATTCCCTTCTGGGAAGCTCCCAAATACCCAGGTGCCTTGGAAGTTCTTCCCTTTCTATCTTCTTTCCTCTTTGATAAGTGTCTGGCTACCATGATAATCGTCAGGTGTTTGGATTATCTTCTTGAACTGATCGCCTGAATCGCAGGTCTGGGGCTGACACAGGAAAGACAAGTTAGCACAGACACACACGGCCCCACGTCTCCCAGGGAAAGACCCAGTCGGCCTTCAGTATCGCTCAGCTTCCCGTGCCTTCCCTGCTTCTTCAAGTTCCTTCAGGTCTCCCCCTCGAACTCCTGTCACTGGACGCTGTCAGTAAATCCTGTCCCAACAAAGATGAACGGGTTTATTCCTTTCCTCCCAGCATGCCTTGCCCTGCTGGCATCAGCCACAGATTTTCTTTCGGAAGCCACTCTTCCCCCATCTTTGTCCCCGTGGTCTGTATGGTTGCTCGACCCATATTGTACAGATGGGCCCTGTGACTTGGATTGGCCAATGAAATCATCACATTTTCGTGGCCACAGCAATTGGTTCACAAGGGGCGCATTGCCCACTCAGATCCAATGAAACACTGTAAGAACTCTGGGTCTCTCACTCTTTCCCACTAGCCTTGAATCTGAGAAGACGGAAGACGCTGATAAAGCAGCTTTGCAATTAATTATTCGGAAGAGCCTATTCGAGAAAGGTGCTGACACGGAAAGGAATTGAATGGGAAGAAACCAGGTTCAGGTGACATATTGGGAGCCCCAGCTGCGAAAGCAAGAATTATTCTCGGGTTTGTGCTCAAGCCAGCTTGGGTCAGTTTTTGCAGTTGAACGAGTAACTGACAGGTGAACGATTCTGCCTTCTGTCTGGGGTATGCCACCTGGATCAACCTGGTCCTCGGGGCCAGTTCGGTTACTCACTGTGAGCAGCATCATGTCCCCTGACGGGCCAAGGGCCAGGCTCCTGCAACAGAGGAAAACAGGCAGCCTCGTCACGGGAAAATAATGTAGACCCTGGGTCTTACTGCATAGTTGGTAAGATCTGCAAGGCCCCGTGACTTTCAAACTAAGAGGTGACAGGTGAAGAACAACTATCAGCCGTAAAAGCATCAAACACGTTTTGTTCTGTTTTTTAAGGGCAGCGATACCATTCATTTTTCATTCATTCGCTAAACACTAAAGCATTCATACGGTGGGGTGAGATTCCAGGGCACTTTTTATCTCAGTGGGACAGACTTCTGTGTCACTGGGTGACAGAAAAGACACGTGCAAGCTCCACGAGGCAGTGTCTGCTGTTTTCACCGCGACAACCCCAGCATCCAGAGCAAGGCCTGGCATGGGAAGTGTGGACTGAGAACTATTTTCTAAATGAAAAAGGCAGAAATGTTTAGACATAGGAAGTGCAGTGCTCCTGTGACTTTGGTTCCATGCTGTCCTTCTCACAGGGAGGCAAGTGTGTCACCGGGGCCGCCACGCAGCCTCCAGCCTCACCTCCACGTCTCTCCTCCCCGGTGTCAAGGAGCTGGCGTTGGCTCTCTTCTCTGCATCCTGCAGCTTCGTCAACTTTTCTAACAGGAACATTTTATCTTTGCCCTCCTGCGGAAAAGAAAAATGAAATCAGAGACAAGGAAGATGAAGGATGGTGTGGGGCTGGAAAGAAGGGTGACTTTTAGGCAGGTAGGGTCCCAGACATTGGATGGAGACCAATGCCGTGTTTTCTCCTGAGGAAAGAAAATAAACAGTTTCACTGCAAAGCCAAACCAGCCCCCAAAGCCTTTCTGAATTACAATATTCTCCTCTAAAGCAATTTCCCTCGCAGGCTTGAGTATCAGCCTTCTCTAGTCTGGCTGCTAGAAGCAACTTACCTGCCACAGTCTGAAGGCCCAGGACAAACGGTGTATTGTAGCCCCCTCCTTGGCATGCCCTGGACCCCTGAACCCTGTCTGGGCACCCAGCATGGCCTGGGTCTACTCTGTCCTCCCACTGAGAATGGCAAAGCTTACAGCTCTGCATCTAAGGATACTAAATATACAGTGATGCCTTGGATTGCGAGTAACGTGGTTTGTGAGTGTTCCACAAGACCAAGGTATCACTGTATTTCATTTATTGAAGATATCTGTGTTAATTGAGTAGACCCAGATAAATAATCCCCAATTGGAAAGAGATGAAAGAAAGGGGGTGTCCCTTCCCAGGAGGGTGAGTCACTTTCCCGTGAACGCGTTGCAGATGAGACAGTGCTTTGTCCCGCCTGTGATGAGATGGGCTGCCAGCACCCCTGATGGTCCAGTCTATAGGTCAATCCTATTTCTGATACCCTGGTTTCTCCTTAAACCCACTAATGTTAGCATCTGCCAGTGGGTCTTGCTTGCAACAATTATTACTGTTGTCGGTGGTCTCTGTCAGGGATCAGGGATGAGACAAGCACACAGGATGCAGGGTCAAGATGAAGGAACAGAGAGGGCTACAGCTCGCTCAGGCAAGTAGCCACCACTCTGCTGTCCACATCGTTTTTATTGTGTTTCATACGAGGGAATATGTGATTAAATCTACAAGGCCCAAACAATAACAATTTTTTCACAAGACAGCCGTGTTCTTATCTAAGCTCCAAGAACAGCTAATCTTGGTCTTTCTAACCCAAAAGGAAGTTCATATGCCAAGAACACTCAGTACTGTTTGCAGTCCTGAGCAAGACGTGACCCGTTTGCAGGACACATCCTCATCTTGGCAAGCCATCAACTTCCATGCCCTCAGTTATCCTCCACAATTACTGTAGTATTTGCTTCATGATGGTTTCCTATTTCCCTCCTTCCTTCTACATTTATCAATTGGAGTTCTTTAAGGAAGAGCTGAATTTGGGAATTGTCATGTTTCACAAGTTGCCCAGCTGTCTTGGATATGGCTGATTTGTTTGGAAATCTCTGCTCCTTAGCAGCTGTTTTCACACTCTAGTGCGAATTAGAACTGCCTATTTATTTTGTCCATGGTTTCTTTTGCTGTGCAGAATAGAATTATACGACCCAGCAATCCCTCTCCTGCTTATATACCAAAAAAATCTGAAAACATTTATCCGAAAAGATATAAGTACTCTGATGTTCATTGCAGCTTTATTTTTTATGGTGGCCAAGACATGAAAACAACTTAAGTGTCCTTTGATAGATGATTGGCTAAAGAAGTTGTGGTATATATACACAACGGAATACTACTCTGCCATAAGAGAGGATGAAATAGTGTCATTTGCGACAACATGGATGGATCTTCAGATTATTATGCTAAGTGAAACAAGTCAGACAGAAAAAGTTGAGAACCATATGATTTCACTGCTATGTGAGATATAAAACTGAAAGTAACAAAGGAACAGGACAAACAAACAAAAATTCATAGACACAGACAATAGTTTAGTGGTTACTAGAAGGTAACGGGGGAGAGGGGAGGTAAATGAGGGTAAAAGGGAGCAAATATATGGTGATGGAAGGAGAACTAACTCTGGGTGGTGAACACACAATGTGATATATAAATGGTGTATTACAGAATTTTATACCTGAAACCTATGTAATTTTGCTAACAAATGTCATCCCAATAAACTTTAATATATATTAAAAAAAAAACTGCCTGGCTCTAGCGAGCTTCCAAAAATGCAAATTCACAGGCTGGATTCCCCAACAGATTTTTTTTTTTTTTTTGAGGGCAGATGTCACTGGCCCTCATATGTGGGACCCGAACCGGGGCCGCTGGCTTCCCAAGCCAGCACTTAACCACTGCGCCACTCGGCCGGCCCCCACCAACAGCTTTTGACTCAGGAAGTCCAAACTGCATTGTTAAGAAAACAAAAATGAACAAACTGCGTTGCAGTTCAGAGCACAAGTTTTGGAGTCGCCTGGTTCAAACTCCACCCGTGACTCTGAACAAGTCACTTTACTCTGTAAGCCTCGACTTCCTTCATTTCAAAATAGGGCTTTAAAGAAATTGTATGTGTCCCAGAGAGAACACATTAAATAAGAAAGTTTGTTTATGAGGTATGACAGTGCTAAGCATCATGTAAGAGCTCCATCAAGGTTACCAGTTGCCATTATTGGAGGGAAAATGCCAGGAACTGGCATTTGTAACCAGCAACCAGGAGTTGGGATGCAGGAATCAGACTTGACCAGGGTTATCGCCAAGCCCATTCTCAGCCTCTGTCTGGGTTCTTCTGGAGGCAGCATCCTTCCTGGTGTCTGTGGTCCAGCTTCTGGACAAGATGCCCAAGCAGGCAGGCCTGCGGTGATGCTTATGGTGCCAGCCAAATGCCGCCGCCCCCCCCCCAGTTCACCTTACACCTGGGGGCTTTACAATCACATCACTCCCATGTGGAGCTGTTCGTAAGACTCGCCCACACCTTTCAGGGTGCCTCACCAGAAACAAACACTGGTGGTGCTCCCGGGTGCAGGGAGTGGAAGGAGTATAACCATGGCCTTCCTTTACACTCCAAAAAGAACCAATGCCAGTGACCCGAAACCCCAAAGATTCAAGCAGATAGAACCCTGGGGAGTCCCACTTCTTTCCTATGTCCTTCGACACAGGTGCTCATGCCAGGTGATGCTGGCATTTAGAAGAAAAGGGAACCAGCCCAGGAGCAGTGAGCATCCCTGTGGCCAGACAGGGGTCTCTCAAACCCATTTCACCAGGTCCCTTGACTAATTAAAGAAATAGCTCCCATCCTGGGACAGAAAATGAGCAAGATGAGTATGGAAACAGCCCTCCAGAGAGCAAGGAAGCTGCCCAAGACCACTGGAGTCAAGCCAAAAGAACCCAGGAGCTCATTCAAGACATTTAATGGGACAGTTGGGGGAATTTGGCCTGTGGCTGGATATTAGATGATAGTAAGGAATTATCAAGTTTTCTTTTATTTTTTACTTTTTATTTT
Source organism: Aselliscus stoliczkanus (assembly GCA_033961575.1). NCBI lineage: Eukaryota > Metazoa > Chordata > Mammalia > Chiroptera > Hipposideridae > Aselliscus > Aselliscus stoliczkanus. The sequence continues at coordinate 3,691,789 of CM066741.1, forward strand.
ATTTTATTATTTTATTTTTTATTTATTTATTTTTGTTTGTTTGTTTGTTTGTTTGTTTTTTAGCTGAGCCATCCTGCCACCTGTTGGCAGCTCAACGGCAACTCAGCTCGGGCTGGCATCGAACCGCCGTTGCTCAGAGCTCAGCTCAGGTCACACTCTTGAGCGAGCTCTTAACCAACTGAGCCACTCGGCCGGCCCTTATTTTTTATTTTTATTTTTTATTTTTTTTTGAGGGCAGTGTCACTGGCCCTCGCCTGTGGGACCCGAACCGGGGCGGCTGGCTTCCCAAGCCAGCGCCCAACCACTGCGCCACTCGGCCGGCCCTTAAGTTTTTTTTTAGATGTGATGATTGGTATTGTGGTTATGTGTTTGGTGTGTGTTTTTTTAAAATCTGTATCTCTTCTGCATGTGGAAGTTTTTACAGATAAAATGGTACTAAAGTCTAGGATTTTCTTTAAAATAATCCAGAGGGCAGCCGGTTAGCTCAGGTGGTTAGAGCGCAGTGCTCATAACACCAAGGTTGCCGGTTCAATTCCCACATGGGCTAAGGAGCTGCGCCCTCCACAACTAGACTGAAACATCTACTTGACTTTGAGCTGATGGGTCCTGGAAAAACACATTGTTCCCCAATAAAAAGTGAAAACAGGAAAAAAAAATTAAAAAGATAAATACATAAAATAAAATAATCCAGAGATTTGCAGTGAAGGGTGGTGTGGATGAAATGAAAGTATACAAATTCTGATGGCACTGGATGTGGGAGCGTGGGGGTTCACTGTAAGGTTCTGTTTGGGAATATGTCCAGAGTTTCATTATAAAACGTCAAGAAAGTGGGAAGATAACAGAGGGGCCCAACGGAACTCACGTTAATGATCTGTTTGTGGAGCAGCCTGATCATAACCTTCCTTCCTTCTATGATCTGCCAGTACAGGTAGGTGATGATTCTGGAAGGGAAGCACAGGAAGCATGGCAGGCACTTTTGCCAGTGTTCTGCGGGCTCTGAACCCCAACTGGCGCGAAGGAACTGGGCTATTTGCTTGCAAATGGATTTGGTCCAACTGTGTTCCTGCAAAGTCGTGTCTGGTTGAGTTATAGGTTAAATGACACTGTGTCAATGGTTCTCACCATTCTGTGCGTGGAATCACCTGAGAGGCAGAAAATAGACTCAGGCCGTGGGCCTTCCTTCGATCAATTCATTGAGTTCCTCTGGGCATGAGGCCACACGTCAGTATCTTAAAAATGAACATGCACCTAATATGCAACCAGAATTGGTGAATCTGGACAGTGCTCTTCAAACTCCAATGCGGTACAAATTTCCTGGGAGTTTGTCAACATGCAGATTCTGATTCTGCAGGTCCGGGGGGCCTGAGATTCTGCATTTCTAACAAGCACCCCAGTGAATTAGAAGTTTGAAGGAGCAAGGCACTAGGGAAACACCATTGTAAAGAGGGCTAATGGCAACCCAGTGCTGGAAAAGGAAAGGCTGACTGAGGAACTGCAAGGTCAAACGCAATGAGGGCTGGGGTTCTACAGAGGGACAGCTGTGAGTCAGCTAACCAACTGTCTACTCAGGAAATGGGCCTCGGCTCGGCAGATCCACTTTTTCACAAGAAGTCAGAAATCCACATTTTTCTATTTGAAAATGAAAATACACTACCCTACATATCAGTAATGCCCAGCCCGTTTTAATATATCACAGTCTCAGAAAGAGTCACACATCTAATATCCCTAAGCATTCTCATGTCCATTTCTGTTCATTTTACTTTCATGTTCTCTCTTAAGATGGGCAGAGCAGGAATTGCTTTCTTCTTCATAAAACAGGCACACGCGCGGGCCAGCAGAGTGGCGCGGTGGTTAAGCGCTGGCTTGGGAAGCCAGCGGCCCCGGTTCAGGTCCCACATATGAGGGCCAGTGACACTGCCCTCAAAAAAAAAAACACAAACAAACAGGTGCGCGCGCATGCACACACACGCACATAGATAAGAAGAGAGTAAATAACGTTTAAAACTACCAGGGCAAAGTGGGGTCATCCAGGACACGGAGCTATGCTGTAGCCCGGGGCTCTCCCACCAAACGCCAACATTCCTGACCCAGTGCTGAGTTAATGAAGTGTTTCCCCCGGTAGTTTCCCATGGTGCCCCACTTACAAGACAATGAGGGTGAGGATGAAAAAGAAGTGCACGCTCCCAACGAGGTTATGGTAGATCCAAACCACCCACAGATAGCTGGGGCTGTCACTCAGGGTGTCGATCCAGCTGTAGATGGACTGAATGAAGAGGGGCAGACCCCGAAATGGGCCGCAGTCTGCTGACGGCTTCAAACTGGTAAAACAAGGGACAGGAAAAGATTTCTAGTGGGAGATGTCTGTTCTAGAATCAGGGCGTCCCTTCAGGGCTCTGGACCTGGGACCGGCAATTCCGTCCTGCACCACCCACACCACCTTTCAGGAGGAAAGCCTCCTAGCTCACGGCCTCGGGACCCACCCGCGGAGGAACAGCTCCTGGATGGCGGTGTCACCTGATCCATGGTACCCAATCCAAAGGCCAGGTAGTGGCTCAAAGAAATGAAATGGGGAGATCAGATTCTCTTCCTTGGGAACTTGAACTAAGGGATCGGAAAGGGGGACCCTGTAATCTGTGAGAGCTGAAGCTGTGTCAGGGGTGGGCTTGTGCAGTCAGTTATGAGCAAGCAGAAACTAGAGGGCAACAGAGACTGGTTAGGACGAGACAGGAAAGGGAGCAGCGAGGACATCATAACACCACAGACTAGACCGTCCCGAAGCCACTGGCACTGCCGATGGTTCTAGTTCCACTTGTATCCTAAAAGCCATCTTCCTTATTTGTTTGTTTGTTCCTCATCCATTTACTCGTTCTACAAAGGTTTACTGCCCTCGGACCAGGCACTGTGCTAGATAGTAAGCCCTGGAGATGCCACAGTAAACGAGACAGACGTGGTACCTGCCTGCCCTCTCTGATTTATGTTCTACTGGGAAAGATGGGCAACCAGTGAGTAAACCATCAAACAGATTCAAACCAAGGCGTTTCTGACTTTGAACTACGGAATGAGGAGAAGAAGGTGCCCTGGGAGAGAGTAGATGTAGAACTGACAGCAGACAAGGATGTTCATGAAGGTCAGATCTTGGAGATGGCGTCTGAGCCGAGAACCAGAGCGTGGCAGGAAGGCCACCAAGCAAAGGGAGTGGGGAGAGCACTTCAAACAGAGGAGCCCAGCCTGTGTGGGCAGGGGCGCTCATGGTCCCAGGAACGGAGCTGGAGCTGTGGCCTGGAGCAGGGCAGAGCTGGGGTGGGGTGGCAGGTGGAGAGGCAGGAGGGAGCCGGAGCAGGCGGACCTTCAGCTCGTTTAGCTCCGGTTCTGTTCTCCAGGTGGAGCAACGGAGGCGGTGAGAGAGCTGTGCCCGTGGTGGCAGGGGGCACCTAACTAGGATACATGCCTTCCCTTGGTTGTAGCATCTGTTGGTTACCAAGGGAACTTGGCTTCAACACTGTATTGTGCATGTGTTTTTACTCTGATGGTTTGACATCTGGGGCCTTACTGACCCTGGAAAGACTGCCCTTCCCAGGGCTGGCCTACAAAGCAAGTCCTTCGTAGGCAAATGAACCAATCCAGAGCCCATATCCCAACCACCCACCCCCACCTCCTCAATCAGCTCTCACATGTTGGGCCACTATTCTCCTAATCACCCCAGGCCAGGTATCAGGCAACTCCAAACAGGCCAATGCCCCAAAGTCCGTTCCCCCCCCACCCCACCCCCGCCACCTGCTAAAATCATTCCACCTGACCAACACTAGGCCTGCTTACCGTGCCTTGCCCATTCTTCCCATGGAGACCACAATAAAGGCTCCTGCCTGCATTTTCTCCTCACCCCTCTGCCTCCTGACCCATCTGGTGCCTTGCCATGTGCCCCCACCCGTGGTGTGGCTTAGCGTGCCCCCTTTATTTGGAACCTGGGAGTATAACAAGGTATCTTTTCAATCGCTGTCATCTCCTGACCTGTAGGCCTCATCATACCTGAATAATAATGGAACCTACACTTGGAAACACTGCCCCATCCCCCATCTCTAAGACCACACCCGAAGGCCGCCATTCTCCTACCTCCAGATGGTGATGGCCAGGGTACACAGGACCCCGGTGAAGGATGGGAAAAAGAGCAAGAAGATAAAGAGAGTCATCATCTGGGAGGCCCGCCAGACTTTGCTCGGAGGCTGGAAGTTCATCCTGAGGCTGATCTGAGGAGAGATAAGAGGCCACCTGCCATCCGTGATCTGTGGCCAGGGAGACCCCAGCCAGGACCAGCCTCCTGGCACCCTTCCCGCACCCACCCCAAATCCAACCACCACGTGGTCACATGTCACTGAGCAAAGCTGATTGGTTCCAACTTTGGACTGACTCACATTTTTGACGTAAAACATGATGAAAAGAGTAATCATTTGAATAAAAGGCAACAAAGGGCAGAAGAAGGTTCCAATCCTAAGAAGGAGAGAGGGTAAGTGTCAGAAATCAGGGGAGACATGGGGGTGGGGGCAGATCTGGGATGTGGAGGGAAGGGGAAGAGGGTGCTTTGAGCCACGTCATGTCCCTCCCAAACCCATATGCTGAAGTCCTAACCCCCGGGACCGCAGAACGTGGCTGTATTTGGAGACTGGACCTTTACCGAGGTGATTAAGGTAAAATGAGGCCCTAATCCAATCCTCTTAAAAGAAGAGGTAGGCGGGCCGGCCGAGTGGCGCGGTGGTTAAGTGCTGGCTTGGGACGCCAGCGGCCCTGGTTCGGGTCCCACATAGGAGGGCCAGTGACACTGCCCTCAAAAAAAAAAAAAAAAAAAAAAGAAGAGGTAGGCGATCGGGACACAGACACACAGAGGGAAGACCAGGGGAGGACACAGGGAGAAGATGGCCGTCTGCGAGCTATGGAGACAAAAACTAACTCTGCCCGCACTTTGATCTAGGGCTTCCGGCCTCCAGAAAGATGAGCAAATAAATGTGTGTTGATTAAACTGCCTAGTCTGTGGGTCTTCATGATGGGAGCCCCAAAAACTGCGAAGGAGAGAGCTGCCATCCGTGCACATCAGGCGAATCCCCACCATACCCAGTATCCACGGCTGCCCTCTTCCCAGCTCCGGGAAAGAGGTTGTGCAGAGAACCCCACCCTCACAGCCACTAAGCCACCAGATGGCCGTCAGCAAGCCCTAAGCTAGGTGTCCCAAACGTGGGCCATGTCCCCCTCCTCCCTCCATGGTATCCCGGGTCTGAGGTCTTCCATGAATGGGCATTAAACTGCACGGAGCTGCCCGTGAGAGGGGTCCCCCTCTTTAACTGTCCTCAGAGCCCCTGAGCCCACAGGAAGAGCTCAGTTTGCTGCCAGGATGTCTTGAATGCCTAACCCTTGCCAACCTCCCATTGTTTGAAGAAAGCAAAAGCAGCAGACTTTGGACTGGGAGCCTTGCCAAATAGAATTTGATGACTGCTTACGATGGGATTGATTTTATTTTTCAAGTTACTCACAATTTCTGTCAAATGATACTCGTTTCCTACTTGTACTTGTAAAATCAAGGCTCCTTTAAAATGTAGTTAAGTTTTTTAAAAAGGCAAATGATTTAAAAGATAATATTAGGTTAAAAAGAGAACAGGTGGGCAGCCGGGTGGCTCAGATGGTTAGAGCCTGAGCTCTGAGTAACAGGGTTGCCGGTTCAATTCCCACATGGGCCAGTGAGCGGTGCCCTCTGCAACTAGATTGAAGACAACAACTTGAGCTGAGCTGCCGCTGAGCTGCTAGTGGGCAGCTGGATGGCTCAGTTAGTTAGAGCGTGTGCTCTTAACAACAAGGCTGCCAGTTCAACTCCCACATGGGATGGTGGGCTGCACCCCCCCACAACTAGATTGAAAAATGGTGATGGGACTTGGAGCTGAGCTGCGCCCTCCACAACTAAGATTGAAGGACAACAACTTGACCTGGAGGTGATGGGTCCTGGGAAAAGCACACTGTTCCCCAATAAAGCTAAAAAAAGGGAAAAGTACAGGTGATACGTAGGTATGCTAAAAAGTAGGCAGGCTGATGTACAAAAGTCTGAAGTTTGGGAAACACTTTCCCCGCCTCCTCTCTGCCATCAGCCCTAGCATCACCACTCCATTGCTGTCATCCTATGAACTTCTTGTAAAGCTCACCACCGAAGGCCATACTTTCCGAAAACCCAGAGGTTAAATCTAAATTGCCACAGAGAAAGGAAAAGAAATGTGATGCTCTATTAACAAAAGCCTTAAAGGCCCAGAAACAATGTCCATCTGAGAGTGTGGCTTTTGTCCCCGACATAAAGCACGTCTGAGTCAGGTACTCGCGGAGCCTTAGGACACACGGTTCTCATTTCACCCTCGTCTCGGCCTGTGCAGTGGGTACTACACTCTCTCCCCTGAGCAGGTTAGAAAACCGTTTGGAGAGAGCTGAGTAACTCGCCCCCAGGCATCCCGCTGGCTGAGGCTGCCGGTGAAAGGCTGCTGTAAGCTGCCCAGCCGCTGGGAGGCAACCTGGCACTGAACACTTGCATCCTGTAAGCCACAAAAAAGGTCTAGATGTTTCCTTCTTTTGGAGAGAAGCCAGAATTTTAAATTTTTATGTGACGTCTCCTAATTTTTATTTTTTTTTTATTTTTTTTTATTTTTTTTAAAGATTTTATTGGGGAATTGGTGGGGGGGAACAGCGTTGGGGAATCGGGGAAGGGGAACAGACAAGTTGCTGTCTTTTTGTTCTTCAGTTTAGTTGCGGAGGATGTTCCTTCACTGTTGGTATCGTCATTGCGCTCTTCCCGGATGAGGCAGATCGGTCGCTGGCCTCTGGATGTCGCTTATCGCGGCTATTGGCAGCTCACGCTTGGCTGCCAGCCGCTCACGCTGGCTGCGGGCCACTCACTGCAGCCTATGGCAGCCCACTGCAGCCCACACCATCACCGGGACTCGCACAGCCCAGCTCCAGGTGGAGCTGTTGTTAGCTGTAGAGGGCAGTGTCACTGGCCCTCATGTGGGATCCGAACCGGGGCCGCTGGCATCCCAAAACCAGCGCTTAACCAATGCGCCACTCGGCCGGCCCCACGTCTCCTAATTTTTAAATGTTGTCGGCTAATTCAAATGTTGAGAAAAGGAATGTGTGGGACGAGCCAGACAAGCCCGCAGGCTGGATCCAGCCTGGGGGGCCTTCCCCGTGGGACTCGTGCCCTACACTTATTCTCACTGGAAGTCCCCACAGGGAAAAGGGACAGCAGTGCATAGCTGGCGTTGGTATCGTCCAGGCAGCTCTGAAAACCACGGATGCTGGGGCTCGCCGCCAAGTTCACAGTCAGGTGGGAACCACTGGGCGCACAGCAGAGCCATGCAACTTACCACACCAGAGTCTGTGCGTAGATCAGCTCTAGAACATTCCTGGCAATGTCGAACTCCGGTAAGCCAAGGCTTGTGATGAACTTTGTCCCGATGATTCTGTGAAAACACACAAATGTTAATACCCAAACCATCAACTCCTTCCTTCAAAACGAGTCCCCACAACCACCCAGTGTGGCAGAAACCGCCAAGGCCCCTTACTAATTTTTGAAACGTACCAAGTATAAGCGTGTTTTGGAAGAAAGACTTGAGGGAATTGAGGGAGAATGGAACTAACACAATGATTTCAAATGAGGGGGTACAGCTAACATGGTTTAAAAAATTCTAGGGCCAACCGAGTGGCGCGGTGGTTAAGCCCTGGCTTGGGAAGTCACTGGCCCTCATATGTGGGACCCAAACCGGGGCCGCTGGCTTCCCAAGCCAGCGCTTAACCACCGGGCCACTTGGCCGGCCCTGTGACCCCATTTTTGTCTTTGAAAATTATATAGAACACACACATACATACATACATACACGCACATGCCCACACACATGGCAGTCTGTGCATAGAAAAATGTGGTGGAATATATACTAGAATATTAAAATTATGTACGGTGGGTAAGACTGCAAATGGCTCTTAGTATTTGTGTTTTATTCTAGAACATTCTTTAAAGAGAAAGTTGGAAAGGGCCAACTGAACGAAATCAACTTTGACAACAGGACCTGAAGTTTTCAGCCCTGAAACTTTCAGTTAGTTTAGGAAAAAACCCAATATCCCAAAGGACAATCGGCAGATTTAGAACAAAGCACACTTATGAGGGACCCATGCTTCCGGCTCAGTCAAGACAGTGGCTGAGCTTACATCTCCAGGTACCAAGTCATCAAGACAGACAAATATTTACCTCCTCAGGTACTCCCCCAGGAAGGAATCAGCTAAAGAGAACACGAAATCCATCAGAAGGAGCCGGTAGATTTCCTGGCCAACGAGGGTTTCCCAACACTGGAAGGCAAACGAGAGTCAGGCTGTGGGAAGATGCTGTTCCTCCACTCAGCATCCACCTGCCCCCGGCACCCTGTGCACGAGGACACGGCTGGTGGTTCAGCCTGGCCGAGTCCTCAGATCCCCAGAAAAGCAGACCCACTCCTAGCAGAAATGCATCATTAGGCCACATTTGTTTTCATGGTATTTATTCCTTTACTGTGTTTCGTCTTCCCCTATTAAGGCCTGCCTTCCACAGGCACCCAAACTTTCAATTCTCATTCTCTCTCATTTTTTTTTTCTTTTTTTGAGGGCAGTGTCACTGGCCCTCATATGTTGGATCCAAACCGGGGCCGCTGGCTTCCCAAGCCAGCGCTTAACCACCGTGCCACTTGGCCGGCCCTCACTCTCCTTATAACTCTTTTCATCTCTCTCTGATGCGCTCTGAACCCCATTTCTCAGCCAGGGCTGATCAGTTTCTTTGGGAGAGCTAGAGGCATCAATGACTAACAATGCCTCCACTCTTTTTTGCTTATTAACCTTATGAAAATTCAATAACTGCTTGATTGAGAAAGTGGCCTAGAGGTTGAGCAGGCTAGTACATACTGGAAGCTTGAAATAGTTTATGAAACAGGTGGTCAGTTACCTCTGCAGAAAGCTAGTGCCGTGAGCTGATGGACTCAGAACTTTTAGAGTTGACTGAATGAGGGAAGAAAAGTTTTTGAGTGCACAGCCAGAGGATGGATGGATGGAGGGACGGATAGATGGATAGAAGAACAGCATGATACCTGTTTTAATGTCATTAGCAGAAACTCTCAAGAAACTTGAGAAACTCACTTCTTCCCTGATGGTCAAAGCATAAGAAACCAAAGGTCAGGCAGAACAGCATGGGAATGTCACCTTTTTACCAGTCAGGGCCACGACGTTGAGCCAGTAGTAACAAAGAATTCCAATGATTGATATTTTCAGAAAGATGTTTCTAAATAATGGAAGAGAAACCAACAGACCATTACCTTCCGCGCCGTTCGCCCACGTTTCCTCCTGGGCATATAGTAACATAGCAATTCCTGTCCCCTTGTGGATGAGTGGGGCCATTTAGCTACTCCTGGCAAATGAACTGGGAGCAGAAGGGATGTAGGGCACATTGTGTCACTTCTAGGCTGGAGCATTTACATGCCAGTGAGACCTGCCAGGACTCAGTCTGCCCTCCGGAACGGCCACCAGCCGTATTCGAGATGGTCGCTGCTCTCTCAGCCCGGGTCCCTGTGTGCCTAACACGAGCAGCAGGCCCCTGCCAATCCACAATGGACATGTAGGATCCCCGCCCACCTCTGGGGGTGGGCGCTGGGCGGGACAGACACACATACCGGAGCAGAAGGACGGTGACTTCATGCCGGGGCATGTCGTACGGCTCCAGCAGCCTGAACGCGGAGTAGAAACGTGGCACGGCCAGGTTGATGCAGGACACAGCGAAAGGCAGTAACAGCTCTGCCCCGGGCTTCCTGTGGCTCTCCAGGAACTGCAGGGGACAGAGGGAGAGAACTGAGATGCCCGCAGCTCCCCAGACCCCTGTCGCCTCGCTCAGAAGACCCCTCCCGGTGGGAAAGCCCCAGAGGTAGCTGCTCTGAGGTTAGCTATTAAGCTAGCGGTTACTGGGCACTTCCCCGTGCCAAGCCTCACCCCTATGGCTGCATTTGTCCTCCCTGCAGCCCAGCAGAGGGTGTTTACAGACTTCATGGGCATGCAGGCCGAGACACAGAGAGGTGAGGATGCTTGCCCAGCACCCCCCAGGCAGACAGCAGCTGACAGAACCCGTGTCTCTCTGACTCAGGAGCCTGAGCTCACACAGCCAATCTGCGGCCTGCCTTCCTTTCCTTTCCTGAGTCAGTGCCAGTGTGTTCCCAGCTGCCGGACCCTTGGCATTTCCCCTCCCCGCTCCTGCGTGGCCTGCTCATTGTCACCAGGCTGCGCCCACCCTTGGGGCAGGAGAGCCTCTGCTAGCCCAGGCCGCACTTTGCTTGGGGTCAAGAGAGGTACCCCTTCCTTCACGGGGACACGACACCCTCGTGTTTGGCTCGGAGTGGGGCTGGGACCGGCCTTCTCCCAGGCGTCCGTGGAGTAAAGGCGTCCAGTGGATTTATCTGAAGTCTCACAATCCCCCTCCTTTACCCCCAGGCCTGACCCTGCCTCTGTCCACCTCCGGCTGGTTTTGAAAGCACCTCTCGAATTTTGGGCAGTATCTTTGGAGCCAGCGTAAGAAATTCTGTCCCCTCTCCCCATATTTATAAACCGCAAGGTCCAGCGACAGATAAATATCGGGTTGTCGAGGTTATTTTTTCTATTTTTTTCATTGCAAAATTGCGTCATGACTTTTCAGACAACCCGAGAGCTTCTCTGAGCTTCTTGTTCTCCTGTATAACAGGGAGCTTGTCACAGAACCCACAGAGACGACGCAAGATTTAAATGAGACCCGTAAGGAAAGGTCTGGCCCCCAAATAACATGGCTGGGGCACCATTCACATGAACTTGAAGTTGGCAGTGAATGTGACCCCTGGGGCTGTGGAAGGGGTTGATCCTGGCTGGCACAGACTGGATGTTCAAACAATGGAAATGGTTCCACCTCCGCCTCCTGCCCTCCTCTGGGCCCTCCTTCACTTCAGGTGGGCGTCTGGATGGGGGAGTGGCTCAGGAGTCTTTCACCTCTCCACTGCCCAGTCATTCTTCCATCCTAGGTAGGCAATGCCAGGCCCCTGAGGACCCACCTTCCCCTTAATATGGTTATTGGCAACCCCAGAGGGCTGTGGGATCCCACACACATTTTCCTGGTGGCCTCTCCCTCACTTAGTCACCCATTTAGTTGAGCACCGACTAGGTACCAGGTGTTGGGCCAGGTGCCTGGCTACAGTCTTTTGAAGAAACAGATAAACAAGCGTTTCAGTGCTGCATGTGATGAATGCACAGGGAAAGCCCGCAGAGGAAGCAGACCCTAGCTCAGCCCAGGGAGGGTGGTGGTGAGAGAAGGCTGCCTGGAGGCAGCGACGCCCATGCTGAGGTCTAGAGGAAGAAAAGGAGGAGTCTGCAAGGTGAAGGTGAGTGGTGGGGTGCAGACTGAACTGCATGTTTCCCACCTAGAAATGAGGGCAAGCGGGCAGTGTTCAGGGAACTATGGCCACACCAATTAGTGCTGCTGGTGTGGCATAGGGGCGGTTGTGAGGTGCCAAGGCTAGAGACATGGGCGGGGGTCAGATCATAAAAGATCTACCAATCATGCCTTGAGGGTAGATTTGATGTTAAAGGTAATGGGAACCCATTAAAGAAAGTGACATCATCAGACCAACCTGCACCACAATTCCAGAGGTTGGCAAACTGGCTACAATTAGCCCCATTTTCCAGAAGAGAAAGCTGAAACCTACAGAAAAATAGTACTTTGCCACTCAGCTAATTAATCTCAGAATTCACATCATTAAAAAAAAAACAAAAAAACTAACTAACATTCCTTCCTCACCCACAGTACCAGGCTCTAAGTGGACCCTCCGCATAACTGTTCTCTTGGCCATGACCAGACACCTACAAAGCCAGGTATGATGGTTCCCATTTTACAGGTGAGAAACCTGGGGCTTGGAAAGATTATGTCACTTGCCAGAGGCCATCAGACCCCACAGTGCCGGGAGCTGTGAGACGACAGGGCTATAATCCAGGAAGAACCCGGAACTTGATCCCACATCTGTGCCCAAAATTCCCATCTCCCCACCGGCCCAGAGCCTGTCACTCTAAGCTGTGCACACACATCACCTGGGGACGTTGCTAAGATGCAGATTCAGAGTCCATGGACCAAGAGAGAGACCCGAATTCTCCATTTTTTAACATGTTTCCAGCTGATGCCAGTGCTGCTGGCCACGAACCCAGTTTGAGTAGCGAGTGCTATTCCCCTCTACCCCCCGGCATCCTGGCCGGTCACCTGGTGCTCTGTGCTCTGGTCCCTGGTCCTCCTGCCTCTCTGGTGACCTACCTCTATGTTGTTCCCAGCCAGGTAATAAACAGCGACACAGCAGGCGACAGTCACTCCGGTGGAGACAACCCAGGCTGCCAGGTAGACAGACAAGCGGCACAGCCACTGACTGAGTGTTAACTTGACATTCTCCTGACGGATTTCTGACAGGTTCTCCTAGAAACACAAGGAAGCCACATTGGCCCACAGATCCCTTCATTAGCAAAGACTGCCCTTCCCCCACCCCAGGTGAATGCTCGCGACTCCCAGAGACACAAGCGCACCCCAAATCCACAGGTGAGAGACACAGACAGTCCACGGTGACCATGGATTATGGGAGACCCCTGGGACAATCTCAAATGGGCAAGAACCCCTATCACTGTACCACATGGCTTCTCTATCTTAGAGGAACAGACAGGACCAACAGATGGGACTGGGGTCACTGAGGTCATGAAACTCTCTTGAAGAATAAGAACTTAACATCTGCAATCCTCATGACAAGGCCTCTCTGTTTATACGTTCTGTTTCATCTTTCTGTTTCATAAGATTTTTCTACAGACCAGGGTTTCTCTGCCTTGGCACTATGCACATTTGGGGTCAGGTAGGCCTGTCGTGGCACCTGTCCTGGGTATTACAGGATGCTTAGCTGCATCAGCCCACGAGATGCCAGGAATGCCCCCTCCTCAATTTGGTAACAACCTCAAAAGTCTCCAGACATTGTCACATGTCCCCTGAGTGGCAACTTAGGCTGGGTTGAAAACCACTGGAGAAAAATTTAAACCTGGATCTATGAGGCCAAGAAGTATTTACAGTTAATGTTTGGATATAAACTGCTAAGCCGCCCTCCAGTAAGCTGGTACTAATTACAAGGCCAGCCATGGCCTGTGAAAATGTCCATTTTCCTACACCATCACAAGCACTGGGTGTTGTATTTTTTCTGGGGTTTGGGGTGGTGGTTTTGGTTTTTGTTTTCCCAATCTCATGGGTAGAGAATAATTTATTATTACTTTAAGATAAAGTCACAGACACGCTGAAGGAGGGAAGGAGACTGGCCGAGGAAGAGGCTGGGAAAAGCAAGCGTGCCTTACCTTTATCTCAGTGCTTAGGTTCTTCTGTTTCAGCTTCACAGCTCTTTTGTGAGTGATGGTGAAGTCCCAGCAAAAAATAAGTTTGGCGATCCCTCTGGTGTAAACGTGGGGGTTAATGAAGTTGTTCCGGAAATACCTGGCCATGCTAGGGAGGGCAGAAACCAAAATGTCCAAGGGTTATTCGGACAAGCATTGAGGAGGGCAGGGATGAAAACGAAGTCCTATCGTTCAATGTAAACAGCAACACGTTAACTCCGATTTCTCCTGGAACAGTGTGCTCGCAGCCATAATGGTGAAGTGCTCTGGCTTCGGGATCTGACAGGCCTGACAGCAATCCTGGATTGCCCGCCGGGGATCTTGGTCATTCTAACTGTCTTGAACCTCAGTTTCCATGTCAATGTAACGGGGATAATAACAGTACCCACCTCACAGTGTTATTACGAGAGGTGTATTTGTTTCTTATCGCTGCTGTAACACACAGGCCCAAACTTATTCTCTTACTGGAGGTCAGAAATCAGAAAATGGACCTAAACTTAAGGTGTCGGCAGGGCTGTGATCTTTCTGGCAGCTCTAGCGGACAGTCTGTTTCCTGGCCTTGTCCAGCTTCTCGAGGCCGAACTGCGTTCCTTGGCTGGTGACCCCATTCCCCATCTTCTGAGCCGGCAGAGGCACATCTTCCAGTGTCTCTCTGACTCTGACCCTCCTGCCTATCACTTATAAGAAACTCTTGGGGGCCGGCCGAGTGGCGCATTGGTTAAGCGCTGGTTTTGGGATGCCAGCGGCCCCGGTTCGGATCCCACATGAGGGCCAGTGCCACTGCCCTCTACAGCTAACAACAGCTCCACCTGGAGCTGGGCTGTGCGAGCCCCGGTGATGGTGTGGGCTGCAGCCCCTGCTGCAGTGGGCTGCCATAGGCTACAGTGAGTGGCCCGCAGCCAGCGTGAGCGGCTGGCAGCCAAGCGTGAGCTGCCAATAGCCGCGGTGAGCGACATCCAGAGGCCAGCGACCGATCTGCCTCATCCGGGAAGAATGCAATGACGATACCAACAATGAAGCAACATCCTCCGCAACTAGACTGAAGAACAAAAAGACAGCAACTTGTCTGTTCCCCTTCCCCGATTCCCCAATGCTGTTCCCCTCTGCCAATTCCCCAATAAAATCTTAAAAAAAAAAAAAGAAACTCTTGGGATTCCCTTGGCCCCACCTGGATCACCCAGGCTACCCTCCCATTTTAAGATTCTTAACTTAATCACATCTGCAAATTCCTTTCTGCCAGGTAAGGGAATATACTCACGGGTTCTGGGGATTTGGACGGGGACATTTTTGGGGGGTGTCAAGGGTATTATTCAGTCTGCCACAAGAGTCCATGCAGCGCTTACATCAGCAAGCACTCGATGATGACAGTTTCTTATCCTGTAGCTACCAGGAGGACTCAGTGAAATCAGGCCCAGGATAAATAAATGCTAGACAGAAAATATTGGGTTGTCGGAAAAGTCATGACGTATTTTTTCTATGTTTTTCGTTCCAAAAATGCCTCATGGCTTTTCTGACAACGCAATAGATACTACTTTCCCTCAAATTTCCACCTCTGAGTAACAGCAACTTAGGAAGCATTTCCTGGTTTGACAGGACAAAACAGAATCTCATTTTATTTTGAATTATTGTACTGCCAGTAAGGTGTTATAGGCTGCATTGTATCGCCTAAAAATTCATGTGTATGTTGAAGTCCTAACCCACCCCCAGGACCTCAGGGTGTGACTGTGTTTGCAGAGAGGGGCTCTAAGTTAAAATGAGTTCGTTACGTTGGGCCCTAATCCATTGTGACCCATGTCCTTTATAAGAGAAATTCAGGACACAGACATGGACGGAGGGATGACCATGGGAGGACCCAGGGAGAAGACGGCCGTCTACAGGTCAAGGACAGAGCCCTCGGAAGAAACCAATCCTGCCGACACCTTGGTCCTGGACTTCCGGTCTCCAGAACTTGAGAAAATAAGTTCCTGTTGGTTCAGCCCCCAATCTGTAGTACTTTGTTCCTGCAGACCCACAGGCTAATGCAGAGGTTGAACATCTGTTCTCGTCCTTGACAACTGTCAGCTGACAATTGTCCATCCATGTCCTCTGTCCATCTGACACCTTGAGTCATTCCATTCGTATGTTTAGACTGAGCAATTGCTTTAAAAGCACCCAAAAACTTCTCTTCTCTCCGAACTCATACGTTTTTGTTGCAGGATGAGGAACGATCAGATACATTACAGAGACACTGTTTCCTGGGTCACTTTTGAGTCGCTTAAATTTTGTCTAAACCTAAAAAGAGCTTAGAATCCAGCCATGTAGACCCGTCATACCTGAAAAGCAAGCTGAAAAAGCAGACAACCAAACAGCCTCCGATGGTGAAGATGTAGGCTAGCGGCATATCATAGGATGCCGCCCCTTCCCCGTGCTGGATCGTAGAATTGGTGTAAAAGCCATAGTACATCACCGTGTCGCTAAAATAATCCTGGAAGGGACAATAAGCCCTAGGTCAGGTGGGTGTCTTGAGAAAATGATGAATGACTATGGTCGGGACAGTTGACTTCTTTTATCTACAGGAAGCGTGGGCCAGCCAATTTAGATTTCTGTTGGCCAGGAAAGGGGCGCCCAAGGCCACTGAGAACCTGGATACTTTAACCACTAGGCTCTTGGAGTTGGAAAAGAATCCCAAACCAATATAACTTTACAATAGAGGGACCCCCTTGTCATGACCTGGGCCCAGTAACCAAGCGTAGCATGACTAAAAAGCAGGGTGCACACTGAAGAAATTCACAGTGAACTGTCCTGGTATCTATATTCTACTGTAAAAATGCCTCCCAAAATAATAAGTTAAAACAAATAGGGCAAAATGTGAATAACAGTAAAGCTATATAGTGTGTAGGTAGGTGTTCATTATGTGACTTTTTATTTTTCTGTATGGTTGAAATTTTTCATAATAAAATGTTTCGGGGCCGGCCAAGTGGCACCGTGGTTAAGTGCTGGCTTGGGACGCCAGCGGCCCCGGTTCGGGTCCCACTTATGAGGGCCAGTGACACTGCCCTCAAAAAAAAAAATGTTTCGTAAATACAAATATGCAAAATATACATAGTAATGAGAAAAACATTTATATAATAATCCCATTTAAAATTTCATCTATCCCAAGGAAATTTTTTTTAAACAGGAAAAAAAAAGGCAATTGGAAGAGCCTTACTTTGAACATTCCACTGCCAGAGTCAGCGGGCTTTTTGTGTCAAGAGCGAGATGGTAAATCTCTTTGGGTTGGCAGGCCACTGTGGCAGCCACAGCAACGGTTCAGCTCTGCCGACACAGCAGAAAAGCAGCACAGACATGCAAACAAATACATGAGGGCAGCCGTGTTCCAAAAGCACATTATTCGTGGATGATGAAATTTGAATTTCATATAATTTTCATGTTTCTCGCAGTGCTATCCTTCTTTTGACCTTTTTCCAAGCATTTAAAAATGTGGAAACCAATCTTAGTTCGCAGGCTGATCAAAAACAGGTGTCTGAGGGCTGGCCGAGTGGCTCAGTTGGTTAAGAGCTTGCTCAAGTAGGGCCGGCCGAGTGGCGCAGTGGTTAAGCGCTGGCTTGGGAAGCCAGTGGCTCCGGTTCGGTCCCACATATGAAGGCCAGTGACACTGCCCTCAAAAAAAAAAAAAAAGAGCTTGCTCAAGAGTGCGAGCTGAGCTCTGAGCAACCGCAGTTCAATGCCCAGCCCGAGCTGAGCTGCTGCTGAGCTGCCAACAGGTGGCAGGAGGGCTCAGCTTAAAAAAAAATAAAAGGATGTCTGGCCAGACCTGGCTCTGGGACAGGAGTTTGTCAATCCTGGGTCTACAGAATATCAATGGCAGAAATCTCTACTGGAAGGGGAACTCACAAAGAGCTATGTGCCTCAGTAAGTAGCTGGGTAAATGAGTTATGGTTGATATTAAGTAGAGTAATACGGATCTATATAGATATCCAAGACATATAATGAAGCAAAAAATGTTGCAAAACAAGACTTGTAGTATCCTATCCTCTTTTTATTTTTTAAAAAGAATGTCTGTCTGTCTGTCTATCCATCCATCTACCTATCTACCTACCTACCTTTGTATCTATGTTTATAAAGGAAGAAAAGCAGTGGACAAAAATACCCTCTGAACTGGGGAGTTATGCAAGGGAAGAAGGGTAAAATGGACTTTCTCTTCGTCTGTTCTCTCCCATAATAGGGACTTTTCAAAAGGAGCACTGTATTTTGTAGAATGAAAAATAAAAAAGAAAGAAAAGGTAGATCTATGAACACCAACCCAAGATATCCACCACATGTGAGGTGAAGAAAACAAGTCATACACAGCATATATGGATAACCCATCTTTTGTTAAAAAAGAGAGAGGAAACCATATACATGGACATGCATATACTCGTATGTGTCCGTATGTGTGCAGAGAAGAGGATTCTGAACAGCACAAATGGTTAACACTGGAGACAGAAATTCTACTATGTTGTGTATATGTTACTTTGGGGGAAAAACGGAAAACATTATTTACACACCCACTTGCCCTAGCAGCTGACTCCCAGGAAAAACGAGAGATGTGGAGTGGTGACCAGCAAGGAGTGTCTCTAGGTTCCTGAGGTGGTGAACTGCAGGCTGGGGGTGGGGTGGGTGGGGAGAACTTACCGCCCCCGTCAAAAATTCCAGTCCGGTGAATGAAAGGGTGTTCCTTGTGGCCACGGTTAACTGAGGGATTATGATGAAGCCAAAGGTCACAATGAACGAGAAAATGTTGAACTTCAAAAGCCACCTCAGAAAGTTGAAATAGGACAAAACGCTGGTTCCAAACTTGGCCCTGATGCCCTTGAGTGTCTTCTGCCAGAGGCTGATGGAGTCGAGCAGCTCCGACAGGCTGTTCCTGGATCTCCGGTGTGCCTGAGGTTGGGGCGCACAGCACAAGGCATGACCTTCCGTCAACAAGTACCTACCCAAGGCCCCACAATCGCGACAACAGCCGCCGTTTCTGAAGCAATACAGTGTGCCAAGCCCTTCCATAAGCACATCTGCAAATGTCATCTCGTTTCCTCCGAGGGACCACCTACTGAAGCGAGTGCTCTTATTACCTTCCCAGGTTTGCTGTTGCAGGTGACACTCGCAGTAGCTAAGTTGCCCGGATAACTCAGACCTTCGAATGCCCACCTGGTATTCCCACACCCACACGGACCCAATTTCCATGGCTTCCAGTGAAACGGCCTGGATTTTGGTTCCTCTTTCCCATGGGTCCCCACTCTCCCGCCGCCGTTTTTCACCCTCTTGTTGTGCCCATTTTTCCGACTACAGTAGAGGCTGACTTACCAGTGAAATGGAGTTCAGACACTGAGAGCAGCACTTGAACTCAAGGATACGATGGGGCTGCTTGCTTTTCTCTTTGTCAACTATTTTCCTGTGGGGAATGGAAGAAGAAAGCGAGAGGTATCAATGCTATCATATATTCATTCCCCAAATATGTACTGAGTGCCACGATGTGCCTGGCACGATCCCGGGGGGCGGGGGGAAAGAGGCCAGTTTTCCTGCCTCAGGAAGAGAAAGACAAGAAACAATGAACATAATAACAAAATGGGTAAACGATACAGGATATTCAAAGGAAAAGAAAATGGGAAAACAGAACAGGAAAGGGAGATAGGAAATGCTGTTTCAATTGGAAAGAGAGGGATAATTCACTCTATTCACTGGAAGAGAGGAGGGGTTATTTAGTTGTGTGGATAAGGGACTGTCCCGTGCATGGGGAACAGTTAACATGAAGCCCCAAGGAGACTGCGATGGCTGGGACTTTCTGTTCCAGGATCTCATGCCACATTGCAGTTAGCTGTCATGTTTCTAGTCTGTGACAGTTTCTCACGCTTTCCTCATTTATGATGCCCTTGACAGTTCTGAGGAGTGCTGGTCGGGTATTTTGTAGAGCGGCCCTCAATTGGGGTTAGCTTGATGT
Organism: Aselliscus stoliczkanus; assembly: GCA_033961575.1. Lineage (NCBI taxonomy): Eukaryota > Metazoa > Chordata > Mammalia > Chiroptera > Hipposideridae > Aselliscus > Aselliscus stoliczkanus. The sequence goes on from CM066741.1 coordinate 3,711,197, forward strand.
TTTTCTCTGTTAGCCTGGGGGTATGGGTTTTAGGAGACTGCCACCAAAGGGCTTGTCACATGACTAACCTCTGGGGATGTCAGCCTTGATCAGCTGGCTGAGGTAGTATTAGCTGGAATTCGCCTCTGCAAAGTTACTCCCCACACCGCACTCTACTCTTTGGAAGCTGGTCACCAAGCACAGCCCACACTCCAGGCAGTGGGGAGCTACCTACACAGATTATGTAGTATTCTTCTGTAGGAAGACTGCCTTTTCTCTATTTTTGAGGGCAGTGTCACTGGCCCTCATATGTGGGACCCGAATCGGGGCTGCTGGCTTCCCAAGCCAGCGCTTTACCACCACGCCACTCAGCCGGCCCAGACTACCTTTTCTCTTGCATTTATTTACTTATGATCTCTCTAAGATGGGGCAAAAGTAGGAAATTAAGATTCGCATGAAACCTGGGATAGAAGAAAAGCTTTCGGTCCGTACCTAAGGTTCCTTTTCTCTTCCATGGCCCTCGGCTGACTCCTGATGGCTTTAATTCTGTCTCTGGATGTCATGGAAATCAGAGATGTAATCAACTTTTGTCCTGAGGAAGAAAATAAACAGCGTTTAATTTTTTTTTTTTCCCCTTTAACAGGGTAACAGCATTTTAAAAGATGGCGCTGGGGGCCAGCCGAGTGTTAAGCACTGGTTTGGGAAGCCAGTGGCCCCGGTTCGGGTCCCACACATGAGGACCAGTGACACTGCCCTCAAAAAAAAAAAAAAAGAGGGCACTGAAGTTAGAGCCACGTTTTTGTAAGCACACAAATAAGAAGAATCTATGGACTCGTGATCCCAAAGGTCACAAACAAAAACGGGAAGACAGCCTGTGTCAGTGTGAAACTCCAAATGATGCTTTACATGCAGTCCCAAGTCAATGTTTTCCATTTCCCATCATCAAAAAAAACCCCAAACCATTTAACAAAGCTATCAAGACCCCGTATGTTTGGTCAGCCTCTCTCCTCCCTAACTTTAATAGCTCACATCACTTTCTCTTGCTCTCTGGGCTCCAGGTCCAAGCACCTTCTTTACAAATTCCTTGACTGTTGTCACATGTTCTCCCACCCCCGGCAACTCCCTGCCCCTCCCACTAACTTATATTTATACTTTGGGGCAGTATGGTGGATACCACTGGTGTCCCCAAAGTCATCTCTCCTTTTCAATAGAATCCCAATTTTGTTTAGAAACCTACGTTCCCTCCTTCCCATGGTCCTGAGCGTCTGCAGGGTGGGGACCCTCTCCAGGCACAGGGTACAGGTCCCCATGAGGCTAAGCCAATCCCGGTGGCCCTGTGCCCCTTGTGGGTGACCAATTCAGGCACAGACATGTGACACAATGTTGGTCAATGTTCTGTGAGGGATGGCCTGCTGGGGAACTTCTTGGCAAAGGTTTCTTCCTTCTCAAAAAAGCAAAATTCTAAGGGCCGGCCGAGTGGCTCAGCTGGTTAAGAGCTCGCTCAAGAGTGCGAGCTGAGCTCTGAGCAACAGCAGTTCGATGCCCAGCCCGAGCTGAGCTGCCACTGAGCTGCCAACAGGTGGCAGGATGGCTCAGCTAAAAAAGAAAGAGCTTGCTCAAGAGTGCTAGCTCTGAGCAACAGGGTCACCGGTTCGATTCCCGGCCCAAGCTGAGCTGCTGCTGAAATGCCCACAGGTGGCAGGAGGGCTCAGCTTATAAAAAAAAAAAAAAAAGCAAAACTCAGACAGAAAACAAGGAAAAGATAGACCCTTTTTCCTCTGGACGCTGTGTGTCCACAGGTGACACGTGGACCTGTAACAATGATGAAGCCAGCAGGTGTCCTGGCCGGAGTCACAGCCGCTCCCTGGTCAAGGAACCAGAGCCCCTCATGTTAATGACACACGGTAGCTGAGGTGGAGGGAGGGTCCCCAGAAAAGGGCCACCTCCAAATCAGGGGCTGGAGATGAGGAATTTGCTTTCTCCTGAGAGGGAAGGGGGGGCAGGGAGAAAGAGAGGAGAAGGAGGGAGGCGGAAAAAACAGAGATTCGGGGAGACAGCAGCATGACAGGAGATACCCCACTCTTCATGAAAGGGGCTACACCCACACACAATGCTTTGCTGTAAATGGGTTTTTTTTTCCTCTTAGAAATCACTGAGAGGCTGGACTTTATGCCTGGAATATTACGGGCTGAAACACAAATACCATCCGAGGAACCAAACTGCATTTGGGCCCAGGAGCAGAGGCAGGCAGCTCTCGGCAAAGGCCTGGTTTTGTGGCGGACTGGGCAGTGAGAGTCCTTCAGTGTCGCCAAATCCAGGGTGGGGAGGGATTGGATCAAAGCCGGACATGACAGTGCTTAATGTGTCAGGCTTGGGAAGCAGGCAGACCTGTAGTTGGGCCCCAAATCTGCCTGATCACTTAATTTCCCTGAACCTCAGTTTCCCCATCTATCAAATGGAAATGCCAAGTGTGTCTGCCTCACCGATGTGGAGCATGGGCAGGAAATAAAACTCAACTCCATGGATAACAAAAAGGAAGTGCTTGGCAGAGCACCAGGCACCCAAAACGAGCTTGATCAAGGTCAACTCCTTTTTAGGTGTTACATACCCTCCATGACCCCCTCCTCGGTTTCTAGCATCCTCGGGTCATTTCCCAAACCTTCCACCTACTTCATGCCTTAAAACTAAGAAACCCTGTGGACCAAGCCTTCTTTGCGCTTGCCCTAACTGCTCTGCCCAGCGTCTTACTACCTTGTATATTTTCATGTGACGTACAAGGAGCATCTATGCCCACGCTCTCCGGGCTACAAAGGGTCTGAGAAAACGATGCATTCAAAGATGTTGAAGACCGTAACAAGCTCTTGGCCGTTCTGTCATTCCGGGGACTGAAAGTTTGAGAGTCTGGCACATTGATGTCACATGTCGATGAGACCATGCTGAAGCTCGGGTTCACCAGCTTTCCTTGCACCCTCTGATTGGAAAACAGGTGCCTCTGGACCCCAGACGGGAGAGTTTCAACCTCGAGGATGACGTCATTCGCTTGGTCATCAGGCAGCATCCCTCGCCTTCTCCAAGCCTGATTCTGCGCTGGGGTGGGTTTCCACAGACCTCACACAGCAGTCACACCGGAGTTGTCGAGAAAGGCCGCCAAAAAGTGATGACCATCACAGAGGGATGCCCCGCCCACATCTTTTAAAATGCCAGGATGAGATCGCCAAAGCCAGCCCCACACAAATCACAACATAGCTCCCCACATCTACACTTGAGGCGCCTCCCAGGAGGAGGTGCGTGTGTTTCTGAAGAGAGTTCTGTCTAGGTAGCTAGGTAAGAAACCACGACCTGAATCCTTCATGGAAGACAATGGGATTCTAGAAACAGAAGGCAGCGACTCTTCTAAATGACTCATAATCGAGGGGAAAGATTTGCTTTTCAGTTTGATGTCTCTGGCCTAAAAATCATATTTCATATTCATAATTTGACATGCCTATATATAAATCCAGATGGGTGTCTAGTAAGACAATCATTATCTCCTGACTGCCCTGGGTGGCCGACCCTGCTATTTGTCTGCCTCTCAATAGCCACTCTCTGCTTCTCTCCTATCAGCAGACGCTGCCTTTCTGGGGCAGACACTGCGCTCAGTTAAGATTCTCCTAGCTTCTTGTGTGGCTCAGGGTAGACCCGGGACCCCAATTTGGTCAGAGACACGTGGTTTCCAGGAATGCCCTTTAAAAGGTGACATTTTGGGCCGGCTGAGTGGCGCAGTGGTTAAGCACTGGCCTGGGAAGCCAGTGGCCCGGGTTCGGTCCCACATATGAGGGCCAGTGACACTGCCCTCAAAAAAAATAAAAAAATAAATAAAATAAAAATAAAAGGGGACATTTTGCCTGGTTTCTCCTTTTGCCCTTCACCAGTTCTCCTTCCTACTCACCAGAGCTGCCTTTTAGAAAACAAGAGGCCAGCTGGTCACCGGCTAAGGGTGCTGGAGAAAGCTATAGAAGGTGCCTCAGTCCTTGAGGGCAGGATGGGCAGAGACGCTGCACTAACTTTGGACTCTCTCCCTCCACACTTCTTGTTACATGAGAAAAATAAACCCCAATGTACTTGCTAAGCCCTCACCCTGTTTCAGTGCCAGGCACCTGAACACAATTCCTATCCAAGGGACCTGATTTGAAAACCACCATGGCCCAGTTTATTTAATAGTTGGAGACACTGAGGTGCAGAGAAATGAACTGACACCCCTCTTCATCACACCCTCATTAGGTGACAGGATTGAACTTGAACTCTACTCCTTTCCCCACCAAAGATAAATAACCGTCACAATACCTGCCATTTACTGCAGGCGAACTACTTAAATAGAGCACATCATTTAATTTTCACAATCACCCTATGAAGTAGGTACTATAATCAACCCCATTTTATAGATAAGAACACTGAGGCCCAAAGGGGTCATTTGCCTAAGGTCACAAAACCAACAAGTAGCGGATCTGAGGGTCAAACCCAGGTCTGTCTGGCCCCAGGACCTCTCAGTCACTTCACCCTGGCCCCTTCCTCTAACAATATGTTGATGTAGCATTCATTCATTCATTCACTCATTCATTAATACATGAATATTTATGAGTGCCTACTATGGGCTGGGGCTTCCTAGGTGCACAGCATAGTGCATCGAAGTGACGCCTTATCAGGAGGCTGTCCACCAATTCATTGTCCGTGGCTTGAGAATGAGAACTAACGCAACGCAAAGTGGTGATGAAAGCCAGGTTCATTTGTGTCCTCCACTTCTGTACTTGTCTCTGCCTTCTGGGGGCTCCTCTTTGACCAGAGGCCCCAAACCCCCTGCTGGCTAGATAGAGCCATCTGATGAAATTTAAAGGCATTGTGCTTCCCCAGTAGTTACAGCCACCCTCTGTGCCAGAGGGAACCAAACGGAGATTATGTCCCCAAGGTTTCCCCTCCCGAGCAGCAACAATAGTAACCATTGTGGAAGAGACACTCCTCTTTGAGAAGGCTCTTACGAATGAAGCTGAAGGTTATCATATAGGCTAGGGGGCTGGGAAGTGAGAGATACTGCACTTTTAAGTCAAGGAGCTTTTCAATTTGTATGATCACCTAGAGGACACCATGGCTTTATTTCTTGTTCACAGATTTGCTTCTAGGTCCCAGCATTCCCTGGCCTCTCTCCTCTGTTGCTTTCTTTTTCTTTTTTTTTTTTTTTTTAAAGATTTTATTGGGGAATTGAGGGAGGGGAACAGACATGCTGCCGTCCTTTTGTTCTTCAGTCTAGTTGTGGAGGACATCGTTTCCCTGACCCATGTTGGTATTATCATTGCACTCTTCCTGGAGGTAGATCCGTCGCCGGCCTCTGGACGGCCGCTCATGGCGGCTCTTGGCAGCTCACACTGGCTGCCAGCCACTCACGCTGGCTACTGGCAGCTCATGGTAGCTTATGGGTAGCCCACTGCGGCCCTGCTGCAGCCTTTGCTGTCCCTGGCAACTCATGGCAGCCCAGCTCCAGGTGGAGCTGTTGTTCACCATCTTAGCTGTAGAGGGCGCAGCGTCACTGGCCCATGTGGGATCCGAAGCAGGGCCCTGCTGCTCAGAGCTGGTGTCCCAAGCCCTCTCTTAACCAACGTGCCACTCGGCCAACTCCTGTTGCTTTCTTTTTATCTCTCGGTCTTTGTTTCTGCTCAGACCTTTATCACCACACACAGAAGGCCTTGCAGAGCTTCCTGGCTGATTTCAAAGCCTCTGTCTTTCACCAGCACAACTGCTTCTCCACTGTCACTAACAATTATATAATGGCGCAGGAAAGTTTTGATCCACGCACCGTCACCTCACCAGCACATGTATCAGCCACAGGATGGACATGTGACTCAGTCTTCTTTCCTACAGTAAACATGACTGGTTCCATGTGTAGATGTGTGGCCCAAATACAGCCAGACAGAGTCTCTTCAGCATTGCCTGATAGACCCACAGAGGAAGAAAGATTTGCTAATGAGGCTGCTGAGCTGAGGGTGTGTATCTGGGCCTGTTATTGGCCATGCTCCCTCCAAGGTCTGACTGTGGTTGAGACAAATGAGGTGAAGCTTAAAGAGAAGCTGGGTCAAGCACCAATGAGATGTAGATGGAGAAAAAGAGAGTCCCAGTAGCCCAGCTTCAGACTCAGAGGCTCTGGTTCCTATAACTCATTCAGAAAATTAATTCAACAAATATCTCTGAGCACCTACTATGTGCCAGGCACTGTACAGGTGCCAGAAGGTAATTCAATCTTCAATTCTCTCTTTCTCCCATATCCTCCCCTTCTCCCATAAGCCAATAAATTCACGTTGGGCCAGTGTGAGCTGGGTTTCTGTCACTTACAACCAGAAGCATCCTGATGAAGACACCTTGATGTCCAGAGGAGAAAAATACCCTCTACACATCTGTAAGAAAAACCCGTTTGATACATTTAGGAAGCGCAGCTTAGTGACTGCACCGAGGCTGAGAAGAAGTGGCAGTGTCTGCCTTGCCTTGGGCATTCCTTCTCCAGCACTGAATTTTCGCTCACTTCCCGTTTATGCCATAATTACCTTGGTGTGACTTGTGCCAGTCGCTCCCATACAGTGGATTTCCATAAGCTGGACTGGGGCTACCGTCACCCACAAATGCGGGATTCACTGGAATGAAAAGACAGGAAACGTTGCCATTAATCCCACCACGTTAGGTATTATTGAGCACACAATGGTTGGTAAAGGCTGAGACCTTGACCTTTAGTTTTAACAGACTAATTATTAAGCACTTGTGTGGAACATAGGGCACAAATACAAAAACAATGCTGTTAAATACAAACAGCCTCAACTGATTGTTTTCATTTGACTACAAGCCATAGTGAAAAATAATTGTTATACTGAGATCCAGAACATACCTATACATATGTAACTAAAAACCAAGTTTCACAAAACAATCCTTTTGCTTGGCTACAGAAACAGTACTCTGATACAGTTTTATTCTTTTCTATTTCATTAAAAGAATTAATTTCACGATTTATTAATAGGCTACAACTCAGAGTTTGAAAAATACTTGTTGGGGGGAGGGATGAGTAGGCAGAGCCCCAAGGGTTTTGGGGTAGTGAAAATTTTCTGTATGACACCATAGTGATGGACACATGTCATTATACATTTCCAAACCCATAGACTGGACGCCACCAAGAGTGAACACTGAGGCAAACTGTGGGTTTTGGGTGACAATGACATGTCAGTGTGGGTTCACTGACTGTAACAAATGTACCACCTTGGTAGGGATGTAGATAACGGGGGAGGCTGTACATATGGGGGCTGGAGATATATGGGAAATTCCCATTTTACTGTGAACCTAAAATGGCTCTAGAAAATTAGTTCTTAAATTTTTTTTAAATGAAGCAAACAACAACAACAAAACTTGTCTAGATAGTTATGGGGTTCCTTCCAGCTCCAGCATTTGATGATGATGTCTGAACGAACTTGAAACATAACATGATTTCCTTCGAGACAGAGTCTAGTCTCAGCACCTGCTTGACAGTGTCACATCTCAATACATTTTTATTCAACACATGGTAACCATTAAAGGCCAAAGTCCTCAACAGAGAACATGGAGCACATTTTGATGTGATGTACACAAAATTACACTGTAGGAAGTTCTGGAATCAATTCCCACATGTGCTACTTATTAGCTGTGTGTCCTTGGGCCTGTTACTTAACCTCTCTGAGTGTCAATATCTTAGTCCCTAAAACAGAGCTAATATCTTTTTTTCAGCATTGGCTCCCTAAGGAGTCTTTTTATTTTTATTTTTTTATTTTTTTATTTTTTGCCATAACTATTTTTTTTAATATATTTTTTATTAGTTTCAGGTGTACAACACAATTCAATAGTTATACTCTTTACCCCCCCAAAGCAAAAACCCCTCTCCCCCAGTTCGCCACACCACTCCCCCCGCTATATCATACATATCCATCACAACTCCCTTGACTCCCCTCCACAGTATACTCCACATCTTGTGACCATCCACATATTCAGTTGCAGTTGGCATGCAATACTATACAAGCTTCAGGTGTACAGTGCAGTGATCAAGCCTCTACACCATCCATGAAGTGGTCTCCCTAACAAGACATGTGACTATCTGACACGCCACAAAATTTTTACATTATTATATTCCCCAAACTGTGTTTCATATTCCTGTGGCAATATTGTAGTTGTCTATTTATGCTGTCTAATCCCTTCCTCTTCTCCCCGCATCCCTACCCCCGTCCCAACTAGCAACCCTCAGTTTTTCCTCTACATCTATGAGTCTGTTTACTTTGATCGTTCACTCAGCTCTTCAGACTCCACACACAAGTGAGATCACATGGTACCTGTCCTTCTCCGACTGACTTATTTCTCGCAACATAATGGTCTCTTCACAACATTATCAATTACATTCCCAGAATTGCCCCCATATCCCTGCGGCAACATTGTAGTCCCACATACACTGTCCAAAACCTTCCCCCTCTCCCTCTTCCCCACTCCCTCCCAACCAGCAACCATCAGTTTTTCCTTTATATCTGCTTGATATGACGTCTATCTTAAATTGTCTCTCTGGGTTAGCTTGTTTACCCCTTTCTTTTGTTTAAAAAAGCCCTTTTAACATTTATTGCAATGCTGGCTTGGTGGTAATGAATTCCTTAAGCTTATTCTTTTCTGAGAAGCTCTTTATTTCTCCTTCAATTTTAAGTGATAGCCGTGCTGGGTAAAGCAATCTTGGTTGTAGGCTTTTATTTTGTGTCACTTTGAGTATCTCCTGCCACTCCCTTCTGGCCTGCAGAGTTTCTGTAGACAAGTCAGCTGTTAGTCTAACAGGAGTTCCTTTGTATGTAACCTGCTGTCTTTCTCTTGCAACCTCTAGGATTCTGTCTCTGTCTTTAACCTTTGCCATTTTAACTATGATGTGTCTTGGTGTGGACCTGTTTGGGTTCAGCTTGTTTGGAACCCTCTGCACTTCCTGGGCATGTATGTTGATTTCCTTCACCAGGGTAGGGAAGTTTTCAGTCATTATTTTTTCAAATAGATTTTCGACCCCTTGTTTCTTCTCTTCTCCTTCTGGTATCCCTATGAGTCGAAGGTGGTTGCGCTTCACCTTGTCCCATAGGGTTCTTAAACTATTTTCATTGTTTTTTATTCTTTGGTCTTTTTGCTGTGCCAACTGGGTGAGTTCTGCTATTTTATCTTCCAAATCGCTGATCCACTCCTTTGCTTCATCTACTCTACTGGTGATTCCTTCGAGTGTGTGCTTCATTTCAGTTATTGTATTCTTTAGTTCTAACAGGTTGTTTTTTATGGTTTCCCTATCCTTCTTTATGTCCTCGCTAAGTTCCTTAAACATCCTTATCATCAGTGTTCTAAACTCTGTCTCTGAAAGGTTGGATCCCTTTGTTTCATTTGGTTCCATTTCTGGAGGTTTCTTCTGATCTTTTACTTGTGACATGTTTCTTTGTTTCCCCATTCTGGCTGTCGCTCTGGGATTGCTTTGATGTATTAGATAGATCACCAGGAGATCCCTGGCTGGATCACGCAAGCACACAGCTCAGGGCCCAACACTCCCAGGAAAACTCCCAGTCTCAGCCTGTCCCAATCAGCCGCTCGCAGATCAGGCCGAGCAGCCCGACAACCAATCACCAGCCTGGCAACTCTGCAAGCGGAGTGCGGAGAGCGGGGACCCGAGGCGGCTTGCGCGCTCCCGCGTCTCAGTGAGCAGCCTGCTGGAGCCGGAGGGCACCCGCCCTGCGTTTCCCTCGCAACGCAGTATAAGCTGGCGGAGGGTGGGGATCCAAGGCCGCAGGCGCACGTGCACACACACACGCACTTCTGCGCCAATTCCACCAGACCAATGAGGTCCAGGACCTGATCCTCCGTGGGCGGGCCCAAGCCCAACAAAATGGCGCCCTCCCTACACCACTCGCGTGCAGGCTCCGCACCACGGGAACAATAGTCTAAAAACCTCCAGCCTTTGCACCAAAGGTGCTCAGCTCAGTCCGTCCCCGCAGGCTCCCGGCTCACACAGCCACTCCCTCCACCAGGAACCAGGTAAGTGCTCACCAGCGAGCAAGCCCGGGCGCCGGCCCCACGGATTCTCCAGCCGCTCTTAGCCTCACCAAGCTGAGCAGAGAGTCCTCACTAATTTACTGCCGGCTATCTTAGAACTCCTCTTCCCGGCAAAGGAGCTCTGGGCTGGTGAGCTTGGGGTGCGGCCGGAGGGTCTCCCCCAACCAGACAAGCTTCCCACGGCTGGGGCGTCCCTCCCGGGGCTCGCCCTCTCTCGTCTCCGCCCGTCCTACCAGACCCGACATGGCCTCCTCTTTAAGTTCTTCGTTTAGTGGTTCTGTTCCTCCAGTGTTCCGGGGACCTCCAGGGTTGAATGCTGTATAATTTGCTTGTAATTTTGGTGTGATCCTGGGAGGCAGTTAGCACAGCGTCTGTTTATTGCGCCATTTTACTCAGGGCTCTGCCATAACTATTTTTTGTCTGTGTGGTAAGAATGCTTAAGATCTACTGTCTTAACAAATTTCAAGTATACAGTACATTACATTAGCTACAGTCATCATTCTCTACCTTAGATCTCCAGAACTTATCCTGAAACTGAAAGTTTGTATCCTTTAACCAAAATCACCCCATTTCCCCCACCTATTACCCCTGGCCACCTCCATTCTATTCTCTGTTTCTATGAGTTCAACTTTTTATTTATTTATTTATTTATTTATTTATTTATTTATTTTTATGGGCAGTGTCACTGGCCCTCATATGTGGGATCCGAACCGGGGCTGCTGGCGTCCCAAGCCAGCTCTTAAGCACTGTGCCACTCAGCCGGGCCTCAACTTTCTATTTTTTATGGTTTTTAGATGCCACATATGAGTGAGGTCATACAGTATGTGTCCCTCTGTCTGGCTTATTTCATTTAGAATAATGTCTTCCAGGTTCATCCATGTTGTCACAAATGATAGGAATCCTTCCTTTTATGGCTGAAGAATATTCTATATAATTTTACTTTTTTCATCTTTTCAGCTGTTGATATGGGCAGATATCTCTTCAAGATACTGATTTTGTTTCCTTCGGATACACACCCAAAAAGGAGATTGCTGGATCTAAAGGTAGTTCTATTTTTAATTTCTTGAGGATCCTCCATACTATTTTCCATAATGACTATCAATTTTCACTCCTACTAACATTGTATAAGAGTTCTCCTTTCTCTACAACCTAACTTACACTTTTTCTCTCTTATCTTTCTTATAATATCCATCCTAACAGGTGCGTTCTATTTTGATGTGCATTTTCTTGGTGATTAGTGATGATGAGCACTTTTCATATATCTGTTGGTCATCTGTATGTCCTCTTTGCAAAAATGTACATTCAGGTCCTTTGCCCATTTTTAATTAGATTATTTGGGTGGGGGGGTTGTTATTTAGTTGTACATATTCCTTATATATTTAGATATTAACCCCTTTTCTACCAATCCATAGGTTGGGTTTTTATTTTGTTGATTGTTTATTTTACTGTGCAGAAGCTTTTTAGTTTGATGTAGTCCCACTTGTTTATTTTTGCTTTTGGTGTCATATGTAAACATCATTGCCAAACCAATGCCAAGGGCTTCTTCCCTATGTTCTCTTCCAGGAGTTTCATGGTTCCTGGTCTTATGCTTAAGTCTTTACTTCATTTCAAGTTAATTTTTGTGAGTGGTATAATATGGGCGTCCAGTTTCATTTGTTGTATGTGGGTATCCAGTTTTCTCAATGCGATCTATTTTAAAGACTTGCTTTTCTCCATTGTGTGTTCTAGGGTACCCTTGTCAAAGATTACTTGACTGCATACATGGCAGTTCACTTCTGAGCTCTCACACTCTTCATACTCTTCCTTTGCTCTGTAGGTCTGTTCTTGTGCCAATACAATACTGTTTTGATTACTATAGTTTCATAATATAGTTTGAAATCAGGAAATATGATGTCTCCAACTTTGTTCTTCTTTCTGATTATTTCTTTGGCTATTTGGTGGTTTTGCGATTCCATATAAACTTTAGAACTTTTTTTCCTATTTTTGTGAAAAATGCCATTGGGATATTGGTAGGGATTTTATTGAATCTGTAGATCACATTGGGTAGTATGAGTGTTTTAACAATATTAACAGTTCTCCCAGTCCATGAACACAAATTATGTTTCTCTTTATTTTATGTTGCTTATAAACCATTTTAAAATATCTTTCTGGATGTGTTCTTAAAAATGTTTGACACATTTTAAATTTTGCTCTGCATCCACAAAGAGAGCTATGTCTAATCTTGTTACATTTTGAAAGGATCTCATTTACCAGTGGTTATCTCCAAAAGGCCTTGGCAAACTTCAACTCTGCTTTGCTTTTGTTCATCAGTGAGCTTCTTTGGGACCATTTTTGCACACACCTTTCTCATGCCTTGGGCTGTGGTGGAGAGACGGTGACTTGTGAGTTTTGGAGGCATACGAGGGGAAGACTGAGATGTGTGGCTACACAGCCAGGGCTGCAGAACGGTCGCCATTTTCCCTGTGAGGTCCCTAAGGAGTCTTTTTAGACATGTCTTCCTCAATACCCTCTTCCCCGCCATGAAATGTTAATACCACAGATAGACTGTATATCTGTTCAGGTACTGTGTGTGTATCTGTGCTGTATATATAAAAAAGAAAGATCTTTTCTGGCCTTTCAAGAATAAATGTTCTTGGCCAGGCTCAGCTGGTTAAGAGCACGAGCTCTGAGCAACAGTGTCAAAGTTTCGATTCCCACATGGGCCAGTGAGCTGTGCCCCAGTTGAGCTGCCGCTGAGCTGCCAACAGGTGGCAGGATGGTTCAGCTGGTGAGAGCATGTGCTCCTAACAAGGTTGCCAGTTCCATTCCCGCATCGGATGGTGGGCTATGCCTGCTCACAACTAGATTGAACATAGCACCTTGGGCTAAGCCACGCAAGCTGCCGATGGGCGGCCGGATGGTGAGTAGACTTAGAGCTGAGCTAGCTGCGCCCTCCACAACTAAGATTGAAGGACAACTTGGCTGTTCCCCTTCCCTGATTCCCCAACACTGTTCCCTGCCCCAATTCCCCAATAAAATCTTTAAAAAAAAGAAGAAGAAATTTTCATCCCTTGGGATTGATTTTGCCCCATTTAGAATGCCATGGCACAAGGTTTGGACTAGCCTGAATGAATGTTTTCTATGCAAATGTGAACAGTTGGTGGTTTTCATTAGCACTGGGCAATGCATCCCACCCTTCCTCTGCCTGTTTCAACTCTCCCACACCTGCCCCCTCCGGGCTGAGCAATCTTCCATCGGCACAGACCAGCACTTGGGTCCCTCCTTCTGCTCTTGGCTGAACACCCACCCTTTTTTGGCCCCTGTGGGCTCTGAATTCCTATAACATTGACGTGTGTGTAATACACTGGTTCCCTCTACCAGCAACAAGTCCCTTGTTCCTGCAGTAAGATCCGAACCGGTAGAGTTTCCCTGGTCTCCCAGAGCTAAACCTTGACACACAGCAGATGCTGAACACGATGCGATTTTTCGCTTAGTAAGAGTCTGCTTGCTAATTTGCTTTGGTCTTAACGTGCCAATGTCCTCTACCCACTCGGGCTTTAAGTACCTTGAGGACAGAGCGGCCTCCTCCTCCCACTGTCCCAAGGAGGTCCCGACACATACATGCTGACTGTCTGAATACCTTAGGATGTGCTACACAAATGCAGGCCGCTGGCAGCACACACACTGAATCAAGCCCACCAGGAAGTTTGTTTGCCGGGTTCAGTGCTTTTACTTTTTTATTATTATTTCAGAGCATGTAAAAATCAAGGGAGTTTACCTAAAAACTCACATTTCTTGCTCTTTTAGAAAATCTGAGGCTCCGGCCACGCTGAGGCCACATTTCCGTTCACCTGCATCGAATCTGATCATTGGCTGTGGCATGTAAGCACAGGGCATGCACACCCCAGCTTTTCACAACTCTATGCAGCGAGTTCTGATAAGTGATGCGAGAGACTGCTTCTGCTCTAGGTGCTGAGTTCTCAGCCCCTGTAAGATGGGTGTTTGGGGCCGGCCGAGTGGCGCATTGGTTAAGCGCTGGTTTTGGGATGCCAGCGGCCTGGGTTCGGATCCCACATGAGGGCCGGTGACACTGCCCTCTACAGCTAACAACAGCTCCACCTGGAGCTGGGCTGTGTGAGCCCCGGTGACGGTGTGGGCTGCAGCCCCTGCTGCAGGGGGCTGCCATAGGCTACAGTGAGTGGCCCGCAGCCAGCGTGAGCGGCTGGCAGCCATGCGTGAGCTGCCAATAGCCGCGGTGAGCGACATCCAGAGGCCAGCAAACGATCTGCCTCATCCGGGAAGAGCGCAATGACGATACCAACAGTGAAGCAGCATCCTCCACAACTAAACTGAAGAACAAAAAGACAGCAACTTGTCTGTTCCCCGATTCCCCAACGCTGTTCCCCTCTGCCTATTCCCCAATAAAATCTTTAAAAAAAAAAAATGGGTGTTTGATGGGGGAAGGGATAAATCAATTCTTCTAGGGCTGTATCTCTTTCATGATCGCTCCCCTAAGTCCACAGAATTTTACTTTCTTCCCAGGAGACAAGCCTCATCTGAACAAAGGCTTACCATAGCCAATGGCGGGAACACCCAGTACAGAGTGGCCATATGCATTTTCCATCTCCAAGGAGTTCATTTCAATGCTTTCAGTGTCATCTTCATTCTCTCTCACAAGGATGCCCAAGGGGCCTTCACGCCCATGATGAAATGAGGGCTGAATTGAAGATGTTCTGTTGAGCACTCTGAAATCCCAAAAAGATGCATTAATATCCATCCAGGAGCATGGTAAGGATGGTCACCCATCCATCCATCCACCCATCCATTCCACAAATGCCAACTGAATACCAGCCATGTGTTAGGCATGGGCGAGGAGGTGAGAACATGAAGATAAACCCATGGGTGTCCACTCTCAAGGAACTATGAATACAATCTGGTAGAGCTTCTTAGACTCAACCATAAGCAACTATATTACAAGAAGCAACCGATGAGTATCAGAAGATAGGCCCAAGTAGCTCAGAGGAAGGAGGGAAGAATTCTGGTTGGGGTTTGGGGAAAAATTTCCATGGAAGACAGATATCCAAGCTGGGGTTGGAAACATAAATTCATACAGAAAGAGTTAGGAGGAGGGCATTCCAAGGATGAAGAATAGCATAAAGGCATGAGACCAGAAAGTGATGAATAGACGAAAGGAACACTATGAAAATCAACTAACCCAGAGCAGTGCTTCTCAGTTTTATGTATATACCAATTCCCAGGCCCCACCCCAGACAATTAAATCAGAAGCTCTGAAAGCTGGGCCCCGGCATCTGTACTGTTTTTAAAGCTCCCCATGTGATCAGGTAATTAAGGATCAGCCAAGGTTAAGAACCACTGACCTCAAGAATAGGGTTGAGATAGGGAGGGGACAGAAAGAGATGAAAAGAGGTCAAGTCAGACTGGTCTTTGGCTGGCATCTTATGATTAGCCCAGTGCATCCTCATTCTTAAAAGTTCCCATAGGTGAAACGGTGTGGCCTTTCCCCCAGAGGTGATGGGGAGTGGCAGGGTCAAAGGTGTATTTTGGAATGACGAATGAGGCAGAAGGGACAAGACCAAGGTCCTGTTAATCCTACTATTTAGGACCTGAAGACATTTTGACCCTGCTGCACACCCCAATCCCATACCCTTGTTCCTTGAGATAAACACAAGGAATTCCATTTGTCTCGGTTGATTTCATAAATATTACTAGTAGAAACAGTACACACAAAACGAGGCTCATATTGGTTAAAATTTCACATGGTAAAATCTGTCACGATTTTTTAAAAAACCTGTCTAAAGAATTGCATCTTGTTGGCAACATGTACACTGAAAAAATTTAACCCAGGAAAAAAAATAGATGTAGTCGAACTAAGCCACCCAAACTAGCACTGTCAATGTCCAGAACTGCACCTTGTAAAATGTGTCAATGACCAAAAATTAATGGATGCTTGAAAAACTTTTTATGGCTCATCCATAAAAAAAAATAAAAGTGAAGAATTAAATTGACCTCATGGAGTTAGAGCTTCAAAAGAGTTTCTTGATTACAATGCATTCCTGTTGATTTAAATCTGGTTAAAATGTGTGTATCCATAACTATCAAGTGTTAGCTCGGACCTCACTGGCAAAGCAGCGGGTTCTCAGTGTCTCGCAGGATTGGAAAGGAAGAGGTAGGAGGTTAGGAAGGACATCATCCAAGCAGGAGGTGATTAAAGATTACATTTAGGTAAGGGCTGGAAGGCTCAGACTGACCGTCCATGGCCTGTGAAGTTAACAGGTGAGATCTACAGGTGGATATGAAAGTTTCGCCACAACTTCAGGTCACTGAAACCATCATCCATGTCCCTAACCCAAATAATGCCAACCAAGGTCCACTGACTTGATGATTTAGTGCTCAGCCCCAGTGGAGGGGGATGCCTGCACTTACTCCCTGGTCGTGTTTGGAGTCTTCGAAGAGCCATAATCTCCACCATCCTCAGCATTTTGGTAATCAGGCTCCCCCCAAAAGTCTGGAGAGTGCTGATAGACCTCAGCACTGGGATAGTCTGGTTCCCCGAAAAAGTTGGAAGGGTTAGGTTGATTCTCAGCACCCGGATAATCAGGCTCACTCAGAAAGCCTGTGTGTGGGTTGATTCTGGAAGCAGCGTATTCTGGATTCCTTCTGGAGCCTGGGCGGTTGGAAACGTCTCTGGGGCTGGGGTGGTTCGAGCTTCCCTGAGCTCCAGGGTAGTCGGGTTCTTCCAAGGAGCCAAAATAATCGGGATGTGTCCTGGCGCCTCCATTGCTCCCACTGCTTCTGGAACCTGCGAAGTTGGGATTTGATCGAGGTTCAGAGTAGCCTGGCTCTCTGGATGAGCCTGGATGGTATGGGTTGCTCCAAGATCCAGGATAATCTGGCTCTGCTAGAGGCCGAGGATGGTCTGCACCTCTGGAGCCTGCGGGGTACAGGCTGCCCCTGGAGCCAGGGTAGCCTGGGTTACTCCGAGATCCAGGATAATCTGGTTCTTCTAGAGGCTCGAGATGGTCTGCACTTCTGGAGCCTGTGAAGTAGGAGTTGCTCCTGGTTTGAGAGTAACCAGAGTTGTTCAGAGGACCTGGAGAGTCTGGGTGATGCTGAGTGTTCAAATACCCCTGCATGTGGTTCCGAGGCCCCGAATAGCCAGGGTAATCGGGGTCTTCCTCGTACTCATTATTCCTGTAGTAGGCAGACATGCTGGTGCGGATTCTTTACCCTGGAGGCTTTCAATATCCTTGTATCTGCAGTGACTCAGGGATCTTTGCTTTTTAATCTGAAAAACAAAAAACAAAGGAAAGGTCAGGGTTTTTTTTTCCCCATTTCTGCCCTGCAAAGATTGCTGTTCTCTTCCAATATTTGCCTTCCCTTATTGCATAGTTGGGTACACAGCTGCCCAGAATAAAACGTCTCTGTTTCCCAGAGTCTTGGGCACCTAGGTGTGGCCATGAGTGTGGTTAGTGGGGTGTGAGCAGAAGTGATACAAACAACACCCAGGCTATGCGGCTAAAGGGACGGGGTAGCCCTCGCTTTCTCAGCCCTTGCTTCCTGTGGACTGCAATGTGGAAACGATAGGGCGCCATGTTGGGCCATGCACACAAAGGCAGCAGCCACCGTTCGGGTAGCAGCACAGCCGAGGGAAGAAGCCTAGGTTGCTGATGACTTCACAGGCCAGTGTTGACATACCAGCTCGGGCTTTTATGTAAAGGAAAAAAAAGAGGCGTCTATCTTACATAAATCACTATTTTGGGGGTTTCTGATACATGTGGCCACATTTATATCCTGACCAATACAACCCCTCGATGGGGAGGGAGGGGCACAATGAGCCAAAAGCTGGGAAGGAAGAAGGGCTTTCTGAGCACTTAGATTGCTGGTGGCTCTAGGGTTCAACGCAGAAATTAGTATGAGTGCCCGAAGGAAGAATGGTAACTAGAGGACTTGGGTAGGCAGTGGACCTTCCCCTCCAGTTTGAAAATAATGATTTTATGAGTTCCATGAGCTCGCATCTACAGACGCAGCATACTTTCAAATCAGAAGTGAGGCAGTTTTCATTTCTAAGTGTGCTGGATATCTGCTTTTACCTGCTTATCACCCATTTCCCCTTCTTTTGGGCATCAATGCCCTGATTTTCCTCTGGACATCTGCCTCTCTCCCACTCATGCTCCAGGTGATTCAGGAAGAGCTGATGGCATTCCTGGTTCCAAAATGGTCACATGACCCAGGCCTAGCCAATCAGTGCCCACCATGCCCCTGGCCACAGGCTCTGATTGAGGAATGGGCACATAACCCAAGTCAGTCTCCCAGGACTCTGACAAGACTGGGGGTGACTAGGGCTGCTCCAGTGATAGAATGTAAGCTTGGAACTGCTGGTGTAGTATCAGTAGGAACAGTGGAGAAAATAATAAGTGAGAGAGAAAATTTAAAGCACAAATCAATAGGATTTGTGGACAGACCCAATATGGGAAGGGCGAGAGGGAAGAAAAATAAAAGACAAAAATATCTCCAGGTAGATGAATGATGATGCCTTTGAAAGAAAGAAGCAGATGATTTTTAAAGTTCAGCCAATGTTTACAAGCTGATCCCTATGCAAACGAAAACAGCTCGACTTTCTGTTGAGTAATCAGAGCTAAGAACAATATTAACCTTCTGCCATCACCTGTAGTCTTAGGATGTCCATTCGCCAACGTGATTCCATATTTCTCAGCAGAGCAGAAATCCATTTCTCTGTATTTTGTCCTTGCCCAGTACCCATTTCTCTCTTTCATGGTAACACTTTTTCTTGAGTAACACCCCTACTCTCAGTCCCTGTGGGCCAGGTGTGGACAGATGAGCCCATCAGAATTATTTTCTCTCTGGCCACGGTGATTGGGTCAGGGTATATAGCCCAGTCATAACCAATGAGATTCAATTCTGGGAGTTTTGTCAGGAATGTTGGGAAGAGAGAAGCTCTTAGATGCCAACAGGGAAGAGAACAGAGCCAAGAGATAACAGAAATGGGGATCAGATGCTGATGACATTATTTGAGCACCTGAATCCAGCCATACGTACAGGCAGCTGACCACTGGACACCCGAGTCATTGCAACCCCCTTTTCACTTAAGTTAGTTTGAACTGGGCTTCTGAAATTTGTAAATTAAAGGGAGTTCTGATTAATATGCAGAGTTTTGCAAATGGACATCTACGCACACTGAGTGCTCTGATGACTAAATACTAGGCTTTATTCCTGATTATTTTTCATAAGATGGAAATTCAACCCATTCATTTACTTATATTGTAGGAGTAGATATTAATATATTTATGGTCTAAGCCTTCCCATGGCTTATAATAAACCTAGCCATTACATCGAAAGCCAAATAATGCCTACTAAATTAAAAAAATTAAAAAGCAGGTATGGAGCTGCTGGTTAGCTCAGGTGGTTAGCGTGCAGGCTCATAGCACCAAGGCACATGGCCACTGAACTGCGCCCTCCACGACTAGACTGAAGACAACGACTTGACTTGGAGCTGATGCAGCCTGGAAAAACACACTGTTCCCCCCAAAAATTTCTCAAAAACGAAAAAAGCAGGTACAATAGTATCAGCCCCAGAGAAATGAATATATCCACCAATAGGCAACAAGAGTGTTCACAAAACGTTTTTCTGTTCATAGGTGTCAAAAATTGGAAACACCCCAAATGTCATTCCACAGAAGAAATACATCACAGCACGTTCATAGATGAAATACTATGTGGAAGGAACAAAGACAAAACTGCCACAGGCAACAACACGGATGCCTCTCACAGGTGTAAAGTTGAGTCAAAGTCAGCTACAAAAGACACACACTATATAATATTCATACGAATTTTAAGAACCAGCAAACTAGGAAGTGGTGATATAGGTCAGAATAGCGATTCCCCGGGAAGGGAGGGGACGGCAAACTATGGGAGGCAGCTTCTGGGATGCTGGAACCGGTCTGTATCTTGATCTAGGTGGTGGTGACCTGGGGGTATGCGCGTGCGCGTGTGTGTGTAAAAATTCAATGAGAACACTTAAGAGTTAGGCACACCTTCGTAAAAAAATATTACTCCTTAATTTAAAAAAGAAAATTAAAAAGACCTACACCAGAAACTATAATATAAAACCTTGTATTTCCCTAAGTGGTCACTATACCAGTTTTTTTTTTTTAAATGAAGGATTTTGGCTCACAAACATTTCCAATTTTCATTTCATATATATATATTTTTTTTTTTAAATTTTTTTTTCATAGAAGATCTGAGTGGATGAAAACAAAAACTAGGGGGAGGACAGACTGCCTAAATTGAGTTGTCTATGTGATGCTGTGACATGAGTGCTTAGGGACCAGCCCTTGGCATTGGGGAGGACTGGTTTAATTTCCATTGCTGGCTGTGTGGACTTGGGCAAGCCATTTAACCTCTCGGCATCTGTTTCTTTTCCCATCCAATGCTGACAACAATATCTCATAGGGTTGTCATAAGGAATGACTGAGAAAAGACAGATCAAGCAGCAGACACCAAGGAGGCATTCACGGAATGGCAGCTATTTTATTACCACTATTTTAATTGATGTGTTATATAAACCCTGGCACCTTCCAAAAGAGACAGGGGGTTGGTGGACAAGAAAAGTCATGCACTCCACCAGGACATGATAAAGAAATAGGAAATGTTTTGTGATCGGGTAGAGGAAGGAACAGTTCTACGAAATCCCTCGGTGGACAGAGTGGCTGTTAACGAAGTGGTGCTGTGAGCCTCCTCAGCTCAGACTGAAAGGGAATCATGGCAGGTTATCTCATACTCACTACTGGTGAAAAAGAGGATGCATGCCAGTTTTTCAAGAAAGCTGCACCCCTTCCCAGGAAGAGACCCCTTCCAAAGGGATCGGAAAACCACACCATAAAGCCAGGGCTCAGGGTCCCCAGCAAAGAGCTCAGAAGCCTAGAGCCTCCAGGACGAGCAGGAGAAGAGTGGGGAAAGGGCTGTGAAGGCGCCGCCAGCCACGGCGAGCAGAATAGCAGCCTCCCTGCAGTAAGGCAGGGCCATGGGGCTCTCGCTGGCCAGTGGGCTGTTAGCATAAGTGACTGGGGCACTTCCAAACCAAAGCACTAAGAGCCAAACATACCCCCTGGCTCCGTGTTGCCCTGCCAAGGCAACCAGTGACACTGACATCAGTGGGGTCCCATTCACCAGACCAAGTACCTGCAGGACTAGACGGAGCACAGCTCACCCCCACTTCCACCAACCCACCAAAGCAGTTCACGAGCAAGAAATACACACTTATGCGTTAAGCCATTGAGATTTCGAGTTTGTTTCAGCAGAGCTTAGCTTCACCTGACTGATATAAGGTCATCTTTGCTTAGACTCTTTGACACATGTATTCACATATATATTTTTTTTCACATATATATTCATATAGCACACATAAACACATATATGTAGGTAGATACAAAGATAGATGATAGATTAGTAGGAAGTAGATGGATGGATGGATGGATGGATGGATGGATGGATGGACAGACAGATGTTATACGTGATCAGCCAACAATTAGTTTCAATTTTGTTGGTTCAGATCTCCATCCTACCGATGTCATTTGACAGGGGCTTGCATACTGCACCTTTGTCACAGTCCATACACAAACAGTGCTCTAACCACTGTCACCTGCACTGGGACAAATTCCTAAGCCAACAGGAAATGAAGCCCTCAGAAAAGGATTGGGGAAGAAGGAGGAAGAAAAAATAACTGTAAGGAAATAGACTTCGATTAATGGCCAAATGAAGAGGGTGTGGTCTTCTGCAAACCTTATTCATAGTTTCCTGTTAACTACTAAGAGGGACAAATGTCCTTTCAAAGGAATAATGCGCTTTGTGCCTGGAAAAAGCACAAAGAGGATACTGTACTATTTTTCCGTCCAAATGTTATTGCTCTCGCACCTTACTGATAATAAGGGCCATCGAACCATCTTTTCTGGGTCCTCCTGTGGACACCCCATTTAGGGGTTCCCACTTCACTGTTTCAGGGGTTTCCCATCACATTGCCATACAAGTATATGCCTTCTAAGTCTGTTAATTGTGGGCTCCCTATTTGACCTTGAAAGGCTCCTGCTTTGAATGGATGATCTTAACAATCCTGCACTTGTCATTCAAGGAATGTTCCAGATTAATTTACAGCAGGTCCTCAAATAACATCGTTTTGCTCAACGTTGTGTCATCATAATGTTGATGAGATGCTGTAGGAACTTAACTCCTGCTCATTGCAATTAGCCTGTGGCAAAATTGGTTTCGTTACATACTTTTTCACTAAAAATGGCAGAACCTACCTATGACGTTAAGTGAGGACTTACTGTACATTCTATCACCATGATGAAGTCACACTGAAGCCATTTATCTGGATCTCTGCTGCCTCTTAGCTTGTCCAGACTTAAGCCAACATAAGCCATGACAAGCCACCCACAAGCTCTGTTCTGCTGCAGCCAAAGTGACCTTATAAAATACAGGGACGTGGAGTCCTTAAGGGTTGTCAGGCCAAGCTTTGTGCGTCATGACAAAAACTGGAAATGATCCAAAAACCCATCCACAGGGGATGGACCAAATCGGTGATAGCACATCTGCATAATATAATATCATGAAGTTATCAAAAAAGAATGTTTTTGATCTGGGGTGGCCGGTTAGCTCAGGTGGTTAGAGCGCAGTGCTCACAACACCAAGGTTGCCAGTTTGATCCCCACATGGGCTGCTGAGCTGCGCCCTCCACAACTGGATTGAAACAACTACTCGACTTGGAGCTGATGGGTCCTGGAAAAACACACTGTGCCCCAATGTAAAAAAAAAAGAATGCTTTCGATCTACATGGGCCAGAATGATTCTTCTGTCTAACTTCCTTCTCCCATCTCCTGACATTTGGCCCAGGCTAGAATATCATGGCCATGCAGTTGCGAACTGTGCAAAGGTTAGTTTTGCTAACTGAGGTCCTTTGTGACCCGGAAAATGGACACAGAAACCAGGGGCTTATCAAACATCTGATCACCACCAAACACAGGACCACGCCCCATCAGAGGCAAAGCAAGGCCACAAATCAATTTCAACTGTACCTTTTCTTTTCTAAAGAAGTGCACTTTGTCAAGCCAATACCTGGCAAGGGAAACCTTTCAAGCTAAAGGAAATCAACATTGCTTATGCTAGTTACAGTCCTTTAAATTATATAAGATGCATATGCATGCATGTTTACGAACCACAGTGAAAATTATCAAAGTGATTCTATAGAAATTTCCAATAGTTTCAATGCGTCACCATCCTTTTGATTTCAAATAGACCCATCAATTTTTCTTTTTTTTAATTTTGGGGATAGGGAACATTTTATTGTGCTACATGAAGAAATTAAAAGCAACGGCAGTTATCATGACCTGTTATCACTGTTATGTTATAAAACATTTGACGGACATTTAAGAAAAAAAGAGAGGATTCCAACCTCAAAAGGAAGAAAGGCCATTTAATTGACTGGATTTCACTTCATAAAAACTTACTCCTCCCTCCGTAGTTTCTCTCTTTGTCCCAAATGGATGCAAACTGCGCAAACCAGCTTGGTCTGTAGAGGCTGTTAGGAGTTACCTGTGTCAGGTGTGCTTGGGGATGCTCTCAGGCTGGCTTTTGATAGGAGCGGGGCTGCACGCAATTACAGGAGACTACAATCTCTGACACTGTGTGAAGTCTGAAGTTTTCAAGTTGCTGAATGCAGCAGGGCTACACAACTGAACATCAGAAAACACAGGACTTTGACTCCTATAAAAGTTTATCTCACACTGTACAGCTCAGTCAGTTTCACAAACAATGAGAAACGCTGGCTCTAGTGCCTACTTCTTTTCTCTTAGGCACTTAAAAAAATCGCACTACAGTAAAAACACAGAGAACAAAAGAGATATTAGCACATACTAGGCTTGTTCATGCCAATTCTAGATCTATGTTTATTTCATCAAGGACATAAAACATTACTGGGAAAGCTGACGCGCTCTTATGCCTTTTCCCAGTCGGTGTCCCACCAACCTCCCCCTTCTTCTCTGTCCGAAAACCACCACTGTCATGAATTTGGTGTGTGACTTTCTAGGTCATATTGTTTCTACTTGGACCACTGTGATGGGTTGACTCGTGCCCCCCGAGAAAGACATGTTGAAGTCCTAACCCCTGGCATCTCATAATGTGACCTTATTTGGTTATAGGGTCTTTGCACAGGTAATTGAGTTAAAGTGAGGTCATTAGGGTTCTAATCCAATATCCAAATTTCCTCATCCAAAAGGGAAATCTGGACACAGACACACACAAAGGAAAGAGTCTGTAAAGAGACATTGGGAGGACGCCATTTAAGACTGGAGTTATCCTGCCGCGAGACAGGGAATGTCAGGGGCTACCACATGCTGGAAGAGGAAGTAGGGATGCATCGCCTACAGGAGTCACAGGGACCGTTCCCCTGCCCACACCTCTGGTTCGCACTTCCAGTCTCCAGGACGGTGAGAAAATCATTTCAGTTGTTTAAACCACCCACTAGGTAGTGCCTTGTTACAGCAGCCCTAGGATATTAGTGAAGCCATATATATATAAGTATCACTAAGTGAGAATGCCGAAAACTGATACCTATAACCAGCTACCTTATACCCTACATATTGTCGGCAACTTGCCTTTTTCTTTCTTTTTTTTTTTTTTAACACAGAGTTGGTTTTGACATTGAGCCGTGTTGGTAGTTCCGGTAACTGAACTCAGTAGTTTGCACATCAGCCTAGATGCTTTTCCACCTTAAAGGCTCCACCCTGTGACCAGACTCCACTGTACTTACTCCTTCTCATCCTGATGGACACTTAGGCCATTGCCCACTTTTCGGTGTTAAAATGATCAGAGTGCATCCCAGGGAGTCTCCTCACGCACACATGAGAAAAGGTGTCTAAGGAGGAGGCCTGGATGGGGTTTCGGTTATTTGGCTTCAGTGTTTCCAGCCTCACTGGAAATGGCCCCCAAGCGGCTGTACGAATTTCTAATAGCTACAGATGAGTAGCCTATTATTCATTTTTACACTGTCACCTAAGAAGGACAACCAGGAATATTCCCCCAATTGATCTTTCGTCCCTCTTCTCGGGATTATACCCAGTCAGCGCCACAGACAGCTTGCAAAAAGGCAAATGCAAAACCACTGATATAGAAAAAAAGAGGCTGGGATGGCCGGTTAGCTCAGTTGTTTAGAGCGCCGTGCTCACAACACCAAGGTTGCCGGTTTGACCCTCACACGGGCCACGGAGCTGTGCCCTCCACGACGAGACTGAAACAACTACTCAACTTGGAGCTGATGGGTCCTGGAAACACACACTGTTCCCCAATAAAATTTTTAAAAAAAAACAAAAAACAAGACTGCCAGGATTCACCTCAGTTAAACTAGGCTTTTCTCCTTCTCCGTACTATTGACATTTTGGGCCAGATACCCTGTTGTGGGGGTGCCCTGGGCATGGTAGGGTGTTTAGCAGCATCCCTGGGCTCCCCCACCAGCTGCCAGTAGCATCTCCCTGAGGTTGTGACATCCAGATAGGTCCAGGCATTGCCAAGTGTCTTCCAGGCACAAAATCACCACTCCTCCCATCCCCCACTCTGCATTTGAGAATGACCAAGTTAAACTGCGATTAACATGGGAGACCTAAAAGGGCATTTCCAACTCTCCAAGTCACTAACTGGGAAAGAAAAATTTACAGGAGAAAAAAGGAAAAGGCAGGGAAGCAGAGGGAAGCCTTTCTCATTAAGGAGAAAGGAGTGGTCATTTTGGATGAAAGTGAAATCTAAGCTAGGAAGTGAAATGAACAAAGTCAGAAAATGTGTATTTCTGAGGCATAACTTCTACTGATTCCTCCGAGCCCGGCATGGAGCAGAGCTCCCCCTTAAACTTCACTCAATTCAGCGTGAGGGACTCTTCATGTCCCCATTATATGGATGAGGAAACTGAGGCTTAGAAGGATTTGGTGACGTCTCCAACTTCGCAAAGGTAGTTAATCCAGGACACGGATTTTAACATAAGTTTCTTATTTACACTCAACCATCGCCCCTGTAGACCTGCCCTCTTCACTTTTTCATTTACGTATTTAATTACTTACACTTTTTTGAACAATCAGTGAAGATTGCTCAAGGAGAAAGGGCAGTAAGGGCTGAGCTTTTCCCCCTTATTCAAGATAGAAAATAAAACCAGCACAATTGTGATCCAGGTAAAAAGAAGCCTTGTTGACACACAGGAAAACAATAAACAAAGCTGAGTAAAAGGAAGCAAAAATTGGCAGAAAGACAGACATGTAGACAAGGGAATAGAACAGAGAGCCCAGAAATGAGCACTTTTATAGAGGATCAAGTGATTTTCAACATAGGTGCCAAAACCAGTCAGTCGGGGAAAGGACAGCCTTTTCAACAAATGGTGCTGGGAAAACTGGATATCCACATACAAAAGAATGGAGCTGGACTCTTACCTTACACTATATATAAAAATTAACTCAAAATGGATCAAAGACTTAAAAGTAAGATCTAGGGCCGGCCGAGTGGCGCATTGGTTAAGAGCTGGTTTGGGATGCCAGCGGCCCCGGCTCGGATCCCACGTATGAGGGCCAGTGACACTGCCCTCTACAGCTAAGATGGTGAACAACAGCTCCACCTGGAGCTGGGCTGTGCGAGCCCCGGGGACAGTGTAGGCTGCAGCCCCTGCTGCAGTGGGCTGCCATAGACTACAGTGAGTGGCCGGCAGCCAGCATGAGCAGCCGGCAGCCAGCGTGAGCAGCCAATAGCCGCGGTGAGTGACCGTCCAGAAGCTGGTGACCGATCTGCCTCTTCCGGGAAGAGTGCAATGACGATACCTCCGCAACTAGACTGAAGAACAAAAGGACAGCAACTTGTCTGTTCCCCTTCCCCGGTTCCCCAATGCTGTTCCCCTCCCCCAATTCACCAATAAAATCTTAAAAAAACAACAAAGCAAAACAGAAAATAACAAGTGTTGGTAAAGATGTGGACCTATCACAAGCCTTGTGCACTTTGGTGGGAATGTAAAATAGTGCAGCGACTATGCAAAACAGTATGGTGGTTCCTCAAAGAATTAAACATAGAACTACCACATGATTCAGCAAAGCCACTTCTGGGAATATATCCCAAAGAATCGAAAGCAGAGCCTCAAAGAGATATGTGTCCACCCATATTCATAGCAGCATTAGTCACAAGAGCCCCCAAATGGAAGCAACACACGTGTTCACCTGCAGATCAATGGATAAACAAAATTGGTATAGGATAAACAATGGCATGTTATTCAGCTGTAAAAAGGAAGGAAATTCTGACACGTGCTAAAACTTGGAGGAAGCTTGTGCTAAGGACATTGTGCTAAGGGAAATAAGCCAGTCAGAAAAAGACAAATACACTGTATGACTCCAGTTATAGGAGTTATCTAGAGCAGTCAAAAGCATAGAAAGCAGGGTGTGGTTAGTTGTTTACGTTTTTTTGCAAGATGTTTTGCCAATAAAAATGTTCTGGGGATTGGATGCATAACAATGTGAATGTACTTGACACTACTGAACTGTACACTTAAAAATGGTTAAGACGGCAAATTTAATTTTACATGTATTTGACCACAATTATAAAAGTAGTAAAGATGGGGAAAAGGGAGACAAGAATTTTTCCACACCAGTCATTTCTAAATGAAAGCCAGTTTTGTTTTTTGTTGTTTTTTTTTTTAGCTGAGCCATCCTGTCACCTGTTGGCAGCTCAATGGCAACTCAGCTCAGGCTGGGCATCGAACCGCTGTTGCTCAGAGCTCAGCTCGCACTCTTGAGCGAGCTCTTAACCAACTGAGCCACTCGGCCAGCCCCGAAACCAGTTTTTAAAAAGAGTAAAACACTAAAGTACCAAAGGGAAAGGGGGAGAGAAAATGCTGGAATAAGGGTATTGTGTGAATGCTTTTTTCCCCCCAAATCCCCAAATAAGCTATGGAAACTTTAAAATATTAAATCAAAATGAGCTACAAAGTGTACTGAGTTTGTAAATGGTACCATTTACATAAAGCCTCAAAACAAGTGCAATAAAACCATTATTAAAATGCTGAACATGACACTCATCCCAGCAATAAAGGAAGATTGAAAACTCAGCAGCCCTGCATGCATCCCCACCCGCACCTGCACTGGACAAAGACAGGTGACACCCCTAGACCATGCATCATTGAATGGGTGGCGGGTCCATTCCAATTTCTGGACACCAAAATCTAAATGTCATAATCTTCATGTGCCATGAACTGATTCTTCTGTTGCATTTTGTCAACAATTTCAAAATATAAAAACCATTCTTGGGCTCACAGGCTACATGTGAGCTGCGTGGCGTCGTTTGCCAAGCCCTGCGCTGTACTGTCTGGCCTGTTTTCCTGGATCATGGCCTTTGCACATGCTGTTCCCTCTGCCTAGAATGCTTTTCCCTCCACTCTTGGCATGGCTAACTCCTCTTTCACAGAGAGGCCTCCTTTTTCCCTCCACATCCAAATAGTTCCCCTTGAACGTCTCTCGCAATACCCTGCCGTCTCCCCATAGGACTTACCAGATTGTAGTTATACGCTAGTTTTATGCACATATTGTTCAATCTCTGCCCTCCACTGGCTGAGAGCTCTGCATGGGCAGGGTTGGCCCTATTTCGCTCACTATATCCCTAGCATGTAACAGCATGCCTGGCATGGAGGAGGCACGCAATACTGTTGAATGAATGAATGAATGAATGAATGAATGAATGTTGTCCCACAAAGTTCTCATTCATCTCGTCCATCGCCTGGAGTACATCTTGGTGGTGGCCACTCACAGCCACTGGGAGGAGAGACACTGATGCTGGCACCAGTGGGACCACCTGGGGAAGAGGTGAAGGGCGGGGAGGGTTCCCTCAGGCCTGTACCTCCCACGCCTGGGTCCACATTGGGCACAAATACATCCCATTTATAAAACAGGGTTTTGGATCAGCTCAGGGGTTCTTGGGAGGATCACTTTCCTCATGGAAAATCACCAGTGATAGTTCCTTCTATTTTATTATAATTCCCATTGGATATTTCTAATTAATGACTAGGGAAAGTCTCCGCTGGGTCTAATAGGTCTCTAACACCTCTCTGAATGGGCCAGAGTCTCCTTCTCAACAAAGACAGAGAAAAGCTCCAAGCTCAGAGCCTTCATAAGGCCACAACTTATGATGAGAATTTAATTACTGTAGTTTTTAAATTACCATACGGTAAAATATTTTTGGTGCACGGTTCTGTGAGTTTGAACATAGGCATAGCCACTGCATTCATCAGGATACAGGGCAGCTCCATCACCCCAAAACTCCCTCAAGCCACCCTTCTCTCATCAACCCCTCCTCCCACCAATCCTTTATCCACCACAGAGCTATTCTCCATCCTGATAGTTTTGCCTTTTCCAAAATGTCATATAGATGGAATCGCACAGAATGGGGCCCTTTGAGACAGGCTTCTTTCATTCAAGATAATCTAGCTAGAATTTAATAACACAGTTTGGTTTTCCCTATATGTATGTGTGCATATAAATACAAAGTCTGACAATTAGGTTCGCAAACTCACCCTAGAAAAAGTGCCACCTACCTCCTTGCTGAATATCACTACGGTCACCTTCGAAGGACTCCCCTTGGGAAGCTATGCACCGACGCCAGCACCTAGTCCACCCTTCAAAGCAATTTTGGAATTCTTTTTCTGGAATGGCCATCAGAGCTGTCGTTGTATTACCCTCGATGTCCTGAATGTCATCAAAATGTCTTCCTTTCACTATTTCCTTTATCTTCGGGTAAAGAAAGAAGTCATTAGGGGCTAGATCAGGTGGGTAGGGAGGGTGTTCCAATACAGTGATTTGTTTCCTGGCTAAAAACTCCCTCACAGACAGTGCCGTGTGAGCTGGTGCATTTGTGATGCAAGAGCCATGAATTGTTGGCGAAAAGTTCAGATCGTCTAACTTTTTCATGTAGCCTTTTCAGCACTTCCAAATAGTAAATTTGGTTAATTGTTTGTCCAGTTGGTACAAATTAGTAATGAATAATCCCCTTGATACCAAAAAAGGTTAGCAACACTGGTGCAACAAAGTTTGCGAACTTCATTGTCAGACCTTGTACATAGTCGCCTATATTTATAAGCAAGCAATGCAAGTTTCCCATATACAATAATGACATGTTTCCTTTTAAAACAAACCTATTAGATAAAAAGAATAAATATTAGTATGCATGGTAAGAAACAGGGCAAAAATTATGAAGGCGGAATGCAAACGACTAAATTTTGGGGAACAATGGGCGTTATACAATAATATAATTGCATACTCGCTTCCTTCCCCAACACACACACACACACACACAAAATCAAGTCTGTGCTTCTAAGAAGTCCTGAAAAGGAAGGAAAAAGAACTTCGAAAGAGGAAGTGGCTCATTCCCAGGCATCTCATATTCAACCAAGCTTTCATCATCACAGTTCTGGAAGCGTCTCTGCCTTTCTCCTGATCTTGGAAAGATAATTCCAACGCAAAGGATGAAGGCCACCACACAACCCTGAAAAGCAGCCCAGGCACCAGGCCATCCGGGGGCTCAAACACACCCACATTTCAGCAGGGATGTTGATTTTCTTTGCTTGCAAGGCCTTCCTAGTTCTTTCTGGGCTTATCAGGTTAGCTTAACGATTACTCTGTCTGTCATCATCGATGTCACTACAAACAAATGTTTTAGAATCTTTTATCTGCAATGTGTAATGTCTAGAACAAGGAAATACAGGCAATGTAAACAGTTTCTTAAAAGCCTGTGAGGGCAAAACCTCTAATCACCCGTTTAACAAACCTACCCTCCTACCCCCAGCTAAACGTTTGTTAGTGCATGCCCCCTGGGGTTTTCCAGATCAGGTTTCTGTGTTTCTGCCTCAGACCCTGGCACATTCACAGCCCTAGGTTTGGACCCTTCAGAAAATAAGGTCTGTGTGCGCGCGAGATCAGTATCAAAGCTATGAACAGGAGAGGAAAAATCTAAACTGAATAAAATGGTTATGTCTTCTGGTTCCTCATGTTTTCTCTTCACCAAAGAATTGACTAAAGTTTCAAGACATCTACTAGGACTTTCTTCTCTTCTAAATGAGATCCGCCCAGATTCAAAAGCTATAGGAATGGGAACTTGTTTGTTCTGGCATTTGTAAAGCTACAGTAATCTCACCAGGTCCCCCCACCCCCCACCCCGCACCTCCCGAATAAGGCACATCCTTCCTAGGAATGTCCCAAGCTAATGATTGCATTTACTCAGCTAGGGGTTAATCTCTGGGAACATTGACCTTTTGACCTTTGGGGGGCTGGAAACAACCTAAGCTGTGAAATAGTCCGATCTCCTACCCCTCTACTCTGGGAACTCATGGCCAACAAGGAGGGATTCACTGACCTTTAGGAAACATGTTTAAACCTTGAACCTGACCCTGCATTCTGGGATAGTAACAACAGCATAAAGACAGCACCATTTACTCAGCGTTTATTCGAGCTCCAAGCACTGTGCTATGCCTTTCCCACACAGTAGCAGTGGAATCCTCAAGCAACCTTATGGAGAGGATGTATGATCCCTCCCTTAGGACTACAGTGAGGCCTAGAGAGGTTAAGTAATTGGCCCAGCATCACACAGCTAAACAGAGGCAGAATGGGATGCAAACCCCTGCCTCTCTGAACTTTGATTATCATCATCAACATCATTGTTATCAGAGGCAGATGAGAAATCCAAGAAGGAAGAGGAGAAGGAGTTAGAGGGAACATTTATTGAGTGCTTATAGTGCACCACATTTTCTTATTAGCCTTCACAGCCACCCGTGGAGGTGGGAGCTCTTAGCATGCTACCTACCCATTGTACAGACAAGCAAACTGAGGCCAGCAGAGTACAGTAACTCTCCCAGAGTCTCATAGTTACGACTCAGGGAAGCCCAGATTCCAACTCAGACAGACAGCTCTAGAGCTTCTGTGGCCCACACCTTCTCCCTCGCCTCCCACTTCCCCAGTCATTCTTTCCTCTAACAGATATTTTGTTTTTTTTTTGAGGGCAGTGTCACTGGCCCTCATATGTGGGACCCAAACCAGGGCCCCTGGCGTCCCAAGCCAGTGCTTAACCACCGCGCCACTCGGCCGGCCCCTCTAACAGATATTGATTGTGCATTTTTCTGTACCTGGCACCTGGCGATCAGCTACAGGGCAGCCCCAGATTCTGTCCTCCTCCCGTGACACATTCCCAAGAACTCCCCATCATTTCTATGTCCCCACCCTCCTGCAAAGCCCCGTCTCTTACCTGTAGGAACATGTGTTTCTTCTCCACTCTGCAGAGACACGGAGGTGGGGAGGAAGCCTCTCTTTTTTACTGACCCTTCTTTTTCTGCCTTCAACACAACCCTGTTTGATCTCTTAGTCCCATTGCTGGGCTCCCAGGGAGAGGATGTTTACCGTCTTGTGAGAATTTTATGCCACCCTGGATATCAGGTTTCCCTTTGCCGGCCAATGAATAACGAACTGGGTCTCACCCATGAAACATAGATCAGTCCTTCACCTCCAACATCATCGTTGCGCTGTGGCCTCTGCGCAGCCCCAACTCAGGGACTTAGTCGTGTACTTCTTTCTTCCTGAACCCCAACTCCTCCCTCAATGTTCTTTCCGCATCAGTGCAATAAAAAGAACAAAGTTCTTTCTAGAGGTTTTTCTATTTCTTGGCCACCATAAGGAAAAGTAGCGTTGGTTGGTTGGGTTTTTTGGTGGTAGTTCCCCCCCCCGCCCCCCCCCACACACACACCTGAGACTGAGGCAGAGTGGAAAGAGACTATCTTTTCCTTCACTCGATAAAGAATTCTTCAGGATCAGCAGGCTCCACTAGATACCCTCAGGCACTGGTCATTTTATTCTGTAGACTCAGCCCCTGGGGCAACCTTCAGACCTTACGGGTTTAACTTCACAATGACGCTGGCATGTCCCTGCCGGCACGAAGGACAGGCAGCCTGAAACCAGCGCACATTCAAAGCCGGCTGGCTTGAACCAAATCCTGACTCGAGCACGTTAGGACTCTGCCCAGGACGCTACCCCTTAGAACCCCAGTACCTGCCCGCCATCGACAAAATGGGGACAACACACTCGACCTCCGCAACGTGTTGATGAGAGAGAAATGGGTTAACCTCTGAGGAACAGGGGACCAGTTGAATGATCAGGTTATTCACAGCCACCTACAACTCAAGTTCCCAGAGGGAGCCCCAGTCAGCCTATAATCCTCCATGGACCATTATCTCTGGAAAGAAACATGGGAGTCGATGGCCGACCCAGGGCTGGGTAAGATCTCCATATATGTATGCATGCCGGAACAACGAGTCCCATTTCCTACGGCATTTGAATCTGGGGGGCATCATTGAGAAGAATAGAAAGGCAGGAGTTTCCTGTGACAGAGACCGAGATCTGACTTATAAATGACAGGAGGCGGGTGGTGATCTCCAGGAAGATGGTTTTATCTGCCCCAAGCACTGGCTGTCATTCCTGGGATGACAGTGAGATGACAGTCCTTGGCACCATGTGACTCATGGAAAACCTGGGTGGCAAGGTCCTGCCTGCCAATCAGCATGGAGCTGAGCCAAGTGACAGTCCGGATGAAAGGACAAGCCAATTCTTCTTTCACAGGAATAAGCCAGGGTTGCTCAATCTCGGCTCCATTGATATTTGGGGTCAGATGGTTCTCAGCTATGCTATGGAGTGGTCCTGAATATTATAGGATGTTTAGCAGCATTCCCCAGCTTCTATCCATTGGAAGCTACTAGAACACTCCCCATCACCACCCCCACAAGCTGTGACAATTCCAGAAATGGACACATGTCCTCTGGGAGGCAAAACTGTCCCGGTTGAGTGCCACTGCTGTGAATGATATGTTTCGTGGACTTGAGACAGTATCTCCCAACTGACCATTAAGAAAGAGAAGAAAAGTGGTGCCTCAGCAATTCCCTCTCGTAAAGTTTTTTTCTCCCGCTCCATTTCCGCATTTCTCGAAACTATACCATGTTCTTATATAGTGTGGTTTATGACACATACTCTGCCCCGTAAACTGTAATTACACGTCTTCCTTTGTTTGCAGATGGACTGTAAATGGGCAAGTGAAGCTGCTTCTGGAGTGAGTAACTGGGTGGCTGAGGACACATATGAAGGAAGAGGTTTTCCCATATTTGCTTAGTCATCTTTTGGATTTTATACCACGTGGAAATGTCGCGTTCAAAAAATAAATTTTGAAAAAAATTTTCTGTTGTGCACTGCACACAGTTTGGATAGCATGTTAAAGAGAATTTTAAAAAAGATTATATCTGGGGGAAGAGAGGAGTAGGGGAGGAGGAGATACCTAAAGGAACACACAGGAAACTGTAAACAATGATTAGCATCAGGGATGAAATTGCAGTTTCTCACATCCTATGAAAATAGTCTTATAAGGCATAATTTTATTATTATTATTATTATTATTATTATTATTATTATTATTATTATTATTTTAGTCAAGTAGTTGTTTCAATTTAGTTGTGGAGGGCACAGCTCAGTGGCCCAGGTGGAGATGGAACCGGCAACCTTGGTGTTATAAGCACGGCACTCTAACCAGCTGAGCTAACCGGCCGACCCTAAGGCATACATTTTTAAAGTCACCTCTTTATGCTTTCTATTATTAATCAGATAAAACAATAGAAAGTAAAACAAAAAGAACTATGCCCAAGGTCACTAGGAAACAGAGATCCTAGGGTGAACTGAAGGAGTCCAGGCGTGGACGGGGGAGGCATGAAGACGGTGGCAGTGGAGCGGGGATGAATGGGCAGTTGCATGAGAAGAAAGGGTTGCTTTGTCATTGGACAGATTCTTAATTTCCCTGAGCCTCAGTTTCCTCAGCTGTAAAATGGAGAGACTCAATATAAATGGCTAATGTTTATCATGAAGCTGTTCTTATCACCATGCACATCTTGTTTATATGTAATCCTCACAGCAGCCCGGTTAGGTAGGTATTTTACAATCATCCCATTTTACAGATTTGAAACACAGAGAGGTTAAGCAACTTAGCCCAAGGCCACACAGCTCAAAAGTGGCAGAGGCAGGATTGGAACCCAGGCAGCCTGGCTCTGGAGGCCAGGTTCCACAGATTACTAGAGCTGGGGCTTAGCATAATGCCTGGCACAGAGGAAGCAGAGCAAATGGGAATGACGCCAATGATATTAAAAGGCTGGGATCCCTACCCCCACCGAGTGCCCACATCAAAGGGTGGAGCTTCCTAAGCAGAGAGCACACTGTCCTTCCCATCACATGCCAGCTTTACCGTCCCCAAGCACTGCACTGGCACACACTTCATGGCAGCACTTGCCCTAGGAGAACACAAAACTCCAAGGATTTGATAGGAATGAGAGTCCCTGGAATGAGACTCTAGATGAGAAGGAGTTCAAGGGAAAGGCAGTTTACTTAGTCTTCCTTGGAGAGTTTTACCTGCACAGCAGCAGACCCTAAGGTCAGGAGTAGAAAGATGTATCAAGCATCAAATGATACAGGCGACAACGGCTGCCAGGAGTCACGTGCCATACACTGTGCTAAACGCTGTCTAGACCCGAGTTCAGACTTCCCTTCCAAGAACCATGTGAGGTCCCATTACTGTGCCCATTTAACAGATCAGGGAACTGGGGCTCACAAAGCAACCTGACCAAGTCCCAGAACTGGATGATGCTTAGAGACGATAGTTGAACAGGTTCAGCTAGAGTAACCACTGCATAACTGTCCTTGCCACCTGAAATCCTCCCAAAAGCCTTGTCTGCCAGCAAGGATTCAGCTGAAGCAGAGAGAGCTTTGTGCCCTCTTTGTACGACAGAAGGGTAGCAGGTCCTTGTGACACCCTCCCTGCACACGAGATGGAGAGTGGGGCGCCTGGTGACAACCCCCCTTTTGTGCTCAGCTTGGAGGGGCTTCCAAGGAATCTTCCAGAGAGCAAACAGGGGCCTCTGACCTCCCCTTTGACCTCCATCCTCCTGTCTGTGTTTTCTAATGGACACGCCTGTTGTGCCACCCCGCTCCACTCTTAAGAGTGGGCAGTTCAGCAGTCACTGTACCAGCGCTTGCCGAGTTCCTGCTAAGTGCCAGCACTGAGCAGAGGGCTTTATCTTCATTTAATCCCGACAGAAAATATGGGGTAGGTGCCATTATTTTCCCCATTTTTAGATATAAGGAAATTGGGGCGCTGACAAGTTCAAT
This sequence comes from Aselliscus stoliczkanus, assembly GCA_033961575.1. Classification (NCBI taxonomy): domain Eukaryota; kingdom Metazoa; phylum Chordata; class Mammalia; order Chiroptera; family Hipposideridae; genus Aselliscus; species Aselliscus stoliczkanus. The sequence continues at coordinate 3,747,523 of CM066741.1, forward strand.
AATTTGCCACATTCCCCCTACCAGGCGGTGATGGAGCCTGGATTGAATGTCAAGACCACACAGAGGAAATAGACATGGGTTCATATGTTGATTCGTCCACCAACCACCTGGGTAACATCCCACGAGTCACCTAACCTCTCTGAACCTCTGTCTCCTCATCAGTCATGTGGGGCTAGCAGGCGTTATTGTAAAGACAAAAAGTAACATGTATTTCTTGGGCATCTAGTATGTGCCAGGCACTGGGGCAGTCTCTGCAAACAAAACTGAAAAAGCCATCCTACCCTGGGGGCCTGTAGGGAGGCTAGCTCGGTTAACCCCACAGTAACCCATTGGTTAGGTGTTACTACTGTGCCCATTTCACAGGCAGAGAGAAGGGGTCTCAAAAGCATCGTATCCCCACCGCCCTGCGTCCTTGTAGGGAAAAGTGGGACCTGGGTTAGACATTGAGGTCCAGTCTCTGGAGTTTGACTCCCTGGGTTCAAATTCTGCCATTTCCATCTAATTGCTGTGGCAAGTTATTTAACCTGTCTGAGGCCGCATCTCCTCAAGGGTAGAATGAGGCCAGGAGATCCTATCTCAGGAGATTATCCCAAGAAAATAACAACATCTCACATATAAGACGTGCTTCCTGGGTCCCCAGCACACAGAAGGCTCACAGAAATCCTTTGGGGGAACATCCTATTATTTAGTTCCTCTTTTACCGAGGTGGAAACTGGAGCCCAGAGAGGGTAGGGAACTTGCCCAGAAGCGCACAGCGCACAAACTGCGATTCCAAAGCCCGAGATCCGAACCTCGTGGCTGCGCAGAGAAAAACTCACCGGGTCAGACACAGTTGGGTGAGCGCCCGCCACATGGGCGCGATTCTTCTTCCCTCCCTGCAGCCGAGGAGCCCGCTGAATGAGGGCAAAGGATCGCGCACCTGCTCCACGGAAGCCTCCCATTAGGAGGTCAGCGCGCAGCCACCCGGGGCTGGAGCTGCGCCCCCGGAATGCCCCACTCCCGGGGTGGGTCTCCCCGCATTTCTCATACCCCAGCTCCCCCGGCCACAGGTGCCACCTCTGGCCACCCTGCTGCCAAGGTGACAGCTGTGGACAACCCCACTGAGATGCCCCGTTTTCCCCATCGATCCCCTATCGGAGCCGGGGAGGGGGCTCCCCAAGTTGCTGGGTCTCCGTGGATACCTGGGAAGTCTGTCCCAGCGCCGGCCCCAGAACCTGGTGAACCGCGTCACCTCCCACCAGCTCCCGTAGCCCCTGCCCTGTCGGCTCACCCGCAGGGTCAGGGCACGTTGTCGACCCCGGCCTGGGACAGCCCCGAAGGCTGCGTGTCCTGCACCAGAACTGAACTTCCTGCCTGGAAGGCTGAGCCTTTCTTCCTGGAACCAAGCCAAGTTCCAGCGAGAGCGGGGTGGGTACACCTGCTGGCATGGGAGACCTCTCTCCACTGCCCTGAAGCCGCCTTCATTGTTTCCTTCCATCCAGCAAATCTTCCCAAGCGCCCACCAGATGCCTGGCGCCGGCTGGGGTGCTGCAGGGTCCCAGTGGACCTGGAGGGCCACGGGCTAGGGCTGTACTCTCCAAAGTGTTGGCCACTAGCCAGACATGATTAGGAAGCACTTGAAACGGTGCCTCTAAGGAACTGAGGTGTTTTTAAAACATAAGACCAAAAAAGAATTTTGTTAAAACCTCATTTGCAAGTTCTAAATGGATTGTATGTTAAAATGGTAATATCCTGGATATGGTCTGTTACATGAAATATATGACGCAAATGAATTTCACCTGTTTCTCTTTTTCTAAAATGACAATTTGAAACCATGTCTCTTGCTATACCTCTATTGGGCAGTGTTGGTCTTGGGCAGGAACTCATAGGGTGTTCCCAAATACCTCTCCCAGTTCTTCATCCTAGAATTTATTCAGCCCTTCCTTTGGAAAATACCTGGGGAAGACCTACTATGCACCAGCCATGGCACTAGTGTTAGTTTGAAAACGCTGGAGCTTCTCTGGTGAAATCTGAAACCGCCCGCCACCCCCAACACAGAGGGCAAGAAGAGAGGGAGGAAAGAGACAAACTGTTCCATCCAGATGGGTAGGTGGCAGGGTTAATAATCAAAGGAACTTACTTACGAGACCACAAGACGAGTAGCTGAATCACCGGCCAGAATCTTGGCATTTCTACAGAGGCCCTAACTGGGATCGGACGCATGTGCCGCCCAGATGGTCTCCACAGCACATTGCTCTCTTAAGGCTGCATTCTTGAAATCACTCTTAGTACGGGCGGAACTTTCATTCCAAGGACAGGGGAGGAAGTGAGGAGCCTCCGTGTGCCAGGTGTCCAGCTCTCCTGACAACTGGCAATCAGATTGCCTGGGCCCAGCCCTCTGTCCACTGGTGGTCACATCCTCTCGATGACTTTTCCCAACAGCTAGACACTGAGGGCACAGAGTGTCAGATAACGCCCTTCACATCATAGAGCTGATAGGTTAGGTGAGAGAGGGCTATTAAATAGAGTTTATGATGACTAGTGTCAACAAAAGGTTACTGCCACCAATCTAATGCCAACAGGAGTCCCACGTTTGGGGTGTGGTAAAAGGTGAAACTTTTTTCAGGGCAACAGTTTGCAAATAGGAAATGCACCCTCTGTTAGAAACCAAAAGTGAGCTCCTAGAGACAAGGAGAGGGTGCTTTTTGTAGAGAAAGTTCCTGTCCTGGTTCCTGATAGGTCCATTTTTATGCAAATGAAGAATCCAAATATGCACAGTCTGATGGGTCCACATAGCTGACTGGTTGGATTCTTAAGTTCTGATTGGCCATTGTGGAGCTGCTCTGATTGGTCAGTGTAGAATGCAAATGATTAGACAGGGCAGGTCTCAGTCCCGTGTTTGGAAGATGATAACCAGGAACTCCCTGAGCTCAGCTCAGCCTGGTTTTTCCCTGGAATGCAGAGTGTGTGGGAAGCTTCTGTCAGCAATGACTACTGGACTCTAGTCATAAATGTGTGTCCAGTTAACCACGAGGAGTCCTTCTTGATAGATATATTCCTTCTAGAGACCCACCCTAGAAATGGCACCCTAAGGAATGAGAGAAAATATTTGCAAATCATATATCCGATAAACTGTTAATATCCATAATATATACAGGTATTTTAAAACTCCTACATCTCAACAACAACAAAAAAAACCAAATAACCAGATTTAAAAATGGTCAAAGTTTTTACTGACATATCTCATTGGGCAAAGGGAGCAAAAGAAAAAATAAACAGATGGAACTACATCAAACTAAAGTTTTTGCACATCAAAGGAAACCATCAACAAAACAAAAAGACATTCTACTAAATGGGAGAAGATATTTGCCAATGATACATCTGATAAGGGGTTAATACCCAAAATTTATAAAAAACCTCACACAACTCAGCACCCAACAAACAAACAATCCAATTAACAAATGTGCAGAGGACCTAAATTGACATTTCTCAAAGAGGACATACAGGTGGCCAATAGAGATAAGAAAAGATGCTCAATGTCACTAATCATCAGTGAAATGCAAATAAAAAACCACAATGAAATACCACCTCACACCTGTCAGAATGGCCATCATTAGTAAATCAACAAACAGCAAGAGTTGGCGAGGCTGTGGGGAAAAGGGAACCCTGTTGCACTGTTGGTGGGGTTGCAGCCACTATGGAAAACAGTGTGGAGGGTCCTCAAAAAGTTAAAAATAGAACTATCTTATGACCCAGCAATTCCACTCCTGGGTCTTTAACCAAAGAAATCTAAAACACTAATTTGAAAAGGTATCTGCTCCCCTATGTTTACTGCAGCACTATCTACAACAGCCAAGACTTGGAAACAATCGAAATGCCCATCAATAGAGGACTGGATAAAGCAACTGTGGTCCATATATACAATGCAGTATTACTCTGCCATAAGAAAGAAAGAAACCTTACCATCTGCAACAACATAGAGGCGATTATGCTATATAAGTCAGACTGAGAAAGACAAATACCATATGATCTCACTCATGTGTGGAATCTAAAGAACAGAATAAATGAACAAACAAAACAGAAACAGACTCATAGATACAGACAACAAACTGATGGTTGCCAGATGGGAGGGGTTGGGGAGTTGGGGAGATGGGTGAGAAAGGTGAAGGGATTAGAAAGTACACATTGGTAGTTACAAAATAGTTACAGAGATGTGAGATACAGTATGGGGAATATAGTCAATAATATTGTAAAACCTATGTATACAGTCAGATGAGTACCAGACTTGTGGGGGATCACTTCATAAATTATATAAATGCCTAACCCCTATGCTGTACACCTGAAACTAATAAAAAATAATATTGACTGTCAACTAAAATTTAACAAAATATGTATAGTCATGGGAATAAAGTACAGCATAGGGAACATACTCAATAGTATTGTAATAACTATGCACAGTGTCAGACGTGCAATAGACTTGTTGGGGTGATCACTTTGTGAGGTGAATGTCTAATCTCTATGTTGCTTTGTACACCTGAAACTAATTATAAAAAAAGTATAGAACACACACACAGTACTCAGCTCAATTTAGGACTTCATAATAACCAATCCTTGGATACTTTATGTTCAGAAAAACAATAAAAACAAGAAAGTATAACAAAGTACGTAAACTCTCAAAAAATAAATAAATAAAAGTAGTCAAGGGCTGGCCAAGTGGCGCATTGGTTAAGAGCTGGCTTGGGATGCCAGTGGCCCTGGTTTGGATCCCACATATGAGGGCCAGTGACACTGCCCTCTACAGCTAACAACAGCTCCATCTGGAGTTGGGCTGCGTGAGCCCCAGTGACGGTGTAGGTTGCAGCCCCTGCTGCAGTGGGCTGCCCTCGGCTACAGTGGGTGGCTGGCAGCCAGCGTGAGCTGCCAATAGCTGCAGTGAGCGACCATCCAGAGGCCGACAGCTGATCTGCCTCACCCGGGAAGAGCGCAATGACGATACCAACATGGGCCAGTGAAGCAACGTCCTCTGCAACTAGACTGAAGAACAAAAGGACAGCAACTTGTCCGTTCCCCTTCCCTGATTCCCCAACGCTGTTCCCCTCCCCCAATTCTGCAATAAAAATCTTAAAAAAAAAAAGTAGTCAAAGGACTTGAATAGACATTTCTCCAAAGATGTACAAATGGCCAAGAAGCACATGAAAAGATGCTCACCATCACTAACCATAAGAGAAATGCAAATCAAACCGATGAGATATCAATTAGGATAGCCACTATTAAAAAAAAAATAACAACAACAGAAAATAGCAAGTGTTGGAGAGGATGTGGAGAGGCTGAAACCCTTGTGTACAGTTAGTGAGAATGGAAAGTGCTGAAACCACTATGGAAGTCCTTAAAAAATGAAAAACCTCACTTCTGGGTATATATCCAGAATTCAAAGCGGGATCTCAAGGTGATATTTGCGCACCCGGATTCATTGCAGAAATATTCACAGTAGCCAACAGGTAGAAACAGCCCAAATGTCCATCAGCAGATGAACGGAGAAAGCAACTGTGGTATGTACACACAGTGGAACAATATGCAAGCTTTAAAAAGACGGAAGTTCTGGGCCGGCTGAGTGGCGCTGTGGTTAAGCGCTGGCTTGGGAAGCCAGCAGCCCCGGTTTGGTCCCACATGTGAGGGCCAGTGACACTGCCTTCCAAAAAAAAAAGAAAAGAAGGAAGTTCTGGTGTATGCTACCACATGGATGAGCCTCAAATACATTATGCTAAGCAAAATAATCCAGTCACAAGAAGGCAAGTAGCGTTTTATTGCACTCAAATGAAGTGTCTGAAGTCGTCAAAATCACAGAAAGTAGAAAGGGCTGGGCGTGAGGGAGAGGGGGAATTCGTGTTTAATGGGTACAGAGTTTCAATTCTGCAAGATGAAAAGAATTCTAAAGATCTGTTGCACAGCAATGGGTATGTACTTCACACAACTAAACTGTACACTTACAAATGGTGAAAATAGTAAATTTAATGGTTTGTGTTTTTTGCAGAGGGAGCAGCCCATGTGAAGACCCCAGGGCAACAGGGCACATGGTGAGTCTGAGTTTATTTTATATGGTGTAGTTCTCTCGAAATTTCCTGCTTCATGAATCCATTCAATGACAATGATGACAACAGCCAACGTGTACAAAAATTAACTCAGTTAATTACTTAATTAACTTAAGTGTTAAGTGCAGGGATTCTGAATCAGACTACTTGGGTTCAAATTCCAGCTGTGCTATGTTATTAATAGCTTCATAATCTTGGGCAAAAAAATAACCCCGGTGCCTCATTTTTTTAAATCTGTAAAATGGGGACAATAACAAGACCTACCACACAGGGCTCTTGTGAGGATCTAATGAGGTAGCATATACCATGAGTTATATATACAGTGCCTGCCACACTGCAAGGGCTATACAAGTGCTTGTTAAATAAAATAAAATGTAATTACATGCCACTCACTGTGCTGATTTACATGCTATGATACATTACAAAACGATCCAAAAGTTCCTCCCATCCCTATAAAGCACACCCTTTTGCAAATGTAACCTTACAGAATCAAAATCCATCTTCCCAAGTCAAAGGAGGGTGCTTTCTAAACCAGCAAGACTCAAATTGATCCCTAAGAGGTCCCCACTTTAGCCTGTTCTTCCCACAAACTTCCCTCTCAGGAAGTGGCAGCTACCTCCGTCTCCAGGTCAGAAACCTTGGAAAAATCAATATCTCTTCTATTTTCACTGCTCACATTCGCTCTGTCAGCATATTCTGGTCAGGTCCAGAATCTGACCACTTATCACTGTATCCCCTACCACCTCCCTGGTCCAGGCCACTGTTATCTCCTGATTAGTGAGTGCATGGACCCATTCTTGGCCTCCCGGCATCCATCTTTGTGCCTCCACAGTTTATTCTCAAGGCACAATCAGATCCTGCCCCTTCTCTGCTCAAGTCCCTTCAGTGGCTTCCACGGGACCCCGAGTAAAAGCCAAAATTCCTACCGTGGCCTGGGAGACCCGCCGTGCTCTGGCCCATGTCCCTCTGACTTCCTCCCCTGCCATTCCCCACCTTCCCCAACTTGCTCACTCAGCTTCACCGCAGTGGCCTTTCTTTTGCTAGAGGCTTCCGCACAACTGGGCCTCTGACTCTGCCTGGAGCAACACTGCCTCAGAAATCTACATAACCCACTCGCTAGTCCTGGTCCTGTCAGACTCAAATAGCCACAGTGGCTTCCTTATCACTCTAGTTACATCTGCATATCGCCCCTGGCTGTGTACATCTCCTTACAGTTTGCAAAGCGTATGTGAAATATGGCACCTACACAACCCTGTGTATATGAGTGGAGTGAAGAGTCACAGTCTCCCCAGACCACAATTTTTGATGGAGAAACAGTGAAAACCAGGGGATTTGCCTAGGACCAACTTAGCGTAAAAGTAGTGATCCAACCCTGTCCTCTGGCTCCAGTCCAGGTGTCTTTATCTCAAGCAGAAAAGCTACTTGTGCAATGGTTGAGCATGTGAGCTGTGGAGTTTGGACAGACAAGACTAAAACTTGCCTCTACCACTCCTTAGCTGTGTGACATTGGGGAATTTGCTAGCCCTCTCTGTGTCCCCATTTTCTCAATCATCAAACAGGGAAAATGATAGTACCTACCTTATAGGGTTGGTCTGAGAGTTGAATGAGATGAGATCTGAAATGTCATGATTAGCGATTAGCCGGTTTAAAAAAAATACCTTTAAAAAACATGTAAGCATGTTACTTGGTGTCCATTCAAGCACTTTTTTGAGTGGCCCCCAACTGTGCCCAAATTTCTTCAGCTAACCGAATGGGCAGGACTGGAAAGTATGATGCCATCTAATATAAAGGCTGCAAAACTAAGGCTCTTGGGTCTCAAAAGGGATTTGACTTGGTGTCTTTGGAAACAAAAGCGGCTGTGACAATTCCATAGCCTCCAGAAGGCAGGCTCCCTCAGAGCGGAGCTGTTGCCACCCTCTGGAGCACTCATTAGGTCCAAGACACAATTTTGCTCTGCCATCCCTCGAGAGGATGGTGTTTACACACTGCTGGGATGCTTGCATGAATACACAGTCCCTGAGCTTCTACTAAACCCCAGCTATATGCTCAGCTCAAGGGCAGCAATCCAGGCCGGCCCACTCACCAGCACCCCCTTGTGGGAAGTTCCAAAGTCGGCCCTGTGAGCTGCAGAAAAGGCAGCTCACCTAGACTAAGCACCTCAGGCTGGGAATCTTGGGGATGTTACTCTTTATCCTTGTTTCTATGTCATTGGGAACAAGCATATGTTAGACGTATTTCTGTAAAGATGCACAAGCATTATGATTGCATAAGTTCGAAAACCATTTAAAATTGAGAGAGCTCCAAGATGGCAGAGTCAACACTGTACTCACCTCCTCCAGGGAACACATTAAAATTACAACTAAATTATGCAACAGTCAACCTAGAGACCCTCTGAAGTCTAGCTGAACAGAAGTTTTATAACTAAGGCTATAAAGAAGCCACCTTGAGGCTGGTAGGAGGGGCGGAGTTGCAGAATGAGCCCCATGCCTCCCTGAGATGGTTGAGAATAGGGAGGGCTCAACCTCGGCTGTGGAGGTTCCCCCCTGGAGGAACAAGGGACCCTAGCCCCACACGGCCTCCCCAGCCTGATCACGGGTGCCGGGAAGAGGAGCCCCCACAACATCTGACTGTGAAAAACAGTGAGGATTTAGACAGACAGGGTGGGATCAAAGGCAGCAGGACACCCAGACATCCTCTTAAAGGGCCCGCACAGACTCATTTGGTTGCAGGCACTCACCCTGGGCTCCAGTGGAGGGACAGTGACTCAGGGGACATCAGGAACCTACGGGGAGAGCCTGAGGTGTATGGCTTTGTAGTAAGGGGTGGAGGACAGTCACCATTCTCCCTGTGTGTAGTTCTAGCCCTCAGCAACTGGGCGCCATCTGTCCTGTGTTGAGCCAGCTTCCTACGCCTAGGACCAAATCGAAATCTGATTGGTCTGGTGAGCTCCACTGACTCACTGAGACCCCACCCTGCCCAACCCCCCCAGCGCTGGAGGCACTTTCTCCTGAGCAGCCAGACCCGCCCAACCACATTGCACTTTCTCTTGGGCAACTCTCCGGGGTCTGCAGGCCCCCGGCGGGCAGCGGCTGGGCTGGGTGTGCTCTGAGACTTCTGCTAAGTCGCTCCAGGCTCTGCACTGGCACCACACCAGAACCTGCATTAACCTGGTAACTAACACTCATCCGACTGTGAGATCCCACCTCCCTCAACTGGAGAACCGCGAGGCAATATCAGCGGCTGTGCCTATGGACACCGGCAGGGGGCAGTGGGCCTCAGTTCACAGCCTGGCCTCCCCCAAGCGAATTCAGGTGTGCCACAGGCACCGTCCAATCACATATCGCTCTGTAGCTCCTATCAGGTAGTCCCTGCCAGTCGCAGGCAGTGGGTGACCTGGGCCTGCACTGGAGCCCCTCCCAAGAGGCCCCAGAACCCACATACCTGGAGGTTGGCTTCAGACCACAGCAGAGCACTGCCCAATTAGCCCCACAAGCAGCACACCCAAAGGATGGTCTCAACAGACAGCAGAGCCCGCGGGGCTGAATCTCGCTTCACAGGGTAAGTCTCCCTACTCCCCCCACACACACACACACAGCAGCTGTGGACATAACTAAAACCCACAGCCAGCCAATCTGAGGGTCAACTAAAACAGGAGGGCACACACCACCCACACAAGGGTCACATCTGGAGCACTTGGCACAGGTGACCAGGGAGACTGTGCCACTGGGCCCCACAGGGTACCTACTATATAGTCACCTGGCCAAGATGGGGAGACGTAGCACCATCTACTTAATACATAGAAACAAATGGAGTTTGGTTGTTGCTCAGATCATTAGAACAGTTTTTCCCTTGCTTTTGTGTCTGCTTGGATCATGGAAGGTGGGTGTCCTGGGGGGTAACAGGATATTTATTGTGAGGGATGAGACCAATCAGTTTATTGCTGGAGGGCAACCTGGCTTTCACCCTTGAATGAAAAGCCAGTAGCATCCCCTATTCATGGTGATAATTAAACCATCTCCCCACAGTTCCAAAATGCTCCCCAGGGGGCAGTATCACCCCAGGTTGAACACCACAGCTCCAATCCATTCATTTTGCAAACATGAAACCAGAGGACTCCGTGGGTGAAATGATTTGTCTGCGATCACACAGCCAAACTAGCAGGACCAGATTATTATTATCAGCGATACAATTATGATATGATCCGCGTCTTTGTGTTTTTCAATTAAGAGTTTGATCCAAGAGGAAACATACAGATAAAGTACAGTTGTCCTATAGTATGTTTGAAAATAATACCTTTTGTTTCTCAGTTATGGATGCTGTGACCGCTGGCTGGGCAAGGAAAGCTTGGAAGTGGCAGGGTGACAGTCAGGAGGCAGCCCTTGCTTTAGCTGTGGCAGTGGTGCTTGGGTTAGCTGATTGTGGTGGGGGAAGGAGGGAGGAAGGTTTTATTCTGCTCTTTTAGAGAAAAGCATGGTGCTTTTTTCTACAAAAATGGGGATTGAAGGTTCCTACTGTCTTCTGAGGGATGGTGAAAGTTAAACAAGGTAATGCGATGGCAAGGGTTTGATACAGATTAAGTGCTCAATAAGTGGTAGTTGCTTTTATCCCCCTAATATAAAAGAAAGCCCTCACCAAGCTTATGTCCCAGTATGGGAAATACTGCAGCCAAGCAAAACCATAAAAAGAAAGTGCCAGACATGAGAAAGCCCACAGGGGGCCATGTGGCAAAACATGTGCCTCCCCTTGAAATAAAGCAGTAAAAAATATCTGAACAAAAAAGGATGATCAGTAAATATCCCTCGCTCTTGTCTTGAGATATACTATGCCTTCACAAATATATACATATTCTTGTTTTTCCTTTGTCCAAATGGTAGCTTACCTAATACACTCCTCTGCACCTTGTTTTTTTCACTTACTTATACTTCTATAGGTAGGCCTTTCTATATGTCTACATATAGAGCTATATAATACTTGGACGTCTGTGTCAAAATTTATTTAACCATTTTAATTTATTTCTATGGCGATTTAGGCTGCTTCCCCTCTTTTGCTATTATAAACAACATTGCAAGAAAAATCCTTGTTGGGGTGGCCACTTAGCTCAGGTGGTTACAGCGCAGGCTCATAACACCAAGGTTGCTGGATCGATTCCCACATGGGCCACTGAGCCACGCCCTCCACAACTAGATTGAAGACGACGACTTGACTTGGAGCTGATGGGTCCTGGAAAAACACGCTGTTCGCCAATTAAAAAAGAAAGAAAGAAAGAAATATCCTTGTACAAATGCCTTTGCCAGTGTTGCAGAATTTAAAGTTTTTATGTAGTTGAATTTTTCATGCCTTTTGGGCTTCTGGGTTTGGGTCAAATTTAGTAAGGCCTTCCCCCTTTCTGATACTTCAAAAACAAAACAAAACACTGTTTTTTAAAAGTACTTTTATGGTTTTCCTTTTTACATTTATATCTTTGTTTGGATTTTCTTTTGTGTAAGTGTGATGCTGATATCCAAATAAGTTTTTTATTTTCTGTTTTTTCCCCCAGATGTTGTGCCCAGGCCTTTCAGGTGATTATTCTCACCCCAGCTGGGGACCGGGCAATAGACCTCCATTTTACAGCTGAGAAAACAGAGGCTCAGGGAGTTTGAGGCATGTGGCCTAACTCAGGGAATCATTGGAAACTCGGTTCCAGTCGGAAACCCAGTGACCCCACCCTTATCTACAACAAAAACAGCCTTTATTTTGAGCCAGGAAATTATTTTTTTTATTTTGCAAGAGCTTTGGAGTTAACAGAAAAAATTCCGAGTCAAAAAATTTGGAGTTAAAATAGATCTATTTTGGAACAGCTTTGGAGTTAACAGAAAAATTTTGAGAACCGTACAGAGCGTTTCCATACACCTGGGTCTCCGTTTCTCTGATTATTACTAGTATATTACACCATGTGGTATATTTCTCACAATAGAGGAACCACTATCGACACATTATTATTATTCGGAAGTCCACACTTTATGAAGGTTTGCTTACCTGTTACCTTTTCCTGTTCCACCTTCCCAACCTGGCTACATGACACTAATGTGGTTGTATCTCCTGAGGCTCCAACTGGCTGTGAGTTTCTCAGACCATCCTTGTTTTTGATGACCTTGACAGTGAGGCAGAGCTGATCAGGCGTCCTATAGAATGTCCCTCAGTTGGGGCTTGTCTGATGCTGTCCTATGATTACACTGGGGTTATGTGTTTGGGGAAGAAAAACTCCACAGGTTAAGTATTGTTCTCATGAGATCATTTCAAGGGTGCATACCAGCAGCATGACTTATTAGCGTGTGGATGTTGACCTTGATTGTCTGAGAGTGTGTTTGCCAGGTTGGATCCCCAGAAGGCTACTCGTGTGCTCCGCCCTTCCTTTCCCTACTGTCCTCTTTGGGAGGAAGTCTGTGTGCAGTCCACATTTAAAGAGTGGGGAGTTAGGCTCCACCTCTTTTAAGTATCCATGACTATTATTTGGAATTTTTCTGCACAAGAGATCGATCTACACTTCTCCATGTATGTACTTACTTTGGCAACTACTTATGTACAAGTGTACATACAGTCACATTCATTTGTTGGGCATTAATTTATGTTTGGCAATTACTCTTAGTTCTATGTTTTAAGCGGTATCTGGATAGATACATAGAGGCAGAGATGAAACACGAATATGGTGTAACATTTAAAAGACAAACACAGCACCTTTCTCGCCCAGGCACCCAGCTCCCCACTTGAGAGGCAGCTTAGGCATGTATAAACATGTACAGATATATTCTATTTTTTCCTTTTTGTACCCAGATGGTAATTTACTAGAAACACTTGTTCGCCGTCGTGGTTATTTTTATGACGCTTCTTTAAATTTAGTAAGACCTCTGGGAGGTCGCTCCTTATCAGGCCGCTGCTTGGAGCCCGCCTGGATCCCCAACAGCCTCTCCCCTGCGCTCCCGGGCGGCGGAGCCAGCATCCCACGCCCCGCGCTGCTGGCACATCCCGGCTGCGCACGCACTCGGCGGGGTGGGCCCAGGCGGGGTGGGCCCATCGGGTGGTCCAGGGCGCAGGGCAGGCGTGGGAAGAGCGGGTTAGGCGCCCCGCCCTGGCCTCTGTGACGTCCGCGCTGGAACCTGGAATCCCGGCTCCCGTAGGGAAGGCCCGGAGGCAGCGGCGGCTGCGGGGCGCACGTCTCCGGCGGCCTCTCGGGGCGCAGGGCGCAGCCATGAGCGCGTCCAGTGCCAGTGCGCTTCCGTCAGGCAGACCCAGGAGGCGAGCCTTCATCCACCCAGGTAGGGCGGCGGGAGGGCGCACGGCGGTCTCGGGGTGCCAGGAACGAGGCGCGGGCCTAGCCCCTCCCCACCTCTCAGGCTTTGGAGGAAAGTGGGTCTTTCTTATTCCTGCCCTCCCTCGTCCTCACCCCTCCAGAGGGCGCAGTCCTACCCAAGGGTTACTAGAATGGGAGTCGGGCGTGGTGGCTTTGCCTTCCAGTTGCCAGCCAAAGGATCCCAGGCTAGTCTCTGAATAACTTTACCTGTTGAGTGAAAAGAGGGTGACACCCAAACATTTCAGGGCTTGCAATTAGATAGACTTGGACCGGAACTCTGCCTCAGCTGTTCATTGCTGTGTGATCTTTGGTAAATGGCTTGCCTTCTCTGAGCCTCAGATTTTTCAGCCCTAAAATGGGAATAGGACGCTGGTGGGATTAGCTGAGAGAAAAACGTGTGAAGTACCTAGCATCGTGCCTGGTACATAGGAAGGCACAATAAATGGTAGCCAAGCAAGCATGATCATCTTTTTTTTTCTTTTTTATTGGGTAAAACTTGTGTCCTGCTTTGTGAGTTTTCACAAACTTCTGTGCACCCGCCACCCTGTCAAGATAGAAAGGATGGGCTTCTTTGTAGCATTTATATCTTATATTTGCCCTTAACAAAACACAAGACCCTACTGAGAATTTTACGTGCAGTGTTTTCTCTATTCCAATTTGAAAATAGCGGTTTTGTTACAGGGATTTACAATAAAACACGGGTGTAGACTTGGGCATCAGGCCCTTCCGATTGGATTGCTCTCAGCATCTAGAAGAGAAACAAAAAGACACCCAGAAGGGACCCAAACCCTGGGAACTTGCTCAGAAATCAGAATTCAGAGTGGATTTGATGATAATTCTTTTCTAGCTCATAATTAATGCCACTGGCATCAGCTCAATTTCAGCCTTTCAGGAATGCTGTTCAAGGATTTTTCTAGTTGGTTTCCATTTATCTTTCTCTTTTTTTTTTTTAGCTCAGTCCATTACATTTAAGATGCCAACCCTGGTTCCCCATATAGAGGGTGTGGGATTCATCTTTCTTGGATCTTTATGGGGTGTTTAAGGGGACTCTCGAAGCATCTTCTTAGGAGTATTATAACTGGCCCCTCTAAGGCCTCCCCCATCCGTCTGATGTGTAATGACCTTGTACCCACCAGCTGGGTGGGAGGCTCTGAAGAGATGTGGTTGTAACTTTGTAGCACTTTGTAAATGGCTGTCTTTCCTCCGGGCATCATGGGAGGACAGTTGGAAGTGGGCAGGAGACAAAAGGGGATCTGGTTTACACAATGGGCAGTGTGCCTCCTAAGTGACAAAACAGACCGTGCCACTCCCTTTCTTCATTGACACTGCCCAGTGGCTTCCCACTGCTCTGAGAGTACTCTCTGGGGTGGCTGACAAGGCCTGGCTGGTGACTGGACCCCAGCCCCCCTCCAGGCCCTCATCACCCACATCCCTCCCTTAACCCGTCCTGCTCCAGCTCCACTGGCTGCCTTTGCATCCCTCCAGCATATCAAGCTTGATTCTGCCTTTGCATCTGCTGTTCCCTTTTCCTGGGCTGTCTTTCTGTTTGCTCTTCATGTCAGGTCTCTGCTCAGATGTCACCCCGAGAGGCAGATCTCTGGCATCATCTCTGCTGAAGAAGGGCCCCCAGCTCGCATCCCCAGACCATTACCTTGCTTATTCCTTCAAAGCACTTATCACCACCGGAAGTCATCTGGTTTGATTGTTTTCTGGTTTATTAGTTGTCTCTCCTTCTAGAATGTGGGTGCTTTGTCTTGTTCCCCGCGGAGCCAGAACAGTGTCTGGCACATAGTAAATGCTAAATATGTGATGAAGGAAAGAAGGAAGGAAGGAAGGAAGGAAGGAAGGAAGGAAGGAAGGAAGGGAGGGAGGGAGGGAGGGAGGGAGGGAGGGAGGGAGGGAGGAAGGGAAATCGCAGCCACATTGGCAGCTCTAGTGTAGTGGCTGTGAGTCTAGACCCTGGATTCCCAGATGTGATGCTCGTTTTCCCATTTACTGGTATTGTCTTTGGGCAAGGCACGTAACTGCTTGGTGCCTCGGTTTCCTTATGTATTAAGTGGAGATGATGATAGTACCTACTTAAAGGGGTTATTATAAGGATCAAGAGAGTTCATTTATATACAGAACCGAGTGTATCAGTTATCTATACTGTGTAACAAATTCCCCAAAACTTAATGGCTCAGAACTACTCACTCATTACCTCACACCTTCTGATGACCAGGGTTTTAGGAGTGACCTGTCCAGTGGTTCTGGTTCAGGGTCCATCATGAAGGTGCAGTCATGGTGACAGCCAGAGAGGCAGTCAGTCATCTGAAGGGCTTGCGTGGGGCTGGAAGGTCCCTTCCAAGGTGATTTGCTTACAGGGATGGTGAATTGACACTGGCTGTGGGCAGGAGGCCTCAGTTCCTCTCCACATGGCCCTCCCAGGGGGCGGCTGAGTGTCCTTGTGACATGGAGGCTGGCTGCCCCCAGGCAGATGATCCAGGAGAGAGGAGAGCCATGTCCTTTATAATCTGGGGTGGGGAATCGCCCTGTAGTGTTTCTGTACTATCTCATTGGTCCCATGGGTCAGCCCTGAATTCAGTGTGAGAGGGGCCTGTGTAAAGGTGTGAATGTCAATATATGGCGGGGAGGGAAGATCAGTGGGGGCAGTCTTGGATGCTGGCTCCCATGGGACCATGGGAGTGTTAGCTGTCTGTGGCTAACGATGTCTGTGGCTGCCCTACTAGGTGGCGTGGCAGAGCCTGTTTGGCTTCCCATTGGGTCCCCATGCTTAGCACAGTGCTTGCTGCATATCGGGCCTCTGGTGAATATTATATTAGTTGAGAGATGTCCTTCATTATTTGGTCCGTCTTTTAGCTCTCTTATTACCCCCTATGCCTGCCTGAAGGTCTCCATGTTGCTTCTTGGGCTTGAGATGCTCCTTCTGTTCCGTCTACCATGGGAGCCATGACCTTACTTCTGTATAAGGCATATACTCCTTTCCATCTGGTGTCACTTCCTCCTGGAAGCATTCCCTGATTACCCCTCCTCCTACAAGCTGGATGCTAGGTCCCTTCTCCATGTCCACACAGCCCCCTGGCTGTGTCCTTTCAAAGCATCCATTGAACTGAATTCTTGCTTTTCTTGAGTTGCAATGTTTTTAAGAGCAGGGATTTTGAAATTTAACAAACTGGGGTTTAGACACTGACTTGGCCTCTTATAAACTGTGTGGTCTTGAGCAAGTGACTTCCTTTTCTGAGCCTCCGTTTCCCCATCTATTAAGTGGAGATTCTGATAGGAATAGGTGGAGGACCGCCTGCTCCCAGGGCTCCCAGAGAGGATTGTCGTCTGGGTCACTCCTCACTCTTAAAGGTGTCGCAGGAGGGAGGGATCCTCTGTAGGTCTGGACACAGCTGGAGATGACACAGGCCATTTTCAGACAGCTGTGGTTCTCTGGTGAGCCAGCCATCTCACTTATTGTCTCCCCTCTGTCTGGAAGAGCCTGAGCCCTGCCCAGCCACTGAGGCCCGGAGGAGACCCAAAGCCCCTAGGTGGCTTTTTTTGTTTTTGTTTTTGTTTTAGAAAGGAAGAATGTAGAGGGATAAAAGGGGGAAATGACTTCTCAGTGTGGTAACCTTTGTTGCTAGCTGGTTGCTTTTTAAAGGAGCATTGTTTGGCTGTGGGACCCACCCAGACCTTCTGCAGGGCTTCCCCCTCTCCACACCTGGAGGAGGAGAAGGCAACTGACCCCTGAACCTGACCCGAGCACCAGGTGAAGGATGCATGCCAGGGACATGCTTTCACGAAGCTTCTAGTCAGGCAGGGGAGACTCTCATTAAAGAGGTACAGATGAAAATGGGGTAACCAGAGTTGCTGAGACGGAAATAAGTAGGTGATAGCACAGAGAGGGAGGAGGGAGAACCTTATAAAGGAATCAGTGTAGGTGACTTAAGAAATGCAGGTGGAGGGCCTGCCAAGTGGCGCATTGGTTAAGAGCTGGCTTGGGACGCCAGCGGCCCTGGTTCAGATCCCACATGAGAGCCAGTGACACTGCCCTCTACAGCTAAGATGGTGAACAACAGCTCCACCTGGAGCTGGGCTGCTGTGAGTCCCCGGGACGGCGTAGCTGCAGCCCCTGCTGCCGTGGGCTGCCATAGGCTACAGTGAGTGGCCGGCAGCCGGTGTGAGCTGCCAAGAGCCACTGTGAGTGGCCATCCAGATGCTGGCGACCGATCTGCCTCACCCGAGAAGAGCGCAATGGTGATACAAGATGGGCCAGGGAAGCAACTTCCTTCACAAGTAGACTGAAGAACAAAAAAAAATTTAAAGGACAGCAACTTGTTCGTTCCCCTCCCCCAATTCCCCAATAAAATCTTTAAAAAAAAAAAAAAGAAATGCAGGTGGAAATGGCATTCAGAGGGGTGTGCAGGAAGAGCAAAGGGCTGGATCTGGCAATGACCTTGGTGAGTCGGGGGAGGAGATGGGATGAGATCAGGCAGGCAGGAGCCAGTTCTGAGGATCTCGTAGGGCCAGGTCAGCCGTTTGACTTTGGACTTGGGTGTGTAACTTTCTTGAGTACCTCACAGCGGCCCATTTTACCCTATGGAAACTGAGACCCTAAGAAGTTAACTGGTCAGGCTCCTGAAACAGCAGGCCTGAGTGTTGTGACCCTAGAGCCAGCATGTCCACATAGTCATTGGACAAATGTTTATTGAGCACCTGTCACGTGTCCGGCCCAAGGACCTTCGCTCCGCCTTGGCAAAGTGCTTATCTCCTCTGAACTTTCCATATTGCAAAATCAGGGTGCTCCATGAAGTCCTGGCGAGAATCACAGGAAATAAGTGTGTAAAAAGCTTGGCATAATCATGGCGCCTGGGAAATGCTAGTTGTCGTGAATGTCACTTCCAGGAGCTTTGCAAATCTCCTCTGGAGAGGTCCTGGTCAAGCAGGATAATCACTCCATCTGAGGAGTGGCTTGGTCCACAGCTAGAAGATCCCCCCACTGCAAATAAATATAAAGCCTCATCAATAAGTAACTAGAGCCAGTTACTAGTCAGCAATAACTAGAGCCAATTCATCAGTAAATAACTACACGTGTGTAGCTCAGTATGCCTAGCTCTAAGCTAGGGATCTGCAAAGCACAGACCCCCAGCCAAAGCTGGGCTGCCACCTATTTTTATAAATAAAGTTTTATTAGAACACAATCATGCCCATTTCTTTATGGATTACGGTTGCTTTCCTGTTACAAAGTAGTTGTGACCGAGACCATGTGATGAATAGTATTTACTCTCTGGCCCTTCACAGAAAAGGTTTGCTGACCTGTTTTGTAAGCGCTTGACCCACCTGTCATGGCCATCTAACCCTCAGGATGGCTGTGCAAGGGGAACTACAATCCCCGTTTCACATGTATGAAAACTGAGGCACATACTGGTCTAGAAACTTGCCAGGTATGCTGTACATTTGAGACTCACAAAATACTATTGCATGACAACTGTAATTGAAAAATAAAAATAAGAATAAGAAAAAGAAACTTGCCAGGTCCCACAGGTGGCAGGTGGAGCTGGGATTTGAATCCAGGCAGTGGGCTTTGGAGGCTGCGCCCCCAACCACCGTGTGATGATACCTCCTCAGACACTATCAGTAGTGTCTCCAAGGGCAGCCCACGGGGTGCCCCACTGGCTTAAAGGCCAGGAGACCCGGTTCTGGGCCCAGCGTGGCTCTGATTACCCTGTGAGTCACAGCTCCCGAAGGCTGTTGGCTCACCTGTTCAGGAAGCCGTGGACCCAGCCAGTCCTCAGGTCTGCCCGGGTGCCAGGGGCTGTGATTCACGCAGGTGCTGCCAGCCGTGTGGCTCTGAGGAAGGCTGCCAAGGCCCCGGGCTCCTCCTCCTCCTTAGACAAGGCGCTGCGCTCCTGTGAATGAGGCTCCACTGTGTTGTCCAATGGAGCCACCAGCTCCATGTGGCTCTGGAAATGTACACGTAATAAAGTCTGCTGAAGTTCAAACTTCATTTTCTCCGTCTCCCCCAGCCTCATGTCAGTTGCTCAGTAGCCATCTGTGGCTAGTGGGGAGCCTAGTGGACAGTGCAGATGTGGGACAGTCATGCCATTGTGGAGGGACGCTGCAGCCTGACGCATGATGCCCTGGCAAGGGGCAAAACCATGCCAACCTGCACAGCTCAAGGACAGAAACAGCCACAAGGCAGGACATGGAAGCCCTGTTAAATCTGGTTTAGATCATGTCATTCCTCTGCTTAAAACCTCTCATGGTTCCCACCTTACCCAAGTACAAGCCATGGACCCCCCCATGGCCCATAGGGCCTGTGGCCTTGACCCCAATACTCCCCTCCCTGCTGACTCTCCTCTAACTGCACTGGCCTTCCTGTTCCTCAGAAGGTCTTGCCTCAGGACCTTTGCACCTGCCCTTCTCCTAGCTAGCGATATGGTTCTTTCCCTCCCTTCTTTCAAGCTTTGCTCAAACCCACCCCCGCCTTATTTTTCTCCACACGCTAATCACTATCTGAAATATATTGTTTTTGTCTGTTGACTGTCTGTCTCTTCCAACTAGAATGGAAGTCCCATAAAGGTAAGGGGATTTGGATGTCATATTCAAGGCTGTTGTCCAGGCCTAGAACAGCGCTTGGCACATAGCAGTTGCTCATAAAAGTTTTCAAGTGTGTGAGTGAATGCACGAAGGGCAGGTGGATGGGTGGGTGACCTTTCCTTGGGTTGCGAAGCGAAGGGTCCCTGGCTTCAGAGGTTTCTGAATCCTTGGTGGAAATGTCAGCAGCTTCAACTAGGTTCCCTGGGCTGTGACCCTCTGGCTAAGACCCTTTGGTAGCTGTGAGCACAGGTCACTCAGGTGCCTCATGTCCAGTTAGCATCCAAAATGAAAACATTGTCAAACCATAGAATATTAGTCGGAAGAAGTCCCAGAAGTTCTGCCATCGATGCCCACATGCCTTACGGGTAATAACACACTGGGTATGCATGTGCCATTTGATCATTTCTTGAGAAATAGCAAAGCACATTGCTAATTGGGCTGGTTTGTGTAAAGTACCTGAAAAGGGAAGAATATAATATATGCTGAACATCTCTAAAAGTTTTTTCAATTGTGCAAAAAATATGTCATCCATATAGAAAAGAAGAACGCTAAATACTTAAATTCGTGAAATCTTTTTCTCATTTTTTGGTGCCCCTGCTCTACTCGTGTGCTAAGCGCATGCTTTGGTCTGTCTGGTAGATGATCCAGTGTTGCCTGTATTCATTCATGATTCATTCATTCAGTGGTGAAGGAGATAGATGGGTCCCTGCCTTCACGGAGGTTATAGTCTGATGGGGGTCAGAGACAACACACACGTAAACCATTAGCAGGAGAGTGGCATCATGACGGACATGCGCACAGTGGGTGGGCACTTAGGAGACACGTCCTGGCTGAAGGCGTGAGTGACAGCTCCTCACGGCAGGAAACAAGCCTGCAAACCTTCATCCTCTCTCGTCCCAGCCCCTGGCCCAGAGTTCCATGCAGACAGGGACTCCATGCCACTAAGCTAATTCCCACAGGGGCTGACAAGAGGCCCTCTGGCCTGGATGCCCTAGAAGGTCCCTGCTTGCCCAGAGTTTCCATGATTCTGTGAGTGGGAAGAAAAACCCTGCAGTGAACCCAGCACCGAATACGGTTGGGCTCGGTTCTTGGCAAGCACTCGAGGGAGGCTGGTGGTGGTTTTAGTACCATCCAGATCATAGTTGGCCTGTGCCCACTTCCTGGGAGCGTCCATGCCCGCTGGTAAGATTTGGTGTACTTCAGAGTATTAAGGATTATTCAAAGCATTCAGTGTGCTGATGCATATGAGTGCCTCCAATAGCCTGGCATGGGGGAGGTGCTCAGTAAACCCTAGCCCCTATTTTTATGTTGTTTGTACCTCTGCCCATGTCACGATGATGCCAGTGAGGTCCATGGTGTCATATCCCCAGTTCCAGAGATGAGAAGCATGTGACTCAGAGACCGCCATTGGGTGACAAGTCAGCCCGGGCTCTGGCCCTTGACCCCATGACTGCTGAATATTCAATAGGTCAGCACTGCTCTATATTCAAAGACCTTTGTTCCCGGTTCATAACAGCTCTTTGTTGCTGTCCACAGGGAGGACTGGCCTCTAGCCAGGGCATGGACCCCCCCCCCCCGTATTTGTTTAGGGAGCCCCCTGTGACTAATTCAAAGTGTGTCATATCCTCAGGGAAGTGAAAGGTTGAGTGAGGCTGGCAGGCCTGCACTTGGCCCCTGGCAGGGGTCCAGCCGTGTGTGTCAGTGTGTAATCGGCAGTGGGACAGCTGTTCTGTTGTGTCTGCACGTGTCCATCAGAGTCAGACTCCGTCTCAGAGTGAGGCCTGGCTGGCGCCCCCCACCCCCACCCCAGCGCTTCCTCTGTTCCCACTTGGGAGCCTTGTTCTATTAGCTACATGTCCATTTATGGAGCCCCTTGTGTGCGGGGTACCAGGCCGCATGCTTCTGCCTGTGTGATCACCTTTAATGCTCCTAAGTTGGGCCCCTGTGGGGTCCTGTCCTTAGCCTCGCAGCCTCTAGAGTGATCCTTTAAAACTTGGTCAGCTCATGACATGCTCAGCTCAGAGCCACATCCAAGGGTCAGTGCACAGCCCACCCGGTCCCACTCGGTCTCGCCCCAGCCGCCTCTCTGACCTCCTTATCCCAGGTGCCTATTGTTGCTTAACGAACTCGTGCAAACCTGACGGCTAAACGACCCTTTTACTGTTCCTGCTGATTCTGGGCATCAGGAAATCAGCAGGGCATGGAGGGGACGGTTTGCTCTGTCTGCTGGGGCTGCAGCGTCCGGATGGCCTCCTCACCCCCGTGGCAGTGCCCAGAGAGGATGACCTGAAGGACGGGGCCCGGCTGCCATGGCCCGCGGGGGCCATAAGCCTGGGACCTTGCTTCTCCTTGGAGGTTGGAGCCTCTTCCTTTGCATGTGGTTGTCCCAGCAGCCTAGCAGGACTTCTTACATGGCAGCCCTGGGCCCACCAGAGTGCAATCGTGGAAGCTTCCAGCGTTTTTAAGGCTTGAGTCTGGAACTGACAGAGTGTCACTGCTGTTTCATCTTTTGTTAAAGCAAGTCACAGATCCAGCCCAGATTCAAGGGCGAGGGGATGACAGAAGGGCTGGTGTGGCTTATCAGGAACCTTCTCCATTCATTTCCTCTCCTCTAGCCTCACAGGCCTCCATGTTCTTCTTTTTTTTTTTTTTTAAAGATTTTATTGGGGAATTGGTGGAGGGGAACAGCGTTGGGGAATCGGGGAAGGGGAACAGACAAGTTGCCGTCTTCTTGTTCTTCAGTTTTTTAGTTGCGGAGGATGTTGCTTCACTGTTGGTATCGTCATTGCGCTCTTTCCGGATGAGGCAAATCGGTTGCTGGCCTCTGGATGTCGCTCACCGCGGCTATTGGCAGCTCATGCTTGGCTGCCAGCCACTCACGCTGGCTGCGGGCCACTCACTGTAGCCTATGGCAGCCCACTGCAGCAGGGGCTGCAGCCCACACCATCACAGGGGCTCGCACAGCCCAGCTCCAGGTGGAGCTGTTGTTAGCTGTAGAGGGCAGTGTCACTGGCCCTCATGTGGGATCCGAACCTGGGCCGCTGGCATCCCAAAACCAGCGCTTAACCAATGCACCACTCGGCCGGCCCCCCATGTTCTTCTTCAAACATGGCATGCACATCCCTGCCCCAGGACCTTTGCACATTCCCTCCTCCAGGATGCTCTTTCCCAAATACCCACAGAGCCCACGCCCTCCATTCAGCCTCAGCTTAAATGTCACCTTAATAGAGAGACCATACTTGACCCCACCTTATCAAAAACAAAACCCCCACTGTGGGTTGTTTTTTGTTAAATTGCACTCATCATTTCTGGCATTATTTATTGCCTATTTATTGCCTGCTCTTCCCCTACCTTAGAATATAAGTGCCACGTGAGTGGGGCATTTGCTTTGCTCCCTGTGGTATCTCTATCTCCAGCTCTGACACGTGGTAGATATTTGTTGAATGAATTTGAAGTGAGAAAACTAAAGCTCAGAGAGGCTAAATAACGGTCCCAAAGACACACAGCTGTAACCAACACAGCCAGAATTCAAACCTAAGCAATTTAGCATCTCACATTGAGCCATAGAAGCATTGCTGCCTGTAAGGGGAATTGCTTAGGTATTTATGGCTGCCTCCTCCTACTTCCTCTCCCTGTGTCCTGTCTGTCTGCACTCAGAGTGGTCCTCCCACGACTAAAATCGGATCAGGCATAAAACCCCCCTTGAAGGTGGTGTCCCTCACCTTCAACAGAAAGCACCCCCATCTCCCACACAAAACTTCTTAGACCGCTGCACAAAGCACAGCAAAGCTTGGCCTCCAGCTGTGGCCTAATGTAGTACAACAAATATAGATTTCTGAGTCAGACAGACCTGACTGTTTCCAGCACCCCCACTCCCAGGCTCTCGGAACATGGGCAAATTAGGAATGTTCTCCATTCATCCAATCAGTGTTTATTACCTCCTACCTCCTAGGTCCTGGGTCCACTGGGGGATGAGAGGGTCGAGAGACGTCCTCACATAGTCACCCAAATAAATGTGTGTTTACAGATTGTGATAAGCGCTGTAAAGGACTCGCCCGGAATGGGAAATGTGTAACAAGACACCTATAACAGTGCAGTGAGACAGGGACAGTTCCCTGAGGAAGCGACCATTGAGTAGGAGCTAATGGGATAAAGAGGTGGGATGAGTTCATTCCAGACAGATGGAACAGCATACGCAAAGGCTCCAAGGAGGAGAGAACAGTCCAAGTCTCCCGGACAAGTTTTGTCAGTTGGCTCGCAAGCTCACTGGGGTGGACAATGCTTTTCTTTTTACTTACCCAGAGACCCTCTCTTTGGACTCCAGTTGCTTTTCTTCTCCGCCTGTGAATTTCCTCCAAGAACTACCAAGCTACCAGTCCATCGCACGCAAGCGGACAAACATCCTTTCCCGAGACAAGGAAAGCAGCGCTCTGCTGAAGCCAATAGACTTCTTCAGCTCCCAGCTGGAGGAAGGAATCACTGAAAATCTCAAAGGCCAGTCCATTCGAAAGTATGCGCTGAACATCTCTGAGAAGAGGAGACTAAGGTATGTTCAATAGCCTGCTGTCTGGAAGGCATCTTGTGTAGGTTTTGGGCAGGGGTGCATTTTATGCATGGAATGTACTTCCTAAAGTGCTTGCATAGTTCTAACTTTATTACTGAGGGTAAGCCAAGGTGCTGTGACAAAGATACCCAAACATGTAAAAGCTCAACATGTTAGAAGTTTATTTCTCGCTCACATGAATATCCTGTGTAAGGTCATTTGCAGTCAATCAGAGAGACCCAGGTTCTTTCCATCTTGTGGCTCTGCAACCCCTGTCCCCCTGACTCCAACCTTCATTATTGTCTGCATCCAACCAGTGGCAAAGGGAAGAGTATGGAATATGAGTGTACCAGTGAGCTATGCTGCACAATAAGTCATCCCAAACGTGAGAACCTTTAAAACAACAATTGTACAAGTCTGCACGTCAGTGCTGGGCAAGTCTTCTTGTTTCAGTTGGGCTCACTGTGTCTCTACGGCGAGCTGTGGTCAGACAGTTGGCTCTGCTGATCCAGGCTCGGGCTGAGCTAGCGGTAGGTTATCCTCACAGGTTAGCTCAGGCTTGTTCACGTGGCATCAGCGGGCATCTAAGAGAGGAGCAAAAACCTGTGAGACTTCTGGAAGCCTGAGCATAGAGCTAACACAGAGCCACTTCTGCGCCATTCTGTGGTCTAAGCATATCACAAGACCAATCCAGAACATAACGTTTTTGAGGTTCATCCATGTTGTAGTGTGCATTCGCTCTTTGTTCTTTTTTTACAGCTGAATAATATTCCATTTTGTGGATATCACTCATTTTTTTTTATCCATCTGTCTGTTGATAGACATTTGTTTCCACCCTCTGACTACTACGAATAGGCAGCACTATTCGTAGTGCTGCCCTGACCATTCTTGTACAAGTTTTTGTTTGAGACCTTGTTTTCCATTCTTTTGGGATCTCTACCTAGGAGTAGAATTGCTGGGTCATGTGATAATTCTGTGTTTAACTTTTTGAGGAATGACCACCCTGTTTTCCCTGGTGGCCACACCATCTTACATTCCCACCAGCAATGTAGGAGGGCTCCAGGTTTCCCATATCCTCTCTGCGGGGGTTTTATTTGATGCTAGCGTGTGGCAATGTGTCCACGGTCATTGTCATGTTCATGTTTTAAATGCAGGGACATTCAGGAAACCCAGATGAAGTATTTATCTGAGTGGGACCAATGGAAACGGTACAGTAGCAAGTCTTGGAAGAGGTTCAGAGAGAAGGCTCGGGAGATGATGACCCACCTGGAACTGTGGCGGGAAGACATCCGTGGCATAGAAGGTACGACGCAACCAGTCTGCCCGCCAAGCTCCTCTGCAGAAGTCTCCAGTGCCTGGGGGTGGGGAGGAGTACAGCCTCGTGTTCACTCACCTTTAGCTGAATTCTAGCATTTCCTTCATGATGAATGTGAGCGACACCACAGTTAGCATTAGCAGAGCCTGTGCCTTTTTTTTTTCTATTTCAATTAATTTGAGCCTGTGCCTTTGTCACCAGGAAAATCACAGATGTTTTTTCCTTCCCCATCCAGTTATAATTATCTTGGAAAACTGTTTATGTTTATCACCACATTGACATGACACCAGTTATCAGATCTGCAGCTAATCTTGTTATTTAACGTGCTAATGAAGATGATCATGTGTTCCTCGGTCACAAATTTGGTTTCTCATATGATGCTACTACCCACATGTCCGTCTGGATTTTGTGCGTTGAAAACATTATCCTGAGATGGGTTCATTGGGCTTCCCCAGACTGCCATAGGTACTCAGGGCCCGAAGGTAATGAGAATCCCTACTTTTCCCGATGGTGACAATTGAGATGCAGTATTGCGTTAGGCAGCTCGGGCTGCCATGACAAAGTACCGTAGACTCGGGGCTTAGACAATAGGCATTCATTTTCTTACAGCTCTGGAAACGGCAAGTTCAAGTTCCTTCTCATATGTCCTCTCATGACCTCTTCTTTGTGTATGCACAAGGAGAGAGAGACAGAGAGAGAGAGGGAGAGAGAGAGAGAGAGAGAGAGAGAGAGAGAGAGAGAGAGAGAGAACCTCATTACCTCCTAAAGGCCCATTTCCAAATGCCATTACATTGGGGGTTAGGGCTCCAACATATGAATTGCGGGGGAGGGGGAACACAATTCATTGTGTAGAAGAATTAGAAGTTGTGCCAAAGTATAAAATAAGAAAAAAAAAACAACATTTCAACATTTGGGTGACATAGCAGAGGCAAGGGGAAAACACCTTTTAGGATTACACAGGTTCTGCCATAAATAAAGCAAAATGATTTCCAGTCACCTCAAAACTGCTGAAATGGAAGTTTCGTAAAGATTGTAAGGAACGTGGTAGGATAGATGGAAGAAACTGTCGCCCCTGTTGTTACTATATAAAACACCATTGTAATCTATTCAATGAACTACCTTTTTTTTTTTTCTTTTTTTGGTGGTGGTTTTATTGGGAAAATGAAAATATATTTCTAAGGGGTTTCATTAGAAACTTACAACTTCAACCATACACTTTTTTTTTTTTTGAGGGCAATGTCACTGGCCCTCATATGTGGGACCCGAACCCGGGCCGCTGGCCTCCCAAGCCAGTGCTTCACCACCGCTCCACTCGGCCAGCCCTCAACCATCTGCTTTTGAAATTTAAGTGAATGTCATGTTTGGAGTAAAATATACTAAAAGCAAACCTTTACCTTATGAACCAGGCCTCCTGACAAACATTTTACTCATTATCTCAGTGAATCCTAACAAGATCCTTCCGTACACCTATTTATCATTTGCATAGCTCAGAGAGGTAAAACACTTGGTGCAAGTTCACCGGCTAAATGAAGGCCGACCCAAGATTTGAACCCAGGCAGTCAAGCTTCAGAGCCTAAGGTTTTAGCTGCTATGTCCAGCTTCTCTTGTTAAGTGGCGGCTTCCCTAGAGATTTTCATTCAAACAGTGGCTTGTGTTTTGGAGGGTACTTTCTCCCTGGGAAACTGGGACCTTGATTTTTCTCTTCAATGATTCCACACCTATGATTTCTTGGCTGGCTAGGTACTGACCTGGCGGAAAAACAAAGATATGCTAGTCCAGCTCCTTGCCTCTGGCAAGATTACTGAGTTTGCTCATATTCACACGAGCAAAGATTGTGGGTTTTTTATATCTTCAGTCTCAGAAGATAAGTTCTTTGCTCCCGACCTCAAGAACAAGCAGACACCCTCACTCTTCTAGTGCTCTCTGTCTGTCCTTAGTAATTTAATTGTCATCTGCTGGAAGGTTCATTGTCTATTTGAAAATCAATGAATGTAATTCACTACCTTAGTATAATAAAGGAGAAAAATTTTATAATTATCCTCATGGATGCAGAAAAGGCATTGCTACAATTCAATTCTCGTTCTTAGCAAATAAGAAATAGATGGGAACTTTCTTAACCTGGTAAAAGAATATCTATAAAAAATCCTTCGGCAACTACTGTACTTAAGTATACCATGTTCATGGATCAGAAAACTCAATATTGTAAAGATGTCACTTGTTCTCAAATTGACCTAGGTCATCCATGTAATCCCAATCAGAGTCTCAGCAGATTTGGGGTGTGCGTGTGTGTGAAAATATGCTTATTCTAAAATTTATATAGAAATGCAGAGGACCAAAGATATTACCTGAGGAAGAACAAAGCTGAAAGACTTATAGCACCATCTATCAAGGATTACTAGAAGCCTACAATAATTAGACAGTCTGGTATTGGATAGACAAATAGACCAACAGAACAGAATAGAGAACTCAAAAGCAGATTCATACATATATAGTCAATTACAAAAACACTCCTGCAATTCATTGGAGAAAGGATAGCCTTTTCTTATTTATTTATTTATTTATTTATTTATTTATTTTAAATTAGTTTCAGGTGTACAACACAGTGCAATAGTTATACATTTTACCCCTCAAAGTGACCACCCCCCATCCCCAATTCACCCCCCCACCCCCACCCCCCATATCATATATATCTATTACTCTTCCTCTGACTCTCTTCCACAGTATAATCCACATCCCGTGACTATCTATATATAGTATACAACCTCCGCTTCAGGTATACAGCGCAGTGATCAAACCTCTACTCCATGCATGAAATGGTCTCCCTAGCAAGACCTATGACCATCTGACACCCCACAAAATATTTACATTATTACATTCCCCAAACTGTTTTTCATATCCCAGTGGTAATATTGTATAAGGATAGCCTTTTCAATAAAGGGTACTGAGTCCATGAGAAATCTCTGTGAGACAAGATAGCTATTGAGTCCTCCCTCACATGGTTAATTCAAGATCGAGTGTAGATTTACAAGTGCAAGTTTAAACCATTAGGAAATAGAACCTCTCAGGTGTACCAACAGTAGAAAAAAAAAAATGTTTCTTCCTCCTTTCCCCACCGAGATTGCTCCAACTTCAGCCCTCTGGGGTTGTTTGAATCTACATTGGGAGCAGGGCTATATTCCTAGTCATTGATGTCTGGATTTCTTTTTTTCCAGGGAAATTTGGCACTGGCATTCAGTCGTATTTCTCCTTCTTACGGTTCCTGGTGTTACTGAATGGAGTGATCTTTCTGATCATCTTTATGCTGGTTTTGCTGCCAGTCTTGCTCACGAAATACAAGATCACCAACAGCAGCTTCGTGTTCATTCCGTCCAAAGCCATGGGTGAGTTCAAGGCCTGGTTTGCCCCGAAGAGTGTACTGTCACTGTGTCCCTGGTGCTTCCTTCTGTAGGAATCTCCGTATCCTTAGTGTTGGGGAGTTATATTAGTTAAGATGGGCTACATTATGCACAGAAACAAACGACTCCACAACGCTCAGCACCCAATACCCATGAAGGCTTCTTTTTTGCTCACAGTACATGTCCATCACCCTTTGGTGGTGGCTTTGTTCCATCTTGTCTTCACTCCGGAGCCCAAGCTGATGGAACAGCCTTTAGCTGGCACCTTGGCAGTCACTATGGACAAAGGAAAAGGAGCCATGACAAACATGCTGACTTCTAAGGCTTCTGCCTGGAGATGACACACGTCATTTCTGCCACATCTCATTAGCCGAAGCAAGTCACTCGGCCACTCCCGAGTTCAGCAAGGCATTTGGGAGGAGAACCGTAGGGTCGGAAAGTAAAATATTTAGCAAACATAATAGGATCTACTCCAGTGTTTTTATTTCAAGACTTTTCGTCTCCAATGAGGGTGACACTCAGGGCTACCGATTATGACACACCAATCATGTGCCAATGGCACATGTCTTCTTCCTGAATTCTCCACATAAGTCAGACCTTCTGGGCATCTTGTTTATTCGAATGGAGAGAGGTTCAGTCATTCCATAGATATTTGATAACCGTCTAGTACCAGGCTCTGCTATGGCCTAGAAGTGGAGAGCTAGTGCTTCTCTTATCACATAACTCCTTTCCCTGGAAGAACCCTCTTCTAGAACCGCTTCTGCGGCTCTAAACATTCCATCTCATCGTATTTGTTCCTGTCTTAATTCTATTGCACGGAAAAATAAAATAACGTGGAAATTCTTATTTCAGTGCCTACTGTATACTGGATGCTACCTTCTC
Organism: Aselliscus stoliczkanus; assembly: GCA_033961575.1. NCBI lineage: Eukaryota > Metazoa > Chordata > Mammalia > Chiroptera > Hipposideridae > Aselliscus > Aselliscus stoliczkanus. Next base: position 3,777,638 of record CM066741.1, read on the forward strand.
ATTTTCTCATATGTGCATTTCACACATGTGTGCATTGTACAGATAAACATTACCTCCTGCTATATGCAAACCTTGGGTTCAGGGTCAAGGCCTAGCTAGTAGGTGAGACTTTCTGAGCCTCTGTTTCCTTATCCATAGAATAATTTAAATAATATTTAAATATATAAATAAAACAGTAATTTATAATATTTAAAGGAGGTGATAATTTAAATAATGAGATGATTATTTCCTTATTCAACTAATTCCTCCCTAATTAATACTTGGCCAATTAACAAATAATAAATACTTATTTAAATTAGAAATAATTGAAAACAATAACATAAATTCTATGTTAATATAGAAAATAACATATAATCATTTAAGCAATACTCATAATTTTAAAATGAGTATTCAGTACGATAATACGGTGCTCGGAACATGGAAAATGTTCAATAAATGGCAGCTGCTATTTTTCTTTAGTGTTATTTCTTTCCAGAAGACCTGAATGCCTTTCTCTCTTCTGTGAATTTGAAGCTCGGGCGTTTAACCACTGGACTTAGCTGCCTGTTCACTTCCCCCTTCTGCCGTAAGCAAGGCCTCGGTCGGAGGGAAGCCCCCTATCTGGAGAAAATGCAGTGGGACTCTTAGCATGGTTACCACGCATGCCGTCTTTCTCATCATTATATCTTCTGATTATATCCTTCCCCTGTACACACATGCTTTTATTTTTTTTAACTTACCTAGTGAACTTTGTTCCTTAAGAAAAGGATCAGAAGTCCCTCTCTTCCTTTCTTCACCTTCCATCCCTTCTTCTAGGGCCTCTCACTGTGGGCAGAGAGTACTTCGTGCCCCATTGATCTTGCACTTGGCCATGTGACTTGTGTTTGTCTAGTGGGACATTAGCTTGAAGTGGCTTTGTGTGGCTTGCCTTCTGACATGAGCTCTGAGGAGAGCATCCCCCGGGTGAGCCATTTCCTCTTTAGTCTGGGCCCCAGGATGGAGTCATGTGGAGCAGACCTGAGGCCTCCTGGCTTGGCCCCAATTAGCTGCATGGACTCCCAACTGCAGATCCACGAATGAAAAAGTAAATGGTTGGTATGTGATGCCACTGAGAGGTTGAGGTTATTTGTTACACAGCAGCGGCTGACTGATACGGAGGAAGTGAATAAGCTGTTCAAGGGTAAGGCAGTGTCACGAAAGTTGGGATTCAGATAATGTCTTGGTTAATTAGACATGTAAACAGATGCATTTTTCAAAGGAAACTGCATATTTATTTACACACACATAGAAATCTTTTAGAATTGGATGTGCTTAAAAGGGAGTCATGATCAAAGCTAGTGGCTTTGGTTCGGGTCCCACATATGAGGGCCAGTGACACTGCCCTCAAAAAAAAAAAAAGGGAGTCATGATCATAACAATCACATATTCCAGAATATGTGCAAACATGAACCCCAAAACAAAAGAAGCAGAAAACATGTACAGTAAGTGGACCCACGTGCAAAATGTATAGAAAAAACATAACCCCCAGATGTGTAGGATGAATAGTGCTACCCTACTTGGTGCATTGGAGTCTGGTCCGCAAATAGAAAATCACAAATATACTAACACACCCATACATACACATGCCAAAACGCGTGGCATACCTAAATGTGTCCACACATACAAAGTGTGATGGACAAGTGACAGACACTGATGTTCTCATTTTTGTCTCTTGCAGATGTTGAGTGCACAGTCTACCCCATAAGTAGCTCTGGACTCGTTTACTTTTACACTTACGTCATAGACTTGCTCTCTGGCACTGTAAGTACTGAACATAAGTCTGTATTTGGGCCCTCAGTATCTTGAGAAATAGGTTCATGTAAACACCAGTTTCCTGACCGCCTTCAGGGAGAACAAACGCAGTAAAAGAAACAGGATTTGTGGTGACCTCATCTGCAGGGCCAGCGTTCACCCAGGTCCCGCTAGAATATGCAAGGAATGTGCTTTGTCACTTGCATCCATTGTCCTTTTCCTGGTCCCTGCCCCCTTCCTGTTGACGTGCAACAAAATACTGAGTTGCCCCGTAGAAAGGAGTTTTAGTGAAAGTAAACCCAGATAGAATATATTTGATTTCCCTGACATTGAAAACACCTTCCATTTTGGGAGCCTTAGACCACCTGGGTGAAAGATGTGACTCTTCCCAGAAATCACACACACGGACATGCGTGATGCACCTGTGCACATGCATGCCTATACAAACCACATTTGTACACATACATACCTACGCATTCCCTGGAACCCCTTAAAAGTCTGTTCATCCCAGGATAACACCCCCTGTTCTAAAGTAGAATTGATCTCTTCCTTCTTATGGTAGTTCCAAAAGGTTTTTTTGTTTTGTTTTGTTTTTTTGAGGGCAGTGTCACTGGCCCTCACATGTAGGACCCGAACTGGGGCCGCTGGCTTCCCAAGCCAGCGCTTAACCACCGCGCCACTCGGCTGGCCCTCCAAAAGGTTTTTTAATCTTCTAAAAAATGATTTTTTTGTGAGCTTCCATTTTTTTTTTTTTTAATCCCACGTTTTTTTCAGCAAGTAAGATCACAGCTATGGGGAGCGACCATCTCCGCCCTCTAGAGCAGGGTTTCTCAGCCTCAGCACGATTGGCATTTAGGGCCTACTAACTCTCTGTTGTGGGGGCCGCTCTGTGCACTGTAGGATGGTTAGCGGTATCCCTAACCTCCACCCACTAGAAACCAGTAGCAGTTCCACTGTTGTGACAACCAAAAATGTCTCCAGACATTGCCAGATGTTTCCTGGGGCACAAAATTGCCACCAGTTGAGAACCACTCCTGTAGATGTTTCAACAATACAAGCATATAAACATATCTTTCTGAAAGTTATTCGTAGGAAAAGCCATGTCACTGAACTTCCATCGTTCCGAATAAATAAGTAGAAAGTATTGAATTTGTCTATTGCGTTGAATTCTGAAAAAGTTGTTCTTACATCTCTGATGTGTTCCCAAAACAGCTGAGAGGAATTGTCAGGTGGGTTTTGAAATGTCTACTCTGCCAGGAGAAAAGATATTCAGCGACTCTCCCAAGGTCACACTGCTAGTAAAAGCAAAGTGAGATCAAATTGCAGGATTGCTGTTGGCCTCATTTCTTTTCTTTTTTTTCCTTTTTTTTTTTTTTTAGCTGAGCCATCCTGCCACCTGTTGGCAGCTCTGGGCTTTGAACTGCTGTTGCTGAACTCAGCTTGCACTTTTGAGCAAGCTCTTAACCAACTGTGCCACTTGGTTCGCCCTGCCTCATTTCTTTTGATAACATCCCAAAAGAGAAATTTATTTGTAGACCTCCACACATCATAACCTTCTTCCTTATGGGAAAGATTTGGGAACTTAGATGCCCTCCTTGATCTTCAGTGTTCAATCAGGTATGCCTGATAAAGAACAGCCTTGTCCAAAGGAATTTTCTGCAGTGAGGAGAATGGTCGGGAACTGTGTTAAAATGTGACAGCTACTAACTCTTGAACCCTTGGCGTGTGTGGGTAGCGTGATGGGAGACAGAATTTTAATTTTATTGTCAGTAATTTAAATGTAAATAGGCCTAAGAGAGATCCAACAGTGGTTTGTCTTTGCTGAAAACAATTAAGCCAAGCTCATTATTAAATCAGTAAAATGTTTCCTGGCCCAGGGGACCTTTGCCCCGTAATCCTGCAGTATTTTGAGGAAGAGATTAATAACAGCCCTGATATCAACTCCAGGGCAATATAAACAGGTTTCATGTCATTGGGCAAGTGTTAATGGCCTGTGTGCCCGCCTTCATGATAGGTAAAAACAAGATGGAGTCTTCTGTTTCTACATTTCTTTTTCTATTTCAAAATTTACTTAATTACTCAGTTGTCATAAAAAAATACAGAATTTATAGACTTCTAGTAACCCTCCCCAGAGATTCACGGCTCTGGGTTCATGGCTGTCTCCCCCTTTGGCTCTCTCCCCTGACATGGCCTTGCTTAATATTTTATAATATGGATTTTTCATGGTTTGCCAGGCCCCTGTGGATGGATATTTAGCTTGCTCCCATTTTCCTTTTTTTATAAACAATGCTGTGGTGAACATCTGTCTATGCCCTACACAGCTTCTGCTGTTGTGCATTTCTCGTCTCACTCTCCTGGAATTTCCCTGCCATCCAAGGAGGAGTTTGAGGTGTTTAAATAATCTTTCCAGGGCTGGCTGAGTGGCACGGTGGTTAAGCGCTGGCTTGGGAAGCCAGCGGCCCCAGTTCGGGTCCCACATATGAGGGCCAGTGACACTGCCCTCGCACACACACAAATAATAATAATCTTTCCATACGAAGTCAGGGACGATTCAGTGCTGTATTTTCACACATAAGTCCCCTTCCTTCCTTTCTCTCTTCCTCTCTCCCTCCCTTCCACCTTCTCTTTCTTTCTCTCTCTTTCTCTTTTTTTGCCAACAGCTTTATTGAGATATAACTTACCTACCATATAATTCACCCATTTAAAATGTTTGATTCAGTGGTTTTTATTCTATTCACTCAGTTGTGCAGCCATCACCTCAATTTTAGAACATTTTTATCATCTCAAAAAGAAATCCATGCCCTTTAGCTATCACTTCACCATCGCCCTGACCATCCCTAAGCAACCATTAATCAACTTTCTATCTCTATAAAATTTCCTGTAAATGGAATCATTTAATATGTTGTCTTTTGTCTCTGGCTTCTTTCACTTGGCATTTTTTGTTGTTGTTGTTTGTTGTTTTTTTTTTATTAGGGAGCAATCATGGTCATTGGTTATACATTGCTTTCATGTTACAATGGCATAATTGGCTTTTTAAAGGAGAGCGCAGCTCACAGTGGCCCATGTGGGGATCGAACTAGCAACCTTGGTGTTATCAGCACCATGCTCTAACCAGTGAGAGAACCAGTCATCCCCACTTGGCATGTTTTTAAAGTTCATCCACAGTTGTATCCTCTGTCAGTTTTTCATGCCTTGTTATGGCAAATGAGATTCCATGGTGTGGAAATACCATGTTTTGGTTATCCATTCATGATGGACATTTGGATCCACCTTTTGGCTCTTATGAATAAATGCTGCGATGAACATTCTTGTGGGAGTTTTTATGTGGACACCTGTTTTCACTTCTTTGGGGGTATAGACCCAGAAGCGGAATCACTGGTGCAAATGGTAACTCAATGTTTGACTTTTTGAGGAACTGCCAAGCTTTTTCAGAGTGGCTGCATTTTACATTCTCGCTCTTTTTTTTTTAGAGGGCCGTGTCACTGGCCCTCATTGTGGGACCCGAACTGGGGCCGCAGCTTCCCAAGCCAGCACTTAACCACTGTGCCACTTGGCCGGCCCCCAAGCCTGCTCTTAACAACCACACCACTCCCACTCGGCTGGCCCGCATTTTGCATTCTCATTAACAATGTATGAGGGTTCTGATATCTCCAGAGCCTTGTCAGCACTTGCTATTAGCTGACCTTTTGATTATAGCCTCTCTGGTTTGCTTGAAATGGAATCTCTTTGTGGTTTTGATCTACATTTCTTTAATGACTAATGCTGTTGAGTATCTTTTCATGTGCCTATTGGCTATTGTATATCTTCTTTGAATAAATACCTAGTTTGAACCTTTTTCCATTTTTAAGTTGGATTATTCTTTTATTGTTAAGTTATAAGAGTTTTTGTTTTGTTATCTTTTGTTTTTTTGTGTGTGTTTTTTTTAGCTGAGCCACCCTGCCACCTGTTGGCAGCTCAGCGGCAGCTCAGCTCGGGCTGGGCATCGAACTGCTGTTGCTCAGAGCCCAGCTTGCACTCTTGAGCGAGCTCTTGACTAACTGAGCCACTCGCCGGCCCAAGAGTTCTTTATATATTCTAAACACAAGTACCTTATGCTGCCTATATGTGATTTACAAATTATTTTCTCCCATTCTGTGGATTGCCTTTCATTTTTTTCATCATGTCTTTGGAAGCACAAATGTTTTTAATTTTAATGAAGTCCAATTTATGTTTTCTTTTACTGCTTGTGTTTTTGGTGTCATATCTAAGAATCCATTGCCAAATCCACGGTTATGAAGATTTAGCCATTTTCTTCTAAGAGTTGTATAGCTTTGGCTCTTACATTTAGGTCTTTGAACCATTTAAGTTAGCTTTTATATATGGTGTAAGGTAGGGTTCATTTCCTTGCATGTGGCTGTCCAGTTGTCTCAGCACCACTTCTTGAAAAGACTATTCTTTCCCCTTTTCAAAAATCAATTGACCATATATGTATGGGTTCATTTTTGGACTCAATTCTGTTCCGTTGATCTATATGTCTTTTCTTATGGTTAGCTACACACTTTTTTGCTTACTATTGTTTTGTAGTAAGTTTTGAAATTGAGATGTGAGTCCTCCAACTTTGTTCTTCGTTTTCAAGATTGTTTAGGCTATCCTGGGTCCCTTGCAGTTCCGTACAAATTTTAGGATTAGCTTGTCAGTTTCTACAAAGAAGCCAGCTACGATTCTGATAGGGATATGTTGAATCTGCAGATCAATTTGGGGGGAGTATTGTCATGGATCTCCTGATCCATGAACATGGGATGTTTTTCCATTTATTGGGGGCTTTAAAACTTTTTTTGAATATAAGATTTTTAAGAATATAAGATTAACATTTCACATATTAAATCTATTCCTAAGTATATTATTATTTTTGCTGTTATTGCACATGAAATTGTTTTCTTAATTTCATTTTTGGATCATATACCTGTGTATTTTCCACGCTTAGGTTTTATCTGTGCTTTATTCCCCAAACATTGACTGAGTACCCCTTATACGTTGGGAGTTGTTTAGGGATTTAGGGATGGGCAGCAGCACTGGAATGTGAGTTCTTGAGGCAGAGATTGCTCTCTTGGTTCCTTGCAGTGAACTCATGACCTCCTGCCCTCGGCTTTGTTTCAGGGTTTCTTAGAGGAGACCAGCCTCTTCTATGGATATTACGCCATCGATGGGGTGAAATTTCAGAACTTCACCTATGACCTGCCTCTGGCTTATGTGTTAAGCACAATCGCCTACCTGGCCCTGAGCCTTCTTTGGATAGTGAAAAGGTAATGTTTTCTTATCACTGTGTTTTCTTTCAGTTACCCTGGTGGCTGGAGTTCATTGGAGGCCATGGACTCTGCAAACCATTGCCCAAAGGATTTGCAGAATCCAGGGGCGGGCTTTGTGGGGGCAAGATTTGTGGGTGTGTGGTCTCCGGCTATGGAGACCCGGAGGTGAGGGAGGCAGGCTTCGGGAGCTGGGACAGCAGCCTGGAGGTCTTCACTCCATCATTGTCACGCACATTTGCCAAAGCCATTGCTCCAACCTTATCTTTGACCTGGTGTGTATGCTAACCAAGCCTCTCGTGGGTTGCGAATGGCAGAAACCCAACTCTAATTTACAAGGACAAAGAGGAATTGAGTGTCTCAGAGAACCAGGGAAGGAACCTAAATGATAGGAAGGACAAGGATACAGGTATGGCTTTGAAACATCCAAAAGCAAGAGGTCCTTCACCTCTAATTCTCCAGGGGGCAGCTTCCTTATGTGGACTCTGGGCCACAAATTCAAAAATCCTTTGAGGAAACGTGTTGGGTCTGCTTCATTCAGATACCCAGCCCTGGGTATCATCAACCATGGTTGATGAGTTAGGGTCACATGAGAACATGGCATTTTCCATGGTAGACAGGTGGGTGAGTGGAAGGTGCTAATTCCCTAGAACAGACAAGCAAGGAATATTAATTAATTACTAACGAACAACGTCCCCAAAAGTACGACACAACAGAAGTTATAAATCTTTCTTGCATGAAGTTCTGAGTGGGGCTTAGTCACTCTGGGACTCGAGTTGGCGTAAGTTCAGCCATCTTCAGGGTGTGGCTCTGAAGTTCCTCTTGAGGCTGGAAGTGGGGACATCATGGAGGAGTATCACATGGGAGGTGTTTATGGGGTAGGACCCATCGCTCAGATTCCATTGGCTCCAGCTTAGTCACATGACCATAGTTGCGGTCACATGACCTCTGCTGACCAGGGTTTCCCTCAGGTGGAGCCGGCGTCGGCGAGGGAGGAAAAGAAGGGACACAGTGGAGACACCAGGGAGTTAAAGAGAAAGAGAAAAAAGTGTCACACTTTATTGCCAGAGCATGTTCATTTTATATGGATTCTCGACCATTACCTCAATCACAAGAGTTTGGTGGTTTCTAGTTCCCAGGATTTACTCAGTCTTTACTTCCCTGTAATTGCTCTCTCCAGGGTGTATTCTGACTTACTCTTCCGTTAAAGGATTACCTTGTCTTTATTATGATCATTACCATGGAACCCAGACTTAGTTTCTGTATATCACCTAAAGAATGTTTACTATGACTATCTTAACTATCTAGAAATCATCCTAAATCCTAGCAGTTAAACACAATCATAAAACTCACAGGACATATACTTGAGCTATACCAAAAGACTAGGAGTGGTTGTGTTTAGGGTAAAAGCATCTAAAATCTATTTCTATGTAAATACAATACCTAGCAACCGAAGGGAATTTCACACCTCCCTTATCCTACGGAGGTAGCATCTGTTTCTCAGTCAAAGCTTCAGGATCTGTTAAAGAATTTAAACAAAGTTGTTAACATGCCCTATGGTCAGCAAGTCCCCTCTTACAGGAACTCTCATGGCCTGAAGACTTTTAATCTTCAAGGAGACTATTCACAGCAGGGCCCTTAGGCCACAGGCAGGCTTCTTGGCCTATGTTGTCAGAGGTCTGTGCCTCATTTTCCAAGGGGTTTGAGTCCCCAATATCTCAGTTCAGGGGTCCCCTCGGGTTGTAGCCTGTTTTAGGGAGTTTCCTTCTCTTTAGGAAATCTTGCCCCGTCGCTGGCTTACACAACCAGCTATCATCAGGGTACCACAAGAACTTGTCACAAATGCAGTAAATATATTGTCTCCTATAGGAAAGGCACATGGGTTCATAGAGGCAGGAGACATTACATGACCAACCCTAAGGCAGCACTCCTAATATCCAGTGCTGAGCAGGGCAATGTGACCTTGTCAGATGTCGGCCCCCGGCACATAGTGAGTTGTCCCTGGCTAGCAGCCACCTCTCAGCACTGGCACTATTCTATGGAAGGGGAACCACAAATTTCTCAGAGGCTTGCTGCCTCTGCCCCAAAGGGGTTGCTTGGCAGACAGGGTCATGATAGACATCTCTGTTACCCGCTTCATTGTTCACGTGAGAGTGGGCCAGTCGTAGAAGAGACGAGGATGCTGGGGTCTGAGTTTGCCTGCCATGGAGTCCAGGGTTCACCACCACAGAGAAAGCCCTAGATCCCAGCTGGGCTTTCATCTCCTGAGTCAGAAGCTTGGAGAAAATTACCTGGTGTGCGTCCATTCCCCACCTCGATGGGCAACGTATGGACGAGAATGGCCGTGGCTCATTTGGAAGGGCGGAGACCTGCTTGGTAAAGAAATGTGGGTTATTGGGGTTCTGGCTTTGCTGCTCTGTGATGATGGCAGGGGCAGATGCACCGTTTATGGACCTGCAGTTTAGACGATTTGGAGGGGGCCTCTTTAAGACAAAGAATGGAAAAATATGTCTTGTAAATTCTAAAAAAATAAAAACAACAGGATCATAGGAACCCGTCGCTAGAGGCACTCTCAGGCCCTGGAAGGGGCCCCAAAGAAGACATAAGCTCAATGAGCCAGCTAGTGAATCCGTCGCCAGGCCTTGCTCCAGCTCCTCACCCCAGTCCTGGGAAGACTGGAGGGAGGCTGGGTGCGATGTACCGGGGACATGCCACCGGGAGGAGGAAGTGCTACAAAGTGGCAAAGAACAGGGACTTTGGGATCCAGAGACCAAGGTTCGAACGTCACTTTACCTCTTAAATCCCATTTTCTTCATCTGAAATGTACGCAGCTGCTTGGTGGGAGGAGTTGCTGAAACAAGGCAGGTCAAGAACTGGGCCTTGGGTCTGGCACCTGGTGAGCCTTTATTAAATTAAAATCATCGTCGTTTCATCATCATCATCATCATCATCATCATCATCATCATCAAATTTGCTCCAGTTCTGCCAGTAACTCTGATTCTTGAGAAATCATGTTCTCTTCTCTGGACCTTAGCGTTCTCATCTGTAAAATATGAGTTTGGTCGAAATCAGAGGTTTTCACCTGGGATGGGATCTCACACTCACCCTGGAGCTTTATAAAAATAACACATTTCTGGAACCCACATGAGACCGACTGAAGTCAAAAATCTCAGGGTGAGAAACCACCTGGGAGTCTGCATTTTCAAAAAGCACCCCTGGGGATTTGGATATAAATTCTTCACTGCGAACCTTTGGCGGAATGACTTCTTGCTATAATTCCTTCCACTTCTTATTGTCGTCACAACTCACTAGCAAATCCTAAAACACCCTGTATCATTTACACTGGGTGGCATTTGACATATTTGTATCATCAGGTGCCAGAGTGTATTTTTTCCATGAAAGCGTCTGCGTGCATAACAGTTATGACGTGTGCAACAGAATTGCATCTGACCTAAACAGGTGCTCATGAAATATTCAGTTAATTTACTATTTAAGTCATTTATTCGTTCCTTTATCTGTTAATTGGATAGTGGCCATATTATGGTCCAGGCATTCTGGGTATAAAGCTGGCATGGTAACTGTCCTCAACAATTTAAAATTTAGTTAGAGTAAGAGGCTATAAGCAGTAAACAGATAAATAAGATAATTGCAGGGTAGGCTTATTGCTGAGAAGGAAATGAAGAGGCTAACTTGAAGTGGGAGCCATAACTTTACATGGGGTGGCGGTGAATCCTTGAGGGGAAATTTGAGCCAAATCCTGAAAGATGGGAAGCAGGCAGCCATAGGAGGGCAGGGAAGAACTGTCCCAGGAGAGGGTAGCAGGAACTGTAAGTGAGGCAGGAGCAGAGGTTTGTATGTCTATGAAAAGGATAAAAAAAGCCAGTGTGGTAACAGCAGAGTGGCCATAAGGGCGAAAAGATGGCCTCATGTAGGACCTGTGTTAAAGAGTTTAGGTTCTCTGAGAAGAGTCATCGGGTGGATGAAAGGAAATGATTTTCAATAATGAGATGCCCGGTTCTCTGCCACATAGATTGAGGATGATCTAACACTTGACCATGTCAAAATGGGTGGAAAAGGCAGCTGTGTGTAACTTTCATTTAGACAAAGCCCACCCGTGGGCCTGTATTTTGTTGTTGTTCTTAGCAGAAGCCTAATTGTGTTTTGTGGTCAGGTCAGTAGAGGGCTTCAAAATCAACCTGATCCAGAGTGAGGAACACTTTCAGAGTTACTGCAACAAGGTTTTCGCCGGCTGGGACTTCTGCATCTCCAACCGCAGCATGGCTGAGCTGAAACACAGCAGCCTGCGGTACGAGCTCCGAGTGAGTGCTGCTGGGTGTCCCCTCCATGGCTTCCTTGCTGGCAAGGTCGTGTCTTGGGAGGCAGGTGTGCCACTTTCAGAGGAGCCAGGTGGGGGCCAGCTTGTCCCCAGTGCTTAGCAAGTTTCTTCTTTGTCATTTTCCAGGTTTTTATTTTTATTTTTAAAGTTGGTTTTTTTTTTGGAGGGGGAGGGAGGGGGGAAAGCATGTTTTTCCAGGACCCATCAGCTCCAAGTCAAGCAGTTGTTTCAATCTAGTTGTGGAGGGAGCTTCTCAGTGGTCCATGTGGCAATTGAACTGGCAACCTTGGTGTTCCAGAGCACCGCGCTGTAACCAACTGAGCTAATCGGCCGCCCTTCCAGAGCTTTTTGCAGAGCACAGCTTCCTGGGATTGATCACCTTAGGCTCAAGCATGGAGCTGGTGAACTGGAGCTGGGAAGAGAGGAGGGGACATGCCAGTGGGTGTGAGGAGATGGCGTCTTCCCTCTTTTCTTGTCACCCTGTGGGTTTTCTACTGCTGAGAACCTGTCATAAATTTGCTTTTACCAGGAGAAATGAGACTAAGGGTGGAATGCTATGATGATGAGGTCGAGTGGAGAGAATGTAAAAAAGTAGAAGAGAATGTCTAAGTTAATAAAGAGAGAAGGAATAATAAATAGCACTGTGATCAAACCTACAAAAAAAAAAGGAGGGGACAGTTTTATCAAAGCTTAATAAAGCAAGATGTAGAAAACAAATCAAATATGCTCTTTGTTACACTAAATACAAACAGATTGAATTCTTCTATTAAAAGCAAAGACTATCAGATTGGTTAAAAAAAAAAAGAAAAAGAAAGATCACCCACCTATATACTGTTTAAAGAAATATCATATACAATATATATAAGTAATGTCATGAATAGTTTATAATTCTGTTTTCATATTTATTGCAAAGTCTAATTGAATTCTTAAATAGGTGGCTCTTCCTTGATTTAGGCCATTCATAGACATGAAAACTAGTTGTGCTTCATCTGGAAGGTATCTTGGGGGTGATGAATATTGAAGGAAAATCTAAAACATGGATAGGGAGCGTATGAGGATGAATCAGACGTTCCACTGCTGACTCACAAATGAGTTTTCTTTGGTCCTTAGGCAGACCTGGAGGAAGAAAGAATACGGCAGAAAATAGCAGAAAGGACCTCCGGAGAAACTATACGGATTTACTCTTTGAGACTGTTTTTGAACTGCATTGTTCTGGCTGTTCTAGTAACATGCTTTTATGCAATCTATAGAGCAACTATATTCTCACAAGAACACATGAAAAAAGTAAGGACTGCGTGAAAGTCAATTTAACTTTTACTCTCATTGGACATGATGCTAAGTGTCTTGTAAACCTCTGAGGCAGATACCATCATCACTTTTATTTTACATATGGGGATACAAATTTGGCTGATAGGATGGAGAACCAAAATTCAGAGGTGACCATTTTCCATTAAAAAAAAAAATCCAAAATAGAGTATTTGGGATACCTATTCCTCCTGGAATTCACAAATTCAAACCCAGGTAGACTGCCTCACGTAATCCCCAAGTCCTCTACTTACCTTGTTGGGGCCTCAGTTGACCCAAAATAATAGAGGTTTTAAAACCCCAAGTTGGTTGTGGCTCTGCATCATGAAATCAATCATCAGGGGCCCAGGTTCCTTCCATCTCGTGGCTCTTCCATCCTTAGGGTATGACCCTCTTCTGTATGGTGCTTGATAGTTTACCACGTCCACATTCCAGCCAATGGAAAGGAGATAGGGAGGCACACCCTGTCCTTCAAGGCCATGACCTGAAGGCTGTGCTTAAAACTTCCACTCACACCCCTTTGGCCATGATTTAGTCGGATGGCTGTTCCTAGCTGCAAGGGAGGCCAGGACATATAGTTTTATCCTGGTTAGCCATATCTGTGGCTAAATAGTCTATTATTATGAAAGAAGGGGAGACTGACTATTCTAAGTCAATTAGTATTACAGCCTTCTTGAAAATACTCACATTGATCATTGATACAGATTACGTGGATTTTTTTATACCTCACCTAAATTAATTCAATAGAGCTCATTTTTCTTCTAGTGTGGTATTAGCTAATGTTTCCTCTATTTGAACACCTGAGGAAGGAGATGGTTCATGGTTAGGGGCTGTGTTGAAAGACATACAAGTTTCGTTTTGTTTGTTTGCTAGTAAACTTCTATAGTTGAGTTCTTTTTTTTCTTCCAGTTTTATTGAGGTATAATTGACATACAGCATTGTGTAAGTTGAAGGTGTACTGCATAATGACTTGACATATATATAGCTGGGTTTTTTCAAGGTCAACTCATTTGTGATGCAACATTCCTTATTATACTCTTGACCAGTTTTGTTATCTTCATAGGAAATTGACAAGATGGTTTTTGGAGAGAACCTCCTGATATTGTACCTGCCTTCTATCGTGATCACGCTGGCCAATTTTATCACCCCAATGATCTTCGCCAGGATCATCCACTATGAGGATTATTCCCCAGGCTTTGAGATCCGGCTGACAATCCTTAGGTAATGCCTAGACATGCCAAGCAGATCACCCACCACTTGCCCTCTCCCTTGCCCTTGGCAGACATTGCTAATCAATTATGGCACCTTTTCCTGCTGAGCCAAGAAACCTCATCAATGTTCAGACAACCCCCATGAATGAATTAGACTTTGCACATGCAGTGAAATCTCTTTGATTTAAGAAGCTACTCATCATTATTATATTTTTTGGTTCATATATTAGCACTTCAATAGCTGAGAGCGTAGGATGGGGCCCTACGAGCAGGTGTTGCTCTGACGATGTTTGAGATGACAAGGGGAGTGAGGAGGTAAGAGAGAAGAGAAGGCAGCTGACAGAGGGTGTTATTGGGCAAATTGCTGCTGTTTAGCAACTGGGGCTCAGTCCAACTGGGTAACTCGGAGTTTGTGTGGGCAAATCTGAGAGTTTTCCCACTAAACCAGATATTCAGCCTCTACCACCTAAAGGTGGCCATTCCCAGAATTATTATTAACTCCCCCACACTTCTACCCACTAATCCCACGCATGGGCCTTGGGTGGAGAGTCACAAGCACTTGCAGTAGGAACCTGAGGCATTTGCTGGAACAGTGTGTGCTGAGGAAATGTGGCCAGGTCTCTTCCAGTGTGTGCTCCAGTTAACTTTTTATAAGCTGCTGTGATATCACTTCTCATTTCAAAGAAATACTCAGTGTCATTTTCAAAATGACTGGTATAATGCAGGGTGCAGCAAGTCAATCCAAATAAGCTGAAGAGGACCAGTTGGGGGGCCATGTGAAACTGGAGTATTTTCTTTCTGTTTCTCAAATGTCTCAGATTGTATTTGCAAAGCTTTTTTTTTTTAACCAACTTTTTATTTTAGAAAATTTCATACAGAACAAATGGCATCGTGAACCCCCCATGTACCCATCACTTAATTTCCACTTACCAACATTTTGCCAGTCTTGTTTCAGAAACTCCCCCCACTTTTGCTGACTTGTTTCAAGGAAATCTCAGGCAACATGTCATTTCGCCTGTAAATACTTCAGTATATTTCTAAGTGACAAGGACTTTTTTGGTTTTTCACATAACCATCATGACCCCTCATGAAATGAAGTCTGTTCCCTGATGGAAATGCAGGTGGACTTGGAGGATTGGTTTGTTCAAATGGATCCAAACAAAGGCCACAAGCTGCGTTTGGTGGTTATGTCTCTGAAGCCCCTTTTATTCTTTTAAAAATTCCATCCCCCTTGTGTTATGCCCTTGATTTGTGGGAGAAACTGGGGTGCTTGTCCTGTAGAATGTGTTAGCCTGGATTTAGTTCATTGTTTCTTTGTGGGGTGTTTTGTTTTCTGTACCTATAGTCACTGTAAGCTACTGTGTAGATTAAGGCTCTTTCATAAATTCCGTTTCAGGTTTTTTTTGTTGTTGTTGTTGTTTTTTTTTTTAGCTGAGCCATCCTGCCATCTGTTGGCATCTGTTGGCATCTGAGCTCTGTCCGGGAATCGAACCAGCGACCCTGTCGCTCAGAGCTCACACTCTTGAGCAAGCTCTTAACCAACTGAGCCACTCGGCCGGCTCCCCATTTCAGTTTTTGGTTTTGGAGACCTCGGTGGTGCTGGGTTCTCACCCCACCAGGAGGCACACAGTATCAGGCAGATACTGAATAATGAGAACAGGGAGCAGATGGTGTGGACTTGCTTCTTCCTTTTGCCCGCTTTGTAATGTTTCTATTTTATTGTTTTTTTATTACAAACCAAGCAATAGAAAAGCATTTTTATAAAAAAATCATGCTCTCTATACTCTTTCTTGAATCCAGCTCTCCCAGGCAGCTCTAATCTGCATGCTTCCTGTTGTTCATGCCAACATTTACACGTTTTCTTTTCTTTTAGAAATAGGATTGTATATATGCAAAACTGCAGTGTACTTTTTTTTTCACTTCTCAATATATCAGACATCCCTCAAAGCTTATCTTATGAGATTCAATTAGTTCTTTTTCAGAAATGCGTAATGTTCTGTAGTCTGGCTATATCAGCATAGATTCAGGAGTTCCCAGCTTTTTTATGTTTTCTTTTCTGCCACTTAAAAAAAAAACCCCAAAAAACCAGTGGTAATATATTAGCATAAAATTTACCATTGTTAAATGTACAGCTCTAGGGCATTAACTGCATTCTCAGTGTTGAGCCACCATCACCACTCTCTGTTTTGAAAACTGGCGCAACATCCCAAACAGAACCACTGTCCATTTGTGGGTTTGCTTCTCTGCTCCCTCGCCCCAGTCCCAAGGGCCCAGCCCACCTCAGGGCCTCGTCTCACCCTCTTCTCTCCTCCCTCTCTCCCCACAGGTGTGTCTTCATGCGGCTGGCCACCATCTGTGTGCTCGTGTTCACCCTGGGCTCCAAGATCACCTCCTGTGACAACAGCTCGTGTGAGCTCTGTGGCTACAACCAGAAACTCTACCCGGTGAGATGGTGGGATGGCAGCATGCTGTGGGGTGGGTCATTTTGGGATAACAGGCTCGAGGTTATCAGAGAGAACAGCCTTGAAGCCGTGGGTCTAAATCCCAGTTGGCCCGCTGTCTTGCTGTGTAATAGTCTGGCACACGAGATACTGCTAAGGGCTTGCAAACCAAAGTCTGTGCTGGAGCCCTTTGGAGGCAGCAGGCTCTGGGGATGGGAAGGGCGTTGGGAGGCTGAGCCCCGGCTTTCTCTGCCTCGAGTTGGGTCTCACCGTCCCTCCCTGTCTCTGGTTTCAGTGCTGGGAGACCCAAGTCGGGCAGGAAATGTACAAGCTGATGATCTTTGATCTTATCATCACCATGGCTGTGACGCTTTTTGTGGATTTTCCTAGAAAGTAAGTGTGAGGGGTACCTGACTCTTCTCTGCCCCCCGCTCCTCCCACCCCTGCTCCTGCCCCAGCGGGAGGATCTCCTCACAGCTGCTCTCCATGAAGTGATGGTTGATTCCACAGTCCCTGGAAACCACTGACAACCATCCGGTGACTTTCAGACAGCTGTAGGCCATCAGCCCGTAGTCCATTAGGCTCCCATAACCACGGGAAGAGTGGAAAGGGCACTGCTTTCTGAGGGACTTCAGTGGGCATGGTCTCCGGCCATCAGCACAGCCCAGGCCCTGTCCGTGGAGACCCTCCAGGCCACAGTGGGCACCACATTTCCTGATGTGGGTTCAAGCCCCAGCACGGCCACTTCCTAGGCATGTGACCTTGGGCCAGTTAGTTAAGCACCTTGCCTATCTTCCCACCTGTGAAATGGGGATAGTAGCAGCGCCCACCTCATAGCATCGTGGGAGGATTAAATGAGAACATGCAGCTAAAAGTACAAGAACACTCCAGGTCTCAGAACTCAACAGAAGGTTCGCTGTCACCATTATGATGATCGTTACTGCGCGGCCATTTTTAAAATTCTTCTCAGCATCTCCTTAAGCCTTAAGGAAAACACTGTTCATTTATTTATTCCGTTTTTTACCCAGATCTACAGATTTTCCAGGCATGTCAGCGGTCCCGTAAGCCCTGAAAAATAAACATTAAAATACAAATGTTTCTTAAAAAAAAAAATCACACAAACATGACATGAATATGTGCTTATTGAAAACTCAAAAGTATTTAGAATTTAAGTAAATACAGAAGTCTAGAGAATAGTGGGAGCTCTCGTTTGTTGCTAGACCCCACCCCACTCTGGTCCTTGAAAATAAAAACACATTTGCATAAATACATGTATAAGTAAACACACAGTCCTGAGAGAAGGGTTCTTTCCCCCGCCCCTAAATGGAATCATGTTACATCCACATTGGTCTGCAGCTTTCTAATTTTTTTTTTTTTTTGAGGGCAGTGTCACTGGCCCTCATATGTGGGACCGAACCATGGCCGCTGGCTTCCCAAGACAGCGCTTAACCACCATGCCACTCGGCTGGCCCCAGCTTTCTTTTTTTATTTATTCTTATTATTTTTTTAGCTGAGCCATCCTGCTACCTGTTGGCAGCTTAGCGGCAGCTCAGCTCGGGCTGGGCATCGAACTGCTGTTGCTCAGAGCTCAGCTTGCACTCCTGAGCGAGCTCTTAACCCGCTGAGCCACTCGGCTGGCCCCAGCTTTCTTTTTTTACCCCCTACAAACAAAATATCGTGAACTTTCCATGTCAGGACACATGGACTTTCTGCATTCATTTGAAGGACCGTCTAATATTCCACTGTGTCCATGGCTTTTAATTTGTCAGTCCAGCCCCTACTGATGGGCATACGTGTTGTTGCCAGTATTTTTATTGATACCGGGCAAAGCCACAGTGAACCATGGTGTGTGTTTAGCCCAGGTCGTAAGGAAGTTTCAAGGATGCCAGCATGCTAAGGTGGTAGGGCCCTCACAAGCCTCTTTCTCTGTGGATGCACATGACATTTGGGGCTCGGTGGCAAGCCAGAGCACAGAGGCTTCCCATGTCATTTATTGTCACCACAAGCCAGTCAAGTAGGTTGTGTTACAATCCCCACCACATTCCAGATGAGAAAAATGAGCCTTGTCTAAATTTATTTGGCTGGTAAGTTGTCGATCTGAGACTTGGACCCTGGTCTTCATGGTTGCAGAATTCACTCTCTTTTGGAATCTTCTAGACTTGTGACTCACCTGTTTCCACAAGAGGTCTGTGCAGAAACAGCCCTGATTTTGTAGATATGGTTCTGTGGCCTTGGCAGACGCTGGTGGTCCACATGAGAAACGGTCCCGTTTGTCCCCAGGCTCCTGGTGACCTACTGTTCCTCCTGGAAGCTGCTACAGTGCTGGGGACAGCAGGAGTTCTCCATTCCTGATAACGTCCTGGGGATGGTTTACGGGCAAACCATTTGCTGGATCGGAGCCTTTTTCTCACCCCTTCTTCCTGCCGTTGCAACCTTGAAATTCATTATCATCTTCTATGTGAAAGAGGTAAGGAGAGGTGGGGATAGGGGGCTGATATCCTGAACCAGCCTTGTTTGACTTTGAAAGGCGTATGTTTGGAGCTCACCCACACCCTGTGAGATGATCAAAATGACATCCCTTCTTGGATATATAATTTTATTCTGGCAAAAAGAGCTTTGGATGGATTTTCATGTTTTCATGATTTTGAGAGTTTTATCAAGAATTGTTTTGTTCTCATGATCGAAGTGTCACTTGTATATGTAACTGTCTAAGAGTTGAGTTGCAATTGATCGATCAGTTGACAGTGGGATATTTTGGTGATGCTGAACAGAACATTTATTAATTTAAATTTTGTAGTTTTCTGTTTGGATTTTGGAGCCCATGCATTTCTTTGCAGGTCTCAATTATTTGTGTAGGTCCTTGAACAGCTCACAGGCCCTACACATTGTGCCTGAACTAAATGCTTAATGGACATAGCAGCTCGCAGACCACTAACTTATCTGGGCTTATTAGTAGAACTTTTTTCTTTATTATAGAGACAATATATGCCCAGCAGTAAACGTTTAAACAATACAGATATGTACACAGTCACTTCCCTCTTCCAGAGGTACCCTCTGTTAATAAGCCCAACATTTATTGATTATCTGTTAAGCTAAGCCCTGAGGATTCAGAAATGGAAATAATCATAGCATTAACAATAATGATGAGAATAATAGCAGATGCTAATAATACCGTGTACCCCTACTCCACTGAACAGTTAGGAAGCTGAAGTTCAGAGAGGTTAAGTAACTGATCTGAGGTCACACAGCTTATACTCAACTCCTGGGATTTGAAACCAGGTTTATCTCACTCATAACTGGGTAAGCAGGGCTTTGAATTGGGCCAAACTTTCTACTGGGATGTTTTGGCCTTGGAAGAATTTTCTGATGCTTTCATTTGGCTGAAGTCACCCAAGGAGAGATGAATGTGAGAAAGCTCTTAGGATCTTTTTCCCTTTTCAGAAAATACCAGTTGGCCAGTGGCTTCCCAGCATGCAGCACAGGAAAGACAGTGTGGGGACCTGGAATGGGCCGTGGGCTCTGGGCTGAGCTCTGCCAGTCACTCTAGACCTGACCAGCTGGCTGCCCCACACAGGACACTGGGTGTCCAGGGGGCTCAGTGCCCCCGACTTACAAGATGTTTTGGCAGCTACTGAAGTCAGAAGAGCCTGATGCCTCATCCCAGTAATGCAGCTTTGAAAAATATTAAGGAGAAATTTTATGCTGTTACTATACCTCTCTGCTTCTCTCCACGTGATAGCGCCTTCAAGTCTTCTTTCCCTCCATGGAAGTATTTATGTATTTATTTATTTTGAGGGCAGTGTCCCTGACCCTCATATGTGGGACCGAACCGGGGCTGCTGGCTTCCCAGGCCAGCGCTTCACCACCGCGCCACTCGGCCGGCCCGGAGGTATTTATTTTTAATGTCTAGGAAAAGATAAATATGCTTGTAAAAAAAATTCAAGGCAAATATCTCCCAAGTTGTTACATATTATTGCAGATCCACGTAACATATATTTAGACCCCTATAAAGAGTACATTTTCTTTTTTTTTTAGATTTTATTGGGGAATTGGCAGAGGGGAACAGCGTTGGGGAATCGGGGAAGGGGAACAGCCAAGTTGCTGTCTTTTTGTTCTTCAGTTTAGTTGCGGAGGATGTTGCTTCACTGTTGGTATCGTCATTGCGCTCTTCCCGGATGAGGCAGATCGGTCGCTGGCCTCTGGATGTCGCTCACCACGGCTATTGGCAGCTCACTCTTGGCTGCCAGCCGCTCACGCTGGCTGCGGGCCACTCACTGTAGCCTATGGCAGCCCACTGCAGCAGGGGCTGCAGCCCACACCATCACCGGGACTCGCACAGCCCAGCTCCAGGTGGAGCTGTTGTTAGCTGTAGAGGGCAGTGTCACTGGCCCTCATGTGGGATCCGAACCGGGGCCACTGGCATCCCAAAACCAGCGCTTAACCAATGCACCACTCGGCTGCCCCAAGAGTACATTTTCAAAACTTTAATAAGATATAGGACAGTGTTGGAATCTACATTTTCTATTTCATAGTGCCTCGTGGATGTGAAGCTCACTTTCTAAGGGCTACAGGCCAGACCATTGTGTAAATGCACTTTAATCCTTAAGGACCCCCAGTGATAGCTATTTCTAGCTATTTCTAGATAGTTACTTCTAGCTATCCTGTTATCAACAACTGGATCAGTAAATGTCCACATACGTGTAGTTTGGCCCACTTTTCCCATTTTCTCATCAAGATGAATCCCCCAGTGTTGAGGGTCTGGATTAAACATTTTTCATTTGGGATCGATAGTGCTGACGATCCTCTAGAAAGGTCAGACCCATTTGCATTCCCACTGTAATGTGTGAATGTGTTCATTTGTTTCTTTCTCTCTTTTTTTCTTTCTTTCTTTCTCTCCCCGGAGATGAGCCTTCTTCATACCTGCAGACCCTCGCCAAGGCAGTTCAGAGCATCCAACTCTAATTTCTTCTTCCTGTTGGTGTTGTTAATTGGCCTGTGTTTGGCAATAATACCCCTGACCATCAGCATGGCGCAGTAAGTACGACTGTTTTCTAGAACACACCCCTGCTTCCTGGTGTGTCCGTCTTTCACGTCGAAGGGGCCGTTGCCTTCTTTATGGGTTTTGCTCACGATGCGTCACCTGCAGAGGTCAGTATGTCACTCCAGGCTTAGCCAGGCCCACCCTTGTTTTTGAATCTCCCTCTGGACGCTGGAATGTCCTGGTCCACCTCTTGAACTTGGACTTGCGGGGTCACCCTTATTTCTGAGTGCCAGCTGAGTCTGTCCAACCTGTTCCTTTTCCTAAGACCTCTGTTCTTCTCCCCCCCTTTGGATTGATTGTTTCTGTGTTTCTGGTTATGAAAATAGTGTATGGGTATTGTAGAAGACTTGGAATGTAGGGAAAAAACAGAAAGAAGCAGGAAATCACCCATACGCCTGCTGCTTTGGTTGAGGCTTTGCACTTAGGAAACATTTATGTATTACTTTCTATGTGCCAAGCACTGTGCTAGATGCTAGGGGTATAAAGACATTTAACACATAACACAAGGAATATAGACTCTAGTGTGGAATTTGGAAAGAGCAAGAATGCTCAGGACTGAGGATCAGAAATTGAGGTTTCAAGCCCTAGGGGTTTAACCATTTATACTAGAGGCTGGCAAACTTTTTCTATAAAGGACAAGGAAGTAAATAATTTAGGTTTTGTGGGCCATATGGTGTCTTTCGTAGCTATTCAACTCTGTTGTGTGTAGTATCATGAAAGCAGCCATAAACAATATATAGACTAATGGGTGTGACTCTGTTCCTATAAAACTTGATTTATAAAACAACAAGTGGTGGGGCCAGATTTAGCCCTTGGGCTGTAGTTTGCCAATCCCTGACTTACAGTCTCATGGGATTTCATTTCTTCACCTTTAAATTAAAATCCTTGAACTTGGACTCTATCTCTCACATTTTATTTTTTAACTAATTTGAATGTATATTGTTATAATAATATATATTATAAATAAAAAATTTCAAACAGTACAGAAAAGTATGTTAAGAGAAAAAAATTGCTCCTATCCTCTCACTTTCATCCCACTCTGCAGAGGGGGGGGTGTTAACATTTTATGAATAATTCTAGAAATTCATTATGAAAAATGTAATTATTTTTTAAAAATACATATGGAATAATACTACAATGCTGTTTGGCAGCTTATTTTTTTTTTTTTTTTTTGAGGGCAGTGTCACTGGCCCTCACATGTGGGACCGAACCGGGGCCGCTGGCTTCCCAAGCCAGCGCTTAACCACTGCGCCACTCGGCCGGCCCAAGGCAGCTTATTTTTATCTCTTAATGTTATGTTGTACTCTTTTCCATGCCAGCACATATAGGACTCTTGTTCTTTAAAAATATTTCGTAGCTTTGATTTTTAAAAAATATTTAATAAATATATTCACATGGCACAAAACCCAAAAAGTATAAAAGAACGTACAGTGGAAATTCATTTTCCAATTCTATTTCCCAACTATGTACCTAGTTTCTCTCGGGAGACGGTCATAAATCTATATGTGTGTCTGTTTCAGTGGTTCTTCAGTATTCCATTGTATGAGTGGATCTGAAATTGTTCATTCATTTTCTTAAACAGCATGTAGATTATTTTCATCCAGAAAAATAGGATTGGAATGGAAAAATCCTGTACACAGAACTTTGTAATGTGAGTGTAGGCAATTCTTTGTAGGACTTAATTTAATTTTTTTCATTGTAATTTTATTTTTTTCCTGACTTTTTGTTTTGAAGAATTACAAACCTATAGAAAAGCTGAAGAAATAGCCATCTTAAAAACTCACCCAGGGCCGGCCGAGCGGCGCGGTGGTTGAGCGCTAGCTTGGGAGGCCAGTGGCCCTGGTTCGGGTCCCACATGTGAGGGCCAGTGGGACCTCAAAAAAAACCCAAACAACTCACCTGATGTCCCAAATGTTAACCTTTTGCTACATTTGTTTTATCTCTCTGTACATACGTGTGTGTGTGTGTGTGTGTGTGTGTGTGTAGCCATTTGAAATGAAGTTGGAGGCACCATGATGTTCATCCCCAAACACTTGAGCGTGCAGCTCCTAAAAATAAAGACATTCGCCTTCCTGTGTGTCCATAATCACATTATCATACATAAGAAAATTAATGCAAACATCATATTCCTGCCATTTTCAAATTTCTCCCATGGTCCCCAAATAGTCTTTCATAGTTCTATTTTTATTTATTTGTTTTTCTTAAAGAAGAGAACATTTTTTAATTTTTTTCAAATATTTTAAAATTTTATTGGGTAACAGCTGTGGTCATTGGTTACACATCATTTTCATGCTACCAATGGCATAGCTGACTCTTTTAAGAAGGGCGCAGCTCACAGTGGCCCATGTGGGGATCGAACCAGCAACCTTGGTGCTATCAGCACCACACTCTAACCGACTGAGCTAACTGGTCACCCCCATGGCTTTTTTTTTTTTTTATGAGGATCTATCAAGTTTTACGCATTGCTTTTGGATGTTATGTCTTTTTAGTCTTTTAATCTTTGATTCTTCAAAGAGTCCCGGCCCATTCCCTCACCTCTAAATTAAGAAACTGGAGAATCAAATCCCCACATTCTGGATTTGTCTGATTATTTTTTCACCATGTCATTGAACTTGTTCTTCTGTCCCGAATTTCCTGGAAACAAAGTCAGGTGTTCCAGAAAGCCATGAGGTCAGGCGGTTCCTCACAGGTCACTGAACAAACATGTGTGGGCCGGCCGAGGGGGGACACTCAGCCTCACCCAACTCCTTCGTTTGTGTCCTGGCAGCATCTCTTCCTCAAAAGCCTGTGGGCCATTCATCAACTTCAACACCACCTGGGAGGTGGTCCCTAGCATGGTGGGCACTTTACCTAGCTCGCTGCAGTCCCTGCTCCATGGCGTCATGTCCGAAGCCTTCGCAGTGCCTTTCTTCATGATCATCTGGTGAGTGAGAACCCCCTGGACCCCTGTGAGTATTTCCCACTGAGGCCCGTGGGCTGCTCTCCACGGGGGAGTGGGAGCTCATCTGCTGCCCTTGATCTGTTACTGAGCCTCTCTGAGCCTTACTTTCCCATCTCTAAAATGGGCACAACAATAGTAATTCTTTCAGAGGGTCATCGAAGGGCTGGCCGAGTGGCGCGGTGGTTAAGCGCTGGCCTGGGAAGCCAGCGCCCCCGGTTCGGTTCCACATATGAGGGCCGGTGTCACTGCCCTCAAAACAAAAAAAAAAACAACAACAGAGGGTCATCGAGCAGGGTCAGTAAGATCCCACATGTAAGCACTTTACCCAATGCCTGTCATAAAAACCCAATAAATATTACCTATTATTCCTATTACTGACTATTCACAAAATCACTTGCTCTTTTAAAAAGGAGCTGATTACTGGGCAGAGAGATTCCGAGATGAGGAGCATGCACTTGAACCCTGACTCTACCATGAATAAGTTGTGTGGCCTTAGGTCATCCCACATCCTCTCTGAGCCTCAGTTTCCTTACCTGGAAAATGGGGATAAGAATGGCCTGTACCTCATAAGGTTTTGAGAAGAAGGAATGTGGTGATGGTCTGTGATTCCAATGGCCCTCATTTCCTCAGCCCCATCTGGGGAGATTGGATAGGAAGCCACCTCCGCTTCATGGAATGAGCTTACCTGCTGTTTGCCTGGGGCCTTGCCCTCCACTCAACCCGCTCCCCAAATATAGTAACTTCAACCTCCTCCATGTGAGATCTGGGGCTGCACAGACAACAGGAGTCATTGCTAATTGCTTTTATTAAAAATTGTATTATCTTAGGCTTGGGTGTTACTGGATTATCCCCATTGTACAGATGAAGAAACTGAGGCCAAAGAGATTCCACAGGGTTCATCACAGCCAGTTCAGGCCGAGCTGAACTGACTTTCTGGACCATCTCCTTGTCTTTGCCTGACACGTTGCATGTGCCAGGGGGAACATCAACAACTTTTACTATTAACTTTAAAAAGCAAGGCATACCTCCATCTCTTGGGGAGCTGCCACTACCAAATAAAAATTCTCTGGATGTTTCTGGTGCCCTCTGCTTGCGAGAGATGTGGGTTGTCTTTTTCTAGCAAAGGTAAAACTGTTCCAGGGAAAACGTGGCGGGTGTTTTTGTAGTGGCCTTCACACGCTGCAAACCCCCCAGTGACCTCTACACCTTGTGTTGCAGCCTCGTTATGTTTTATTTCATCGCCCTGGCCGGGGCACACAAGCGGGTGGTCATCCAGCTCCGAGAGCAGCTGTCCCTGGTAAGGAACCACGCAGGCCCCGAGGGTCTCACGGCTGGGGACATTGACCCAGGACCCCTGATGAAAAGTGGCACTTTTCCCAGGAACGCCGTGGCCCCCCTCTTACCACCACTCCCCCAAAACTCTACCTTCAGGCCGGGCCTCCGCCAGCGTCATTCATTCATTCACTAACTCATTCCTTCCTTCCTCGTATATATTGAGCATTATCTATGCCTCATTCTGGCCTGGGTTACAGTGGTGAAGAGGGGAGACAACACTGTTAAAGAAAAAAGATAAATTCTGATAGCGATAACTGCTATGAAGAGAACAGAAACAAGGTAGTTAGAGAGACAAGTGGGCCCTCTGCTGGTGTAGGTGGTGGCCACCGGAGGTCTCTGAGGAGGTGACGTTGTATAGCCAGAAGGAGCCGATGATGGGAGGTCTTGAGGATGAGAGTAACAGGCAGAGGCAATAGTGAGGGGATGAGCCGGGCCCTGCTGGGGGCCAGGAGGGCGGGCGGTGTGGCTGAGGAGGCAACAGGATGCTGGGATAGCAGCCCGGGTCCCAGCACAGCCTGAGGGCTCTGGTCAGAGGTTTGGGTGCATTTCTGAGCATGATAGGAAGCCATTGGCGCGTGTGAAGTACAAGCCTGATGAACATTTTTAAAAGATTATTGGCCGAAGGGGGCCGGCCGAGTGGCGCCGTAGTTAAGCGCTGGCTTCGGAAGCCAGAAGCCCCGGTTCAGTCCCACATATGAGGGCCAGTGACACTGCCCTCAAATAAATAAATAAATAAATAAATAAAAGATTATTAGCCGGGCCGGCCGAGTGGCTTAGTTGGTTAAGAGCTCGCTCAAGAGTGTGGGCTGAGCTCTGAGCAACAGCAGTTCGATGCCCAGCCTGAGTTGCCGCTGAGCTACCAGCAGATGGCAGGATGGCTCAGCTAAAAAAAAAAAAAAAAAAAAGTTTATTGGCTGTTCTGTGGACAAGGGGCTGTGAAGGTGGCAAGAGTGAAAGAGGCAAGTTGGTTTGGAGGCCATTACAATCGCCCAATGTTTAGGATTCTTGGCCTCGAGTCAGATAGGTAATTTATTAGGCCGAAATGATGATATTTGTTTCCAAATATACTGAATGTGTCCTTGAACCTTTTTCTTTTTTTAGGAAAGCCGTGACAAGCGTTATCTAATCCAGAAACTAACAGAAGCCCAGGGGGATGTGAGGCAGTGACTAGGCCAGTGGTGAAGATACTGCTGCGTGTTGCATAGAAGTTGACTTAGTGACCTGCCGAGCCTACAAAGCCCACCTGGGTTTTGAGGGAAATGTTTAAAAATATTTTTTTTCTGGAGTTCAGGCCTTTCCTGAAGGTGCGTGCAGCTCCAGTGGCCATGTTTACACAACGCAGCCCCTTCTTAGGGCTTTAGTGACTTAGAAAAGTAGGTTCAAAACCAAGTCTCTGCCTGTTGACCAGCCACTCAGTGACTCTACCAAATAAAACTGACTTATGAAGCCGTTAAAGCTTTTACACCACATATGGAGGAGACCTTTTATATTTGTAAAAGCTTCTATGTGTCATCTTAAGGTCAGCTCTAGGGGCCAGCCATTCATGAGGCTGTTTCTAGGGGTGTAGGCTCAGAAGTGTAGCTTAAGAAGCAGTAGTTACTCTTTCAACGGTTCTGCAGACTTAAAATGAAACCTGATTAATGAAGAGAAAGCCTTGAGCCATGATTTTTGGATCAGACGGTGGAAACATGGAGGAGGATGGTTATGTAAATTCAGCGACTTGATGGTAATGAGAGAGGGAACAGCCGTTCCTGCTGTGTAACTCTCCAAATGGCCTAGGCGAAGCCTTCTGAGGAGAAGGATTGTTACAGGATGGTGGCATTGATTCGTCAGCAGCCATTTTGCTGCCACCTTATTACTCAGGGGAAAGCTGCCTTCAAGGGGCTGGATATTCACAAGCCTTCAGTTGCCTGCCAGGGCTGCCTTCGGAGACGTGGCAGAAGGTCCTGTGCCATCAACATGAAGAGCCAGACAAAGTGTGTGTCTCACTCTTCCAAATGCCATTTCCCTTCCTGCACTGAGGTCTCGATTTCTGAAGGACACTCATTTCAGAGCCAGGCTGGACAGGGCTGTGGAGTATTTATTTGAGTCGTGGGTTTCTGTGCATAAGTGTTTTGGGGATGTGCGTTGTAGGTCAGCCTGTCCCAGTGGACCAAACTAGATTAAATATTGGTTTCTTAAATACACATATCCATATTTTAAGGGTTATTGTTGGTTTTCTTGTGCTTAACATTTTAAATGCACATGCCTTTATCAAACATGCAATTTCAAGATTTCTGTTACAGTAAAAACTGTATGCAATAAATACCTCATCATAAGCTTACCGAAATCAATAGCTCAAACCTTTTACTGTGAGCCTAAGTTATTGTTTAATATAGTCAGCTTTCATTTTTATGTCTTCAGAATCATTTTCAAAGTACTTGAGTTTTGTAATGGACCGTGGGAGGCTTCCTTCCTTCCACTGGCTCTAAACCTCTCCCGGGGTGCCCTGGAATTTCACGCTGGGTGCAGGTTTTAGAAAGCTCCTGCACCCCCCCCCCATTACTGAAAAATGATTGGCTCTTTGGTTTGAGGTGCAAAGCAAGCGTATTACCGTAGCTTACACATGTCTATGTACTTGTCCCTTTGCCAGACCATTTTCTTTTCTTTCACAAAGTTAGCATTAATGGAATATTTTTGTACCTTTGAGACCACTAAGCTTTTCAAGGTTTTTCTGTCTTGTTAAAGTGTGTGACTTTTTTTTTTTTTGGGGGGGGGTTGTACATCTACCTTTCTTGTGAGCAGCAGGTAGGACCCTTTCAGAAATAGCTAAAAAAAAAAAAAATTTACAAAAGGAGGGATTCGGTGAAGCTACCCTTGGGATCTCATACATATATGCTGCAGCAAGAAGAGGACACCAAAGTCCATGAAGAGCGAGGCCACAAAGATGAGGAGCTCTTTGTAGATGTCCCAAGTGAACTTGGTGGAGGTGACCTCATAAACTACTAGGTAGTGAAAAACATGCCAATGGCCAGCAGCACCACAGCCCGATGGGAGAAGACAGCCGGTTCACTGGGCTGGTGTGTCTGCTCATGGCCATCAGCTCCATCTGGCTGGATGCTCAAGGGTTATGACTTTCTCAGTCTAACAACTAGCATCATGGAATTCTGAGTGAACAAAAGTTCATACCACCCTCACTTTTTAAAAATTATAATTGTTGGCATGTCTGCCTGGTATATTTGTATAATGTTTTCACCTTCATGTTTCTGAGGACAATCAGGTTTTCTTTCTCTCTCTCATTGTGTGTGTGTGTGTGTGTGTGTGTGTGTCTGTGTGTGTGTCTGTGTGTGTGTGTGTGTGTTAGAAGCTCTGTTTTTCTTTCCCCATTATAAAACTGATACTGAAATGTGCTAATGTATTTGTTGTAGCTAAATGCTGCTAATTTGCATACCCCTACTTAAACGTTTTTACATATTTTGATAACTTGAATAACTTCAAGTGATGTCTGTATAATTGTTTAAGTGCGGCTCTCACTAACCAATGTGCATTAAAACTACTGATTAAACAGTCTTGAAGGTTTTGTGTTTTTTTTTGTGTGATTGTGTATATTTGAATCCATGGAGGTTCCTTGTCAGCAAATAAGTAATCAGGGAAAACTCTAACAGTTTGTAAAGTCGCTCTTAGCCGTTCCCTAGAATCAGAGAGAAGAAAGAAATGTTTAGTTATCATCCAAGGGTGTAAAGTAGAAAAATGAAAGCCCCCTTTCTCATAATCCCAACCCTCTGAAGTTACCTGTATTAAACCTTTTGTTATATATGTATATATCCTTCCAGCTATGCATTTTTGATTTTTTGCCCTGACACACATACGTTGCACATTCAAAAACTTATTTCTGTTGGATAGATCCCCAGAAACAGGATGGCTATATCAGTGGATATGCATTTTTAAAACTTCCAACAAAAATTTTTTTCTTACAACTTCATTTGTACATTCACAGCAAAATTGAGAGGGGGGTCCAAAGATGTCCCATATCCCCACTGGCCCCACATGCACAGCCTCCCCACTGTCAGCATCCCCATCAGAGTGGTACCTTTCTTACAGCTGATGAATCTCCATTGACACACTGGCTATGCACTTTGAAAAGTAGGGTATATATTGCTAAATCTCCCCTCCTCACCCCATCCCCCAAGAAACCAATTTGCACCAATATAAGCTCACATTAATAGTAATGTGGACACAAAAATAATGATACATGGTCTCTGTAGGAAATCTGAAAAATAGATAAAAAGGACTAAAAAGAAATTTTTAAGTTGTCTGTCAGCCCCAACACCTAGAGAGAACACTATTGGCCACGTGGTGAATTTAATTTTCGCATGTAATTTTTACTATTTTAGAGTGGATGTAGGATCCAAATAGTGAGAAGTCTTCCACGTTGGTAAAGCAGAAAGTACGATGATTTTGCCAATAAATAATTCCCTCATGGTTCCCTTTCCCAGGCATTTAGGTGAGCTCTTGACCCTTGCATCTTTGAAAGAACAAGTTCGCATTCTTATCTCCATGGTAACCCAAGGCTCCTTCACTCTGTCGCGCTTCTGAGTGAGTGATAGTAACCACATCCAATAGCATCTTCGCGTGTGCCGCTTCCACCCAATCGAGGGGAAGTAGGGCGTGTCCACCACTGCAAGTGCGGGCAGCGTCCTCCTTACGTCTTTCGTGCGTCATCAGTCTGTGCCCGGGGCAAGTGTGGCGCGCTTCGCTCAAAGGAGTGGTGGGTCTGTTGTCGCCATGAGCTGCGCCGCGGCGATGGCGTCTCGCTCCCTGTGGCGGCTGCGTCCGGGCCCCCCACGGCCCCTCTCAGGTAAGCGGGGAGCACCCTCCTTGGGGCCGGCGAGCCGGGGGAAGTTTCGCCTGGCGTTTGGGCCGCAGAGGTCACGGGGGCGACCTATAAACGTCACAGGGCTGCGACGGCGACGGAAACCCTGGTGCAGGCGGCGCGTGGGGGACTCTGGAATGAGCAGCTGGAATGCGGGGCCACACTCTGGGGCGGCTCCTGTGTGGCCGGCGTTGCGGGCTGGAGACAGGTGGCGACCTTGAAAGTTCAGTGTCCCAGGGGTGTCTGGGTTGCTCTCCCTCTGTGGTCACGGGGCCACCAGCGCCCGCGCACCCCCGTCCCCGAGCTTGCTGGAAATGCAGATTCTCAGGCCCCTGCCCTAGACGTGCCGGGGTCACAGAATCGGTAGCATTTTCACAAGCCCATGGAATGATTCGCATATGTCAGACCACAGGGACCCGTTGTCTGAAGGCCCAGAAACTTGAACGCCCTCCACTTCTTGGTGTCCAGTTCCTGGACTCCATGCAGGTTCTTGGTCCAAATCACACCCAGTGGGATGGCGCAGATGGTGCAGAACTGGGGCACCAGGCTTCAGACCCCATGTCCACGTTCCTGGGTGTAGAGTGAGGCGTTTAAAACCCCACCTGGCCAACAAGTTCAAATGCAGAACCACCCCGAGTTCTAACAGACCTACCCCATCACCTTGTGTCCAAAGCACTCAGGTCTTCAATGTAAACATTACAGAGGTGTCCAAAATGACTTTCTGGGTGTTGAATTTAGCTTCCACGAAAAGATGTATCTATGCAAGACGTACTAGCCTTGGGACACATCTCAAGATGGGACCAGCACAGGTTAAAGTTCACATTACAAACTAAACGGTCTCCCTCGGTCTCCATTTCCATATATGCAAAATGGGGTGATAACACCTCACATGCCTGGACACACTACAAAACGCTTCTCTTAGGAAAAACCTTTGGGATGCCCTCATACAAGGCTCAGAGAATAAATCAAGGTGTTACCATTAGATTGTTAAAGAGATTATCAAATCTATCCTAAAGAGTTTACATTTTGTAGGCAAGAAGCATTTGGTTGCATACCATAATGTAACTCTTGAGTACCAAGAGCTTGGTGACCTGCTATAATGAGATGACACCCGAGTTCTGAGGGTCAGTTCTCAGCATCAGCTGCCCTTGGGTGCGGGCATTTGAAGGGAACGTAAATCTATGGTTCTCAGCCTTGGCTGCAGAGAAGACCCTTGCACAGAGCTTTGCAAAAACATCAGGGCCCCTCTCCCAAAGATCTGCTGGGGAGGAGCATCCATGGTTTAGAAAGCTCCCTCCGAGGGTCTGTGCAGCAGGGCTGGGAAGGAAGTGCGCCAGGAGGGAGTGGGTGAACTTGAAAACCACACCCATCTAGAGGCAGTTGCCACATTAACTGCTGGGAAGAAGACAGGCTCAGAATTTCCAGATCTTCATGCACTTAAAGTGAAGCCAGAAATCCAGAGCTTTCGATAAAAATCTTCTGTGTTCAGTTTTGGTACCTAATTCACTTTTTAAAAAGAACACACTGCAGGTTAAACAGAATAAATACGCTGATGGGCATATGTGAACCTGTGGGGAACTCATCTGTGCCCTTTGTGCTAAGGTGCCCCTTCTGCCTGTAAAAGGAAACGTCTCAATCTTACCTGAGAGTAACGAAGAATAAATGCTTGCATTGCAGCTTATGGAAGAAGGGTCAGTGTCAGGTTTTGCAGTTCAGGAATGCTCTCGGGCAATATCAATCGGGCAGCTGTGCACCGAATACTCCGGGTGGATCACGCAGGGGAATACGGAGCGAACCGCATCTACGCGGGCCAGATGGCCGTCCTGGGGCGGTCGAGTGTCGGGCCGGTCATTCAGGTGAGCGCTGCTTTCTCTCTCAGCCTGGTCTACTGAATGGGGAGGGGGCCGGGGAAGACCCAGAGGCCTTCAGGGAATGAGTCACATTAGGCCTGGCATTCTCAAGCGACCTACTGTTGTCCCCAAGAGAGTGAAAATTGGATATTGGGGACGGGGCAGGGAAAAGAATATTGTGTATGGAACCAGATAGACATGTTGCACATAAACAGATACACGGTGTATCTGTAGTAGTAAGATTTCATGGTGGGGGCAGGTGATAATGAAAAAGGGGTTGGGAGGCGCCACATTTGATGAACGTAGCAGTTGCAGAGAGGCTGAGGTCCTGCCCCCAGTGGAGGTATTTTATACTGAGATGCAGAGGGAGGGGCCTGGGCTTTGTAGTCACACTGACCTGGTTTCACATTCCAACTCTTCCCACCTCCTACCTACGTGACCTTGGGGAAGTCGCATGACTTCTGGGTCTCCATTTCCATATCTGCAAAATGGACTGATAACGCTTACCTCATTGGGTTTTGGTGAGGAATAAATGAGCTGCTGTAGAGCAGGTAATACCATCCCTGGCATGTAATAGACACCCAGCACAAGTTAAATTGTCTGCTCTGAGTCGTAGGAAAAGTTACTTAACCTCTCTGTGCCTCATGTTCTTTATCTGTGTAATGGGGATAATGATAGTTTGTCCTTCACAGAGCAGTTGTGCAGCCTAAGTAAGCTGCCCACATGAAGCTGTTTGACAGCGCCTGGCACTGGAAGTGCCATTTGTTAGCTAGTACTATCACCACCACCCCACTTCTCCTTTGTGGTAAATGATACATGCTAGCAATCTGGAAGGAAACTCCACAAATAGCTAATAATAGCTAATAGTTGCACTACACAATAGCTAAATATGCCCTCCTGATTTGGAAATGAGCTAAACATCTCATTCCTCCGGGGCTTGTCCTATAACAGGCATGTTGTGGGTCTGAGGGCTTCGGCCAGAACCATGGTTCATGACAGGGCACATAGCTTCTTTGGGATATATCAGGCGGCCTCTATAGAATGCTGACATGTCCTCATTGTTATGTTTCTTACAGAAAATGTGGGATCAAGAAAAGGACCACTTGAAAAAGTTCAACGAGTTGATGGTTACATTCAGGGTCCGGCCGACGGTTCTGATGCCCTTTTGGAACGTGGTGGGGTTTGCACTGGGTGTGTGTCTGTGCAGAAGAGCTTATGGGAGCAGAGGGGTCTGACATGATTAAATCGTTTAGGTTTCACTTCACAGTTCTTGCTTAATATTTTTCTAAAGTTAAATTGACTTATTTTTTTCACTTAAATTTATTTAAGATAGAATCTTAAAATCATAGTTTTATAATAGAAGGTACAACAAGAATAATTAAAGGGGGAGGGAGGGAAGCTAGAGTAATTCAGTTGTAGCCTGATAAATGTGCTCTGATAAAAAGGTTCTAAACCTGAGCTTTACTCACCCTTAAAGAGGGAGACAGTAAATGGTACAGGCGAGTGAGAAACATACTCCAAACGATAACTTTCTCCTTGTGTAACCAGAAGTCTTTGAAAAGAGCGTTCTCACTGTGTGGTTCAAGGTTTCACACTGTGACCTGGTGCCACCTAGGACAGTGGTTTTCAGCATGGGCAAGCTGCTCCCAGGGACACTAGCAAAAATCTAGAGACCTTTTTAGTGTCCCGTCTGGGGACGCCACCGGCCTCTAGTGGATAGAAGCCAGGCATGCTGCTAAACATGGCAGCCCCCACAGCAAGGCTTTATCCAGCCCGAAGTTTCCAGTGCCAGGCTGACAGGCCCTGGCCTGCCGTGATCTCCCTTACAAGTGTATCAGTGCCATCCTCTACTGCTCGGGTTTGACCATTCCAGGTGCGGGAACCGCCCTGCTTGGGAAGGAGGGTGCGATGGCATGCACTGTGGCTGTGGAGGAATCTATCGCACATCACTACAACAACCAGATCAGGACCCTGATGGAGGAGGACCCCGAAAAGTATGAGGAGCTGCTTCAGGTGTGTGGCTGTACTCTGGGGAGGGCTGGTGAAGGGCACAGGGCAGACAGCAGCTTGGTAAGAAGAGAAAAGGAGAATGTGAGGGACCCTCGAAGTCTAGGCAAGCGCACTGAGGCACAAAGAGCTGAAGCCATGTGTCCTGGTCACACTCTCAGGCAGAGCCAGGACTAGAACCCATGTCTTCTGAGCCTGGGCCTGCATTCCCTCCACTTCTGCGTTATTGGTAGATCTGAGCAAATGCTGCAAGCACGAACCCTTCAGATCAAACACATTTAACTGAGATTCCCTCAGTTAAGGCTCCACAGCAGATAAGGGAACTGGTTCCTTTTTTAAAATCGGGCGTTGGAAGGCTGGCTAAGTGGCTCAGTTGGTTAAGAGCTCGCTCAAGAGTGCGAGCTGAGCTCTGAGCAACAGCAGTTCGATGCCTAGCAGTTCGGTGCCTAGCCTGAGCTGAACTGCTGTTGAGCTGCCAACAGGTGGCAGGATGGCTCAGCTAAAAAAAAGAAAGAAAAGAAATCCGGGGTTGGTAAACTATGGGTTGTGGCCACACACTTGTTTCTGTAAAGCTTTGTCGGGACACAGCCACACCGATGTATTTACATGTCAGTGGCTGCTGTCCCCTCTACAGTGGCAGAGTCGAGTAGCGTCGAGCAGCTGCGATGGGGACCCCACAGCTTACAAGCTTGCCTGCCGCTATATAAGACAATTGCTGTATTAGACAATCGCAGAAGGCTTTAGCCTCCAAAAAAGCCAGAACAGCAGGAGAGTTGGGGAGAGTTGGGGTGCTGACTTGCTTCGATTTCTTTAACAAGGTGATAAAGAAATTTCGGGATGAAGAGCTGGAGCACCATGACATAGGCCTGGAACACGATGCGGAACTGGTGAGCCCTGCCTTTGCTATTCCCGTGTGGCGCTCTGGGCGTGTCCTTGGAAAGAAAGGTGGAGGGGCAGGGAGGCTTCTGTTCCCAGAAAAATCGATTTCCATGTGACTGCCAAAGACAGAAAGCCCCTGCAGTGCACACCTTTGGCAAAAGCAAGCAAATGCTTTGCTCCCAGTTGGGAATGTCGTTTCTTGCTGCCTCCCTCATCCTGTTCCCTAGCGGCTTCATTTCCCGCCTGGGGAGAAACCAGACTGCTCGTGCTTTCGCAGTAGTGGAAGCATTCTCATTTTTTAAATAGTTTTCTTTTTTCCCCCCAAATCAAAATGAATTGTTCCTTAGCTCTTATTTCCTCCCAGAGAAGTCCCAGCCGTGCCATGCCAGGCCTGTATCCCACAACTAACAGTGACCATGGAACGTGTTTTTTTTTGTTTGCTCATTGTTAACAGGCTCCAGCTTATGCCGTTTTGAAGAGGGTTATCCAGGCCGGATGCAGCGCCGCGATATATTTATCAGAAAGATTTTAAGGTATGTCCACTTTTCACTGTCTATGAAAGATGATAGTACAATCACAGGTGACATTGGCAGAAAAGGAAATGTACAGTGATTGTGACGGAGCAAGGGTTCGGTGCCCGATGCGCATGCGTAGAAGCCAATGCTGTGACCTCGGGCTTTCGAGAAAAGAAAAGGCTTTATTGCGAGGCCCACCGGCAGTGAGACAGGAGGCAAGGCTCACATCTGTCTCCACGACCCAGGGTTTTCGGGCTCCGTGTAAAGGAAGAAGTGGGGAAGCTGTGCATATTCTGTGGTGTTCCACTGACTCAGCATAATGAGAGCCTAGTTTGATGGTGTTTGAAAATCATGCCTTCGCGTGCGTTGCATGTTTGAATTTGGGGGTGGGGCGTTTAGTCCGTAGTCTGCGGTTGATTTTGACCCGTTGACGTTACAAGGTTATTATAGGGCGAGTACTTTTCTCTAGTGCGTGTCCAACTGTGAGACTCCGTGACCTGTGGCCTTGTTTTTTTATCTCTGAAAAACAACTTGGCATCTCGTTAGAAACAGGACGAGGCCTGGTTAGGCCGGTTCTGAGGTTACATTATTGTTATGTGAATTTTGTTAATAAACTGCGAGAGTTTTGTTTTTATTAATAAAGCTCTCCAGCATTTTCTCTGTGCTGCTTTAAGCCTTAATAAGGCTGACAGTTCACCAGGTGTATTCACATTACAGCAAACGAAGCTGGTCCTTGTTTGGTCGGCAGCTAATTTTTTCCTACAACACCAAGGATGCATCAACATTAGGAAAGTAACAGGAATCTAAGAGAAGAATTATTGAGTTTACTGGTAAAAGGTAATTTAAAGCGCAGGGGTGTTTAATATTAACAAAGCAAGATGGTCAAGTTCATCAAGTAAGTGGAAGACTGCCATTGTTTCTATTTTGAACTGTGGATTGAGGACAGGTTACTTCCATCAGAGAATATACTAAGTTGTGGATTATTTGTGAAGTTGCATTATAATCATTTCCTTCAGGTCTGTTATCAAAAGAATGAACCAACATTGTGTAAAGTTTTCATAGTTTGTTGAAATCTTTTATGATTTGCAAATTTTCCCATAATTTATGAAAAACCTCGGTCACTGGTTCTCCTCCCTGACTGCACCTTAGAATGTCCTGAGGAGGTTTTTAAAAATTGTGAGATCGTAAACCAAAGATACTGGATCGGAATGGCTTCCAGTGGCCTCCAGGTGATTCCAGTGTGAGTCCGCACTGGGCCCCCTCACCCCCCGGCTCCAGCGTGCAAAGTCAGCGCCTTGTGGTGAAGAGCCGCATCACTGAGGCTGTGCCACCCACCGGCGCCCCAGGTTTGATCAGCTCCGTATGGCGGCGTGCGACCTGCCTCGGTGGGGTCCAGTTCTGAAGGACAGTGGGCGCCGCCATAGTGTGGATTAGTCCTCTTGCCAAACCAAGAGTGAATTTGACGAGCTCAGGTTAGTCAGTCTTATGGTAATAACTGCAATAAATTAAACCTGGAGAGGACAGTCAGCAAGCATTCGAGTTACAAACGGTCATCTGGGGTGTGGTTTAGTGTCGTTGCTGAACAGCCGAGTTTCTTCCTACACAGCGACTGCCTGATGTCTGTGTGACTTTATACGTGTGCTTTGTGTGTCTTTCCTATATAAGACCATGAGTTTCTTGAGGGTGAAACATCTTTTCCAGGTCCCGGTACACTGTAGGTGCCCATTTAAAGGAAGGGAGATGAGAAGGAGGGCAGGAGAAGGAAAAGGAAGGGAGGGAAGGATCGGCGTGGTTTCAGCAGCTGCGGGACTGCCGTGGAAGCGGCCTCCTGGCCCTTCTCCCTCTCCTCTGGATGCGCGGAGATCCGGGCGGAGGTCCTGGCCCTGTCTGTCTGTCCGTCATCCCACCGTGGGGCTGATTCCTTCACAGGTGTATCTCCACCCCAGAGTTCTCATTGTCAAAGATCCCACCTTCCTACCCAACCCCTCTGCTTGGAAGTGGAGGAGAATCTCAAGGTCCGCCTGCCCCACGCTGAGCTTGCCTCCCTCCCTGCTTCCCCAGGTTGTCCCCATCACAGTGAAGGGCAGCTCCATCCCCTGGCTCTCAGGCTGAAATCTCTGTGGACTCACCTTGGACACCTGCCTCCATTCCACTCCCATCCAGGTGACCCGGCGGCCATTCTGTGGGCTCCGCCAAACCCTTTCCACTGCCTTCACTGCTGCCATGGGCCCTGCCTCCCTCCTCCCTCACCTGCGTTATGTGAGAAGCCTCCGAACCCCACTTCCTGCCTTACCCTCGTCCTCCCACAGTCCATTCTCAACCCAGCGGGCAGGGTGACCCTTGGAACTGGAAGCCAGACCATGTCCGTTCTCAGCTCAGAACCTCCCAGTGGCTTTTCGCAGTTTTCTCAGACTGAATGTCCAAGTCTGTAAAATGGTTTAGGGGACCCTGCGTGGACCCATCCCCTCCCCCCTCTGCTCCCGCCTGCAGGCCCGCTCCTGCCTGGTGGTCTTGGCAGTGGCTGCCCTCCCTGGAACAGTTTTTCCCAGATAGCCATATCGTCAAGTCCCTCAGCAGCTCCTAAGGTTTTGCTCAAATGTCACCTTTTCAAGGGGCCCACCCTGACCACCTTTTTCACAATTGCAGACCCCACCCGCCTGTTCCACTCCGTGCTTTTTCCCTCCATCATACTTACCTCCGTCTAGTATATAATGTACTTACTTGTTAGGTTTCTTGTCTGTTTCTCCCTGCAAGAATGTAAGCTCTGTGGCGCAGGAATCCTTGATTTAATTACTGACACATAATAGGTTCTCAATAGAAGACCAGTGCTCTAACCCCTGAGCTATGGAGCCTACTGCAGTAGGTTCTCAATACATAGTTATTGATGGCAATGAATGAAGAAATAGTACTCCATTGTTAGAAATCATTTTCATATAACTGATAATTCAGGACTGCTCCTGTGTGCTGCTCAGCAAAATTTAGCGGACATTTATTGTGAGGATGCTACCAAGCCAGGCTGGGCCCCTCGGCCCCTGGTCTGTACAAATTGTTTTACCATAAAACTCAAACTCTTCCAGCCAGGGGAGGAAAAAAAAGAAAGAGTGAAAGAAAAAATTCTACCAGGAAATCAAAGGAAGGCCATTCTCTGTGCTTTTTGCTGATGATTTAAAAAAAAAAAAAATACAGACTGGATATTCACACAAAAGAATCAGTTTGGACCCTTCACAGCACATACAAAACTTAACTCAAAATGGACTGAAAATCTAAATGTTGATGCTAAAACTCTAAAGCTCTTAGAAGAAGACATAGGAGTAAATCTATGCAATCTTGGATTAGGCAGCTGCTTCTTAGATATGACACCAAAAGCACATGCAACAACAACAAAAAATAGATAAATTGGACTTCGTCAAAATTAAAACTTTCATGCTTTGAAGGACACAATATGTCAAGAGTGAAAGACAACTCACAGAATGGGAGAAAATATTTGCAAATCATACATCTGCTAAGGGATTTGTAGAGAATATGTAGGGAACTCTTACAGCTCAACTGTAAGACAAATAGCCCAGTTAAAACCAGGCAAAGGATTTGCATAGACATGGCTCCAGAGAAGACCTACAAATGGCCAATAAGCACATGAAAAGGCGCTCAACATCATTAACCATTAGAGAAAACACAATGAGATCCCACTTGCCACCCACTAGGCTGGCCATCATCAAAAAGACAATAAATCAAAAAGAAAATAAGAAACGTTATTGAGGATGTGGAGAAAGTGGAATTCTCACACCGCTGGTGGACATGTAAAATGTTGGAGCCCCTTTGGAAAATGGTCTGGCAGTTCCTCAGACAGTTCAACAGAAATAGTGGTCATAGAATTAATGACATGACATAGTAACTCTTCTCCAACGTATATACCCAAAGGGGATGGAAAAGGTATGTTCAAACATACTCGTGCATGAATATTCATAGCAACATCACCCATAAGAGCCAAAAAGTGGGAACGACCGAGATGTCCATTAGCTGATGAATGGATAACCAAAATGTGGCATATCCATGCAATGGGATATTATTATTCAGCCATAAAAAGGAGTGAGGTACTGAGACATGCCACAACACGGATGGACTTAAAAACCATGGTGCTTGGGTACCAAGTTTCAGTCTGGAAAGATGAAAGTGGTTCTGGAGGGGGATGGCGGTGACGGTCACACACCAATGTCTGTAAGGCCACTGAGCTCGACGCAGAAATGGTTAAGAGGGCAAATTTTATGTTATATATATTTTACCACAATAGTAATAAAAATAATTATGCGACAGTGAAGGAAGCCAGCCACAAAAGGCCACATATTGTATGATTCCATTTCTACAAGATGTCCAGAACAGGCCAATCCACAGACACAGAAAATAGCCCTGTTGCCTGGGCCTGCAAGGGATGGGGAGAATGGGGAGTAACTGCCGATGGACTCGGGGTTTCTTTCTCGGGCGATGAGTGTTCTAGAATTAGATGGTGATAATTGCACAGCCTTGTGAATACACTGAAAACCACTGAATCGTACACTTTTAATCTTATGGTATGTGAATCCTAGCAATAAAGCAATACAGGACTTAGAGTATTAGGCTGTATTTGAAAGTGAATTTCTAACCAGGCTGTTGAATGGGGAAATACTTTCTCTATTGGACCATCCTTCAATCCAGCAGAGCACCTGGAAGCCTTGACCTGAGATGCTGGTGCTGTTTGTTGCCCTCCTGTATTGAAGCTGCTTTTGGAAGCATTGCAGCCTGGAGTCATAGGCATATGAGGCACTTGGTACAATCCTTATTAAAAGCCCAGAGTTGCTGCTGTTTGTTTAGCATCCCTTTCGGAATCAATGCCTAATGTCTTGTGCTTCCGAGAGCTTCCAGAACAAGTTCAGAGATTTTCTGAGTCCCCCTCTGATTGTTTTTTATTTCATTAAGCTGCTTGTCGTGTATTAACAAGGTAACCTTGTCTGCCCCTTACTTTATGGCTCTGACCTTTCAGGGGAAATGTGATTTTAAAATTGGACACCACCCAAAGATGATGCCAGGATGACAAAGGATATTATTCTTGCAAGCAGTACAGCTCCAAAGACATGATCTGAGCTATTGTTCTTTGCATGTGTTTGATTCCCTCTCTACTCAATGTGGTCCCGGGACCACCAGTGGTGGTGTCACCTGGGACCATGTGGAAATACAGAACTTGGGGCTCCTCCCCAGACCTGTTAAATCCCAATATGCATTTTAACAAGATATTGTGGCTTTCAAGTATGTCCACAAATTCCTTGGTACTCCTCTGTTCAGTGGAACCTAATTCTCCTCGCCTTGAGTGTGGGCTGTCCTTAGTGACTTGTTTCTAACACACAGAATGTAGTGGAAATGATGGAGTGTGATTTCCAAGGCTTCTAGGTCATAAAAGACATTGCGGCTCCCACCTTTCTCTCCAGGATCCCTTACCTGGGGGGACAGCCAGCTGCCATGTGGTGAGCACACTCGGCAGTTAATCTGTGGAGAGCGTCACGTGGCTAAGAACTGGGGCCCCCTGTTTTTCCCTCCATCATCTTGGAAGTGGATCCATCAGCCCCAGTCAAGCCTTCGGATGACAGCAGCCTCGTGACGAGACCCAGAGCCACAGTCACCCAGCTAAGTCACGCCTGAATTCCAGACTCAGCAACTGCGTCAGATAATAAATATTTGTGGTTTT
Organism: Aselliscus stoliczkanus; assembly: GCA_033961575.1. Classification (NCBI taxonomy): domain Eukaryota; kingdom Metazoa; phylum Chordata; class Mammalia; order Chiroptera; family Hipposideridae; genus Aselliscus; species Aselliscus stoliczkanus. Next base: position 3,819,116 of record CM066741.1, read on the forward strand.
CAGCTGCAGAGTTTTGGGCTGATTTGTTACACAGCAATCGAAGACAATCATGTAACACTTCCAGGCGATTGGGAAGCACCGAACTAGACCATGAATCCCGGGAGGGCAGAGGCCATCTTAGTCATTTCTCGCTCTTCGGAGCTTAGCACAATGCCTGAAACTCAGACTACATACAAAATGAAGTTGCCCTGTTTCTAAAAACCGGACATGTACACACATGGTGACACAGTCCAACAGTGCTGTAGGTTTTTACAGTCACAAGCAAATCTCCCTGCAGGCCGCTTGTGGATTACCAGAAACCTGACCACTTGCCTTACTTTGTGATTAACTTTTAGCAATCCGTCACATAAGACAGTGCCTTTTTTTCTTTTTCTTTTTTCTATTACTTCCAAAAGTAATGCTTGCCTCAAAATCAAACAATATAACCTGCATATAGGAAAGAAAACAAAAACGAAAGCGCCCCGTAAGCTACCGAGCCCCTTCTTATTTTCTCTTTTCCCCCCATCAGTGGACATTTGGGTTTTTAATAACAGGCTTTGGGGATCTCCAATGCGACAAGGGGACTGCCTCTGAACATAGTTTCCATGGAATTTCAGGGGGGACCCCTTGGGATTCTTAACTCGTTTGGAGATGCCATATCCCCTTGAGACAATGTGAAGTGTGGACCCTCAACCACGGTCTCCTTAAGGCCCCCTTTTTTTTTTTTTTAGAGATGATTGCGATTTTTATTCAATTTGGTATCCTGATTAGGATAAGAGTGGTGAGAAAATTACGCTTTACAAACATTGCATTATTACTACATCATTATGAAATGGCTTTACATTGATTGTATATAGGAAAAAAAATAACATTGGAATTAAGGCAATAACCACAGTGCAAACCAAGCACAATTCCCTGACACAGTCCCTAAGAAAAAGCTCTTGTGAGTGATGGTTGATATTGCTGCATGCAGGTCAGTCACTGCTTTGAAGGATAAGCTTTGAATAGCTTTGTTCACTTAAGAAAATCTCTCCTCCTGGCCCACAATGGCCAGAAGAAGCCTTCGGTGATCTCTGCTCGTGTCACTTGCAGTCATTGTGCCCAGGTTCTTCTGGGACATCTGATTGAACATGTTTTATTTGGACAAAATCGATCTCACTTGGCGTGACCACAATCCTGACCAGGGTGGAGTCATCTGTGCCAGCACTTAAGGTCCTTCTTAAGGCCTGGTTATCCTGGTGGCTTTAGAAGAAAGGAGGACCTTTCCCAGGGGAGAGGAACAAAAGAAACCTTCCCTCCCAGCTGCCCTTTTCTGGCTCTGGCTGAGTACAAAGCACTTCCTGTGGAATATGTTCTCAGAGGTTTAAAGGCCCCCCTTGCCGTTGGGGACGTGTTTCTTCCCACTCTTGCCTCCTGAAATGGCAGCCCTGCAGGGAGGACTGTGACGGAGCAGGACCAGCGCTGAGATCCTGGCAGTGTAGGGAGGCGTGCTCCCGGGCGCCTCAAGGGCAAGGAAGGTCCCCGGCTTCCCACCTGCGGCCACCAGAGGGCACCCTGGCCCCGGACTCCCAAGTCCACGGCAGCTGCACCAACCCAGCTGGTCATTTTCAGAATGTCACAGGGACAGTGTCTGGCAAGGCCAAGCGACTGCTACGTGTTGTGAAAATCGGGCCCCATAATCCCACCTCCTGATCTCCACCCTTGGATGGGAGCGGAGTGTCACACTCTGCACTGGGCCGCTGACTCAGCGTCCTCATCAGGGCCGAGGAATTTTCTTCTTCAGAAAAGAGAACGGGGTGGGGGGACTGTGGGCGATGAATCCCTCCCGCGGTACCACATGGAGAAGCCAGCTTCGGGCACCACGCAGGGTCCAAGTGGCCGCACTGAACCCCTATTCCTAGCTGGCACCTGCCCGGACCCGCCTGGCTCAGCCACACCTTCCTGCCGCCCGCGTGCCCTGTGCTTCTCTGATGAAGGCTCGTCGCCCTTTCAGACCCCCCTCTCTCAGGTGAAGGCATCCCACCCCCTCTCCCGCCCCTGCCCATCCCAGCTTCCTGCGTTGGATTCTGTCACTGCGAGGTGTTTCCCTGCTTTCCTGCTCTGTCTCCAACCTGCCAGCGAGCTTCTCCAAGTCAGGGGCTGTCCCCAGCACCTGGAACTTAGCAGGCCCTCAGTCAACATTTGATAAACGAATCTAAGCTAAAAAAAGAAATAAAATCATGTGGGCTCCTAGGATGGAACAGGATGAGTTGAAACAAGTGATTACAAGTACTGACAGATGATCTGAGCTCAGTGTGAACACACCTGGAAACTTCTGGATGAAAGTATGAAGTGGGGAGGGAGGGTCACCCTGTGAGTGTCCTTCAGTCGTCGTGCCCGTCTGCACCCCACACCCAGCCCGAGCCTGGCAAGCACTGCCCCTGAAACCGTGTCTCGGCCCTTCTCCCTCACGATGCTTTTGACTGATTTGTTGAGAATGTCTCATCACGATACTTGGTTCCCTTTCTTGTGTAAAATCTCAGTTACGATTCCAGTTGTACGGCATTTCCTAATGCGAAAACCTGGATTTCTTTACTAGGCGTGCACATCAGAGTGAATTTGCGAGTAAGAACAAATTACAGCTACCTCTGCCCCTCCCCCCCAGTCCTACCCAAGGAGACGCTGTGGGGCGGGGCCTAAGGGAGGCATATCTTTTAAAAATTCAGACGCGCTTGCTGCACAGTCCTGGTTAAGAGTCACCGCTTTGACTCCACAAGGACGTTATTTTAAATCTGCCCCCGGATGGACACCCCTTCCTGCTTTCCATCCCACTGTCTGGGCCGAGTCAGGGTTTCCATTCTGTACCCTTTTCCTGCACTGTTTTCTGCTAAGATGTGACTTGTTGTTCCGATTTTCCCTAGCCCATTCGGTGTCGTGACAGCTGGAAACATGTTCCAGACCAAGTTGCCTACGTCGGGTGGAAACTGGTGACAGCCAGGCTCCCCGTTCCGCTGGGCGGGGAGCAGCCTTTGGGTGGTGTTTTCCAGGCCTAACTTCCAAATGGCTTTATGGAAACAATAAAAAGTCGCATGGAGATGTCGCCTGTTACACTCACGTGCTGATTCTGTGTGTGTTTAAGTAAGACAACATAGACATAAGGGAGCCCGTTACTCTAAGTGCTAAAGAATTTTAGAACATGACATTCTCAGTCCTCCCTTACGTCATTTAAAGGACACAAAACATCTCAGCTTTGATTCTAAAAGCTGTTAGCTCTGCTAAATGGAAAATCCAGAGGTCACTTTCTTCAGGTATGATTTGACCCCGGAGCTCACACCAGACACCTGGCTTCTGTCTCTCTCTCCTCTCTCTGCTCTTCAGTGTCAAAGTTGGGCCCCCAGTGGCCCCAGTCGCCCTCCTCATGTAGGGCGGCAGAGTAGCTGCACCACTTCCATACATCACCCCCCTCTGTCTTCTGCAGGAGAGAGAGAGAAAACTTGGCTTGCCCAGAATCCACAGCACATGCCCCCCCCTCGCCTCTGGTTTTTCTCCAGTGAGGTCACATTCCTGGCCCTCGACCAGTCGCTGTGGCCCAGGGATTTGTGGTACTCTCATTGGCCAGGCCTGGCCACACGGTTGCTCCTGAGGCTGGTAGAGCGGGGACAATTCCACCCAAGCCACATGGGCCCAGAATGGAGATAGGGATGGGTCCCACAAAGGAAACCAGAGTCCCCTTTGGCTTCCAGGAGAAGGGAGAATGGGTGGGCAGGTAAAAAGGCCCCGAGCCCGGAGTTCATGATGGAGACAGAACTTGAGTGGATATAAATGGGGCAGTGGGTTTGGGATGGGCTGGATCGGGGGGACGTTACTGTAGCACTCCCCTTGAGGCTGGGTGAGGGCCTTGTGGTGACCTGGAGGCAGCATAATCGTATAAAACGTGGTATGAATTCTTGCTCTGCCACTTACCAGGGGTAACCTAACCTCTCTGTGCCCTAATTTACCCACTTGTAAAGTGATCGCACCTCTGTTGTCATGGATGCACCTGAAAACAATATGCTAAGTGGAGGGGGCCAGTCCCAAAGGACCATATATTATATAATTCCATGTACACAGAATGTCCAGAAGAGGCAAATCCATAGAGACAGAAAGGAGGTTAGTGATTACCTAGATTGAGGGGTGATGGGAGTGTTGGGGGTGGTAGCTAAGGGGGTCAGGGTTTCTTTTCAGGAGATTGAAAATGTCCTAAAATGACTCTGGTGATGGTTGCTCAACTCTGTGAATACTAAAAGCCATTGAATTGTGCACATTAAATCACTGAATTGTATGGTGTGTGAATTATGTCTCAAAACTTTTTTCTGAAGGTCATGTGTCGAGTGCTTTGAACAGCGCCTGGCACATGCCCTCCACCTGCCCCATCAGACCCGCATGTCGCAGCAGCCTCCACTGTCACAGGATTTCACCTATGACAGTCCCCTTCATCCTGCCCTCACCTCTCCGAATAGTCCCGTCACTAGACGCCACTCGGCCACCCTCTCTGGGTGCTGCTGGTTCCTGCCAGGACCCTGACTGCATAGAGAGAGCCTCTCCAGAGGGGCAGGATGTGTTGGCTAATCCGTCAGCTGGACACACAAAATTGACTAGTGAATGTCAGTGTTATGTGTCCACTTGACTGGGTCACAGGGTGCCTGCCCATTTGGTTCATCATTATTGTGGCTGTTTTCGTGAGGGTGAGTTCATAGACTGAGTGAAGCACATGTGGGTGGGCCTCAGCCAATCATTTGAAGGTCCAAATAGAACAAAAAGGCTGACCCTCCCGAAAGTAAAGGGAGTTCTTCCTGCCTGACCGCTGAGCTGGGACCTTGGTCTTTTCCTGCCTTCAGACTTGAACCAAACGAAACATTGGTTCTTCCTGGGTCTTGAGCCCGCTGGCTCTTGGAACGCACTCCACCACCTGCACTCCTGGGTTTCCTGCTGGCCCACTGCAGACCCTGGGGCCGAGCAGCCTGTGATCATGTGACCAGTCCTTATACGTTGTCTTTCTCTCTTCATATATATATATGCATCGTATTGGCGAGAACCCTGACCAATACAGTACCTAAAGGAAAAATGAGTCAGTGGTGAGTTTCAGGCTGAATAACTAGGAAAACGATTAACCTACAGGACAGAAATAAGAAAATCATATCAAGCGAAGTGATTGGTTTTGGAAGAAGGTTTCTTTTATTCACCAGCATTTATTAAGCGTTTATTATCCTGTGCCAGGTAAAGTGCCATCCACTGGGGATTAGAAGAGACACCCAGCTGTGTAAACAAACTAGAGGCCCAACTCCCCACTTCTGACTCTTTCTTCAGCCTCACCCACCACATCAAATTAATCTTCAGATCTGTAATTTTACCTCCTCGAATTGCTCTCAGGTCCACTCCCTTGGCGGGAGGTGGGAGGGTGGGGAGGGGGGTGAGATGGGGCTTTCAGTGGGCTCACCATCCCCCATCCTGTTAGAGTCACAGGGTTTTGTAATGATTTCCCTTAAGGAGTGACTACGCCTGGGGGAGGACCGTGTGCCTGTTTAAAGTATTTGAAGAGTTGTTGTATGTGCACATAGGGAACGGAAAGTCATTGGCCTTGATCGGAATATATGGGCATAAATTATATTTCACATTTCCATAAGGAAGGGTGCAGCAAACTATGGGAAGTGCTTGTTAGGGGGACGAGATAGTGTCCAAAGAAAATTACCTGCAATTTTTCTATAAAATACCCTTAGTCAACACAGGGCCTAGAGTAGAGGAAAGATGGGAAAGAAAAAGGGCGTCTCCAGATTGGGGGGAAGACCCCCCCCCCACTTTCCCATTTCCTGCTTCTGGTGCTAGATGAACAGAAATGAAGGAATAAATCACTTTGGAAAAGAGCCCCTGACTTTGGTATTGATTCCTAAGTGGCCCTGAACAAAGCTGGGGATTATTTGGAAGTTATATCAGGTTTTACAAAGTTCAGACCCGTCGCCACTTCCTAAAGATCGGCCACCATCATCTCTTCCCTGATGCCACCGGCTCCAATGTGGGCTCCGTGAAGTCAGCGCTGTCTCCCTCCACGTGGCAACTGGACGTGCCCAGGGGACTATGCCTGGGCCAGTGACATAGAAACAGAAGTTCTTTGGTGGGACTCCCAGGAAAGCTTCTCAGAAACAGGGCGGACTGCTGGAACTGGCTCTTTTTGCCTTCCCCCAAATGTTGCCTTCAGCCTGGGATGTGGAGATGATGGCTGGAACTCCAGCAGCCATTATGAGGAGATAGATCAACATGCACAAAATCACCAGAGTTTTGTGATTTTCCTTGTGTGTACAAGGATATTCGCTTCAGCCTTACTTGGGGTAGCCGAAGATTGTGACCGATCTGAGTACCTGCCAGGAAGGGACCAGCAGAGCAGCTTCCCAGGGATTCAGCCATAGCAGGAGTTACTCAGCAGCCATTAGAAGGAAGGAGGGGCTCTGTATGTTACGATACAGAAAATCGCCAAGATGTACTGTAGTGGGGTTAAACCAAGATGCACGACAGTGTGTATAAGTGTAGCTCGGATCCCAGCTAAGCCACTCGACTAGCCTGATGAACTTTCCATCCTTAGGTCAGGGTCCAGCTGTTATTGTAAATAAAGTTTTATTGGAACACAGCCACACCCTTCGTTTACATGCCGTTGGCTGCTCTCCTGCTCCATTGGCCGACTTGAGTGGTTGCCACAGAATGCCCATGGCCCGCAAAACCTAACGTATTTACTCACTGGCCCTTACAGAAAACATTAGCTGACCACCGGACCTAGGCCTTACTCTCATTGTCTTAAAATAGGTGGAAGAAAACATGACTTGCTTCATAGAGACTGTAAGGATGAAGGAACATAATGAACATAAAAACCACTTAGCACTGATAGCAAACTCTCAATACATGGAGCAGTGATTATGATTTTCTCATAGATTTTAGCCGCCTTTTCCTACAGCAGAAACTTACGTGTAGCTATGTAACCAATGTAAGATTCTTGCAAATCCAAGTGGATTGCTTTAGACATTAGAGCACAGCTTCCAAACCTAGTAAACGTGTGTATGTGTGGGAGGGGGGCCGGGGTGGGGGTGTCTGCGTGTGTGTTGGGCGGATGTTGGCATCTAGTGAAGGGAGGAGAAACGAAAGGTTAAGCATCGACAACAGGTCCCTGAAACATCGTTTTGTTCAGTGTCTTTTCGTTGCAACGATGATGAGGTGCTGTAGGAACTCATCTCTTGTTTATATCAATTAGCCTGATGTCGTTTCGCTTAAAGTCACAGGACCTGTGGACGTCATTCGGTGAGGACTTAATGTACTCGGCGCAGGCGTGGGGTAGGTGCTTTCCCTGTGTTACTTCACTCACTCCCGGAAACTGGAAGATCAGAAAGAAGCCATGACCAGTTGATGGCTCCCAGGCAATAAGTTGCCGAGCTGGGACTCACACTCAATGCAGATGTCCTTCCTGCTCTAGAAGCGTCTAATGACTGAGCTGTGTCCTCTGCCCGGCAGATTGTTGGGCTGCTGCACACCTCCCAGGTTTGCCCAGGGCGGTCCTGGCAGCCATTACCCACGGCAACCATTTTCCGTCCCAAGAGTGTCTGAGTTTGGGCGCTAACTTGTAATGTCTGAGGCTTCAAGTGTCATCTCCGCAAGGGCTGAGATCTTCGTTCTGTTCACGGAATATCTTCTAGATCAGAGTGTGTGGCGCAGAGTAGGTGCTCAATAAGTATGTGTTGAATCAGTGGCTGTCGAGTGGATTATTGGGGATCCACACAGGTACCTTTCAGGCGAAGAAAAGCCCCACGGTGGAGTGAGGATTGTTCTCGTAAAACAGCTCTGAACACACAGGGCGGCCTGGCCCTTGGCGCTTCCCTGTGGTGACAGCAAGCCGCGCCTGCTTTGGGTCTTGTGTGGCGTCTCGTGTGCACTGAATACCTGCTTCATACCGGTGTGGTCCGGTTGGTCATCTCAGGTGAAGGAAGTGTTGTTGAAAGCCTCCCACAGAACGGGGATGTTTCGGGGGGTCCCTCATGCAGAGTCAGAAAGGAAGTCCATCAAATCGAGCCCTGGGTGGCTCTGTGGAGGAACAGGGAGGGGCTATGTGCTCAGCACAGGCTGACCTGCCGGCCAGGCTGGCGATCCATCCCTTTTATGCACCGTGTGTCCGGCCACTTCCAGCTGCAGAGGAAAGCCTGCCCTTTGAGAGGGCTATACAAAGACAGCTGATTTCGCTCCTCTCCTCACCGTGTGCCTCTAACGAAGGAGGGAGAGCGAAGTGCCTCTGGGTTCTAGTGAAAGGTACACAAAAGCTGCCCAGCACTTTGTCCAGCTCTGGGCAGCCTGATGTGGCCGGGCGAGAACCCGACTGCGGCTGTCCGCAGAGGGGCATCCTTTCATGCCAGCCCGCCGGGCTGGGGCCGGGGAGTGGGTTTGGGAAGGCTGGGCCACAGCTTCCGAGCCAGGAGTCCGAGCTATTGGCCACGCTGGCTCTGGAAGACTTAGAAACCACCCCTGCAGTGGACGGGCTCAGCAGGGCGGATGGAGGGCGTCATGCTCCCCAGCGAGCCTTCAAAGCTGCAGTTGACAGAGACATTCCGAAGGTGAGAGCTGCTGCAGGTTTCAGAGGAACGGAGCCACTGGCCCCTGCTCCGCATCCCTTCCAGTGGGGGGATGGGACAGGGGAGGCCCACAGATGCTCAGAGCCGCCTGTGAAGTCATTTCTTAGACTCCCTAGAAAATGCAGCCCTGCGCGGTCCCCCAGAAACCCCACACACCAGGTGATTTTTTCCAGGGCTGGGACCCACCGCTGCATTCCTCCGGTGGAGCTCCATAAGACGTAGTTTCGTGGGACCATGTTGAAGGGAAATAACCATCTTTACAGGTGTGAACTGGAGGGCCGGCCGAGGGGCGCGGCGGTTAGGCGCTGGCCTGGGACGCCAGCGGCCCCGGTTCGGTCCCACATATGAGGGCCAGGGACACTGCCCTCAAAAAAAAACAAAAAAAGGAAAAAAAAGTAGAAATACAGGTGGGACCTGGGATGGAGCAAGGGGACAGCTGACTGCCACTCCCACGGTCCACTCCGCCCACTCGCTGTCGAGAGGCGTGTGGTAGATACACTCCCGGTACACGGGCACTTCCCCTGCCGGGTTTATACTGTGACTCTCCCCCACACGTCTCCCCCTCCCCTCTTCCCCCCCTCTCCCCCCTGTCCTCCCCATTTCCTGCCCCAGCCCCTTTCTGCCACATACTTAGCGTTGAACTCACCTAAATTACAAGAGCTCCTCCTGTTTTCCAGACCGCAACAATTTCCACCCGTTTCCATGTGTTCTGCTTTCATTTCTGAGTGTTTTCTCCTGAGTGGTCTTAGGGGTACAAGTGGCCAAATGGTGACAGTGTGGGCTTGGTTTAGGGATGGAACTTCTGTGTTTGACCCTAACAGGAAAGCTGTAAGTGGTGGAGATTTGGATGCCTGTGGAGGGAGTCAGATATCACCCAGAAGGTGATCAGTATTCGACACCAGGCGCCTTTTCCAGGTTGCAGGGTTCCAGCCGATCTGCTCATCATGAAATTAGTGTGTGGCCACATTCCTGGCATCTTTTCTGAAAATCCCTGCAGCCTTAGCTTGTTTCTGCTGAAGTCAAAGCAGACACTCCTGTGAACCGCACCAGGGCTGGCTGCTTTACCAAGCTCCATGGGAATCTTTATTTCAGTAGAAGGGTTACAAAAGACCCCATAACCAAAGGAAGCCAAGGGACAACGCGACAGGCTGCATGTCTGTTACCCACCCCCAAATTCGTATGTTGAAATCTGGCCCCCAGTGTGATGGTATTAGGAGGTGGAGCCTTGGGGGTGATTAAGTCATGAGAGTGGGGCCCTCACAGGTGGGATTAGCGTCCTTTTAAATCGGATCCCAGAGAGCCGCCTTGTTGCTTCTGCCCCGTGAGGACCCAGCGAGAAGAGGCTGTCGGGGAGCCGGAAGTGGACTCGCACCAGACACTGCTGGCGTCTCAGTCAGGCGTTTTCCAGTTTCCGGAACTGTGAGAAGTGTATTTTTGTTGTTCAGAAGACAGTCTATGGTATTGTCACAGCGTCCCGAACAGACTGAGACAGACGGCATCCAGTTACGAGGACAGCTGTCGCCACCGTTCCAGAGATGGGCTTTGGGACGCTTTGGGAACCTAGGGAAGGCATGCAGAAGGAAGGAAAGCCTGCTTTCTCTCACTTCCAGTCCCTTAGAGAAGGGACTCAAACCAACCTAAACATAAGAAGTCTCACTTCAGGCATGGCTGGATCCAGGAGCCCAAACGAAGCCATCGGCAGTCTCTGTCTCTAGTCTCTGCAGCCCTTGCTGCTCCCGGAAGCCTTTTCCCGTGGTAGCAAGAAGCCTGCCAGCGTCCCCAGGCTTACAGCCTAACGGATCAGCAACCAGGATGGAAACAGGGCTTCTCTTTCTAAATTTTCCGGTGGAAGTCCCAAGATTGACTCTGGAGCAAATTGCAAATGGCCTCAAAAATCTTCACAGCCCTTTCCCCCAAGAGGCGGAACGTGTTACTCCATTCCCTGAATCTGGGCTGGATCTGTAACTCACGTTGCTCAGTACAATGTGGTAAAAGTGACAGAGTATGAGTTCCAAGCCCGAGGCTCAGTTTGCTTTCCAGTCTTTGCCCTGGGTCTCTGAAGGCCGCAATAGTCTGCAATAGTGCCCGGAGGATGGGGAGTTACAGGGGCAGGAACACGCAGTGCCCGCTGTGCCTCGACAAACCAGCCTGCCCACCACTGCACGCTGAGCGGGCCATCCTACCCCAGGCCACGCCAGGCAAGCCACCGGGAGAGCACGGAGCAGCTGAGCTGGCCGAGAGTGGAAGAAGCGCCCTGCCAACCCACAAAGCTGTGCAGAGTCATAAATGCTTGTTATCTAAGCCTTTAGGATTTGGGCAGCAAACGCTAACCGGCCCTTATGATCAGCATGGGTCGCCTCCTCACCCTGCACCCCAGAGTGAGCAGAGGGACACTGGACTCTCAGTGGACAGGCCTAGGTCATGTGCTGCTCCGGGGGTTGGGGGTTGTGGCCAGTGCCACTCCAATCCAACAGACAGAGCTGGGGAGGGGCTTCCCGAGGAAGACCAGGGTACCATCACCAGAAGACAGAACGGATGCCAAGGAAGCTGAAATAAGAGACACCCGCTCTAGCGCCCTAACCCGTCCTGGTAACCCGTGGGAGCTTGCGTCCGTGCCTCAGTCCTGGGTCTCCTTTGCGGCACAGCCCAGGACAGCGCCGCCTCCGTGATGTTCAGCTCAGAGCTCTCGCGGCGCAGTGAGAAGGCGTCGGCGTGGGGCTCGGGTGGGACTGTGTTTAATTGTTGGCTCTGTGTGCTTTGGGCTGGATGGCTTGCTTGGTCAGGTTTTGTGACCCCCCTCGGAGTTTCAGTTTCCTCATCTGGAAAGTGGGAGCTGATAGTAATACCCACCTTAAAAGTCTTAAGTGCCAGGCTTAGTGACAACTCACACAGAAAGAACAGGGCTTGACACCCAGCAGGGGCCCTGGAACGTGGACAGCCGTGGGTTTGTGGATGCACCCGGGTGCCAGAAAGCCAGGTTCCGTGAGTGCGGGGCAGACTTGCCCTCCGTGCCCGCCCCTCCCCCCCAGCGCAGGGCAGTGTGCTCCCCAAGGGGCTCCAGGGTCCGTCTGAGCTGCGCTTCCTTGACGAGTCTTTTTCTTCCTCCTGCACATGATACGCAGGCCCCAGGGTACCCTTTTTCAGAGTCAGACACGAGTCCTGTTAGCTTTTGAGGCGCATGATAGAGCAGTCCCTTTGCCTTTGGGGGGAAGATGTGCTGAGTGAAATGTGTGGGGTGTGAGTTCCCCTGGGGGATCCCGCCAGGCCGCAGTTCTGTCCTTGGCGGTGGAATGCCTCGATGACTCTGTCCTTAGATGACATAAGGCATCCGTGTGGGGCCGGGCCCTCGTGCAGGCCCGTCTGTCCATCCACACCGGGGTGTCGGCTTTCCTGCTCCCCAGCCCTGTAGCTTTCACAATCTGGTAAAATGAATTCAACAAATATTTATTTAGTGAGTGACCCTGGTGCCAGGCGCTGGGGAGATACTAGGGCGCAAAGCAGACAGAGCCCTGCCCACGTGTACATGACCGACAAAGTGATGCGGGAGACGGACCGAGGCTCGCTGGCTTTTCATTTGGCTAAGTTGGGCCCGAAGGGAAGAAACCAGTCCGCCCTGATTATCATCAATGTCAATTTCTCCTTAGAAGACGGTGGTTATTTTAACACCCAGCGGTGTGGAAGGGCATACTCTTAAAGGACCGATTTTTTTAAATGACTATATTAGAACCATATCATATGCAAATTTAAGTGGTTGGGATTTGGCTGCCTGAACAAAAATGCTTTCGATGTGGGAGAGGACCCTTTGAATAGTGTGGACAGCCTCGCTTCACTTCAACCCCAGCCCTTACAGAGCTGGCCGTGCGCTGTCCCCGTTGCCCACGTCTGGCGGTGGTTCATGCACCATGCTGAGCGCTTCAGATGCACACATCTTGGCCCACGAACTCAAACCATTTCCTGCCCCAGGGGCTCAACTGATGCAGCTGTGGTTTCAATGAGAAAAATCTGACTGATAGCCAATGAGAGACAGAACATCAGCTTCCAAAGCAGCAGCTTCCTAACAGATTTCCAAATGTATTTTTTTCTCTCTCAACATTATATTAAAAATGTTTTTTCAAACCAGCAGAGAAATCTAAAGAACTGTATAGAGAACTCCCACATACCCACCACTGACATTCTACCGTTAATGTTTAGTGTCACCGGCTGTAGCACATGACTGTCCGTGTACCCGCCCCTCTCATCACCCATCAAGCCATCTTATTTCTGGATATACCAGGGTTGCCCAAAAGAAAAAAAAAAATGCATACACATTTTAAGAGGTGTTACCTATACCCAAGCAGTAGCTCGCCGTCATCAGAAGTGTCTGGACGCTGATGGGAACCACTCTGAGCACCTCTTGTCATTGCAGAAGTCAAACGTGACTTTTGTTATCGGTATATATTGAGTATTACAATTTTAATAGTTTTTTCCTTTCTTAAAATGGAAATACATGTTTTTTTTGGGCACCCTCTGTATTTTAAAGGCAGTTGCCAAGGCCAGCATACTTCACCCCAAAACAATCAGCATTCATATGCACCGGAATCCAATATGTATTTATGATTTTTTGAGATGCAATTTAGATACAGTAAAATGCATAAGTCGGAAGTGAACCATTCAGTGAGTTTTGACATGTGTTTAATCCAAACCCCTGTGCTGACCTGTCAAGGGCAATTTGAACTAAATATAATTTTCTTTTGCTACGTGCTGACTTTGAAATGTCCCTAACGTGTAAGAGGAGGCTCCACTGTACACTGGGCTTTGTGAAAAATCCTCTTCATGTGTCTTAAGTTGATCTTTTTCCCCAGACCCTGGAAAACATCATCCGATGCCCATTTGGAACTGGCTCAAGGCGGTGTGTAGGGTTGTTAAAGGTTTCAGCACAGAGGCGTGGGTTCGAATCCCAGCTCTGCCTCTTATTTGTGCTATGACCTGGGGCAAAGTGTGTATCCAGCTTATGCCTCAGTTTCCCCATCTACAAAATGGAGATAAAAATAGAGCCTACCTCGTAAGGTGGTTCTGTGAGGTGAGGGCTGAATGAGTGAAATCACAGGAAGTGCTTCGTTAGAACATTGCATGTGGAGTGGGAAACCCTCGAGACGTGCTCACCCTTCTCTGCACGCCGATAGCCGGGGGCAGAGAAGCGGGGCCTGTGTCTGACTCATTACCTTTGCAGACAGTGGCTTTCTGAACACAGATTTTATGTTCCACTCAGTTCCGAGTCTCTTTTGGCCCCGTTGGCTGTCCAGGCAGAAATTAAATGACTGTCAAAATTCTCACCGTGATAGGACCAGACAGTGTCAGTGGGAAGTCTGTCCATAAAATGACTCCCACACGAAGCGCTGGGGCAGGCAGGGAACTGGGCTCTTCACATCGAATTGTGTTGGGTTTACAGTGTAAATCTCACGGCCTCGAATTTAATATCACACCATTTTATTGGCATGCAATTGCATTATAGACTCATTAGCTCCCTCTTGGTCCTTCATCTCTGCCAGACCCAAGCTTCTCTGTGACAGATGTTGGTTTCATTATTCATGACTCTCCTATAAACAGAGGCTTTGAAAATGGAGACCAGGAAAGAACGTTCTCGAGTGAGAAGCTCCTTATTAATGTAGGATTGATCAGTACCTTGCTGGGCTTCTACAATAGGATCCATTGCGTCAATCCGTCATTCAATTAGTAATTGAGTGTGTCCAGGACAGATAATGGTTACTGTTCCCCGAGCTCACGGTGTATTCTGAAATACATTTAATCAGTAATCTCACAAGTCATGAATCATGACTGGGACAGACCTGATCCCACAGCAGCCCGTGGAACAGACGCTTTTGGTTGCCCACTCTGGCAGAGGCTGACGATTGTCCCCTTATATGTATTCTCTTCAATTTCTGTAGTAATGAGACACTTGTTGCCAGACACATGCTATCTAGGATAATGACTACATTTCCCAGCCTCCTTTGCTGTATTACCTGCGGCCGTGGACATTTTTGGGACCAATTCCCGTGGATGGTAGGGCATTTTTCCCACCACGCCAAGCCATTTTGGACACCAGCTCGGTGTCCTACCATTAAACTCAATTCCGACAATAGCTACCTGGAGATCCCGTCAAATCCCCCCAGGTGAGGGACTCAGCCCCAAAGGCGGCCCCCCTCCCCCCCCATCAGATGCCAGTTGCAAGTTCAGATTGTCACCTTGACATCTGACCAACCAGCTGTAGATTGGAGGTTCCAATGACCCCCCCCCCCCGCCTCCTTCTTGGATTTGATTAATTTGTTAGAGCGGCTCACAGAACCCAGAGAAATATTTTACTCACTAGATCACCAGTTTATTATGAAAGGATAGAAGTGAGGAACAGCCCGGTGGAAGGGATGCCCAGGGCCTGGTGTGGGGAAGGGGCGAGGGGCTTCCATGCCCTCTCCAAGCGCTACCCTCCCCACATCTCTACCTGTTCACCCCCCTGGCGCTCCCCGAATCCTGTCCTTTCGAGTTTTCATGGAGGCTTCAGTACATAGGCAAGATGGATTAAATCATTCGCAATTTGGTTATTGATTCAACCTCCAACCCCTCTCGCCTCCCTGGAGGTTGGTGGGGAGGAAACTGAAAGTTCTAACCTTCTAGTTACCTGATCTTTTCTCCTGGCAACCAGCCCCCATCCTTAGATGCTGATTAAAAAAAACACACAAAAAACCACCTCATTAACATAACAGAAGACATTGCTGCTCTCTCTTTTAGGAAATCCCAGTGGTTTTAGGAGCACTGTGCCAGAAATGGGGAGAGACCAAACACACATTTTGTATTACATTATCTCTCCATGTGCCTGAGCTCTGGCCGGTGGACTGCACAGATGTGGAAGTGTGATCCCATGTCATGTCCTTCCTTTGTCCTTCGACTCTTTCCCAGGGGCTGGAATGCCATCTTGCCCTGCAGAGGCCAGGGCAGCCCCTTGGCACGGTGGAACAAGGAGATGGCAGGAGCCACTGTTTGGGCCTGGACATGATGCAGTTCTAGCTTGTGACACGTGCAGAAATCTCTGCTGGGGGGTTTCTGCGAAATCGTTCCTTGCTCTAAAATAGAGATCTGCAGGAGACGGCCATCTCCATGAAGCTCCCAGCTTGGGTCTGGGTCCGTCTTCCACGGGGTTTTGCTGTGTCTGGATGTGATGCTTGGGACTGTGGCAGCCGTTCTGTAACCAGGAGGACAGCATCTGTAGATGGTAGAAGGCGGAAGGAGCCCGAAGGTGTGGTTGGGCCACTGAATTAAGGAAGCCTGGGTCCGTTTCCTCCAGACTTCCGGCTCGTGAGGCGGTACCGTGCCCTGCTGTGTGAGACGTCTGAGCTGAGGTCTTCGGGCACCAGTAACCAAGAGCTTCCTAACCAAACGGCACAGTGCACGAGCTTGTGGCCAGATCTCCAGTCTCCTCTCTCCACACGGCTCCAAACCTCAGCCTCCCTGAAACCCAAACCGCACGCTTCCCTTTGTCCAGGCTTCTGCACTGTTTGCCCTTCTATGTCGCCCTTGGCGAGTCATCCTCTAGAATCCGTTTAGCAGACACCTCCCCGGGGAGCCTTCTGTACCAGCCCCGGCTGATGGGCCACCCACCTCCACCGGCCCTGTCTGCACACCTGGCCCGTGCTGCTCTCCTTGCTTTCTCCCCAGAGCAGCCCACATGACAGCGCACCCCCGTGTTTGCAATCGGAAAGAGCCAGCTGCCACCACTGCCACCAGCCGAGGACTTCCTTTGCGTGGAGCCAGCTGAGAAGGAGAGACTCAGCATGTGCACGGGCCAGGCTGGGCCTGCAGAGGCTCGGGCTTCTCCGTCCAGCTGACGGCACTGCGGAAAGTGCCCGGTGCGCGTGCCTTAACGGACGCGGGAGACGGGAGGGACCATCCATTGAATTGGCCGCCCTTCTTTTCCCCCGGCTGTTTGGAGACGAGGCGCTCTGTGCAGTGTCTTTAGAGACTGGTGACTGGGCAGCCAGCTGTGTCGGCTGCAGAGCTGTGGCCACCTCAGTAACGCACCACTGTGTGTGCGCCCTCCTCCGGTCCCTCTTCACTTCCCCTCTGCCCTCACTCCTGCTTAGACAGGTTGGGGTCGCCTGGTCCCCATCCGGTATTGGGAGGCATTGTTGGCAGAGCTGTGTGTCCTGTCCAGTCACTGGAGATTAAGTGTTGAGAGACATCTGCGTCAACAACACATCGCTGTGACGTCCCCACAAGTGTGGTTGACGGGCTCATCTCTCTGAACAGAGGAGAGACCCATGTGGGTGTCCAAGTAGCATGTGCCACGTGCTGTGCGACAGATGACTGATGACAGATGGCTGTGGGAGCTACAGGGAAGGACCCTGAGCGGAGCCCTCAGAAAGGCTTCCAAGCCCCACAGCAGACGGGGCCTCCCAGGGAGCTGTCCCTTGGCCCCACCAGCGATCAGCCTGTGGACTGGGCCCCGCCAGTCCACATGGTATGGTGGCCAGTGGGTGCCACAGTGTCCACTCACAAACCTGACTTCCGCAGTAACAGGACCGATGCCCCGTTCCCCTCAACTGTCACGCTCCTGGACCTCTGTGCATTTGCACATTCTGTTCCTGACCTGGAGTGGCCTCCCTGAATGTCTGCTGGTAAAAATCTTGTTTTCATTCATTCATTCGTTCGTTCCTTCATCTGTCAGTTCATTCCACAAACCCCTGTAAAGTCCCAGTCATGGGGTAATGCCAAATTCTGCTTCCAAGAACCTCATCACCTGGTTAGGGAGACAGATACGAACATAAATTAACCTGTCTTCACAGAATGCTGGCTTTTTGTGCTATAAAACCCTTTACCACGTGAAAGGGAGTGATGCCCAGGTGTTAAGAGCCCAGCTCTGGAGCCAGCCTTGCCACCTGTGTGACTTTGAATAAGTTGCTTACCCTCTCTGGGCCTTACTTTTCTGATATGTGAAATGTTTAGTATTTGACAAAGGCCACTCCTGGGTTTGTTTTTTGCTGTTTTGTTTTTTTTGGTGGCTCAGCAAATACATACATACAGCCCTCCCAACATTTCTGATATCCCGGGGGAGCTCCCAAGGATGAAGAATGGCCATGCTGCTGGAAGAAGTGACTCATGTCCCATGGGAAGGACAGCAGTTTCCTTTCCGGTTTGTTCTGAGCTTTTCAGGAGGTAATTGCACGGGAAGGGCTGCGTCCAGGAGGCACGTGATACCTGTGATATGAAGCACTGTCCTTTCCCGCCCTTCAAAGCCTGGTCCCATGTCCCCTCCCATGAACCGGATTCCCTGGGTCTCCCATGGGACATGAGTCACCTTCTCTCTTTCCTCCTCATCAGCATGGCCACTCTTCCTCCATGGGACACACCCCTGGGATATCAGAATGTTGGCAGAGCTGTATGTGTATGTATTCGCTGAGAAAAAAGCCAAACACTACCAGGAGTGGCCTTTGTCACATATTAAACATTGAAGGAGATTTTTAATGAAATAATGATCAGAAGTCTACAAAACAGTGACAGGTGTCTGAATCCACCCACACCGTGCAGCGTTTTCATCCATCAGCTCTGAGCACCCTGTTGGCACTCGTGTTCCCCTCTGCCTGGCACCTGGTGAGAACCCACTAAGGGGGGTGACACCTTAGTGACTAAATGAGTTTGCTTTTGCTCTGGCACGTGCAGTAGATTTTCCAAGTGCAAAGTTCTGAGGCCTGTACCTTGAACTCCCTGGAGGGAAGGAGCTATGGAGACCGATTACAGGCAGGAAGCACAGTGACACCTCATTTACTCCGCGGAGTGCGGTGGATCGTCCCCTGTGAGATAACAGAAAGTATATGGGTTGGTCTCTGCCCCCGGTGCCTGGCACAGAGCCCCTGAAACCCTGGTCATTTCCTAAGTGATAAGAGCAGTAGGAGCGTCTTCTGTTCCGAGGAGGTGGCTCTGGGTGGCTCCTGCACGGGGCTGGTCACCAGGAAGGCCAGGCCACAATCAGATGCTTGGAAAGTTCAGCTCTACGTCCCACACTTCTCCGGAGAGAAGCAGAGTTAATAAGTGATTACGCCTGTGTGAGGGAGCCGCCATGAAATCCCAGTAGTGTGGGGTTCAGAGAGCTTCTGGTGGGTGGACCCAGCCACACACCAAACAGCTGGCGCAGCCCAAGTAGAAACCCCTGCGCTCGGGGACCCCCCCAGGCCTCACTCTCTGTCTCTTCGTCTGGCGGTTGATCTGCGTCCTTAAGCACGCCCTTTCACACACGGGTAAATTAAGTGTGTCCCTGAGCTCTGTGAGCCGCTCCAGCAGATTAATTGATCTGAGAAGGGGGTCCTGCGATCCTCCAATTTGCAGTCAAGTCAGACAAGTTGTGGGTAACCTGGGACCTACTACTTGGCAATAGGCGTCTGAAGTGGGTTGGGGGCAGCTTTGTAGGGACTGTCATAATTGAGCCGAATTGGAGGAGACACCCGGCTGGTGTCGCCGAGAATTGCTTGTTGTGGGAGCAAAAAACCTCCACATGTTTGGTGACGAAGGGGTGGATGAAATGTTTTGTGTAAGTAGTAGACACAGGAGAGAAAGCTGAGATCTTTCCAATGTACTCCCCAAAATGACAGGTCCCCATCCTAACTCTTGGAACTCATGAACGTGACCTTGTTTGGAAGAAGGGTCTGTGCAGACGGAATGAAGTTAAGGACCTCCAGATGCGGTCACTAGGGTTACCCAGGTAGGCCCTCAGTCCAGTGACAGGTGACCTTATCGAGGACGAAAACGGAGAAGATACACAGAGAAGGCCACGTGAAGATAGAAGCAGAGATTAGGGTGACGCAGCCACAAGCCGGTAACACGTGGAGCCCCCGGAAGCAGGACGAGGCAGGAAGGGCTGTCCCCTAGAACCTCCAGAGGGGGCGCAGCCCTGTCACCCTGCCGGACTGGGAGAGGACATTCCCATTGTTCCAAGTCAGCCAGTTTGGGGTTCTTCGTTCCAGCAGCCCCAGGAAAGGAGTATGGCCGCTTTGAACCCAACCTGAGTCGCTGTAGCAGAGACTGTGAGGCCCAGAAACCTAGAATATTTACAAACCATGTTGGCTGACCTCAGAGCATCGCCCTTATTTGTATGGGTGGTGGCAGCCGCCACCCTATTTATTAGGGAAAAAATGCGTCACCGTCAGTATTCCCCCGCCCCCGCCCCGTTACATAGATGGGGAGATGAAAGCAAAGTGAGATTACGGGACTTATCAAAATAGGGTGCCACCTGTTGTTTGTGCATGTCAAGACATCCCCTCCCTCTTCTCCAGCACAGCACCCCGACTTTCTTTGGGGAACCCCTCTTCCATGGTCCCCAGGGTTTAGGCAGGGTTTCCCTCACCTCCTGGTTCCAGAGCTGGGTACCCAACTGTCTTAGTCAGCTGGTGCTGCGTATGTAACAAACCCACGTGCCAGGGGCTTCAGCAACAGAAATTTGGTTTCTCGGCAGTTCTGGAGGCTGGCAGTCCACGCCCAGGTCTGGCAGGCCCGGCCTCTGGTGAGGGCCCTCGGCTGGCCGCCGGCCGTGGCATCAAAGCTCCTTGCCTGCTGTGTGCTCCAGGCGAGAGCTCTCTGCTCCTCCGCTTATAAGGACACCAGCTCTGCTGGATAAGGGCTCGTCCTGATGTCCTCATTATCCTTAACAATCTCCTAAAGGCTCTATTTCCAAATACAGTCACATTGGGGGTTGGTGCTTCCACATGTGAGGGGACACAGTTCAGTCCATAGCACCATCCCAGGCAGGCTTTTCCCTTGGTCACTTGGAGCATGTGACCCATGGCTGTCCCCAGGCATGGCATTTGCTGCAACTTTCAGGCAAGCAAAGCTCTCATTTCCTCTCTGGCCGAGAACCCTGAGGCCAGAGCCGCCGGCCGGGGGCATATGGAGAGGGGTGCGCAGAGTGCAGCCAGCTTGGAAGAAAGCCGAGCTAAGGGGAGGATGGACAGGAAGCAGATCCCGCCCAGCGGAAGTAGGATCCCCACGTGTTGGTCGGTTAATGTGATACAGTCCATTGTTTTTGAGCTGTTTTGGTCCCCTGCACCCCAAAGAATCCTGACTGATAGACTGAAGTCGCATAGCTAATGCCCGTGGGAATGGGATCTGGAAGCAGCGCTGCCTGGCTCTGAGCTGCCTCGGCCCAGGGGCATCGTCAGTCCCGACCCCCAGGTGGCAGCTGGGTTCTGGACAGGTTTATTGCATTCACCCTTGCTCTCCTTAATTGATGGTGGGAGCAGGGAAGGTGCAATGAGTGTGCCTAAATAAAGATGATTTTTAAAATCCAGATGATGTCAGGGAGCGTTCCCTAGTTATGCCACGAAGCAAAGCTTCCTGGGACTGAGGTCCTTCTGTAGGTCCTGCGAAAGGCCACTGACTAATTCCCAGCTGTGGAAGAGGGGACCCTGAGTCTTGACCCCCTGGTTTCTCTGGAGCCAGGTGCCTACATTCGAGTCACAGCTCTGCCCAAGCTGTGTGACGTTGGGCAAGCAGCTGCCCCTGCCTGTGCCCAGTAACCTCACCTTAAAACACGAGGAAAAATAAGTGTCCTTTTCATTGGATTAACGTGAGGAGAGAGTGGATATGCGAGGTGATGAGCACATTACAGGCTGCAGTGGCTCCTCATTCAGCTCTCAGGCCAGGTGTCACCCCCACAGAGCCTCCAGCGTGCACGTGGCGCCCCCACCTTCTCACTCCCTCCTACAGTTTTATTCAGAGCATTTCCTTTTTAATCCTTCTTTCTTTTCTTTTCTAAAGGCTGCAAGCTTTAGGAAGGGAAGAAAACTTGCCTATTTTGCCAACCGCTGTTTCCCCAGCGCCCACCCTCCCGCTTGGCACGTAGTGGGCGCTCAGTAAATGTGGTTTTGAGTAAAAGAGGGGCTGCTTCTGTCCTGGGGCCCCGTCTCCTCCGGCACCGCTTGCTGGAGGCTGCGATCTGGGGCACAGCCTCCGAGTGAGCTTTTCTCCTCCCACCACCTTGACGTGAACAGCAGAAGCGCTCCGGGCCAGGCCACCGCCCCGGAATCAGGGCCTTCCCAGCCCTGCCTTCGGGCAGGGAGCCCGCGGCGGCCCTCGGGAGGCCGGTCCCCAGCGCGCCCCGAAGCCCCTCCCGCCGCCCCGCGCGGCGCTTTAAGGCGGAGGCCCCAGCGTCTCCTCCCCGCTCGCCGGCGCCGCCTCGCCTCCCCGCGGAAGAGGAACCTCCCGGGGCCCGAGTCACGGGCGCGAGCGCGACGGGCCGCGGCCCCGAGGCCCCCGGAGCGCCGGGCGGGCCGCCGCTGGAAGCAGACCCCGGGCTGCGAGCCGACGCCGAGCTGGAGGGCGGCTCCCCCGGACCCTGCGAGGCGGGAGCCGCCGCGGACGCGCGGGAGCCCGGGGCCGCCCGGGCGCCGGGCATGTCCGTGCGCTACACGCTCAACCTGCGCGTCTTCTGGCCGCTGGTGACCGGCCTGGGCACGGCCCTCGTGTGCCTCTGCCACGTCCTGCGGGGCGGCGCCCGGGCCCAGGCCGCCGACGGCGCGGACGGCGGCTTCCCGCTGCTCCCGGCCGCCGCCCTGCTGCTCCTGGGCTACGGCCTCCTGCGCTGCCGCCACGCCGTCCGCCGGCGCCTCCTGCCGGGCCCTCCCCGCCGGGGGCGCCGCGCCGCCGGGCCCCCGCGCCCCCGCGGCGAGCCGAGCCTGGGCGTCCTGCTGCAGAGCTACTACGAGCACGAGGTGCGCCTGTCGCCGCACGTGCTGGGCCACAGCAAGGCGCACGTGAGCCGCATCGTGGGCGAGCTGGTGCGGGCGGGCCGCGCCCACGGGCCCCCCGGGCCCGGCCCCGGCGGCGCGCTGGCCCCGGCCTTCCGCGGGGACTTCGTGCAGGTGGGCAGCGCCTACGAGCAGCACAAAATCCGGCGGCCCGACGGCTTCGACGTGCTGGTCCCGCTGCGCCTGCCGCCGCCGGTGGCCCTGGAGCCGCGCAGCCTGGGCGCCGAGCCCGCGCTGGCCCCGGCCTTCCGCGGCTGCTTCGTGTGCGCGCTCAGGGCGCCGCCGGGGGCCTCCGGGGGCCGCTGGCTCCGGGACTGCAGGCCCTTCGCCGACGGCTTCTGCGTGGACGCGGGCGGCCGGCGCCTCCTGTCCGCCGCGCTGGTGCTGCGCTGGTTCCAGGCGCACCTGCAGCGCTGCCTGGCCGCCGTGCGCTACGGCCTGGAGGGGCGCTGCCGCGTCAGCCTGAGCCCCGGCGGCCCGGAGCGGCCGCCCACGCTGCACATCCTGCCCTGCCGCACCGACTACGGCTGCTGCCGCCTCTCCATGGCCGTGCGGCTCATCCCCGCCGTGCACCTGGGCGACGGCGTCTTCCTCGTGGCGCCGCCGCCGGCCCCCGCGCCGGCCGGGCCGCCGTCGGAGCTCCCGGGCGGCCTGCGCGCCGAGGCGCTGTGGAGCGTGAACACGTCGCGCCAGGAGCAGAAGCTGCTGGGCTGGCTGCAGGAGCGGGCCCCTCCGGGCGCCTGCTACCTCAAGTACCTGCAGCTGCTCAAAGCCCTGCGAGACCTGGGCGCCCGTGGGCTGGACCCGATGGCCGCCGCGCAGTGGGGGCGCATCCTGTCCTCCTACGTGCTCAAGACGGTGCTGCTGGCGGTGCTGCTGCGCGACAGGGCAGCGGAGCGAGGCTGGGACGAGGCGCACCTGGTCAGGCGCCTGGAGGAGCTGGTGCAGTTCCTGAGGGGCTGCCTGCTGGGGCCCCAGACTCTCTTCCACTGCGTCCTGGGCCCTCACGGGGCCGCCGCCGAGCTGGGCCCACTGCCCAAGGTGCTGCGTGAAGCCGCCCCGGTCGACCTCATGGCTGCTTTTGACAGGCACTCCCGTGAGCTTGCGGCCGCACGGTTGCTGTCCACGTGGCGAAGGCTTCCCCAGCTTCTCCGAGCCTATGGGGGTCCCCGTTACCTTGTCATGTGCCCCCCACCCCAGAGTCAGCGCACCCAGGGGTTCCCTGAAGATGAACCATGAACAGTGACAGCGCCCCTACCCGGCCTAATGCTTCTAACGCTTCTCCCACCGGGTGGGGGCTGGGGATGGCAATGAAGCCAGTTCCACGCACGGAAGACGAACAGAAGGCGTTGGGAAGTTCGACGGAGCATGACATTTGGTGGCTTAAATGTACCCCCCTGGCTCCACGATCCAGTGTAGTTATGGCATCTTCAGGCCCTCCAGAGGCTGAAAGACATCCAACAGCCGCAGCTGAGCTGGTCCGCGTGTTAGTTGGTGTGGAATGATTCTGTAAGGATCCGCTGCTTCTAGGGAAATCTGGTAAATGAAGCAAGAACTAGCTTCAGTTTCCTCTGTCGGTTTTTGAGACAGATCTCTCTGGCCCCCAGGTTTAAAACAGCTAATGTTTTTTTTTTAACTACTTGCCAGGTCCTGGGTTCCCGATGGTCTTTTTTAAAAATCTGAATATCTCCAACTGGAATTGAAGTTCTATTCTAGGGGCTACTGTTCTGAGGAACATAGTTTCCGCTATTGAAATTAACATTAATGCATTTATTTAAATGGTGCAATCACGGGTGTCTGATGGGAATGGTGAAGAAGGTCACACAGGTTGAGAGGTAATCAAGAGTTGCTTAGAGAAATTCCCCGAGCAAATAGCACTTTATTTTGATCAGTTCTTTCGCTTCGTGGTGATTGCTGGTGCGGAGTGTTGCATCTGAAAGGGAGGCCAGGCCGACTCAGGTCATGCGAAGCATCTCGCCCCCGATGTATATAGGTCAGTGTCTTGGGCTTTGTGCTTGAAAATCAGTGACTCCCCCATCGGTCAGCAGAGGAGAAATACAGTAGAGGCGGCAAGTTGGGGAGATGGAAGGAGGCAGCTCATGTCAGCCGTCAGTTCTTTTTTGTCTGGGCAGAACTATCACCAGGCTGGGTACACATATTGCCGCCAAAAAAAGCCCATTCTGAAATCCCTCCTTCTCCTAAATTTCTAACAGCCCACAATTGCATCCATCAACTTAAAACCCAGTTTAAGTTTAGAATGTCCTATCCTATGCTCACCTAACAGAAACTACACCCAGTGCCTGTGGTATACTTTGGGATTCTATTTTTTTTTAACACATGTACTCCCTGAGACTCTTAAAGGTAAAAAAAACTCAGAAACCGGAAGGGGCCACCTGAATGGGGCCATTGTTCAATTTCTCAGTTATTTGGAGGGAACTCCTTAAGCTTTCTGAGGAGGGCCTACTTGGCCACTGGAAGAAATCATGGTGAATAAATGATTTCTAGGAAACCCTTGTCATCAGAGCTGCAGAGACTTCTTATCGCCTTTGCAACCGTGGACGGTAAGAGAAACGGTTGCAAATGTTGTGCTTTCTCTTTGAGGTTGTTTTGGGGACCGGCCCCCTTTAGTACCACAAAGGCTATTCCTAGCTTTTGAGAGGTCAGTGTTAGGTCATAAGGTACTCCATATAGCAAAGGGATCAGTCCACCAACTTCCTGCAAAGCTATAAACTGCACAGTGTTTTTTAAAATTGCTTTTTAAAATAAATGTCAAGAGAAAGCAGATCTTTATATATATATGTATGTATTTATAGTATTTCCAGAGTCAGCTACGACTTCCCCTGTAGTTATTAAGTCTACTGGAGTGGGGGGTGGGCAACGAGGCTCTTGGAGGGATTATAAAGCTTATTTTTAAAAGCTGAATTTTCCAAATATTGCTAGCTAAGTTGATAGTTTCCTTTTTTATTTTTATTTTTTATTATTTTTTTTTTTTTGGTCTTAATAGTGGTTTGAAGTTTAAATCTGGTAACAAGAGTGTTCTTGTAGGTTTTTGGTATTTTTTTTTCTCCAGGTTAATTACCCAAAGCCTCATCCATCCTCAAGGTTTTAAAATTTTATTATTTTCTTAAATTGATGGGGCATTGTGTTTGTGAATTTTTAAAATATTAGTGTTTTATTTAAATGCCATGCTGAGTATTTGTTCTCTGTACATGGTGACCAAAACTTAGAAATTTCGATCAATTTTGATCACTGTTTTGTAATCCTAATCATGTACTGTGTACAAATGATATAATACGGCCTGTTAGCCAGGCGTGATGGTTGCCCCGGGCACTTAAATGAAGCTTACTTCTATATTTTATCAGGGCTCTGTCATGTTCTTGGTCAGAAATGTACACATTTTTGGTGTATACTTGGTACTAGAGAATCATATGTCATATCTGTAATATTCTTATACAGGGAGGCTCAGAATTGCTCACGTTAAAAAAAAAAAAAAAGGATTAATTGTCCAGCCAGCTCCCAAAGAAACTGGGGAAAATGACTCAGTCATTTTGCCACGAGACACCCCTCGGCGACTCCCACTGGCCAGTCTTGGGAGTCATCCTGGAATGTTCGTGGACTGAGATGAGGAGATGCTTGCTTTTTTTTTTTTTGCAAAATGAAACTGAAGCTGAAAGAAGGAAGAATGTGGGTAAACCAAGAGAGAACTCGGAGGGACTCAGGAAGGACTTAAGATGAAAGGGGAGGGAAAAGGAGATGGGGTGGAGATCACATGAGGATGTGAGAGGTTTGGGTTAGGAAACACAGTTTTAGGTATGTGCTATTGCAAACCAGGAGTCGCAAACTCAACAGCCTGCAGAAGCAAGGTAGGGAAGGGGTGGGTGGGTGGTAGGGACTGTGCCAGTCTTAAGGGGGACAGCCATTACTTGGCTCCATGAAGGGAAAAGAGGTAGAGAGAGGGGCTGGAAATCAGGATTTCTTTTTAAGTGAAACTTGATGATTGTTAAAATAATTTAAAAATGTCGAAAACACCATGTGGGCCAAACAAAACATTTGGTTGAACTTGCAGGCCACCAGTTTGCAACCCCTGCCTTACAAGTTAACCACCCCCCCCCCAAGTACGTATAAGGTTATATTTATTGTTATGAATATAATGTTGTTACACATAGTTGGGGTAGAGATATTTCAAGTCTTCTTTATCTCTCAGCGCTAAGCTTTATTGTAGAAACAGACCCAAACCAATTAACATGGCCACTGATAACACTTGACTCGCAATTCCCAGAAAGACCCTCGGTCCTGGAGACCCTCCATCAAACCACAGGAGGCCAGTTCTTTCTCAGCACTTCCATCCCGGTGAGTCCTGGCTCAACTCCTAGGTTCCCTTGGAGTTTGCAGATGAGTCATCAGGAAGGATTGCAGAAGAACTTGTTCCTTTTTTACTTGCGTTTTATCCGCATTTCTCAAGTCTGTATTTTTTCTTAGTGGCATCCCTGCCTGTGCCTTAGCAATGGTGGCTGGTGGCTGTGAACATCCGAAGAGCAGTGCTGGGTCTTTGGGCCAAGCTTCTTGCTAACAGGCCCACTGCCGAGAACACTGCTCTGATCAGATGTGTCTGCCAGACTTGACTACTCCCGCCAAAACTGACATCCTCGCATCCTGAAGGAAGTAACCTACCAGCTTCCAGAGCATCTCTTTTAACCTCATGGAGCAGGTCACTTTTCCTGTGAAATGTGGCTTTTGACCTTGATGCTGAAGGCGTAACACATCCCTCCCCATGACGGGGAAGGTAACCTCAGTAACATTCCCAGTGTCCCTTGAGAGGGAAAGAAATTCAGTGTTATCATGTGGCATCTAAGATTTTTAAAAGCGCACGTCTGTTACTCAGACACTACTGTTTATTTTCTTACACCTACGCAGCATACGATTTAGTGGGGAGAAAGCCAGTATAAGCTGGGGGAGGGTGAAGACATATGTAATTATCTATACAGAGAGAGAATGGACTAAAACATGCAGCTAAATTATGTATAATCTGGTGTTTGAAGTATTGGATAATCAGGAATACTCGGAGCACCTTTTGCTTTAAAAAAAATGTGCCTTGATTGACTCATCTGACTTGAAAACATTCCTCTTCTTTTATTGTGATTTTTAATGTGTATTCTGACCCCAAACTGTGTATTATGATGCAGTGTGTCGGCTGCCACCATAGCACATGCTTTGTTCCAATAACAGAGACCAAAGAGTTAATCAATTATGGTTCAGCTGCTACAGTCGTGTGATTAAGAGGCATTTTAATCACACCAAATTTCCACGGCCCCAGCAGTCGAGGCCTGTGACGTGTTTTCTATTTCAGGTTGGAGTAAATTTGCACTTTTAATCAGATGGGTCATTTGGCGGCCTTGTTCTTTTATCCTTTGCTTTGTTAATAAAGGAACTTGTAGAAACCTCTGGACTGGATGTCAGATTTGGGGAGGGGTCTCGCCTTCCTGGTGGGCAGCCTGTGACCACACAGGCTTACGACTCCTTAAGGGAGCCTTACCTGCTTTCAGCGCCTGTTCCCATGTGCAAAGCCGGGCTCACTTGGTGCGGAATTGGCTCCAGGCCACAGGTCTGTAGGCTGGCAGCCTGGGGTCCCGCACTCAAGCCTCCTTGTTCTTGCTGAGAACCTTCTGCCCCTGGGCCCCCTTCCACGTCCCTCCCCCACTGCTCCCACACACGCTCTTAAGCTCAATGCAAGTCTTGGCCTGTGGCTAATTTATAGCTCAAGAATTTTGCCCAGAACTCTCTTAGGTCCTTGGGCTCTTTCCAAACGGTAAACAGTTGCTAATATGAGAAACCACCAGGCTTAGCGAGAAATGGAAACTTGGGGCCTGTGGAGGACTCTTCAGTCTCAGAGGCGGGCGGAAGCCGGGGGACCTGCCCCCACAGGCTGAATCAGCAGCAGTTGCATAGGACGCTTGCTCCGGGGGAAGGTGGCAGGGTGTGTTTCTTTCAGTTTTCAACGAGTAGTTATTCCGTGGCCATTATCCCCGGCACTGAGCTCACACGCAGCGGTGAAGACCGAGACAGATGAGGTCTGATGAGCCCTCAAACTGTTGTGGGAGGCCGGCGATTAAGGAAATCACCTCCACACGGTGTGGTGGAGGCTGGGTGGGGGAACCTTCTGGACACACAGAATAGGCATTTCATGGCTTCACGGAGGGCTGCTAGGAAGAAGCAGCTGCTGTGTTGAGATCCAGAGATAGGTAGGAATTCGCCGAGTGAGCTGGGCCACAAAAGAAAGCATCAAGCACAGAGGTGAAAGGAGCGTCCCAGTTTGGCCGGAAAGTGGCGATGGGTAGGCAGAAGGAGGTTTCAGTGGCCGAGGACGAGGTGGGAGAGGTAGGTAGGAGGGCACCAGGATGCCAGGGGCCCGGAAGCTGGAGTGTGCGAATCTCCTGGGAGCCTTGCTGGAATGCCAGCTCCGATTCAGCAGATCTGGGTGGACCTGGGACTCTGCATTTCTGAAACGAGCTTTGAGGTGATGGTGATGATGCTGGCCCAGGGGCCGCGATTCGGTGGCAGCCCGTCCGCCGCACTGCGAGTCTGGACTGACCCGGACGGTGCTGACGAGCCACCTTAGGCGAGGAGTGGACGGCAGGGCCACGTTAGAGCTTGGCTCACTCTGTCAGGTGGGGAATGGAGGAAGCGGGGGTTGACACACGATTTATGTTTATTCCTTGGTTTATATTTATTTCTTAAAAGTTTATTTTGTAAGCAAAGTTTTCCGCGGCACATAGCCACGCCCATTCATTTACGTATCATCTGGTCGCTTTCGCCCTAAGTCATCAGAATTGAGGAGCTGGGACACAACCCTGAAAATGCCTGCTCTGGCCCTTTACAGAAAATGCTGGCTGGAATGAATCAGACTGGAAGTCATCGGATGCTGCAGTGGTCCCAGCCTGGAGGGGTGGGGGTGGGGCCTGGGGTGGGGACAGAAAGTGACCCCAGAGACAGAGCAGTGTCATGGTTAGCACTTTCACACCAGGAGGCCTGTCTTCTGGTCCTGCCTCCTGCACTTCTCATCTGTGTGTCCCTCTGCGGGTTACCTAATCCCCTCTGAGCCTCGGGACCCTCAGTAGAACCTGTCTCATAGGACTGACTGGGGATTGAGTGAGATTGTGCCTGCAAAGGGCTTGGACGCACCCAGCGTACGACTTAAACAATTAGGGGTTTGATCTTTTCTCGTCAATTAGAAGCCCAGAGGTAGGCGCTAGTAATTCAGGGGTGAATCAGGGACCCACACATTTTTGCCCTGCCATTCTGGGTGTCTTCACTTTTATCCTTGTGATTGTGATGTCCAGTTCCCACAGTGGCTACTAGAGGCATAGAGAAGAGAGAATGGATTAGAAAGTGCAGCAGACTCCCTCTTACATCTCATTGTCCGGAATGGTGTCACATGACCTCTCTTAGCTGCAAGGGAAGCTGGGAAAGAGAGCTTGGCACTTGGCCGATCGCAGCCCTAAGCCAAATATGCGGGAAGAATGGAATTTGGTGGGTAAATAATATTGTGCAACCTGTGCCGGAAACAAATAGCAGAAGGTTGTGTCAAAGAAATGAGAAATAATAAGGGAATTTATAATTCTATAATTCTATAATTTATACTTGCCTAAGTCCTGGCGTATAGTAAATGCTCCGTAAAGGTTAGGATTGAAGTCTCAGCTCTACTATTCACTGGCCATAATCATTTGGGCAAGTCAGTTAACTTGTTTGGTCATCAGTTCTCTCATTTGCAAAATGGTGATGGTAGTTCCTCCATGTACAGGTTTATTGGGAAAAGAATTATGCATGTGAAATTGAGAAGCGCTTACCGCATGTTAGCTGTAGTCTCTTAGGGGGTGTTGCCCCAGCACCTTTGGGACAACAGAAAGAGGAATCCATTTCTTAAGAGGGGGTCACCCTCGGGTGCTGCGCCCAGTGCTTACCCATCTCCAAGCCTCCATTCCTACAGAAGTGCGTGAAGTTGTGAATATTTGTTGTACATATTCCCAGAAGGGAGGACGTCCAGTGAGAGGATTGACCGTCCCTATATCTCTTCAGAACTATGTCATCTTCTATTAAGCTTTTTCCCCGTTTCATTTCTCAAATGAAATTGGATTTCCATTGCTCGGGCCCTGGCAGAAAGCTCAAGCTAATGCATCTCAATCCTGGTCCTGTAATAATACACAAGGGGCTTTGTAAAACCACCCATGCTCGAGAGGCCGGAGACTTGGGGTGCGGCCCAGGCATGGGTACTTTCACAGCCCCCTGGAAGGTTCTAGAATGTAGCCAGGGTTGTGAACCATTGACTTGGGTCATCGGGCCCTTCTGGCACCTTTCAGTAGAGAACCTGTAATTTCCCCACCAGGTGTGAAAGCATCAGCTGGTGTGTGTGAAGTTTGCCTTGCGGCAGAGACAGATAGCAGAAGGGAGGGTGGTGGTGGTGGTGGAATAAAACCCTTGGACAGAACTCTTTAGCTAAGAGACACGAGGCAAGATATTGCTAAGCAGGCACAGAATTTAATCCTACTGGCAGTTCCCTTTCCTCTGACCCCAGG
Organism: Aselliscus stoliczkanus; assembly: GCA_033961575.1. Classification (NCBI taxonomy): domain Eukaryota; kingdom Metazoa; phylum Chordata; class Mammalia; order Chiroptera; family Hipposideridae; genus Aselliscus; species Aselliscus stoliczkanus. The sequence continues at coordinate 3,850,046 of CM066741.1, forward strand.
GAGGTGGAGTTGATAAAAAAAAAAAAATGAAAAAATAAAAAATGCCATCAGAGTCATCCTGAAATGTATCAGCGAAGAAAAGGCTCTACATTTGGAGGGATGGTAACTTGGTTCTTTTAGTCTTGCCTGGAGAGAACCCACATCAAAGGCAGCCTTTCTTCACAAAATGCGCTCTTTTCATGAATATTGAGTGGCGTCGCCCACACTTTATCTCCATCTTCCCCCACTACCCGCAGTGACTTTGAGCTGGCACTTAAGAAAAATTAAAGTCCATCCAGACACCCTCCAATGAAGCCCGGGTGGGGGGTGGGGGGAAATTAGGAGTCCTACTGGGTGCCAGACTCAAACTAAAAGCTTTTGAGAACCTTATCTCATCAAAAGATTTTTATCTTCATGGTTTCTTTAATCATTGGTCTCCTTGAATTAGGAGCTATGCCCCTGATGGACAACTGTCGATCCTTATCAAAATGAAACCGTTAAACCGTATTTCCACCATGAGAAAAATGATGTGGCGTTTGGAGATGGGCGATCCTCAGGGTGTCATATGGCAGGAAACTGCACTGAAGACCCTGCTCCATGTTTTAAACAAAGGATTTCTGATGATGATTTTTCCTCTCGTAAATCCCTGGTTTGGAAAAGCAGTCCAATTAGGAATCTCCACTTTCCAAGTCTTCAAAATGCATTTGGGGGTCCTCTCACTAAGCCGGGGACCATGAGACCAGCCAAGGAGCCTGAGCCCTTTCCCTGCGTGGCAGAGACACTTCCGCTTGCTCGGTATCATTGAAGAATCCACGTCCCAGCCCGGCTGCAGCCAGGCAGGGCCAAGTGACTGGTTCTGACCGATGGGCAGGGAGCAGAAGAGACTTTGTCATGATCCTGCAGAGGCGACAAAGGCCACACGTGAAGATGGCGGCATCACAAGGTGGAACTGAGTCACGAGGAAGAGAACCGCTGCCCTTGTCACCTGATTCATACTGGACTTGGCATGAGGGAGAAATAAGCCTTTGTGGTGTTAGGTGTCCGAAAGGAAACATTGGGGTCCTTTGTTCCTGCAGCGTAGCCCAGCCTAACTAATGCGACAGGACGCTGAAGAGGGGACTTAGAGCGCCGTTTCGGAAGACCCTTTGGAAGCCCCTCAAATCGTGTTGATTAAAAATGGGGAGAGAATGTGCTTCCCGAAGCCCCTAGAGACCATCAAATAATGCAGTGCTCCATCTCCATTCACTCATTCAGTAAATAATCATTGAGTGCCAACCATGTGCCAGGCCCGGATAAAGTGGTTAGCAAAACAGACCCCATCTCATTGTCCACAGCCTCCAGTCCGCTGGAGGCGACAGATGCTGTCAAATAAGCTTGCCAGCGAGTGCTGACTAACGGAAGTGAATGCTTTGAAGGAAAGAAACCGGTTTGTATGACACTAAACCAGAAGGGACCTTACCGAAGCCCCAGGGAGGTGAGGGAAGGCTGCCCTGGAATCTTGAAGCCCAGCACACTGACCCATGAATGAGGGTCTGTCTCGGTGTCAACTTGCAGAGCACTTGCTGTGTGCGAAGCTCCTGGCCAGATGCTTGACACACTCCATCCTCATTCGATCATCACGAAATCCTAGGAGGTGGTCCTAATATCATCCCCATTTTCCAGATGAGCAAACTGAAGCTCAGCAAAAAGAGGCCCCACGCCTCAAGGCCGCTTAGCAGACAGGTGCGAGACAGGGATTCGAATCTACATCTGCCACTTCCTGCAAGAGCATTGGCTCCGCTCTGGCCCTGACAGCCAGGAGGTCAGTCACGCAGGCAGCAGCCCCTGAGGAGCCCCACAGTGGGAGATCAAAATGAAACCAGCAGGCAGATGTTTCCAAGTTGCCTGGAAAAGCCACCCAGCCAAGGAGAGCGGGGAGCGTTCTTCCCAACCCCCACGCCCTTCTGTAAAAGCGCCAAGGTTCCTTTTTCAGTTTTGCAGCGTCCCCTCCCCCGCCCCCCAGAGAACTGACCTCATCCTCCTTTGAGCAGAAGGGAAGTCGTGGGCTGCTGGCCCCACAGTAGCCCAGCCACCGACTATGGCTTCCCTCCAAACTTAACCCAGAGGCAAACGGCAGAGACATTCCAGCGCTTTCTTCGCTTGGCTTCTAAGATGCTTGCTTCCCTTTCTCCCCAGAATAGAAGCAGTAAGGCCTGGGGTAACTTCCTTGCAATGTTGGCTTGTACACGCTGATCGCTTTGTTTTTACAGGACTAAACAGAATATGCACATAGATATATTTACACTCATTCAGATACATGCATCCCACACAGACATGCTTGTATACTTATGCACGTGTGGACATACACGGTTGAATTCACACACATAAACTTATAGCTAACACTTTCGTAGCACTTACTATATTCCAGGCAGTTTTCTAGGTCTGGGCAAACGACTGCCCGTGAGCCAAATCCAGCCTGTATAGCCTGTTTGGGTAAATAAAGTTTTATTGGAACACAGCCACCACGCCCATTTATTAATGCATTACCTGTGGCTGTGTTTACACTACTACAAGCAGAGGCAAAACCTGCCCCTTTTCAGGAAAAGTTTGCCCTCTCCTGTTTTAAGTGCTCGAAAAGCTCTACAAAATGTCAGTTATCTGTTGTGTTGACCCCTGAGAAGGAATATACCTCTCAAAAAGGACTCCTGTGGTTAACTGGGCCCAAATTCATAATCACAGTCTAGCAGCTGTTTTTTGCAGAAGGCCCATCACGCACTGCATTTCAGGGAAAAGCCACAGATGGGGCTGCCAGGCCTCCTGCCGCTGTGTTCCTGCCAGCTGAGTGGACCCTTGTGAAGGACTTCCTATCATATTTCAACCAATGGACGGAGACCAGCCCCATCTAATCAGAGCTGCACAGCTGTACCCTCATTTTCATCATTATTGACCAATCGGAGTGGTGCCATAAAAAATCAGGATGCATGAGTGTGACCAATCAAGAGAGAGCAATGTGGACCAATCAAACTGGGCAGATTGGGACCCCTCCATTTCTATAAAAGTGGACCAATCTGGGACCAGGGTGGGCACTTTATAAAAGTGAGCCTCCGTTTGTCTGGAGGAGCCCACTTCTCAATTCTTCCAGAGACAGTGTTTCCCCATTTGCAAACTGCCTTTTCTTTTTTCTGCATCCCAGATTGGGGACTGCTGTTGGCACTGAATTGGTGACAGTGGCCTTTTGTTGGCAATTTGCTGCCTAGTTCACCATCCTAAATCTTAATGGCTTTAGACAACCCCCGCCATTATTATCTCCCACTGAGATCTGCGGGTGGGTCTGCGCCTCGTGATGTCAGCTGGGACCACAGTCTTCCGAGGATCCACTGCAATGGATCTTCCTGTCCAGGAGGGCGGGTTGGTGCCTGAGGGACCTGGAAAAAGAGATGACTCTGACATTTCAAAGACAGGTTATCTTAGATGCAAAAAGATAATAGACTGTCTCAGTTAAGGTAGAGATTGACCTTTGTCAAGGAAGCAACAGGCGCAAGATGGCAACTACCTGCCATGACCCGCTTTTAGTTAGGGATTTTTCTGTTCAGACCATCCTATGTGGTGACTCAGCCTTTGAGTTTGTAGGGTCCTCCATGCTGGCGTCCCCTGAGCTTGTCAGGTTTAGTATGTGGTCTCTTTTTGGTCCACAGTGCGTTAGAGTCAGAATAGTCTGCAGTTGAAACAAACCCCAGAAGCTTCCTGTCTGTACAGAGAGCCAGGCCCGGGAGCAAATGACTGAGCGAGGTCAGACACTGACCCTGGGAACATGGAAGGGCGCGAGCTGGCTCTGGACTGGGTTTTCAAAATGAAAAACGCTTTCTTGATTGTTTGTGATCACGGAAGTGGTACACACTCACTGTACAATGTTCGAGTCATGCAGAAGTGTATGAGAAAGAAGTATAGCTCTTTGGACACCCCTCGAACTTCAAGTCTAAGCTTTCCCAGGAACAGCCAGCAGTGGGAGACAAGGGCTGCCCTGTGAAGTCCCCTCCACCCATCCTGGCCCACCCTTTCAGGACAAAATCATCAGTTCCCATGACATCATCCCCCTGCCTTGAGCCTCTGGCAGTTGGGGACAATGGCAGGATGTGGGCTTCCAACTTAGAAGTCTGACATCAGCCTGGTTAGAAAGGGCTTGGCCTGGAGCTGGGAGCTGCCCCATCCAGGCTTCCTGGAGTGATTCAGCTTGGTCCAGAGCTGTTCTCGTGACTGATGATGATGGCGACTGAACACTCAACAATGCGTCAGGCATCACTCAAAGGGCGCATTAACTCATCAGATCCTCAGTGACCACCCTAGCAGTTAGGTACCACCGTGCCTTTCTTATGGAAGAGGAAGGAGGCTCAGAGAGGTAAAGGAATTTGCCCAAGGTCACACAGCTGGTGAGCCTCGGAGCCAGGATGGGTTCCAAGCCGTGTGTTCTTCATCACAAGCCTGGTGTCATGCTCAGAACAGCCATATGGGGCATGTGTATTTAGGATCCTCATTAGATAGATGAGGAAATCAGGGCTCTGAAAGGCCGAGTGACTTGCCCAGGGTCCTATAGCATGAGCAGGGGTGCCAGGGAAGAAATTCAAGTTCATCTGCCTTAGAGCTGCTCCTAGTTCTGCGTTTCCAGGTCCAGCCTTTGAGGCGCCACCTCCATTGTCTTCGCCACATCGGTGCATCTTATTTCTTTACTCTTTCTTCTTAATATGGCTTTTTTTTCCCCTCTGGCCTCATTCAAACAATATCTGTAAAATGGTTGGTTTACTGTGCTAGTTATACATATTTTTCTAATACATTAAACACCTAATAACATAAATCCACGTATGTCATACGTTTCACCAATTATATATGCACTCAGCTGTAAAAAAACACAGGAGTGGGGGAGATAGTGTTATGGGCTGAATTGTGTCCCCCCCCAAAATTCAGTGGCAGGGCTGGCCGAGTGGCTCAGTTGGTTAAGAGCTCGCTCAAGAGTGGGAGCTTTAAGCAATAGGATTGCTGGTTCGATTCCCGGCCCGAGCTGAGCTGCCGCTGAGCTGCCAACAGGTGGCAGGATGGCTCAGCTAAAAAAAAAAAAAATTCAGCACCAACCCCCAGGACTCAGAATGTAACATATTTGGAGATGATAATTCTCCACCTCCTTTTTTATGTATGAGAGAAATGATGATTTATCTTAGCCTGTTTATTTTGAGGTGTTTTGGTATAAGCAGGGGAACTAATGGATTGAACTGCTTTCGAAAGTGGAAAGATGTCACATTCACATCCGAACCTCTGTCTTCACTTGACAAATAGGACCTGGTCCCCCTGGGCCCCCAGTCCCATGTAGCCACACTGGGGATAGGTGTGAGGGGGCGCTGTCCTTCTTATTCTGGGCCTGAGTCCCCATCTCCGGTCCACACAGTCCTCACTTATATCCACCTACCTCCCCTCTGGAGGCCTTTGAGTGACCCCTGACCTGGAGCCCCAGTCTCCTCCAAGGCGCGCTGGGCTAACAGCAGAGCGTCTCAGGTTTTTGGAAAGTGGGAACGTGACGTGCGGTACTAGATGTAGAGTGTTTACCAAAGTGACACCCACAAGTGATATCAGCTGTGAGAGCTGCTGTTATTATTGTCACCATTATCGTCATCTTCATCATCATCGATATGAGAAGGAATGTGACTCTTTTGACTGATGATCCAAACATCAGAAGAGGAAGGAGGGGACCGCCTCAGAGTCCAGCGAGGTTCCTAGGTGCCATCATGCCTTCGGGCAACTTTTCATCCCAGGGCAGTTTCCGATGTGCATTTCATCTCTTGAAAAGCATCAGTGGCTCGCGACATCTCTACGGACGGAGCAGCTTTGGCTCTTCCGTGAACGCTCAGCTTCTCTCTTCCCAAGGGCAAGGGCCTCTCGGCTTCCGCGCACAGGCCCTGGGTGTGTACCCTCACGCCTCCGTGGGGCTAGCGCTGAGGGCCCGGCTGCCAGGCCCACCGAGGAGGGCTCTCCAGGTTAACCCACAGAGTAGGGGAGAGTGGGCTTTTTCCTTTGCGTCCTCATTTCCCTGAGGCTGGCACCTCCCAAACGAACATCGTGTAGTGAAACGCAAGGCCGGGGAGGAGACGCACCTGCCCGCACTGCGGCCTGGGGCCACGCTGCAGAGGCCGCCCCCGACCTGTGCAGTGGTGTTGCACTCACCTCCTCTCTCACTGCACCCCAGGCCCGAGGGCCCTTCACCAGCTGCCGCAGGACCAGCAGGAAAGGCTTCAGTGACGACGGGCAGGCAGGCACCCAGCTCCCTCACCCTGCAGGTAGGATGCATGCTAGGGATGGCGGAAGACAGGGCCTGGGGTCTGGGGGCTCCGGTGCCGGTGCAGACAAGGAGGAGGCCCTTGCTGAAAGGGAAGGGTTGCGTGGACGAGGGAAGCCCTGTCCACTGTGGAAGAACTGATGGACTGGCTTTTGGGGTGCCATCTGTGCATCCCTGATAGGCTGCCAACGAGGCTGTACCTCCCCTCCGTGGGATGCGGCACTGTGGGGACCAGAGCGGGTAGTCCCATAGACAGTGGTTAGGGCTCAGACCCTGCATTTAAAGTGACCTGGATCGGATCTTGGCTTTCAGATTCACAAGCTGTGTGATCCTCAGCAAGTTGCCTGCCCGCCCTGAGCCTCAGTCTGTTGTCCCAGCATCACTGCAGTGAGCATCCCAGGGCAGGGGGCAGCAGTTTGGCTGGAGCCCGTCCCTGGGGTCCGTGGTGTGAGCGACGTCAGTGTTATGGATGAGGATCAGGGCGCCTGTGAGCTGAACAGTTCACACGCCCATCAGCCATAAGCTATCAGCGGGTGTGCACTTCCCCTGCTCGGGGTATCCTTTACTAAACAAACGGAATCACCCATGCGCATTCTTCAGCTTGCTCTTTTTTCACTTACCGTGTGTATTGGAGATCTTTCCATGTCAACCCATCTAGAGATGCCTTATGTTTTTTTTTAAAAAATATTTTATTGGAGTGGCCGTCCAGAGGCCAGCGACCGATCTGCCTCACCCGAGAAGAGCGCAATGATGATACCAACATGGGCCAGTGAAGCAACGTCCTCCACAACTAGACTGAAGAACAAAAGGACAGCAACTTGTCTGTTCCCCTTCCCCGAATCCCCAATGCTGTTCCCCTCCTCCAATTCCCCAATTGAAAAAAAAAAAATCTTTAAAAAAAAAATACTTTATTGGATTTTAACATAATTATAGAAACGTGCACAGCACAATGAGATTTCAGAGCGAAAACCACCTGAGTAACCCATCAGGACTGAAATCCAGAAATGGAATGTTACTCTCATACCAGAAGGCCCCTGCCTGCCCCTCCTCTCTCCCTATCAGATGGCTTTATAAATAATGTGTGCGCGCATGCGTGTGTGTGTGTGTGTGTGTGTGTGTCTAGCTCCATTGGCTCAGCATTATGTGTGCCAGATGTATCGATGCTGTTGTATGTAGTAACATTTGGGCCATGTCTGGAGACATTTGTGGTTGTCACAACTTGCAGAGGGTGGTGCTGCTGGCATCTCGTGGGTGGGATGCAGGGCTGCTACACACCCTGCAGCGGGCAGGAGCCTCACTCAAAGATCACCCCACCCCAAATGTCGGCCATGCCCGCGCTGAGAAGGCCTGGGGTAGACCAGGCTGAGAGCTTCGGATATTTTATTCAGATCAACTAGATCCTGCCAAACTGCTCTCCAAAGTGGGTATGCCCTCACTTCTTGATCAATGCTGGCATCCTTTTCTATCCCATGGGCATATATGGTTTGATATCGATTAACTTTCCATAGTTTCCAATCTTTGGCCATTTCCCCAGCGCCAAAAGGAGAGCCCTTGTCACAGCCTGTTTAGAGAGAGACAATGGCACATCTTGACATAGGCACCTACACACTCTGTCACACACACTTGCTCTTGATGGAGACTCCGGACAATGGGAACATGACCGACATTTAATTGAAACATAAATTTCCTGCACCCAGCGTGGTGAACATAGAACTGACTTGCAGAAATCGCCCCTGGCATCTTGGCTTCTGCCTCTGGTTCACGTCTTGTGCAAATGGACACATGCTCTGGGAAGATAAACAGGAAATCCCTTGCAGCCTGGGAAAGTGGGGCAGGCGGCAGTTCCTCTGAGCGCTGGGACTTGCAAAGGCAGAATGGCAACCGGGTGCCGCCCAGAGGTCCTGGGGCTGAGCGCGCGCTGCCAGCACACCGACTGACCCGCTCTGAGGATGCGTTACAATTGCTTTTTCTCCGAATGCTTCCTGTGAATTAATTCCGCTCTGAAGTTAATCTCTGGCATCTCCGTGCCTTGTATCGTTGTTTTTTTTATTTATTTTTTCAAGCAGCCGAAGTAACAATTTTAAAAAATGAACTCTAAATAACTTAATAATTAACTCTAAAATAACTCTGACCAGAACAATAAAGTCAATAGAACAGAGATTTAAAAATACACATCGGGCCGGCCGAGTGGCGCATTGGTTAAGCGCTGGTTTTGGGATGCCAGCGGCCCCGGTTCAGATCCCACATGAGGGCCAGGAACACTCCCTCTACAGCTAACAACAGCTCCACCTGGAGCTGGGCTGTGCGAGCCCCGGTGATGGTGTGGGCTGCAGCCCCTGCTGCAGTGGGCTGCCATAGGCTACAGTGAGTGGCCCGCAGCCAGCGTGAGCGGCTGGCAGCCAAGCGTGAGCTGCCAATAGCCGCGGTGAGCGACATCCAGAGGCCAGCGACCGATCTGCCTCATCCGGGAAGAGCGCAATGACAATACCAACAGTGAAGCAACATCCTCCGCAACTAAACTGAAGAACAAGAAGACAGCAACTTGTCTGTTCCCCCTTCCCCCATTCCCCAACGCTGTTCCCCTCCACCAATTCCCCAATAAAATCTTTAAAAAAAAAAAAACACATCACATAAAGGAAGACTAAGCCCAGATTCCTTCAGTCCCTATGAATAAGAATTAAATTTTGCTCTGAGCTTCCTGTCAGCCACAGCAAAAGGGGAAACACAATGCAACACATCATTTCTTGTTTTCTAATGAAAGGAAAATGGCACATCTGTAGCTGAGATAATGATTTTCTGGATCCTAAGTTCTAAAAGGATCAGAGTGGGAAAATTGTACGTTATTCTTTCAGTCTGTGTTTCTAGCCCTGACGCTCTTCCTCTGTCTGATGGGCTGTAGGTGTAGTGTTGCTGCTGTGAAAACGATAGCTGCCAGGTTACTGGGCGAAGTGTTTCCCTCGGGATGTGGGCTGTCCTCATCCCCATTTTACAGCTCAGGATACTGAGGCTGAGAGAAGCTAACCCCCCAGCTCACACTTGGCCAGCAGTGGAACTGGGAGGCAGGCAGGGCAGTCCTTGGAGAAGGGTAGTCACTTGTCCAAGGTCACACGAGGGAAGTGCCAGAGCAGGGATCCAAATGGGAGAATTTAGATCCCTTAAGTACTTTTAGCTCCTACCAAAGGCCAGGCACACCTTAGGGCATTTTGTTTAATGGTGAGGGAGTGTTAGGTCCAAGTTAAGAGACTGGCTGATTTGGGCTCAGCTCTGCAACTTAATAGCCATATAACTCTGGGCAATTATTTAACTCCTTTGACCCTCAGTTTCTCCATCTGAAAAATGGGTAGATAATAGCACCAACCTCAGGAGGGTGTTGTGGGGATTCAGCAAATTGATGCCGGGGGGAGGGCGTAGCACAGCATCTGGCCAGGAGGGTGCCAGTCGATATACTCGCAATATCAAGAGTCCTTGATGATAAAGAAGATGTGGCACATACATAGAATGGAATATTATTCAGCCTTGAAAAAGAAGGGCATCCTGCCATTTGCAACTACATGGGTGGACATTAAACTAAGTGAATAAGCCAGACACAGAAAGTCAAATACTTAGCTGTAGAATCTGACGTAGTCAAACCCACGGAAGCAGAGTGTCAAGTGGCGGTTGCCAGGGTTGGGAGGAAGGGAGACACGGGGAGATGTTGGTCACAGGGCACAGAGTTTCACTTACGCAAAACAAGTAAGTTCTGGAGATCTGTGCAGCATAGGGCCTCTGGCTAACAATACTGTATTATGTACTTAACCTTTGGCTAAGAAGGTAGATCGTATGTTAAGTGCTCTTATCACAAAAGGGGAAAAAGAGGTCAGGGGGACACTTTTGGAGGTGATCGATAAGTTTATGGCATTGATAATGATGATTTCACAGGGATATACATACCTCCAAACACATAAAGTCGTGTAATGACATATGTACAGATTATATATATATATATATAGTGTGTGTGCGCGCGCGTGCGTGCGTGTGTGTTCCTTGATGAGGCAGGAATGGCCAGCTTTGCACCTCAGGTTTGCAGCTCCTCCCCCTTGTATGAGCTTTTCTGCTCCCAGCCTTGCACTCCCCAGCTCTCTGATTGCCCGGGTGCGGGGAAGGGAGAGAAGCACCCAGGACACGGACAGGAGTTTAATAAATCAGCTCCCTTTGAAATGGCCAGGAGGGCCCCAGCTCTGAGCTGTCCGCAGCGGTTTGCACTGCAAGCTCCATAGCAATACCTTCTGTTTTTATTTAATACATTTCCCTGTTTACTAAGTCCTGCTGCTCCATGCCCTCATCTGCCTGCCGACGGCCTCACTTCACTTCTCCGGAGTTCTGTGCAGGGGCAGGATTCTCATGTCCGTTTTCTAAATGCAGCCAAAGGGGCCCAGAGAGGTTAAGTGACTTCCTCAAGGTCACCGAGCAGAGCAGCTACAGAAGAACCCAGCTCTTCTGGCGCCAACTTCAGGGCTTTCCTCTCGCACGTTGGGCTGCAGGCCAGCAGTTAATAAAGCTGTTTCCGGGAACAGGAGCGAGAGCCAGAAAGAAACACATTTGGAATTGGTCAGGAGAGATTTGAGAAAGAACACATGTCAAATCCCTGGCTTTTCTCCTGGTGTGGCTGCTTGTCCCTTGTCCCCTGTCCCTCCAGTCCCTGTATTCTTCCAACTACCTTCACCCTGCCACCCAGAAGCAAAGCAGCAGATGGGTTCGTTCCTTCGTCCGTTCGTTCATTCATTCATTCCCTCCCTCCCTCCCTGTTATGGACTAAAGTGTGTCCGCCCTCCCCCTCCCCGTTTGTATGTTGAAGTCCTCACCCCTAGTACTTCAGAATGTGACTGCATTTGGAGATCGGGCCTTTAAAGAGATAATTAAGGTAAAATGAGGTCACAGGGTAGGTCCTCACCCAACAGGACCGATGTCCTCAGAAGAAGAGGAGGTTAGCACGCAGACGCGCACAGATGGAGGGGACATGTGAGGACACAGTGAGTTGGTGGCCATCTGCAAACTAAGGAGAGAGGCCTCGAGAGAAACCAAACCTGCTGACACTTCCTCCCAGAACTTTGAGGAAGAGACTTTTGTTGTTTAAGACCCCCAGCCTGCGGCATTTTGTTGTGGCAGCCCTAGGTGATGGGTACTGACACTCCTTCATTCACACCGTCACAAGCGCCTTCCTCATGCGGTCCTTCTTACCTGTCACAGGCCACTCTCTTTAAGACTGCCATTCCCCCTTGCCTCGCCCCCTCCTTCCCCTCTCTGTTGCATTTTTCTCTGGAGCATTTATCACGACCTGGAAATCCATATATTTGCTTATTTGTGTATTCATTGTCACCCACCCCTCACTGGTACATAAACACAACAGGACTGGGATTTGGGGGGTTTGTTTTGTTCATCCACAGGCCTAGGTCACAATAGGTGGTCAACAGTGTATCTTGGATGAATCAGGTCATGCACCCACTCAGCCAGTCAGCAGGATCTGAGTGATGACTCCGGGCCAGGCACGGTGTCAGGGGCCGGATATACTTGGGGACCCAAATGTGTGTTTTGCATACTGGACTTGGGCTGACAGATCCTGGCTGTCCGGGACCACATTGTATTCACTCATGCAACCTTTGCCCCCCTCCCCAGGCTTGGTCTGGAGGCAGTGCTGGACCAGTGCCTGCTAAGTGAGTGTTGGGAGAAAGGAGCTGACACATCCTGACCTTGGGATGAGTGGTCCCACTGAGGGGTCATGAGGTGGCAGGAAATGTATTACTTATTGATAACAAAGGACCAGAGGGAAAAGCACAGGGATGGAGGACGTAACCGCGCTCTCCATTCCTTGATGCTACTGTACCCTCCTGAGGGTGAGGAAAAGGATGGGTGATACGATGCTTTCCAAGCAGGGCCCTGCCCAGAACCCCTAGAACTCCTCGGACCCCCAGTGATGCACGCTCCCCACCGTCCTGGCTTCCATCCATGGGCTGGAAGATTGGAGCTGTTATTTTAGAATTACGTGCACTTGCCTTTAATTGTACCCACGGAGATATATATTTACTGAGGTGGAAGATGAGCATGGTGGACAAAAGTGAGCACAAGGGCTTACTGGGATAACGGAGACAGAGACGTTTGGGTGGCCCAGCTCGGTGCCTTTGTCAAAACCCATGGAATGGGGTACTTAAGATTTGTACAAATCACTATCTAGAATTTTACCTATAAACAAATACCGACTCTAGAGAATGATAATCTTGGCCAAGTTTTAGGAGGAAGCCGACAACATCTGCAAGTTCCTTTGAAAAGCATCAAAACTCAAGACGAGTTTAACAGATGGAAAGCAGGATGAATAGATTAGTGATAGGGGACGGAGAGTGAAATCTTCATGGTAGCGTCTTAAGTGACCACTGTAAACGGCTCTTTCAACTCTTGGGTGTGTTTGGAAATTGTTATGACCGGATGTTGGGGCAGAAAGCATGAGCAAAGCATGCATCAGTTTGGGGAGGAGGGGATACACAGGCTTCCCAGACAAGGAAGTGGGCGGGCTGGCCGAGGGAGTCAGACTGGAGGCGGTTTCCGAGAGGCGCCCATGTGCTCCTGGTTTCCTGTCCCCTCTTGGCCAACCAGGTGCAGTGTTGATAGCATCGGAAGCAGACAGAACTGTGACTCCAGCCTGTGCCCATGTGTCCCAATGTGTCCAGGGGATTGCAGGTATTATGGGGAGCTCTATCGTGTTTCTACTATTTAATAGAATAATTATTGTGAATGTTCTTAAATAATATTAATAATAATTAATACCCTCTCTCGGGGTTTGCGGACGCTCATTCTCTTACAACTTCATTCATTTTTTTTCACCCACTTATCTCTTCCTTCCTTTCATTCTTTCTTTCATTAACTCCTTTAATCACTCCCTCATATAGAATTAATTTATGATTAATAACAGACAAGTGAAATGTGCTATAATGCCTTTTCATATTAATAGTAACATGTTAAAATCTATACAGTCTACGTGGTATCATTTTAAAGAATAAAATAAGGTTTATTTATACTTCTTTAGATAAACAATAAATTATTTTTAGTATAAGTGTATCCCGTGCAATGTTTGGGACATATTCGTACTTCAAGTCCTTGTTTTCCTGAAATTCAGATGTAACTGGGCTTCCTGTGTATTTTCTGGCAACCTTACAACAGACTCGCCTCACTTGTATTACCCGCAGAGCCGAAACCTGGAAAGCATTAACACTGATTTTTAAAAATCTTTTTATTTTGGAATAATTTATTTCAGAATAATTTGTATTTCAGAAAAGTTGCAAAGGCAATACAGACAATTCCAGCATATCCTTTACCTAGTTCCCCAATAGTCACATTTTACAAAACAGAGGTGCATTTGTCAGGATTCAGAAAATCACGTTGGCACAGGCATATGTATTCACTAAATTCCAGGCTTTATGCGAATTTAACATGCTTTTCCACTGAGGTCCGTTTTCCTGTTCCAGGCACCAACCCAGCATATCACAGTGCATTGAATTACTGGGATTTTTCTTTTACAGTTCCGTATTTGTGGAAGCGAGGTTGGGTGTGTTTATTTGCTTTTTCTTGTAGAAGGCCAACCTTCTGAGACTTGTAAAAGAACTAAAAGTCTAACAAAATGTTAGTAGGCGATCCATAGCAAAAAGAGCTCAGTCTGAGGCACTGATTTTCTACCTGGCTTTGTTACAACCTGGGCGTGCTGATGGGGTGCGCTGCACGTATGAGCGTGAATTTGCACTTGAGCTGCAATTATAGTATTATTTTTATAAGCCATTACTATGTGCCAGGCATTGTGATGCTCTTATTATGATCAGATCAGAAGCCATGTGAGGGCAGAGAGAATCCGCTACTCACTTTTGTAACCAACCCCAGCAGTGCCTGGCATAGTCTGTGCTTTGCACACATTTGCCAGATAAGTGAAGTATATAATTGTTCTGTCCAAGTCCACCACCTCTGGTGTAACTGATTTAAAGTCTTAAACGTTAAATTACTCAGGTGCGGTGAAGCTGTGCAGTGGTAATAGATGAATGTCTGAACCTCCCTGGCTCAAGGGAATAAACGCTAATTTCCCATCCCTGAGACGTGTCTAGCTTAGGGCAGTGGGGGCTGGGCTCAGTCCCTCAGGACTTGGGCTGGAAGGGGTTCATACCCCCGACCGCTGCCGTCTTGGTCCCTAAAGCAGGGGAAGAGGGAACATAGGTTACACCCCACTTCTTAAAGACGGCAGTCCCTTTAGTTAGACCTCGTTACATGGCCTCAGCGGGCTGCAAGAGGGCTGTGAAATGTAATCTTTTGTGATCCAAAAAAGAGGGATGTGAAAGGGGGCTTGGTGAATGCATGGCACTAGGTGCCACTGGTTAGTGACTTTATGTGGAGCACGCCTGTGACATGTGACTAAACTTCTCCAGGAGGCAGAGAGATTGTTACTAGCTACCCACATGCCTCAATCTCCAGCGTAAGTTGGCACAAAAATGGTGCCCTGTCAGGGCTCGGGGACTGAATAAACCAAATGCACAGTCCCCTCGCGTTTGCCTGCCTTTGGGATGCACACACCTTGAGTCATATTTAATTCCCTTGCTCCCAGGCCGACCCCTCGCAAAGACCCTAATTAGATTCTTAGAAGAAATAATACCCATCTGACAAACAAATGGCAGGAAGTGGCCTGTAGAGCTAAACTCTGGGCTGGGAAAATGTAATAAGAGGGTCTGTTCCTCCAGGGACATGAGAGACGTGAGGGGGCAAAGGTCCTGCCAGTTCTCAGCGGGCACAGTGCCCTTCAGGGAGCAGCGCCCTAGTCACTGGTAGTCTGATGAGGAGGAGGGAACACTGTTATGTGACTGTAAGGACGTACTTTGTTTCTGATCAATTAAACTGCAAGTTGTTGACGAAGGGGTTTTATAACCCAGAAGGCTGTATGATGGGGAATGTGGGGAATTCCAGAAGCATCTCTGTGCTGCACTTTGGCGAAGCAACAGCAAGAGTTCATATGCAACATAAAGCGACTGGTATTCCCGCCTGTTTATTGTTCTCCCGTAAGAATACACGTGGTTTGTCACGTTGCCATAGGGTCTCAACACGGGACCTCAGAGTTGTTCCAGAACAACCAGCCCAGTCTGCAGGGCAGGGCAGGGCAGGGTGACCAGGCAGGTTACACTCCGCGAGGTGTAATAGCTGTCGCTGAGCAGGTTGCACGCTGTCCAGCTGAGAGGGTGTTATTCACACAGGCTCCATCGGAGTGGTCCTTCCTGGGATGGTCCTGTTGGCTTCCATCGTGGAGAAAAAAATGATCTCTTGTTGCTTTGAATGGAAAATGTGTATAAACTTTAAGGATCATTCAGCTGAGATGATTGAAAGAAGGATAGCATAGCTTTGTGAAGTGCAATTCTCAGTCCCCGTCCGGCTGCAAGTTCACACATGTGCTGTGTGTCAGTTAGCTGCTGCTGCGTAACAAACAATCCCGGAACTTAGACGATGAAACAGCAGCTTTTTCGTATTGCTTACATGTCTGCGGGTCAGGTGGGCAGTTCTGCTGACCTCGACTTGCCTGGGCCTCTTTGTGGCCCCTGGGTTTCATGCACCTGTGATGGGGCTTCGCAATCGATAATTCCTAAAAGCTGCCCTGACACTGCTCCTGCAGCCGGGATGGAGAACCACTGATTCAGAACCCAAAGCAGTGGGCCTCCAACTTGGGTGCGCATCAGAATCCCCAGAGGACTTAATGAAGACATAGATTGTGGGCCCCGCCCCCAGAGTTTCTGATTTAGGAGCTTTGGGTCAGGCCCTACGATTTTGCACGTTTTTCAAGTCCCTGGGTGATTTGGCGGCTGCTGGTGTCGGGACTTCTCTTTGGGAAGCACTGAGCCGGAAGACGACGGTTCTGAGGTAATGACGAAAGGGGGTCCCCACCAGACACAGCAGGGAAGTCGCGTGTCCACCTGGGCTGGGAGCCGGAGGGGAGGGAGGACGTGAGGTCAGAGATTAGGTTTAAGAGTCCTCGGAGGAAGGAGCAAAGGCCAGGGAGTCGTCGAAACCTCCAGAGAGGTTTGGGGGATGTAACAATTAGCTTCCCGTGACACAGCCTGGAGAGATGGAGGACTCTTACCTTCTTTGGCATGGTACCACGTGGAAGGCACCATAGGGCGCTAGATGAGCAGAGACTGTGGCGAGAGTGCCGGAGTTCAATCTCAGATGAGAAAGAAGGCTGCTCCTTGGACACAACAGAGCCACTGTCTGGAAGTGTCAAGTGTGCTGTGGGGCATTTCACAGTTGACATAAGTGACATCAGAAGGTTTTGACAAAGGAGGACTTGTCTGAGACCAGAAGGATTGCGCTTTATAGGACTTGGGCCAGGGGCTTGGTAGGCGGCTCAGACATGCTGCGTGC
This sequence comes from Aselliscus stoliczkanus, assembly GCA_033961575.1. Classification (NCBI taxonomy): domain Eukaryota; kingdom Metazoa; phylum Chordata; class Mammalia; order Chiroptera; family Hipposideridae; genus Aselliscus; species Aselliscus stoliczkanus. The sequence continues at coordinate 3,866,733 of CM066741.1, forward strand.
ACACCGTGTAGGATTTGATGGCAGGGTGGCAGGTGGGCCTCTCCCTGAGAACCCGGTTGAACTGACAGAGCGAGCCTGGAATCAGGCAGAGCAGCCCCACTCAGTAATGGCACGGTTACCCTCTCGGCAGCGTCTTCTCTGGGGAGAGGCAGTCCCTGGGTCACGCCAGAGCCAAGGAAAGACCCGGCGTCCTCCGCTGAACTTAGCCCCATCCAAGGGTACAAGCGTGGGCCGTCAGAGGCCATCTCTTCCGAGGCTGCGGTGGGCACCTGGCGAGAGGGGGAGATCTGTGGCTCTGGTGGCCAGGGAGGCAGAATGTGGTTCCCCAGACAGTGGAGCCAGCCCAGCCACAAAGAGGAGCCACTGCTAATCCTTGTGTGACAGCCAGGGGACACTTCCCCTTCCCAGCGCCAGACCTCACTCTTGAAGTCAGCTCTCCCCTTACGACCCCTCCCTTCTCCAGCTCTGCATAGGCTGTAAGCATTCCCCGTACACTGGGGCATGAAGGCGGGTCAGGAAGGTCCTGAGTGGCAGGCCAAGGGGGTGGTGGTATGTATCCTGCAGGAATGGGGCCATGGAAGGGCTTTGGGCTGAGAAACGGCAGATCCCACGCCCTGGACAGGGCCTGGCTCATCGAAATAGGTGCTTAACACACTTGGTGTGATGGGCGATCCAAGCAGTGTTTCCAGAAGGGCCGGGAAGTTCCCATTAGTTCAGCGTGGCCTTGTCCCCAGCGCTCAAAAGTCATCTCCAGCCTACCCTTCTCTGCAGGGTGTTGGCACGTGCCCCTTTCTGCTCAACACCTGTTCAGTTCCGTTCCGTTTACTCAGGCAGATCAGTGGCCCGAGCGTCACAGATCTTAACTCAGAACGCAAATACCTAGAACGATGGGTGGTCTGGTAGGGCTCGACATTGGTCTTCACTGAGATCACTTTGGTTGGTGTGTATTTGATTTCTTTTTCCGTGATAACCTTCAAATCGATCAATTCTAATGGAATTTGTACACTGCCAAAGACATCAAAACGCACAGTAAGATGCAGTACTTCCATTCGCCCTGTGTCCAGTCTCCGGGACCCTGTGGCGTTAGAAATGGAAGGATCACACGCTGCTCCTCCTGCCGTCACCCCGGGATTCAGAGCCCAGCTCTGCCACTTCTGAGCTGTCTGACCTTAGACGATTGGCTGGCTAGCCCTTAGCCTCAGGTTTTTCTTGAACGGTGGTGGGTCCTGCCTTTGTACTGGGCTTACAGAGTCGTTGTGAGGAGGGAATGGACACGTGCCTCCACTCTCCAGGGCAGTGCTGGGCCACACGGCGAGGACTCGGTAAAGGGAAACGGTTCCTATTAAACCCGCCCAGCAGCCGCAGCCCTGGGGATTGGGCTCCACTCGGAAAGCCACTCACCATCTTCCACCCAAGGTCCACGAAAACGAGTGGAGCTGTTTCTGGACGGAGATGACAAGGAAACATGGCAAGATGTGCTCTAAGGACAAAACTCTGACATTGTGAGTCCCTTTGTCCTCACAGAGCTCGCCAGGCTCAGAGGTATTTGGGCGTAAGCTTGCAGGGAAGGTGGTGTTTGTGTTTGGTTCTTGCTTTGCTCTTTTGTTTCCAACACTAGGTTAGAGTGGGGTGGGAGGAAGAGAGAGGGGGTGAGGCGTGACTCGGAGAGGGAGAGGAGGTACTGAACAGAGGAGGCAGAAGCTCATGTGGTGAAGACAAGGCAGCTTTAGTAGCAGTGGCACAGATCTGAGGACAGATCTCGTCCTCAGAGACCCCAGGCTTTGTTTGATGCTCCACTGTTCATTGTCAGCTTGAAATTATTGGTAATTTTAATCAACGGCCTTGAATTTTTGTTTTGCACTGAGCTCTGACAGTGAGGGGGTAGCCAGGCCTGCGTAAGTATAGGGGTGAGGGGTAGCCAGGCCTGCATAAATACAGGGGTGAGGGGTAGCCAGGCCTGCATAAATACAGGGGTGAGGGGTAGCCAGGCCTGCATAAATACAGGGGTGAGGCACGGAACGGACTCTGGGGACCTTGGGCAGCTCCCCCATGTGGATTAGCCAGTGACCATCACTTTTGGTTCCGTGCCACCCCGGAATCAACACGTTTCGGTCCACGGGCATGGAAAGAGGACTCGGGTGTATCTAGGGTGGCTTTAAGAATGGAAAATCAGGGGGCCGGCCGAGTGGCGCGGTGGTGAAGCGCTGGCTTGGGAAGCCGGCGGCCCCGGTTCGGGTCCCACATGGGAGGGCCAGTGACACTGCCCTCAAAAAAAAAAAAAAAAAAGAAGAATGGAAAATCAAACTACCTCTGATCAAGGTGGCTCTGAATATAACCAGGAGGGCGTTTCCCTCTGAGCCGCTGTTTGACTGTCACCTATGAAGGGTTTATGCTCTCTGAAGTCCACACTGGCTGCCCTTCCGCCCGGGACATTTTGCCCTATTAGGATTTTTCACACGTGGGAGTAAGACAATGGCTGTCGAATGCCTCTGCCTTCTCAGCGCCCTGTGCCTTTGTGGGAACTGCTCTTTTCTATGTCTTTCCAGTGGGGCTGCCAATCCTGGTGCGCTGTCCCCAGTCTGTGGACACGTGACCCGGGCTGGGCCAATCACAGGGCTACATCCCCCCCTCACATCTGGGATAGATCCAGGGTGGCAATTTAGGGGCTTCCTGAGTCGAAGCTACCTCCGTCCCCTGATTGCATTGAGATGGAAATTGCAGGTCACCAAGAAACAGGCTAATCAGAGCATTTTATTCTTCCTCAAGCCCCTGTGATCACAATGCAAGTGTCTCTGTCCCCTCCATGGACGTGGGGACTCATCAGTTGCCCTGATGGGCACACAGCCCTGGAGCTGGTGCAGAGCACTCACTCAGTGACAGGTAGGGACAACAAAGGGTCTGCAAACAGGACCGGAAAGCCAGAAGGTCAGAATGTTATCAACCCTTTCATTGCCTGACGCAGGGCAGAAATAAGGCCTGCCTTTTAAAAATTCATTTCTATTATTTGGGACTTGAATGGGTGCTTCTCCTTGATTTTCCATAGAAACAGATACCTAAAAAGTTGAGGAAGCATATAAGGTGTGATAAAAAAAATACGGTGAGTGTTTAAATAAAAAAAATTATTACAGTAAAAGACACATTACCATTAGTCTCCCTCAAAATACTCCCCCTCGCTTCGAACACACTTCTCCCATCGTCCTTGTCACTTTCTGAAGCAGTTCTGGAAGTCCTCTTTCGTGAGTGTCTTTAGTTGCGCTTGTGTGGCTGCCTGGATGTCCTGAATCAATTCAAAACGTTTACCTTTCATGGTCATTTTGCATTTGGGAAAGAGCCAGAAATCGCACGGTGCCAGACCCGGTGAATAAGGTGGATGAGGACACCCCGCGATGTTTTTATTGGACAGAAATTGCCGTACCAGAAGCGATGTGTGACACGGAGCCTCGTAAAATATTTTTGAGGTTATCCACACTGTAGCTGTATCAGTAATTTAGTAGTTTGTTCCTTTTTATGGCTGCAAAGCCCCCCGTTGTATGCCTACCACGCATTTCATTTAGCCATTTACCCATAGCGGACATTTGTGTTCCTTCCCCTTTGGGGCGGTTATAAACACAGCTCTGAATGTTCGCAGGCAAGTCCTCATGTGAGGCCATGGCTGTGGTTAGACAACGCTGAGCCCTCCCCTCCTCGCGGCGGAGAGGAGGGCCCTTTCTTGGAAAAACCTTTGTGAATCTTGCTTGAGAATAATGGATGGGGTGACAAAACCCGTCTGCCACTCTTGAGAACGCAGCATTGTTACAGGGGGTGTCAGATAGCCTCAGTTCCTGCCTAATGGATGCTCCCACGTTGCCCTTAACGAGTTCGGACCAGACCCAGATGGGGCCAGTTAGCATCTCCCCTCTTTCCTCCCTGGGGTTGCTAAGCCGAGGACATGTCAAGGTGGTGCCCACTGGTGCCACTGGTCCAGTCTGTGAAAGGAGATTGCCAGCAGAGTTCATTCCGTGTTCCGGGGTGCCCTCTACGTGCCTGGCACACTGTTCTAGGAATACAGCTGTGGAGGAAACACACAACAAAAACTGGAGCTTACTTCTGGTTGGGGAGACAGACCATGGAAAATAGACGAAACTCGTATGTCACATGGTGATATGTATAATGGAGAAAAATTAAGCAGGGGAAGGTAGTAGGGAGTCCTGGGAGATTGTAGAGGTTGCTATCTTAAAGAGGAAAGTTGGGGACCATCAGATGGAGGTGATGTTTGAGCAAAACCTTAAGGAGGCTGTGTTATCGCACGCGCTCTAACGAATCATCACAGACTTAGCTGTGATGGGGGCAGTTGGGGTTGGGGGATTATCTTGTTAAAAGCCCTATTCTCAGAGTCCTCACCCAGAGATGCTGACACAGTAGGGTTAGGAGTGGGCTCTCGGGTCTGTGAGATAAACACACACTGAAGATCTCGCAGCTTCTGTGGGTCAGGAGTCTGGGCACAGCTTAGCTGGGTCCCCTAGGCGTCAGGGTCTCTCAGGAGGCCTTAATCATGGCATCACCTGGGGTTGGGGTCTCACCCAGAGTCTCACCGGGGAAACGATCTACCTCCAAGCTCACACGATCCTTGTCAGAATTTCCCTTCCTCTAGGGCTATTGGCCTGAGGGTCTCAATCCCTAGCTAAGTTCCCTCATTTTCTTGCCACATGGGTCTGACTTTCCACCATGGCCACTCGTATCACCAAGGCTAGCGAGGGAAAGCCTGCTCCCAAGACAGAAATTACTGCCTTATGTGACCTCATCACCAAAGTGACCTCACCCTATCGCCTGGGATCGGTCCATACACACTGGGAGGAGGTGACTCGAGGGTGTCCATACCCGCAGCAGGATCGTTACGCACCATCTTAGAAACGGCCTGTCTGTCACCGGGGGAAGGGGTGAGCCCTGGGGGAGCTCGGGAGGAGGCGTTTCAGAGGCAGACGGAGCAAGCGCAGAGGCCCTGAGTGTTCAAGGAGTCGCAAGGAGGCCGGCGCGGCTGGAGCAGGCTGAGCGAAGGGCACGGGAGTAGAGGTGAGGACGGGAGGGCTAGGTAACGGGGGCCTTTTGACTTCAATGGGAGTCACAGGAGGGGCGTGAGCAGAGGAACTATAGGAGCTGATGTTATTCTCGAGCCCCCATACTCACACTGCCGCCTGCGGACCGGCAGCGGCACCGATCTCAGCCCAGCCCGACTCCCTGGATTAGACTCCGCATTTAACAGGGTCCTCAGGCAGGCGGAACGCACAGTCAAGTTGGGGACTTCGTGGCACCAGAATCACCTGGAGGTTGCTGGTTCCCACCACTGCCCCTCCTCGTCCCCCAGTGTCCTGAGACCCTGCATTTCTAGCAAGGTCCTAGACGCTGCTGATGCTGCCGGCCTGGGGAGCGCGCTGTGAGAAGCGCTGCTGTGCAGGGCGCCTGGGGCCAGGGCTCAGGGCTAAGTGAGACTTGAACTGGATCACAGCAGCAGGCTTTTCTCGCAGCCTCCGGGACCAGATGGCACATTAGATCCAAAGCTCCTTTCTTGTCAGACGAGGTCTGACAATTGAGTTCGCGAACTCATCCTAAAAAAAGTGCCACCTACCTCATTGCTGAATATCATTACGGTCACCTTCGAAGTCCTGAAGCTATGCACCCACGCCAGCGCCTAGTCCACCCTTCAAAGCAATTTTGGAACTCTTTTTCTGGAATGGCCATCAGAGTTGTCGTCATATTATTCTTGATGTCCTGAAGGTCATCAAAATGTCTTCCTTTCAATATTTCCTTTATCTTCGGGTAAAGAAAGAAGTCATTGGGGGCCAGATCAGGTGAGTAGGGAGGGTGTTCCAACACAGTGATTTGTTTCCTGGCTCAAAACTCCCTCACAGACAGTGCCGTGTGAGCTGGTGCATTGCCGTGACGCAAGAGCCATGAATTGTTGGCGAAATGTTCAGGTCATCTAACTTTTTCACGCAGCCTTTTCGGCACTTCTAAGTAGTCAACTTGGTTCACTGTTTGTCCAGCTGGTACAAATTCATAATGAATAATCCCCCTGATATCAAAAAGGTTAGCAACATTGTTACGAGTTCACGAACTTAATTGTTAGACCTCATATGTCCTAGCAAGGTAGGTTTCAGACGCTGCCCCTTGAAACATGAGTGCCCTCACGCTCATGCCTCTCCCGGTGTTCCGTTCTGTTCCTGCAGTTAAGTCTCATCTCCGTTTCTCCCCACCCGTGGCAGAGAGGGAACAAGTGGTCACCAGCTCCCTGTTGACACCTCTTCACATGTTTGCAGCCCATTATTACATCACCCTCAGATTTCCTTCTTGAAGACTAAATCACTAGCTACCCTTTTCTGAATAATGGGGTGGAGAGGGTTTGGCTGACTGTAGGTACCAGCCTCTGACAGGAGCACACGTGGTGGAAATTCTTGAACCAGCGTGGGGGGCTGGAGGGAAGGTGGGCTGGAGGGTTTCAAAAGCTAGACCATCAGACTTCTTCTCATAAACAAAATCCTTAGAAGTGATGCTCGCAGACAGCATGCAAGATAAGGAGGCATCCAATGGGACTCCGGGGTCAGCTGAAGGTCAAGTGCAACCGGTGAGTGAAACACCCTCAGGCCACCCCCGCCCAGCTTCCCACCCATCCTAGCCAATGGGAGGGCACTCGTGAGGCAGCCTGGCTGGTGGTGATCCGCCTCCTAGATAGAAAGCTTCTGAACTTGATAAAGGTGATGTCCTAGCATGCCAAGGCCGAGGTCAAACCTTGGACCACCTGTATCAGCATCTTCTGGGAGGCTTGTTGGGAGGCAGGTCCCAGGCCCCACTCCTAAACCTCATCTCTGAGAAGAGGATTTTTAACAAGATAACCCCTGTGCCCCCCGCAATCTCTCCCACCCCAGCTTCTATGCACAATCAGGTTTGAGGCCGACTGTCCTCGTGGGAGATACGGCTTTCTTTTCTCAGTCTTGGCCACCGACAAAACAGGAAAACAGGTCAGGGTAAATAGTGACTGGTCTGTGTGGTGTATGTATATTCTGAAAATAAAACAATAGTAATAGCTTGCATGTCTTGAGTACCTCTTTGGTGACAAGAATTGTGCTGAGGGATGAATATAGGCTGGCCTGTGGAGTCCTCACCTGCAGGAAACAGTGGCTGTTGATATCCATTCCCCAAGGAGGAGGCACTGTGGCTACAGATTAAAGGTATGCCAGGGCAAAGAAACCTCTTAAGTCTGAACTATGTGCTAGCGCTTCACGTGCGTGTTTCTCGTTTGCTTTTTCTCACACCAGCCCCGGGGAGGAGTATTATACCCATTCTGCAGGTGAGGAAAACTGAGGGTCCCAGGAATTGAGTGGCTTCCCTGAGGCCACACAGCTGTTCCATAGGCGAGGCTGGACCAGGAGCCGGATCTCTGGGCGTCAAACCACACGGCCCCTGGTGAGGATGGAGATGAAAGGGACCTGACTCTTACACGGGGTTACTTGGTTATGTCAGCCCTGGGCGTCAGACCTAACAGGTGGACGTCTGTCCTATTTCCAGACCAGCTGTTTAATTAGCCTGGAGACCTCTTATTTCCCCTGGCGTTCAGAAATACTGCCCAGGTTTACGGGCATAGCTAAAACAGGCCCTAAATGGCATGTTCAGTGACGCTATATAATTAAAACTCACTTAGGAGACAAGTGCCATCAGCCTGTATGGCAGAAATAGAAAGTCACCTAATCAGATGTGCGTTGCCCATACAGATGCCAGCGACTGCGCTTGCCCGTCTGGCGCTTTTAATTATAATAGGTATCCTGAGGTCTGTGGTTTGTAGTGCCACCTGTTACGGGTCCTCCAGAGAAAACCATTATTATGTGCCTGCGTCTGCCATCCAGAGCTGGGTTAGAAGGGAGAAGGTGAGAGGCCAGGTTCCTTTTGGACGCTGTAGACTGAGATCAGCCCAGAAGTGCTGCCAGGAGGTGACTGACGCCTCATCTCCTGCTCGTCATCCGTTCTGAGTGTCATTCTGTGTTATGTGGGGCTGAACCCCACAACCCTCTACTCTGCCCATCGGACATCCCTGCCTGGACATTTTTCACAGCCATGTCGTCTTGGGCGTGTCATTTTTACCTCCCAGAATCTTTCTCTCTCTTTTTTTTCTAAATTGGGGAACACTGTGTTTTTCCAGGACTCAAGTCAAGTAGTTGTTTCAATCTAGTTGAGGGCTCATCTCAGTGACCCATGCAGGGATCGAACCGGCAACCTTGGTGTTATAAGCCCTGCACTCTAACCAACTGAGCTAACCAGCTCCCCCCGCCCCGAATCTCTTTTTTGGAGAACCTGCTTCCTCACCCTCTCTACATGGTCCTTGTGGGATCACGGCTCCCTGTGCCCACACATCTCTGACCACCTGGCCCAGGTGGACTCAAGCAGAGTGCTGGGTCTTTTAGACACAGCACTTGGTCCAAAGGTAGGCGTGTGACCCACTCAGGACCAATTAGAGTTTCTCCTTAAGAGTTCATAAAAAGTCTGTCTTGCTTGTGGAGCATAAGCTGTTAAAATACAAGCCCAAGGCCACTAGTGGCCTTTCCTCTGCCTTGTGAAGCAAACCTAACTCTAGGGGGGGAAAATAATCCAGTTTTCAGAGAGAAACAGTGAGAAGGTGAGACATGGAGAGACAGCATGTCCTCACATCAGTCGCATCCCTCAATCCAGCCATGCCTGTGGGAGCTGTCCTTGGACTCCCAGTTACTGGGCCACCTTTGCTCAAGGTGGATTGAGTTGGGTTTCTTTCACGAAGCCCTCGATAACACATCAAAGAATCATCGTCTCCAAACACAGAACTCCAACTCCTCTGCCAGCTAACCTGCTTTCCTCTAGCTTCCCCTGCCTTCCACCACCTCATCACCGCCCTCTCAGTTCCGGCCACTATTCACTGCGGTGACCTTAGTTCAGATACGCATCACTTCTTACCTGCATTGCGCAGTGGCCTTCTGCCTCCAGGCTTGTCTGTTCCATGCACACACACGTGCATGCCCCCCAAAATCTTCCTGAGCCTGACGCTTCCTGCTCTTCTATGGGGAAATCACGAGGCTGCCTAACTTTTGGCCCCTTCCCCCCATGGCACCTCACCTGGCCTCACCCTCCTCTGGTTCCAGCGAGAGAACGACCTGGCAGTTCCCCTCTCAGCTACTTTCAGGGGTTCTGGACCCCTCCTGTGCCAAGGACCCCCTGCCAGTCTGTTGGAGCCCCATCTCAACATAATGTTTCTTTAAATCATAGAGTAGAATACATAGGGTTATAAAATATATCGATAGAGTGATCAGAATATTAAAACCAATGTGTATAGTAATATATGTCCTTCTTCACTTATGCATTAAATAGGAAGACCTAGTGGTGGGCCTAATAACTTGTAATTGTCAAGCAGGAAAGAGTGTAAAGGAAATTTCAAGTTATTTTTAACAACTGTAATGTGATACGAATATACGATTTCTATTGGTGATAAAGTCCCAGGTAAGTACTAATGTTGCTGCCTGTGAATTCATAATGAAAGGAGATACTGAATTTCAGGTAGAGGTTAGTGACAATAGAGATGTAACTTTTTTTCTTTTCTAAGTTCATGGACCCCAGAATTCTATCCATGAACCCCGTCTCCCCCATTAAGCACCACTGGTCTTGAGAATAATCTCCCCATCTTTTGTTCTTTGGGGCTCAGCTTAATGTCATCCCCTCCATGGAGCATTCTCTGACCTAAACACACTTGGTTGGGGCCCTCCTCTGTCCCCCCCCACAACCGCCTGGGCCCCCCTTTAGCACACCACGAGTCCCAGGCAATTCCACGTATTCATCAGTCTCCTCCAAGACCTGTGAAGGTGCCAGCTGCCTTGCGCAAACAGGCACAAGGGAGAAGCTCACAGAGGTGGGGACCCCGAAATACAGTCTTAGAGTGACCTCCGAGACTTCCCTGATGAGCTTAGAGCTGACTTCTCGTTCATTCTTCCATCTAAGGCAGGATGGTACAGCCACGAAGAGCTGGGCCGTCAGAGCTACACAGACCTGCAGTTCCATCGTGTCTCTCCCTTTTCACCTGTTGGCCTTGGGGAACTCACTTCCTCTCAGAGCCTCAGCTTCCTCATCTGTAAAATGGGATGAGATTATAACAGTGCCCACCTGGCAGGGCTCTCCTCAGGATGTAAAAGAAGACATGTGCCATGTGCAGCCCTCAATCCTAATAATGGCTCAAGAGTTGGAAGCATCCATAGTAGCCATAATTACCATCCAGTTATTCATGCAGCAAGAATTTACTAAGCATGTACTGCATGCCTGGTGTCTTACACACATGAAAGCATTTGATAGCCCCAGAAGTAGGTTCTGTCGCCCCCTTTTAAATAACCTCCTGTGCTTTAAGTCCTTAGGGATTAAGGTCCCAAACCAACCCTAAAGAGTTCATTCCCCTCCACCCAAGACTGCACTGTGAGGCAGCCAGGTGCAGTGGCTGCGGAAGGATTCGGTTTCGGGGGGGGGGTCTTTGAACCCTGGCTCCTCCATGCCAGATACCCCTTGGGCAAGTGACTTCGACTCTGCATGCCCCCTTTTTTTTTCTCATCTAAAGAGTGGGATAGTAACAGTGCCCCCCTCTCGGTTGTCAGAGAATGAAAAGATTGTGTAAAAGATTTCAGCCCCTCAGGCAAGCAGCCTCATGGGAACCCGCGGGCCATCCTTCACCTGTCAGGTCCCCTCCAGGTGCGCCTGTGCCAGCAGGCACCCCTTCCCATCGGTGCCGAAGGAACACTGTGGATAAACACCAGCTGTCATGTCTCTGTGAGTGGCTTTGCCCCCAGCACCTCCGTTTCCTCATCTGTAAATCGGGCACAGTTGCAGCATCTCCCTCATAAAGTTAAAAGGAGCCAACAGCAGCAGCGAAGCCCTGGAGCGCCCACTGTGGCGCGGCACGCTGCTGGCTGTGTAGGGGAAGGAGAGGGATCCAGGGACAAAGTGTGGCTGCCCAGTTAGAAGCGCTCGCTGTGTTACAGGCCATGTACCCCAAACGAAACGTACTGCCACTTAAAACGTACACGTGTGCTAGATTTTTACACAACATATATACACATCTTTTGCTTATTATTTCCTCCTTTCGTCCCATAAAACAGCCCTGGAGAATAGACAAGGCAGAGATTTTGTGCCATTTGTACAGACAAAAAGAGAGGCCCTGGGAGGTGAAAAGGTTTGATAAACCGGTGACAACTGGAGATGGCTGGGCGTTTCAGAAAGAGAAGGAACGGGCGCAGGGCGACGTCCCGCCTGCAGCCCCTCAGTGAGAGGCGGCCCCGCCTTGCGGCCTTGGCCTGGGGGGCTCCGTGCGGAGCTGGCTTCCAGGCCCGGGCGGGCGGGCGGCGCGGGGACACGCCCGGAGCGGGCCGAGGCGCGCGCGACTCCCGGCGGGTCGCTGGGTGGCGCTGCCGGGCCGCCTGGCGCCCGACCTGTTGCGCCCGGGGCAGCGCTCCGCCAGGTGCAGGGCGCAGGGGGCGCCCCGTTCTCCGCGCGCCCCCCGCGTCCCGGGCCGCAGCGCCCCCGCCTTGGGGCGCCTGACACCCCACCTGGACCTGAGACGCGCGTTCCCTCGGCCCCTGCGTGCTTCCCTGCAGCCGTTCTAGGCGCCTCGGGTGAGGCGGGAGTAAAGTTTGTCCTGGCTGCTCTGGGTGGAGGGGGCCCCCCCAGCCCCAGACTGCACGGCGCGCGGGCCCGGGGCCCCCTCGGCTGCACGGCCGCGCTGGGAGCGCTGCCCCGGGAGGCGGCCGCCCGACGGGCCCGCGCCGCCCCCTCCCCGCCTCCGCGCGCACCGGCCCCCGCGCCTCTGGCCCCGCCCGCGCCGGGGTCGCTGCAGTCCCCGCGGCGTCCCCTGGGCTCCCGGCGCCCGGGCCTCTCTGCAGCCTGGGGAGCGCCTCGCGGGGAGCGCGGGACGGCCAGGGAGGCCGAGGCGGGGGGCCCCTGGGCACCCCCGGACTCCGGGGGCCGGCGCGGGGAGAGGCGAGGACGGGGCGGCCGGCGCAGGGGCGGGCGCCGCTCATCAGCCGCGCGGGTCACGTCTGGGGCCCCCCGGCCGCCTTGCCTTGCGCTCCCCCTTTGCGCTCGCCCCTGTCTCCCGCGGGCGAGGCCGGAGTGGCGGTGGCGGCGCGATGCCCGGGCCGGAGTGAGTCGCGCGGGCGAAAATGGCGTACATCCAGGTAGGGCTGCGGCCGGGGGGTCCGGTGCGCGGTGCCGGGGGGCGCGCCCCCTGCGACCCTGAGCGCCTGGCGGGGCGGGCGCGCGGCGGGGCTCCCACAAACTTGCCTCGAGAGGAAAAACAGAAGGGTGCCCAAGGCAACCTGTGCGCCCCAGGAGAGGCTGGGGACCCCCACACCCCGGAATGCAGGGCCCCCCCTGCAGATTCCGCACGGGCCCCCTCGCCTTCCGGGGACGGGGTGCGGGGTGGGGCGGACTTTTCTCCCCAGGACCCCGTCTCCCTCCCTTTGCACCCCACCCCAGGGGAGGGGCTGCGGGGAGGGCGGCCTGGGGCGCGCCCGCCACCCGGTCCTCCAGCTGCCGTTGCCGTGGTGACGGCTCTGGCTAATTGGCCGGCGGAGCATGCCGGAGGCAGCTGTTCCGGCCAGGAGGGACAAGGACCAAGGATGTCGTCTCTCTTGGGCACCGGGTGCTGCGGGATTGGGGACACACCAGAGTCTTGCTGCTAGTGGTGGTGGTGCAGCCGATTCCTTGAGGCCATTGCATGGGGGTTGGGACTTGTGGACCCCCATCCTCTGGAGGAAACTCCCTAAGAATCCTTGGGCTGAAAAAAATTTCCAAGCATGTTGGGAGGGTTGGGGGGGCGCGGTGGCTGCCTGACTAAGAGACCTTTCTCCCTAATACGAGGCTGGAAGTGGTGACAGGTCAGCGCCAAGGTCACACAGTCAGACCCATTGAGCTGCTGATTCTGGGATGGGCTCCTCGGAGCGCCCCCAGAGAAGACTCCATGCTCCCACATCCAGGGTGCACCTGGGCCCATTTCTCATCCCTTTGGCCACAGTTAGGGGCTGCTGGTCCCCTAGTTCCCTCTAGCCCATGCAGCCCCTCACCTTGTCCTCAGACTTTTCAGTCCGCCAGGGACTCTGCGCTGTTCCCTGGCGTGGCCGCCTCATCCCTGTCCTGGTTTAGATTAGCTCCATTGGCTTCCCTTCCATGAAATCCCTGGGTCATCTTTTCAAGTTCATTGAAGGTCACACTTACTGTGCACCCACTGCGTGCTGGATATGGTTGGCAGGACGATTCAACAGTCACTCAAACAGCTGGGTGACCACCTACTATGTGTGGGCACTGGGGCTACAGCTGTGAAAACAGCACGGCCCCTGCCCCTCAGAACACACAGTCCAGTGAGACATGAAGAACATTGGAACAGGCTTGTACTGTTTTTAGTGGCCACCTTCAGCACAGAGAAATTAGGCGACTTGCCTCAGGCCACACAGCTAGCTGCTTAGGGGCTGGTGGTGAGATCCAAAGGGGACATAGCTGGGATCAGTGGGGGATTCCTTAAGCATGATGTCTGAGGATGGCCTGGTGAGGTTGGCTTCACCTCTCGAACAACTTCTAAAGTTTTTCTGTAAAGGGCCAGATAGTAAATATTTTTTTCTTCTTCGAGGGCTGCAAGGTCTGTCATAGCAGTCCACCTCTGGCTATGGTGCTGAACAGCCATAGACAATAGTCAATGAATGGGTGTGGCTATGTCCCAATAAAACTTTATTTGTGGACCCTGAAACTTGAATTTCATCTACTTTGCATGAGTCAAGAAGTATTAATCTTCTTTTGACTTCTTTTCAACCATTTAAAAATGTACAGAACCTTCTTAGCTGGCGTGCCATATAAACACAGGCTCCGGCTGGTCTTACCGACCCCTGTTCTCCAAGGTTGGGTTCTACTTGTTTCCAGCTTGGGTCAGTTCTCGATCGTGTCAAACCCAGGAGCCCAGGGCACCGGAGCTGAAGAAAGCCTCAAATCACGCCTGGGGGCATCAGCCCTCCTCTCCTTCCTCTTTTTTCACCTTCCTTGTTTGCTCTTTGCTCCCTGACATTTATCCTGCTCCTGCACTTGAGAAGCCTGGATGATGGTTCTTTAGCCGAGGTGGCCTTGTCTTGGCTCGTCATGGTTTTATAAAGTGTTCTCTTTTGAGCACCACATACCTGGGAAACCCCTGAAAGAAGAGAATGGGCATGGATTGTTTTGACAGAGCATCTTTTGATCCTAAGCATCGTAAAATACTTGCTCTTGTAAACCCCACGAGGGCATATAGCTGCTTTGATCACTGCCCAATCAGCTAGGACAGTCCTTGGTGCCTCATAGGTTCCAGCTGGTGTTGGCAAACCACGCTGTTCTTAGAAGCCACTGAAAAGGTGCAGATAGTTTTGTGCTGGGCAGCACACAAGCATTTTCATAGTCAGTGTCTTAGCTTAGCCCTTCCACTGAGGCTCCGCGTGGCCCCCTGACTTGTCCAAGCCACATGATTGGCCGGTGGTGAGGTCAGGACTAGCCATTCCCCACTCAGCTCTTTGTATGGTTCCCCAGCACCTCCAGGTCGGGTTCTGGTTGAAGTTTTGCTTTTGGAAAAGTTTGTGATTAGTGCCTGAGACTTTGTTTCCCAATCCTTCCCTGAACACGTCAAGAATTTTGAATTTTTCCCAAGCTATGTAATACCTGTACTGTTATTTATTTAATATTATTGTTCTAATAATGAATTCACTTTTTAATTTTTTAAAAAATGACATGAAAAGGACACCTTGTGTCACTACCACAGTAGAAAACCAGGATCATTTAATATAAATAGGAGGCAACTGGAAAAAAGAAACACAATGAGAATAATGCCACATTCCTAGATTCTAGCTGGCAAAGGCTTTCTCCAAGGCTGAGCTGGGGCCTTCTCTCTGTTTCACAAGGAAGGGGTGGGGAGAGCTTTGCAAGTGTGAGAAAGATGTTAACATACAGAGGTACCAAACTGGGTCTGTCTCCTGTCAAGAGAATTGAAGAAGACAGTAACTTTCTCCCTCTTGATTCGAAGTTCTGAGTTCAAGTCCCTCCTTGGTTCATCTCAGGGACATGTCCCAGGCTAGGATGCGGGGACCCCACCTAACCTACCTGGTTTACGTGGCCCATGTGGGAAGCCATTCGCTCCTCCCTGGAAGAGGGGAGGGAACCTGTGAGAAGAAGACCCTGTGGGAGGTGGGGCCAAAAGGGAGCGAGCCCCTCCTTCCCCGAGGACCTGATGATGGCTTCCCATGCGGCTGGCTCCCTCTTATTTGTGGGTGGTCATATGAAGCTCCCCACCATCACCATTGGAGCAGAATTGGAAGGTAGGGCCCCCAGGAGGGTGGGGAAGCCCGGTCACATCCACTCGGTGCCTGCTTGCACGTTAGCTAATCATGTCCTTTGGAGGTTGGCTCCATGGTTATTTCTGTATGGGAAGGTTTGCTCTTCTGAAGTGTGGCTGCGTTGGATAGCATGACTGTGTGTCCGCCTGCTCTGATTCATAACAGCATACCGTGCAAATCACACCGAAATGCTTAAGTTTCCCATTTATTTGGTGTTAGTTAGCCAGGAGGCTGCCGGCAGCCCCAGCGATAGCAACATCTTGTTAGGAAGTCAGCTCCCTTCCCAGGATGGTAAGTGGGAATATCCAGGGCTTTTTCTTTTTTGAGTTGCTGGACTATTGCTAAACTGGTCTTGTCTCTCTCTCTCTCTTTTTGTCACTTCCTCATCCCCTACGTCCCGTGGCTTCTTCGTGGATCTCTAAAAGGGCAGTTGGAACCTTTAAACGAGGTGGGTTAATTCAGTGATTCGTTTGGTCTGGCTTCTAGTCAAGAAACGCTTGCCTTTTGTTTTGGAGTCTTCTGTGAGGCTGTGGGGAATGGTGACTATTGAACAATAAACGGATGTTGATAACGGCCCGGTTTCGATGCCTTTCCATGGCAGGGAGGTCCCTGTGAAAAGCTCCTAGGTGACAAGCTAGGTTTCCCTCTCCACCCCCTCCGTATTCCATTTGATTCCCTCTGTTTGCTTTCATGTCACTGAGATTAGTTCTTAAAAAAAATATTTTTGCTTTACTTGCAAGAAGACAGTACACTCATTCCTGTGTCGGGAACATACTGTGTAGCCCTCACGGTGTGGTGTACACCGCCCACATGTCAAGAAAAGACTTTCCCATAAAACTACAAAAGAATCTACCTGCAAATGTTTTGCTTGCTGCTAACGGCCCCGGCGCGCGATGGTGTTTGCCATCTTTGTGCCTGCGGTTGGTAAACAAAAGTGGGAAACATTTTGTTCCAAGCGTGTACAGCTGAGGCAGACCTCCTGAATGTCATTTCTCACCAGGGATGGGCTGCTTGTAATTCGGGTGTTTTTCCTCTTCCTCCTCTCCACCCTCCCCTCCGGCGTCCCCTCTGTCCCCCTCCTCCACTACCTACCTCCCCCAATGGCCTCAGGGTTTTCTTTCTAGAATCTCTGATCTGCTGCTGTGCCGATGGACCTGCCGGCACTGCTGTCAGAAGTGCTACGAGGCCAGCTGCTGCCAGTCCCGCGAGGATGAGGTGGAAATCCTGGGACCTTTTCCTGCCCAGACCCCTCCCTGGCTGTGAGTATAACGGCTTGAACTTGCTCCATCGCAATCTCAGGACCTTTCTTCTCTCCGTTTCTGAGACAGGGTCCGGGCCCCGGGGAGGAGGATTTGGGGTACGGTAGAGGGAAAGGCAGAGTTTCCATGGACCTCTTCCCCGCCGATGGGCACATGCTCTGTGCCTCTCACTTTGTCTGGCAAGCTCGCGAGACCAGCTGGCGGTGGGGCTCTAGTTCGGCCAGTTTCGCATCTTCTCAGATGTGAACTGTGTGACGCTAAGCATGTGGGCACTTTTCATCACGTCGAGTGCCATTCCAAGCGGGAACAGAGATGTGTGAGCATCTGTAGTCTTCAAGGGATGTCCAAATTCCAAAGGTTTCTGTGCAAGTCAGTATGACGGGTTGTCTTAGCACCTGACCCCTGCCTGGCACTTAGTAGATGCTCAGTAAATATTAGGTGCACAGAGAGGTGGACGGAATGAGTCACCAAGGCTTCTTTGCCACTGTGGCCAAGATTTTCAGAAACAGGGAAGCCGAAAGCACCCCCAGGCTCCATCCTGTCCTCCAACGCTGTTTATGTTCTCTCTGGCATCTCTCATTTCATTTCCAACTCGCTCTCCTCCGCGCCTGCATACTTCTCCATCTGCCAGTCGCTCAGATATTTTGGGAACGCAGTTTTGAAGCTTCTTGGCCACGTGTCGCGTCCACCCCTCCGTGGCTGGCAGAGTCTGGGCAGAGTCTAGATGGTCAGAGCCTGGGAATCGTTGGGTGTCACTTCTCATGGTGCAGAGGGAGAGGCCCAGCGAGGGACAGAGACAGTGCAAGGGGCCAGTGCTGGAGCCTCAGCTAAACCCCTGAGCTGAGAGTCCGGAAGCCTGGGGTGCCCCATCTTTCCTCCATATCGGGGGGGTCATGCCTCGGTCCCCTCATTTTCTCTTCTTAGGAGCAAGTGTCTAGTAGTTCCTGGACAAGCTGGTTTTGTGGGTTCAAATCCTATTTTTCCGACTTTTCTCTAGTTCGGTGACCTTGGGCAAGTTGCTTGATTTCCCATCTGTAAAATGGGGGTGATAAAAATAACGGTATTTATGTCACAGCGTTGTTGCGGTGACTGCGTGCGTAAGTCCTTGGAAAAGGACTTAAGGAAGCTTG
Organism: Aselliscus stoliczkanus; assembly: GCA_033961575.1. Classification (NCBI taxonomy): domain Eukaryota; kingdom Metazoa; phylum Chordata; class Mammalia; order Chiroptera; family Hipposideridae; genus Aselliscus; species Aselliscus stoliczkanus. The sequence continues at coordinate 3,884,493 of CM066741.1, forward strand.
ACACTGGCTTGGCCATCCTAAATGCGATTCTTTTGACCCTATCTTGGTCTCGGTTCCCTCATCCCTGAAGCGGGAACAGCAATGGCACTTATTTTGTAGTGTTGTTATTGAGACGAATGAGATACGCCTATCACGTGCTTAGCCCAGTAGCCAGTATTCATTTCTCTCATCGCCAGGCATTGACAGTCTTTGACCTGATGTCAAGGTGATGTTCAGGACCTCCGTTACCCACACGCTGTAGCCGGAGCCCTGCAGGTGTGTGCAGGGCTGACGGGTCTGCTCAGCCCATCTCATTAGTCAGGCGCTCTTTCTGATGGAGGCTGGCATAACCTGGTTCTTCAAAGCCGTGCTCACCAGCATGCCAGCTCCATGAGGGCAGGGCTTTCCGTGTGGACGAGCTGCACACTGTGCAGGCAGAAACTGAACCCTGAAAGCGCCAGTCATCCCGTCGGAAAGTTCATCTCGGTGTCTTCGCTGTGTGTTTCTCGCGGGTTGTGTGGGATGCACTGGTTACATAGAGTCCTGTTACTGTGCTCAGGGGGTTGAAATCCCGCAGAGGAGGTGAGGTGGGTACTGAAGTCCAGTCACTCCCTAGAGGTGTGCGTTCACTCCCTGCACACCCACGGGACAGTCCTGCATAGGGATTTTTAAATGCAAAAACCCAGGGGGAATGGCTTCAGGCAGAGCTGGATCCAGGGGCCCACATACTGTCGTGGGCATACACATGTGTGTGCTCTCTGTCTGTCTGTCTGTCTGTCTGTCTCCCTATCTATCTATCTATCTATCTATCTATCTATCTATCTATCTCCTATTACTTAACAGCAGCAGAAACACCAGGAAAGGCTCTCTTGTCCGGCTTGGTGTAAATGTGCCAGTCACTCGATCCAGTTGTTTTTGCCAGGAGGAAATGATGCCAGGGTCATGCCTGGGTGGCCTGACCATCCTGGGACCAGGGAAAGGATCGGTCCCAGCTGAAATGCATGAACTAAGCTGGTAGAACAGGGGTTGGCACACTTTTCCTGGAAAGGGCCAGATAGGAAATATTTCAGCCTCGTGGGCTTAGTCTCTGTTGCAACTGCTCGCTTCTGTCACTGCGGAAGTAGCTGTAGACAATACATCGGTGAATGGGCCTGGCTGTGTTCCCCTAACACTTCACTTACAAAAATCAGGCCGCCGATTTGGCCCTGTCGTTTGCTGATCTTTGTCATCGACAGTTTGTAACGGGATCCTGGACAGACAAACCTGACAAATGGACACGACATTTAGGCAGGGCTGGGGGGATCACAGACAAGGAAACTAACTGCACGCTCAGATTACGCAGGGCCTTGAATGCCAGGTTAAGGAATTTGGATTTTCTTCCGAACCAGCGGAGGTCCCCGACAAACACTGAAAATCACACAGGTGTCTGGTGGTTGAGTGGCACAGGCGCATGGCCACAGAGTTGGACACGATTGCGCCTTGCCCAGGCTGCCGACCCTTTGTGCGAGCAGGGGACCCTTTCTGGCGGCGAGAGGCGGGACCCTCTGGGAGACACTTTTGGCTTTGCTGCAAGCAGAGAAGTGGGCTGGAAACTTTGCAACAGAGCCAACACACCCAACTTCAGGAGGTGCTAGTTACTGGGTGCTTATAATGAATGACACCACCTCGAGTTGTGCAGTCTGCAGCCTGAACAACTGTACACGACCTTCGTGCTTCCCAGGATGAACCAGGCATTCCTTGAATCCTGGGCAGCCCTTAGTGTATTTTTGGCACTTGGCACAATGTAAAATGTTAAGAGAAACCTATAAAGGGGAGGTGGATTCAATCTTTCAGAAAGCGAATTTACAGCTTGTGCTTTCCCCAGATGTATTTACCAAGAGGGCAGTTGCATGTTATCAAACAGGCAGGGAGTAGAAATGTCAAGTGTACAGGCTTTGCAGTGCCCTTCGCACTGTGACATTTGAGTTAATGTCAGATGTGCCTCCCTTTGGGGTGGCAGATGAGTTGGCCCTTTGTGTGTGTGATTTGGGGGGACATCGTTAATTGTTACGTATGCTTCTGTCGTGTGGGTTCCCAGAATTTCTGGGCTGGGCTGGCCCGATGAGGGTCAGGAAAACTAGACAATCTGACGGCTCCTTTGAGGGCAGTGCCAGCAAGAGCCTCCCTGAAGAGTGAATGAAAGTCAGGTTATTTGTCCAACAAGCATGCATCGAGTACCTACTGTGCACAAAGCTCTACAGGCCTTGCAGGGGTGCCCAGCTCACAAGTGTGGCGCTGTGATTCGGAGTCTGCCATTGCTTGAACCAGTTGGGGTTCTGCCCTTTAAAGTGGTGCCAATTAATTATCCATCCTTCCCCCAACCCCACCCAGGGCTTCCATTTCCCCACCTATAAAGGGGAGCAGGGATTGTTACTAACACCTAACTCCTGGATTTTTTTAAGGATGAAATGAGATGACTCAGTTAGGATTTAGCACAGCACATGGCAAACGCTAGGTACTCAGCACCTGGTACCTCGGATCATAGCCAGGACGGATCTCACTGTTAAGTGTACCCTGGTATGGGAGGGGTGACAAGATGTGACACAAGATAAACCAGGTGAGAACCACAAAAAGAGTGCATTCATTCATTTACCGAGAAAGTAAACGGGGAACACCTCAGACGTGCCAGGCTCCGTGCTAGGGCAAGGCCAAGGTCAGCGGCGGGGAATAAGGACACTGGTTTCAGGTGCAGAAGAGAGGCAAGCGAGCCCCAAAGATGAGTTACGTGTAGTGTTGACGAGAGAAAAAGGAAGGTGTAAGGATAAGGGCTGACGGGGATGGGAGGAGGTGACGGGGACAGGGTGTCGCCTCTCTGAGAAGGTGCTGTGGAAGTTGAGACCTGAATGATGAGAGGGAAGCAAGACTGAAAGAGCATTTGGGCAGAGGGAGCAGCGTGGCTCGGCGTGTTGGAGGAAGCGCCCGGAGGCCTGGTGGCTGCAGAGAAGGCAGGGGTGACTCAGACATACAGCGGTGCTATCTGAGAGGACTCAACCAGGGTCTCGGGGCGATGGCATTTACGCAGATCCTTCAAGGCCGGAGGGGACCTCACACGTGGAGGTGACTGCCGCAGAGGTGTGACAGCCGGGAAACCGGCCATCCAGGTGGAGTTGCCCCAGTGGCTGTGGCACTTGGCTTTTGTTTTCCTTGGAAGATGCTGCTGCCTTTATCTAAGAGAGCGCGAGAAGAATGATTGGTACAGTGTGGCCCCATTTCTGTGCCCTCCCCTGCTGTCAGCCCCCCACATTTCACCTGCTGCACTGACCTGGAGGCCAGGAGCAGGAAGCCGGCAGGGACTGCGGTTCCCTCCTTATAACACGCCAGGTCTTGTCCTCGCTGTGACCTTGGTTCTGCTTCGGAAGAACATCAGATCCGTCTTATTTCGTGCGCAGGATGCATCTGAAAACCTCCTAGAATTTGAACTTGGATTTTTCAAGACTAGTTTCCCCGCAGGCTTGAATGTCAAGTTGTGGGGATGCAGTCTCAGAACGCATCTGTCTACCGCTCTGATAGCTCAGGGGCGTGTTATTAGCAGCATCCATCTCACGGCCACTTGGCCATCTCTTGTCCCCTCCTAACCTGGGGAATCTTAGAGCCCTCTCTGCTGTAATAGAACAACACCAGCTGAGATGTACTGAGCGCCTGCCTATGACACACCAAGGGCTGTCCTAAGCATTTTTGATACGTGTGAACTCATTCAGTGTTCACAGCAACCAGGTAAAGTGCGGACTGCTATTATTCCCATTTTACAGATGGGGAGAGGGAGGCACAGAGAGGAAGGGACTTGCCCAAGGTCACCCAGCCAGGTTTCCATCCAGAGGCTGTGTGCTCTTAATTACTCCCCTGTGCCTCCCCACCCTGCAACCTAGTGCCTTTCATTTTTTCAGCATTTCTCCTGCTTATTGGGAGCACATTGGATCGTGCCTGCTGCTCATTCATAGCTGTTTCTTCACATGGAACTATTCTTAAATCAGTGACTCTCTGGGCCATTTTGGAGCTGTAGCCCTGCCGCTCAAAGACCCCTTGCGCGACATTTTCATAGGATATTTTTGAAAGATGTTAAATTGTAGACACAGTGACTGTTGAAATAACAGGGCGCTTCTCACCAAATGCCACTCGCAAAAGTTGGGATGCATTTAAACAGCCACGTGGTTCCTTCCAGACTGACAGGTCTCCTCTTGACTTAGCCAAAGGGGCACCCCTCTTTGGCAATATCCTGCATAAGTTTCAGTATCCCTCCCCGCAGCCCCAGCTTTGAAATTTTGCAAATTATTGACCGATTGTTCTAAATTGGGAAATATTCACTCATACATTTCCACATGTTGTGCAAAAAGCAAGACATTATTGAGAATTTAGGGCTACCACACTAGTTCAAATTTGTATTATTCCCAGTTGCATAAAGCGGGCGGCACAGTTGTTCCGTCACGGGTCTGTCCTCCCAGGGACAGAGATGCCAGCCCTTGGGGGTTCTTTGACACCCATTGAGACCTTCCCTCTCCCATAGGATGGCCAGCCGGAGCAGTGAGAAGGACGGGGACTCGGTCCACACCGCCAGCGACGTCCCGCTGACCCCACGCACCAACTCCCCAGACGGCAGGCGCCCTTCGTCAGACACATCTAAGTCCACGTACAGCCTGACCCGGAGGATTTCAAGTAAGCGCCTCTGCTGCGATTGCCCGGGGGTCCCGGCGCCAGCAGTGCCCTGCTGCTCAGCCTCCGTTCAAAGTCCGGGAATTAAAGTCCCGTTAGCTGAGGAGGGGAGCCGGCTTCCCCAGACACTTGGCAGCACCCGCAAGGGAAGATGTAAAGGACAGGGCAGCCCCTGGGGAGGGGGCCGAGTGGGACAACAGAGAGATTGACAGCGTGACAAGGGGACACGGCCCCCGATTTCTGCCGAGGTGAATCAGAAGCGATCGTTTTGACTGCTTTGCGTGTTTACCGATCACGCTTCATTGACTCGGCCTCACTGGCTCACATTGTCAGCATGTGTCATTTCAGACCAGCAGGGCTTGCCAATCCAGGTGGCTCCAGGGGCCGACGGGTTGTGTCGGTGGCTGAGTGAACAGTGAACAGGGTTGGATAGGGACAAATACCACCCTAATGGCAGCCGACTCTCAGCCTGGGGAGTCACTGGGGGTGGGGATTGTGGCCAGCAGGGAAATCTGTGCCCCATGGAAAGGGCAGCTGCTGCTCAGCCATGTGGGATTGTGGGCCCCGTGCTGCCTGATCTTTCTAAAGCGAAACTGGCAATCTGCGTTTTTATGTGAAGCTCCCTGACTTTTCAACCCAAACAAAATGTATCCATGGTAGAATTTGGCCCACAGGCCACCCAGTTTGCCCCCCTCTGCTGTGTCTGATCAAATGGGAGGAGGAAAGAGGGTAAGACCCAAGGTGTCCCTGAACGGGGTCCTTGACGAAGTTCAATAATTGATACTTGGAGGAAGGTGCCGTTATTGGCGCCATTTCACAGATGGGGAGACTGAGTCCCAGAGAGTCCAAAGAATGTGCCGAGTCACATGGCTCCTTCCTGGTGAATCACTGGCCCCCGAGCAGGTAGCCGAGTTGGAATTTGAGCCCCGCACTCTGGCCGCAGAGCCCACTCTGAAGGTGGAGGCCGCATAGAGTAAGGCTAGAGTCAAAAATGGGGCCACACAGCTGGGCTTGACTCCTGGCTCTCCTCCTAGTCGTTTTGTAACCTTTGGTGGGATACCTAAGGTTCCTGTTTCCTCACCTGTAAAATGGGGGGAAGACCATTAGCTAATACCTGTGACGATGAGGTGACTTGATACGTTCAATGCATTTAGAACCATGCCTGGCGCTTAACTGCGCCGGTGACGGTGGCAGGGCCGATGGTGCCGTCATACTGCCGCTCAGGGAATAAATCAGGATTTCAAGGTTTCAAGGGGTGGCGAGCAGATGGCGCAGAGCGTCGGGAAGCAGGGCGGCCGCTGTGAGCATCAGGGAACCGCTGCCACCTCGCGCAGGGGCCCAGGCCCGCTCCCTGAGTTCACTGTGATTTCCCGCCGCGTTTAGGTCTCGAGTCCAGACGGCCCAGCTCCCCGCTCATCGATATTAAACCCATCGAGTTCGGCCTCCTCGGCGCCAAGAAGGAGCCCATCCAGCCGTCGGTGCTCAGACGGACCTACACCCCCGACGACTATTTCCGCAAGTTCGAGCCCCGGCTCTACTGCCTGGACTCCCGCAGCGACGATGCGGACTTTCTGACGGACGAGGAGATCTTGGCCAAGTACCAGCTGGGCATGCTGCACTTCAGCACCCAGTACGACCTGCTGCACCAGCACCTGGCGGTGCGCGTGATCGAGGCCCGGGACCTGCCCCCGCCCGCCTCCCAGGACGGTGCTCGCCAGGACCTGGCGCACTCCAACCCCTACGTCAAGGTCTGCCTGCTGCCCGACCAGAAGAACTCCAAGCAGACGGGCGTGAAGCGCAAGACGCAGAGGCCCGTGTTCGAGGAGCGCTACACCTTCGAGCTCCCGTTTCCCGAGGCGCAGCGGCGCACCCTGCTGCTCACCGTGCTGGATTTCGATAAGTTCTCGCGCCACTGCGTCATCGGCAAGGTGGCGGTGCCCCTGTGCGACGTGGACCTGGTGAAAGGCGGGCACTGGTGGAAGGCGCTGATCCCCAGCTCGCAGGTGAGGGGCGCGTCTGCGGGGCCTGCTCCCAAGCTTTCCCGAAAAAAGAACTGGCACCTTTTATTTCACTACTTTTTTTTGTATTTTTAAGACTTTTGTTTGTTTGTTGGTTTGTTTGTTTTGTTTTTGTGTTTGAGGGCAGTGTTACTGACTCTCAATGTGGGACCCGAACCGGGGCCGCTGATGTCCCAAGCCAGCGCTTAACCACCACGCCCCTCGGCCGGCCCTTAAGACTTTTTATTGTGAAGTAATGTTCGAGTGACCAGAAGTTTGCACACACAGTATGGAGAGTTCCTGGGTTCCGTTGGTTCGTCTTGCAACCCCCGTGATAAATCTTACACAACCAGAGGATCTGAGCGATGCTGGGATAGTGACGTTGGCAGCTAGACTAGAGAGTTTTCCTGTGCACGTGTGTGTGTGTGTTTCTGAAATTGTATCACATACATAGATTCATGGAATCACCACCACCCTGGGAGCTTTTAGGCCATTGATTCTGGGTTATTTAATAAGGAAAATGATTGTTGTCCCGGGTATGAAGCTATCCATCATTTTGACTCTGAGAAATTGCTGTGGGAAAAATAAAATGAGGGCTGAAGCACAGGGTGACAGGTGGATGTTTCTCAGGTAGGTTGTAAGACTGGCTTCCTTCCCCCTTCCAGCCCAGGGACGTGCCATTGACTGCCTTGGGAGCCACCCATGGACCAGGCTGTCTCTCTCCAGTGGGCTGTTAGAGCCCCTCCCGTGGACATTCGGTGGGCCGGAGGGTGACAGTGCACCCACTGTGGGTGCAAGGATGTGGGAGCCCAAGGGAAGGGAAAGACGCAGGCAGTGGAGGCCCGTGTCGCCCATCCCGGCTGGGGGCAGCAGTCCTGTGGGATGGAGGTGGGGGTTGCTGTGCGTCACACACACCAAGGTGCTTCTCAGAGCTGAGCCCTACTGCCTAGGGCTGTGGCTATCCAGCGTCACGTTTGGGGTGTGGGTTTCATACATGAGGACTGGGGGGGCTGCCCCACTGTCAGAGAGAGAGAGGAAGTGGGCGAGTCATGTAAAGGATGCATTACTGGGCTGGTTCCACAGCAGGTGCTGGAACCCAAACCTGCTGGGGAAGCCGGGAGCTAGTGTCAGACACTCCCGGAGAGGCTTTCCCCCTGAGGGGCAGGGGGCCGGGCTGTGTATTCACCAATTCCTGTCGGCCTGAGACGAGGGCTGCTGGGGGATGGGCAGGGTCACGCTGGCAGAGAAAGAGACCTTCGAGAGCCACAGACGCCAAAACCTGTATTTGCTGGCAGCTGGACATGGGCCCATGTGTGCTGAAGTGGTCAGGGCCCGGAGGTGGTGGGCAAGTGTCTGCCATAACCCCAGGGCCTCCTTCCCGTTTCATGATCAGGAGATAAGGGTGCTCTCCACGTCTCCTCCTTAATATTTGATGTCACTGGGTTTTCAACTGTCATCAAGAAACTTAAGAGTTGAATGAGCGAGACCCACCCGACAAAATAAGTTCTATATGGCCAAGCTCCATTCACATCAGTGAAAGGTTCTGGGAACACAGAGAATCTGGACACCCCCACACTCTTGGCAGAACTTTCTGGACTCATAGTGCCGTTGTACATCTTGATAGGGCTTTGGGCTCCACTGTGTATGCATTTGTCAAACTCTTCTGCTACACGGAAGGTTTGTGTGTTTCGTTGAATACAAATTTTATCTGGAAAGAAGAGCCATAAACAAATATTCTGGTTAATGGTATGCCTGCCGACATGTTTAGGGAAGTGTATTATGTCTGCAAGTTACTTTAAAATGTATCCAGGGCCGGCCGAGTGGTGCGGTGGTTAAGCGCTGGCTTGGGAAGACAGCGGCCCCGGTTTGGGTCCCACATGTGAGGGCCAGTGACACTGCCCTCAAAAAAAAAAAAAAAATTTATCCAAAAAAGATCGACGGATATGTGAGAAAGCAGATACAGCATATTTCATAAGTGCTAATTTTAGAATTACTGACATTAACTGTTCATTGTAGAATTGAGGTGATGTATGCAAAGGGGTTCACTGTACAGTGCTTTTCAGCTTTTCTGCGTTCGACAGTGTTCACAGCAACATGTTGGAGAGGAAAAGAGAGAAGAAAGCAGCAGCACCAGCTGGGGGACCATTTGCTGCGGCCGTCCAGGCCGGAGGTGGTGATGGCCCCAGGTGTCAGGTGCGGGCAGACACAGGGGGCTGGTTTTAGGTCCAGGACCAGCCCTTATGTAAAGAAGGGCCGTCGGACAGAGTGGAGACATCTTCCACTGTCACGCTGTCATTCCTGGGGTCCTGGGGTTCCCGGACCTCAGCCTCCATGTCCTAAGTCGGGGGTGAGTGTGCGCGTTAGTGAATGTGCTAGGTAGCTCGATTCTAACGCAGGTGAGCGGTGGACTTCACTCTGAGAAACACCGGGTGGCTGGTGGAAGGCAGAAAGGGTTTGGCTGTTGGAGGTGGACAGACGGGGGAACCGTGACCCGCCACACACTGGTGGGTGTCGTGATGGTCGAAGGAGTTGGCGTGGCTACCCGCGTGCCCAATACAGGCTGCCATTAGGATTAGGTGTGATGGAGCCTTTGGGGGCTGAGCAGGCTCGGGGGACGTGCTCTTAGAAGTCCTGAGGGGATGATTCTGCGTCACATGGGGCATAGTGTCTTTTATTACCATGCCAGATTCCCCACTGAGAAGAAATGTTTGATTTGAGCCCAGAAGAAGAAAATGTGTTGAGTCAAAAGTGATATTTGCACACCAGAATGCTGTATTTATGTTTCGGAAAACTGCTTTAACCTGAGATTTGCTCAGTCTGGAGGAATGCCCTTTAGACCCCGGATGCCTGGAATTCGGGGCCGCGTGGCTTGGGAGGGAGGGCTGTGTGTGCCGCCTTTGCCGCTTGAGATTCAGAGATGTAAAGGTTTTCTGGTACCCGCCAATGATACAGACCTTGGGCTGCATGCAATACTTACATTTCCCTACCAGATGGATAGTCATGGCACCTGTACCCTATATATAAATGGGGACGCTGGGGCTCAGAGAGGTTAAGGAACTTACCCTGCGATGCACAGCTGGAATGAGGACTGGAACCTGAGACTGACTCCCAGCCCACACCCATAACTGCTGTGAAATGACCCATTCAGCAGACAGTCCTGCCCGAGGATCTACCCCATGTGCCTTGAGCGTGAAAAGACTGGAGTTTTCATCAGTATATCTGCATTTTTATACAAAGATGGACTTTGCTTCCTTCCGCCTTTGGAGCCACGCCCCTAGAAGGGTTGTGCGTTTGCTCGGAGCCTGCCTTCTGGGAAAGCCTTCAGAGTCCGAGGGCCGTACTCATGGCTTTCCTCAGGAGCCCCAAATGGGTCGGACATTCGGAAATGGCCAAAGGCCAGTCCGATTTGGTCACCAAGACAGGTGTCCATTGTGGGAACTGCCGTTTGCATTGAGGAGTAGACAAAAAGACTTGCGTGACTCTGAGATAAAGAGATTGACTGTCTTGGGTGGCCCCCAAAATGTCTAAATCAGGGGCCTTGGTTAAAACCGACAGAGCCCTTCCTACACTCGCTTTGGGCTCCTGGCACCTGGCTGTGCCTTGGGAACCCTTCTCAGCTGGAATGCTCCCCAGCTCCACCTTCCTCTGTGACCTTTGCCGGGCCACACAAGTGGGGAGCGAGCTGCTTGCCCAAAAGTCTCGGAAGTCCCAGGGAGGACGCTCATAGGCCTGTCCTGCCGCGAGTCCCGCCCTCGTCACAGCCCTGCCCGGCACCACTGCGGCCTGGAAGCAGGAGGGAGTGTCTGTGAGAAGGTTTAGGGGCAGGAAGGGTGACTGTCTCCTTATTTAGCGGCCATGGCTCTGGTTCTCTTTGTTCTTGTTGTCACTTCTCTGGCTGACGTCCCCACTGAAGGACCTTGGCAGGCAGGGCTCACACTGGCCCTAGTGGCAGACCACATGTCAGCGATTCTGAAGGTCCTGGCAGTGGGGTAGGCGAGGGCTGCCCTGACCCCGGGAGCGTGTCCCATGGCTGCTTCCTGTTGGGGTCCCTTCACCAGGGGAGCAGCCGTCGAGGATGGCCTGGTCAGGCGGCCCAAACCCAGCCTCCTCCTCTGGGGCCCGCTGACCCATGGGAAAGCCATCTATCATCCTAGGTTGGGAGCCCCTAGAAGTAGACCCCGAGACCAAGATTGGACTGCAAGTATTTTATTGGGGGGGAGGGTGATGCCAAGAAAACCAGAGGGAAGTGGGGAATGAGACCTCTAAAAAGGGCGAGTTGTCAGGCAAGTGACCACTGTGGGCAGCAGGGTGGCGATCCCGGCATTCGCTGTGGCCTGCCCGAGGGGTGAGGGTGAGGATGCTGCGGTGCTGGCTCATCTGCTCCCGGCAGGCGCAGGTGGAAGGATGCTTCCAGCAGCCCTGAGTTCCCCAGGCTCCCCCAGCCGGCCTCACGGACGGGAGAGAGGGCTCTGGTGGCCAGAGAGACGCCTCAGGGCGAGAGATGCTGGGCTGGCCACAGGGAGCTCGGCCTCTGCCTCCTAAAAATCCCAGAGGGAGGTGCTGGGCCCCTGTTGTGACTAGCTTCTTGGTACCTCCTTCGTCCCCAGCACCGGGGCCGGGGCAGCTAGGAAAGTTCCTCTCTGAGTCCTGTCGACACACAGCTGAACGCTTGACCAGACCCTCCATGACATCAGCCTTTGTCGTTGTGTATTCTTTGTCGTTGTGTTTGGCACTGAGAAGGAACTTGGTCAGTGGTTTTTGAATTGAATAATACCATTGTGTAAAGAGTGTTAGCTTCTGAGTTTGACTCACCTGGTTAAGGCCCCGGCTTCCCCATCTACTGGTCACGTGAACTTGGATCCGACTCCTCCCCTGAAAAGTAGGGATAATAATCTCACTGCGGGGGAGCTGGAGAGTATTGTGAAGATACCAATAATGATAGCTGACTCTGACGTAGCACTCCCTGTATGCCAGGCATGATGCTGAAAGCTTCTGTGGTATTAACGGTCATCCCGTTTTATAGATGGGGAAACTGAGGCATGCCTTCAGTAACCCAGGCGAGGCCACAGAACTGGGACTCGAACCCAGGCTGTCTAGCTCCGGAGGCTGTGCCCTTAGCCACTCCGCCCCACAACCCATTGCCTCCTGATAAACTCTGGTCGGGCAGGCACAGAAAGCACGAGGTGTGGAATGTACGCTGAGTAAGTGGTGACTGGCGACCGAGGCCGAGGGTGGGAACGGAGGAGGGAGGTCGCCCAAAAGAGGAAGTGGAGGCTGGGAGCCCCTGAGCCTGCTGGGTGGCTGTAGAATCCGATTTGTATTTCAATATGTGCTCCTTTGGTATAAACATGCCCCAGGCAGATGGAGAGAGAAGGAACTCAGGGCAGGTTTTTAAAAGGAAAAACAAGGGCTGGCCGAGTGGTGCGGTGGTTAAGTGCTGGCTTGGGAAGCCAGTGGTCCAGGTTCGGGTCCCACATATGAGGGTCAGTGACACTGCCCTCAAAAAAAAAAAGGAAAAATAGTAGATGATTCGAGGTGCCCAGAGTTATGTGCTGATTAGTCCTCGTGTCTGGAAACTGCCAGGAGTGTTACAAGCCTGCAGCCTCTCCTGACTTGATTTTGTATTTTGAGATTATTCGCCGCCTGGTACTGGAACAGCGAGGGCCTTGATGACGCCAGTATCCATTTTTTTAATGAGCATCTCTAACTAGCCCCGAGCTGCTGTCCGCCTTGACCTCTCAGCAGAATCCTGGCCCCAGTGTGTGTGTGAGAAAAGGGTTTTGGGAACCAGCAGTGTTTTGACATCACGGTGCAGCCAGGGCTGGGCCCAGGCCAGAACCTTACCAGGCGGCACTAACCAGAAGTTTGTTTTCATGTGGTTTTTCTTGTTTTCTTCCTCCTGAAATAGAAATGGTGTTTACATTTCAGCCCTCAACATGAGCCTTTGATTTGGAGTTATGTGAACGGGGAACCCGAGCTGATTTGGACCAAGCCTATTTTATAGATGAGAAAACTGCAACACAGACAGGTTGAGTGACTTATCCAAGGTCACACAGCTTTCAGTGACAGAAACGAGACTAGAGTTAGATCACCTGGCTTCCAGGCGGGTCTTGCCATTGTTCCATACTGCTTTACCACACCAGGGGAGGGGTGTATGGTGGCTAAGAGCACAGCGACCTGGGTTGAAGTCCCAGCTTTGCCACCCTCTAGAGGTCTGGGTCCAGGAGACTTATCATCTCTAAGCCTCAGTTTCTCCATCTGTTCCACTTCCAGTGGTATGACCCTTGGCAGTTATTCAGTGTGAATACCAGAGGTTGCCCGTCTCGGGGACCATCTTAGAAATGGGCCTCCCACACCTCCCATGGGAGAGGACACTGACTAATTTGGTCACCTGGCCATCTCTGAGCCAGTCATCTGGCCAGGGACAAAGCACTCCAGCCAGATGGGGTCAAATGCGCAGGGTTAGCCCCACCCAAACCACAGCCAAAGAGGTTCTGATATCAGAAGTGTGTGTGTGGGGGGTACTGAATAGACAGAAACACAAGAAACCTTCTATCAGGCCTTCCCAAAACCTAAGACTCAGAGAAAAGTGCAGTGTTTCTTAACAGTGAAGACTTCTAAGGGCAATGGATGTGAGAAAAGGAAGTAGCTACAAGGGATGGCCTTCCTTCCTTCCTTCCTTCCTTCCTTCCTTCCTTCCTTCCTTATCCATCAACAGATTTATTAGACTCTTATCCACGTGCTAAGTGCTGGACTGTGGGCTTTGAAGTCTGACAGACCCAAGTTCAAATCCTGACTTGACAACTAACACTTCATCCATTCAATAAACATTTAGGCAGGACACCAGTGTTGTCACAGGGGACACTCACTGTGTGACGTTGGGAAAATTACTTGACTTCTCTGAGTTTTCAGTGGAGAGGATGTGGGGAGAATAAAATCCAAAGAGCATCGTTGTCAAGAGTGTACAGTCTGGAGTCAGCCCCTTTAGGTTCATACTTCATAAACCGTTTTCATTCATAACATTTCTGATACCCAATGTCAGGGGTTTTCTCCACACCAACAAATTCTCCGTTTCTCCAGACACCAATGGGGTGCCCCAATTCTGATACCAACTGCCCGGAGTGAGCTCAGACCCCACAGGTCCCACAAGACTGCCCTCACTTAAGATGCCAGTAGCAATTCCCATGGTGTCACCCAAACCTCTGACGGACCCAGCTATAAATCAGAGGTCTTGTGGCCCCGCCCTCAGGCCCCATAATTGGCTAAAATGGCTCACAGAGCTCAGGAAGGCACTTGACTTACTACCTTCAGTTTCTCACAGAAGACACCCCTCAGGAGCTGCCAAATGGAAGAGATGTGCAGGGCCAGGCATGGGGGGTAGGGCAGGGAGCCCCATTCTCTCTGCAGGCATGCCGCCCTCCCAGCACCTTAATGTTCACCCTGTCATTTAGAAGCTTTTGAGGAAGTTTCATTATGTAGACATAACCGCTTAAATCATTAGCCATTGGTGATTGAACTCAGCCTCCAGCTCCTCATCCCTCCCCAGAGAATGGGGATTGGAGCTGAGAGTTCCAAACCTGAATCATGCTTCAGTTTTTCTGGTGACCAAGCGCCATCCTAAAGCTATCTAGGGGCCCTGCCATCTGTCTTCTCAGCACACAAAAGATACTCTGACCATTCTGGAGGTTCCAAGGGTTTTAGGAGCTGTGTGCCAGGAACCAAGGACAAAGACCAAATATTTCTTATTGTGTCGTTTTCCGCACCCCCCCAACTCTGCCGCTTGCCCTCTACGTGATGTCAGGCACGCTCCTTAAACTTCCAGGGTCTCAGTTTACTCATACATAACAACGAGGACAGCAGTAGACACTCTCCCAGAGGTTTGTAGTGAAGATTAAGTGGAAAAATAAAGGAAAGTACTCAGAACTCTGCCTGGCACATGTGTGCTCTCAGTAATGTTGGTTATTATCACCATCATCACCACCATCATCATCACCATCACCATCATCACCATCACCACCACCATCATCATCACCATCACCACCATCACCACCATCACCATCATCATCACTATCACCATCACCATCATCGCCACCACCATCATCACCATCACCACCACCATCATCATCACCATCATCACCATCACCACCATCACCATCACCATAACCACCATCACCATAACCACCATCACCATCACGACCATCATCACCATCACCACCACCATCACCATCACCATCACCACCATCATCACCATCACCACCACCATCACCATCATCACCACCATCATCACCATCACCACCATCATCATCACCACCATCACCACCATCATCACCACCATCATCACCACCATCACCACCATCATCACCACCACCATCACCACCACCATCACCATCACCATCACCACCATCATCACCATCACCACCACCATCACCATCATCACCACCATCATCACCATCACCACCATCATCATCACCACCATCACCACCATCATCACCACCATCATCACCACCATCATCATCATCACCACCATCACCACCATCACCATCACCACCATCACCATCACCACTACCACCACCATCACCACCACCATCACCATCACCATCACCACCATCATCACCATCACCACCACCATCACCATCATCATCACCATCATCACCACCATCATCACCATCACCACCATCATCATCACCACCATCACCACCATCATCACCACCATCATCACCACCATCACCACCATCATCATCATCACCACCACCACCACCATCACCACCATCACCATCACCACCATCACCATCACCACTACCATCATCATCACCATCACCATCATCATCACCATCACCATCATCACCATCATCATCACCATCGCCACCACTGTCACCACCACCGTCATCGCCACCATCGCCATCATCATACCAACCATGCTACCTTGAGTTACTAGAGCAGGAAAGAGAGGTGGCTGAGAACATAGGAAATGTAGCCCTTTCCTGCAGAAATTGTATAGTACAAGAAAACTGAAATAACCCCCTAAAAGAGTTTGTGACAGAGGTACAGAGAAGTGAATAATTACAGCATGAATGGAAGAGGGAGTCAGGAGAGGAAGGAGGTACAGCCAGGGGAACATTTAAAAACTGCCCATCTGAATAGGTGACTGTGTGCCTAAAACCTTCTGTGGCTCCCTATTCCTCAGAATAAGCCCAAACTCCTTACCTAGCAGCAGGGTGTGTGAGCGGACCTGTCTTTTCCCGGCCTTGGCCAGCTCTGTACACACACACACACACACACACACACCTGGCCCTTCCCTTCTTCCCCCCTCCCCCTGTCCACACTGGCCTTTTCAGCTGTTAGTTGTGTCTGTCCCTTGGCGCTCTGACTCCTGCTCTGGTTCCCACAGGGGAGTCTTAGGAAGGTCAGTTCCCATCATGCTCATTAAATTGCCCCACAATTAGTTACGCCTCATCGTTAATTAAATGTTTGATCTCAGGAGCTGCATTAGGGACGTACCTTGTCCCGTGTGCGTAGTACGATCACCCAGTCAGTGGGTCATTATGGTGCACCTACTGTGTGCTAGCCCTGTGTCTGACATGTAGATTCTCTCTCTCTCTGTTGACTGGGTGACTGTGTCGAATCTGAGATCGGGTAGGGGCTGGTGAGACAAGAAAAGCACAGGAGGGCTCCCTACACTGCAAAGGAATGTGCAGACAGAAGGGGCTGGCAGTGGACACTGCTGGCTCGACGGCCCTCCCTTAGTGGGCGGATCTTCTCCCAGCCCCTTACCTGAATGTGCCCTGGTCCGTCCAGGCTGCTGCTGCTACTCGAGGGGACTCACCCTAATATAACCTCTCCACTGTTGGTCCTTCGCGTTGAACGCTGGGGAGCTGGAGGCAAGGCCTTATGCCTGTCGTCTCAGGTTTGGGCTGAAACACTGCGTGTTGTGGAGCGACCAGCTGCAACCCTGGGAGCCCGTGTAGGACAGAATCAATATCTCTTTCGAGAAGCCTGAGTGGCTCTGAAGTAGGTTGATCTAACTGGATGGCCATTGAGTCCTAGACAGAAACGCTCAGACATCAGAAGATGGAGCTTCTGTGGCATCTTCTCCAGGAGGTGTAGCTTTTAAGGATATAAATGAACATTTCGGCATTCGCCAACGGTGTGTCCTGTACCTGGGGATGGGGACGGAAGTAGCAGCGTGGGAGCGCCTCCCTCCATAGGCTCACAGCCTTGTGGGGCAGGAAAGATGGGAGGAAAGAGGCCCACTGCCTCCAAAATGAACACAGAGCCTATCTCACACCACACACCAAAACCAAGTCCAGCCGGGCCAAAGACGGACATTGGAAAGGCCAGCTGGTAGGGCCGAGTGGCTCAGTTGGTTACGAGCTCGCTTAGGAGTGCGAGCTGAGCTCTGAGCAACAGCAGTTCGATGCCCAGCCCGAGCTGAGCTGCCGCTGAGCTGCCCACAGGTGGCAGGACGGCTCAGCTAAAAAAAAAAGAAAGGAAAGGCCAGCTTGTGAGCTTTAGAAGGGAAAAAAAGGAAACTGACTTTATGACTTTAGTAAAGAAAATTGTAGAAAAGCCATAAAGTGAACCACAGAGGGAAAAAATACATGGGTTCTACCATGTTCAAATTGGGCATTCTGCTCATCAGAAAATGTAAAAAAAAATTACAGGGCGACCCACCAACTGGAGCATATGTTTGCTACGCACATGTACGAGTTTGTTAGGGCTGCTGTAACAAAGGACCACAGATTGAGTGAGTGGCTTAAACAACAGAAATTTACGGTCTGGTGGTTCTGAAGGCTGGAAGTCCGCGATCCTGATGCGGGCAGGGCCCTGCGCCCTCTGCAGGTTCTTGGAAGTTCTGTTCCAGACCTCTCTGCTTCTGGTAGTTTTTTGGCCTGTGGCGGCGTAAATCCAGCCTTCACATGGTATTCCCCCTGTGTGTGTGTCTGTGTCAGAGTTTCCCCTTTTATAAGGGTGGGCTTCATATTGGATCAGAGGCTAACCCTCCAACTGATTCCATCTGCAGAGACCATGTTTTCAGATACGGTCACCTTCTGAGAGACTGGGGATTGGGACTTCAACATACGCATTTTGGAAGGACACAGTTCCACCCATCACAACACATAACTGGTGAATGATTGAGTCGAACCCTTAATATTTAAAAGCCTTTTTACAAATGAATAAGAGAAAGACAAATACCCAATAGAAACAGTGGGCACTAGGAAACAAACAGAGCCTTCCAAGAAGAGAAAGCACGGCTCGCTGATAAACGTGAAAAGATGATCACCCTTTCAAGCAGTCAGGGAAATACATACAAGCCACATTCACAATAAGATACCCCTGGACAGGAATGATTAGAAAGCCTACCAGTAACAGACACATACCATCCAGTGAAAAATGTGGATTGTCGCCGTGCCCTGGGCATAGCAAGCGCTCCTGTTTCAGTCAAAACATGACCAGGTAGTCAAAGAAATGCAAACAAAAGCGATTTTGGCAACGACAGTCCTATGCCCATTTGTCTGAATGTTAACACCCAGCACTGGTGACGTGGGCAGACCTCTGTCTCCTTCCGCTACTGGCCGGGAAGTTAGCTTTGTCCTTTCTGCCAACTCTCTGGCAATTCATATTGAGAGGCCAGAAAAGGTCTGGATGTTTTTTACACATCTCGATATATCCTTGGACTCAGTGATCCCACCCTGGGTTTTATTGAAAGGACAGACTCTAAAAGAAGAAAATTGTCCCACAAGTCCAATTTTGGGTTTTTAGAAATAACCCCAGACCTAGCAATAGGAAAAAGGTTCAAGTAAATTCCAGTATTTCAGCCTAACGGAATAGCCTGTGCAGATGTTAAAAATATTGCTCTCCATGGAAAAGGTGCGTCTATTTAAATTTAAAGGAGGCAGAGGATTTCAGGAAGCGCCTGAGTTGTCAGCGCAGCCAAATAAATACGCTTCTGGTGTATAGATCAGGACTGGAAAAGGACCCAAAGCACGGTGGGCTGGGGAAAGAAAAGCATTTGATGAAATGTGTGAAGCGCTGGGATGGTGGCTGGAGTTTTCCGTTTTTTGTTTTTTTTTTTACCAATGCATTCCTGTTTTACTGTTGTTTGTGTAGTAAGTGGAGAGAAAATGTGTCTCCCAACCCGTGAGAACAAAGCCAGGAGCTGAGAGCAGCTGTGTCCTCACTTCGGTAGAAGTTGTGTACGCACATCTGAAACCCTCTGCTAGGTGAGCGAGCAACCTGCCCTTTAGAGCACTTCAGAGGAACTATGGCAGGAGGCGAGCTGGGCTGTTGTTGTCCCCCAGAAAGTGCCTTTTGTCCCAAATGGTTTTCTTTGATTTCCTTTCTATCGATTAGAACTTAGCTGTGTGTTCAAAGGCTGCAGGGAGAGAGACTTTTTGTCTGGGAAGAGAGCAGTGCGTTTGCACAAGCCGGCTGCTGGGAGCGTGCAGGGTGGCTGGCTTCTAGATTCGTTTGAGTAATTTACAGTCTATTTTGGTTCTCCCCAGCTACCCGCGTGGTTCAACCAAATTAAGCTCCCCGGGCTCTGAAAACAGGGAACGAGGCCTGTTTATTTGTGACATTGCCTTGGAAAGGGAAAAGGCGTTCAGTTCCTTCTCCCACCTCAGCTTCCATTCTCTTGAGGTCGGATAGGGCCAGTCACACGTCATGGCGGTGACCCCTCTCAGACCAGGATGTGGCAGCGGTGAGCCGCCCTGCTGAAGGCTGCACAGTATGTTCGCAGGGTCACCTGGATTGGAGTCATTCCAGGTGCTATGAGTATGGCGGTGGAGACGGTCCCTGCCTTTATAGAGAGCAGGAAAATAGCCAATAAGGGCAAAGCATCACAAAAGAAAGAAAACAAGACGATGTGATGGAAAGTGATGGAAGCAGGGAGCGATTTCCTAGAGGGTGGTGGAGGCAAACTTAGATGAGGAGGTGACATTTGAGTTGAGATTCCCATCCGAGGGCACAGCAGATACGGGCCCTGGGGCTGGAATGCTCTTGTCTTTTCAAGGACTAGAAAGAACACAGGTGTGGCTGGTGGATGAGGTCTGAGATGGAGGCAGGGGCCACGTTATTCAGATCCCGGTGAACCCATGCTTCTCAACTGGGTGTTGTTTCCTTCTGGAGACATTTGGCAATGTCTAGGGACATTTTGAATTGTGCCATTTGGGGGTGGTACGCCTCTGGCATCTAGGGGGTAGAGACTGGGGCTGCTGCTAAACATCCTGTGATGCACAGGATGGCCCCCCACTGCACAGAATGATTCCGCCCCAAATGGCACTGGTGCCAACGTTGACAAAGCCTACCGCAGATGATGCTAAGGATTTTGGATTTCACTCTGAGAGTGGTGGAGGCTGTTGCCCAGGGAAGTGAGAGAATCGCCTGGTTCCGTTTCTTCCATAAATCTGTAGAGAATCGGACCAAATGATTCCAGCTGTGACACGCCCAAACCCTCTCTCTCTGACTAAATGTGGGTAGGAGAAGGGAGACTTTCAAAGAGTTGGGGATCCCCCTGGAATATGCAATCTGTTCTCCTTGGGACAGCGGAGCCCACTTCCTGGGGCTTGTTTTGTGCCTGGCGCTTGGGGTCCTGTTTGCAGTAAAGAAGGAAGCCCCAGGAAGATGTGGAAGGGTGGGAATCATAGCGTGGCGCTTTTGGCCTCCTCCGGTCTGGAGAAAAAGCCAGTCTTTGGTTGCTATTACCATGTGTTCGGGCTAGAATCCTGTAGAAGAGAAAAATCTGAATCAGCCCGAGGCTCATGGGTTTAGTGAAGATTCCTCCACCTCAGCACTATTGGTATTTTGGGCCAGGCCGTTCTGTGTGGGGGTCCTGTACTTTGTAGGGTGTTTAGCTGCCTCCCTGGCCTCTACCCACTAGATGCCAGTAGCACCCCCGCCTCAGTTGTGACAACCAAAAATGTCTCCAGACCTGGCCATGTGTCCCTGGAGGTGGGGGGAGGGCAAAGTCCCCCCAGTTGATGTCACGTGAATGTGCCAATCGTTACCGGGCGTCCAGAAGGATCACTGAATTCCACAGTCCCTCAGGGGAGGGGGTCAGGTCAGGGGGCTCCTGGCCTCACGGTCCGGCGTCCTGTCCCTTGGCAGCTTCTCAGTGCAGCATCAGACTCTTCTTGTCGGGAGCAGAGACAGAGAAGACACTGGCCTCAGGAGACCTCCCGGCAGTTTGCCCTCAGGTGCTGTACAGCTGCAGTGTTTGATGTCCGTGGATGGATGTGCCCCACGGGCTGGGCCCGAGGCCCTGAGCGTCCTGAGGACCCTCCACTTCCTGCAGGGCTGAGTGAAGACCCGACCTTGAGCCCCAAAGCCCTGGAGATCACGGGGCGCCTCCTCATATGTCACTCAAGATAGGAATTCTCAGCTGTAAATCCCAGCAGTGGTCTCATTTCCCCACAGCGATTTGGTCAGGATTATTTCTGAACTATCAAATTCTTACCAAGAATAATATTTCTCTTTTTTTTATTGGAAGTGGAGGTGGGGGCCTCCTCTGCTTCTCGGGGTCCCGGACCCCACGCCTGCTCTGCCTAAGGGGGAAGCCGGCACTGTCCTTACCACTTAACGGACACATACACAAAACCGAGAATGCCAATGAGTGAGGACAATGTTATTTGTAAGGGGAAATCATCATTCACTTATTTTAGAAATCCAAGTTATTAACCATAGTGGTCAGAGTATCTAGAATCAGCCTCCCTGGGTCCAAATGCCTGTGTGACCTTGGATAAGCATTTAACCCCTCTGAGCCTCAGTTTCCTCATCTGTTAAATGGGAGTAAAACTCACATCTCAGAGACTCATTAGGAAGACTGAGTCTTCGCATGGAAAGTCTTAGTGGAATACTTGACGTGTAGCATTGAGTTATTATCATTGATGCTTTCGTTACCACATGGTTGCTGCTGTTCAGTGTTCTAAGAGCAGAAAGAACGTTCTGACATAGAAGAACATGACTAGGGGGCAGAGGCTAAATGCAGTTAAAAAAAGGAGGCACCCAGGGCCGGCCGAGTGGCATGGTGGTTGGGAGCTGGCTTGAGACTCCAGCGGCCCCGGTTCGGGTCCCACATCTGAGGGCCAGTGACACTGTCCTCAAAAAAAAAAAAAAGAGGCACCCACTGTCGACTGATCCGCCCACAGAGGCCCAATTGTGAGCTGCCAGAATCAATTTCCTGCGTGGTAGGTGCAAAATAAAAGGAAAAAAGCAACTTCTTTTCTGTTTCCATTCTCTGCAGAATGAAGTGGAGTTGGGGGAGCTGCTTCTGTCGCTGAATTACCTCCCGAGTGCGGGGAGACTGAACGTGGATGTCATTCGAGCCAAGCAACTTCTCCAGACAGACGTGAGCCAAGGCTCAGGTACGGCGTGAACCCTTCCTTCCCCCAGGTCTGTAATGGGCCATCTCTGTTTGTGGCACACAAAGGACCCAGTTTGCTTTTTCTATATCCTGGATAATGTTAGGAAGACTCTGTGAGGGTAGCTAGCATCCAGGATGTTAGCTCAAGAGGCAAAATAAACGATCAGGTGTCTCGTAGAATGAGGCCATCTCATAACCCCATTTGAATTGGGGATTTGACTGAGACCAGGTGTGAGAACGACTGAAATCTAGATCCTCTTTGTACACTTGCAGCCCCCTAGGAAGTCACTTGACTTTCCAGGTGCTGTGCCTGCAATAGAGACACCATCCTGCAGGTGGCGGTAGTGTGCACTGAACATGCGTCCTAATCCCTGAGGGATGAGCCCATCCTGAGGGGTTTTTTTTCCTGCTCCTTTCAAGTGCACCATAAATCTTCAGAGATCCCGGCTCTGAAAAGACTGTTGTATTTAAATTGTCTACTTTATGACAAAGCAACTCAAACGGGACTTAACGACACGGAAGAGATTACATTCCATCCGCGTGTAGCTTCTCCCGAGACAGTGAAGGATATTATCATGAAAGCAGCCGTGGTTGCTGGGATCGCTCAGCTCAGCGGTGGAAATACTGTGTCTTCTAAGTGCAATAGCTCAAATAAATTACTTTTGCTATCAGGTGACAGCTGAATTTAGAAGACAGTTTGCCTTCTCAAAAAAACCACATGACAAAAAAGCAGGTTTTGGAGGGGCCCGTGGAGGGAATAGTATTAAGGTTGGAGAGCTTCAGACTCACGCAGCGGGAGAGTCCGCCTGATACAGTGATGAAGGGTTTCAAAGTCCAACTGCCGGGAACCAAACCCCATTTCTATTGCTGTTGCACGTCAGGTGGACTTAGGGAAGTTACTTAACCTCTAGAAGCCTCAATTTGTCCATCTGAAAAACTGACAGAATAACAGTGTTCATCTCCTTGGGCTGTTTAAACAATATTCAGTGAGATAATGTACTGTTAGATAGCGATTCTCATTGGAAACTGTAAAGTGACTTAAGAATGATAGTCACAATTCTGCCGTCTCTATTCCGTATGTGGGCTGTGGGTTCCCTGACGTGATAATGGGCTTCCGGGACCGAAAGCCAGGCTCTGGGCCTGGTTCTTCCTTCACCAGCCAGATCTCAAGCCAATCATTTCTCATCTTGAGTCATCACTTTCTTCATCTGTAAAATGAACACAATGCCTGACACATGGGAGGAGCTCAATAAATATTGGATGACGGGAGGGAGAGAGGAAGGGATGAGCAGATAAGCAGCTAGATGGGGAAAGGGAGGAATTAGTAACAGACGGATAGATGGGAGAGTGGATGAGTGAAAGGAGGGATGGATGCCTGGACTGATAGATGGAAAGATGGATGGATGGGTAGAAAAATAGAGAGATGAAAGGATGGAAAGGTGGTTGGGCTGTCAGGTAAATGGAAAGATGAATGGGAAGTTGAATGGATGAATGGATGGATGGGTATCAGCACCTCCAGCATTCTCTGATGTTGTATCCAATTCTCAGACCCCTTTGTGAAAATCCAGCTGGTACACGGACTCAAGCTTGTGAAAACAAAGAAGACATCGTTCTTAAGAGGCACAATTGATCCTTTCTACAACGAATCTTTCAGCTTCAAAGTTCCCCAAGAAGAGCTGGAAAATGCCAGCTTAGTGTTTACAGGTAGGTGGTGCTCCAGACCCTGCTGCCCCAAGGTGAGGCGCGTTCAGCTTACTGTGCCAGAGGGAGAAGGCACCTGGCCAGGGTAATAATCAACCGCTTCACGTCAGGTGTTTAGCCACCTGGGTTTGAATCCACTTCCCGTCTGTAAACTTGGGCAGGACTCATAGAGCCATGTAGCATAACTGTTACAACTGTAAACTCGGGAGCCAGATTTCCTGGCACTGCCTCATAATTCCTGAGGCCTTGGCAAGTTATTAATATTTAACCCCTCTAAGCCTCAGTTTCTTCACCTACAACACGTGAGTAATAATGGTACTTGCTTTCTAGGTTTGTTGCAAAGATTAAGTGACTTACAACTTGGGAATAATAATGAGTGCTCACTTACCAGCTTTGATGATATGACTCAAGTAGCTTACAGTCTAATAGGGAAATGAGAAAATAGGGTCACCTGCGTTAGAGAGGGGGGTCTCAGAGGACTTAGTGTTTAACTAGAGGCTTCAAGTGCCAGTCTGGGGTGTATTGAATCTATTGTTTCCAGGATGTCTTAGTTATCTACTGCTGCATAACAAATCACCCTAAAATTTAGGGACTTAAAACCACGAACCTTTATTATCTCATAGTTCCTGTGAGTCGGGAATCCAGGCACAGCTTTCCTGGGTGCTTCTGGCCAAGGTCCCCTGATTGGCTGCAGTCACTGTTTTGCCTGGGCTGCAGTCTCATCTGAAAGCTCACCTGGGGAGGACCTGTTTCCCAGCTCACTCTTGTGGTTGCTTGTTGGCAGGATTCAGCTCCTTGCTGGCTGATGGCCGGGGGTGCCTCAGTTCCTTCCTGGGTGTTGGCCGGTGGACCTGCCTCATTCCTTGTGAGCTTCTCCCTAGGGCAACTCACAGTATGGCCGATGACTCCCGTCAGAGCGGGCCAGTGAGGGAGGGAGAGACGGTGGGCCTCGGACACTGTTACACTTGACGACAGACGTAGCCCTTGCTTGTGGTAATGAGTGACACGACCCGAAGATGGCTAAGGACGAGGGGTCAGAAGAGCAGGGGGTGAACTGCATGGGCTGCAGGGGAGAGCCTGCCCCGGCTGTGTGGCCTCGGACGAGACGTGTGTGCTTGGGGTTTCTCCTCTGTAAAATGGGGGTCACCATCCAGGGACGCCTCAGAGGAGTGTCACGTGGATTAAAAGGTGAATTCATGGCCCGCGCTGAGCCCTCTGCCCAGCGCATAGCAAGCACGCCGTGACTGTGAACTATGACTGAGAGGACATTTTGCTCGCTTCCTGGTGCTGTTTCCTCTCCCTTCTCCGCAGAGTCAGCGCCTGTGATATCCTGGTGCGTCTCATTCCACACTTCTTTCCCTGTTCGCACAAACATCACCTTCGTGTAGAGGACGCAGCACCTTTAGAAGGCATTCATTAATTCAAGGAGTGGGCAGTAAGCACCTTCTCTTTGCCAGACACTATTTCCAAGTGTTGGGAATATAGCAGTGAACAAAACAGACCATCCCTGCTCTTATGGAGGTTTCCAGGACATTCGGTGGCCATCACTCTGAGACTTGCTTTTGTGTCATTCACAGTGAATGTATTCAGTCCCTCCAGGTCGGTGTAAATATGAAGCCCTCTAACTATTTATTTATTTATTTATTTATTGAGGGCAGTGTCCCTGGCCCTCACATGTGGGACCCGAACTGGGGCCGCTGGCCTGCCAAGCCAGCGCTCAACCACCGCGCCACTCGGCCTGCCCCCCTCTAACTATTTTTAATAACTACGTTACATACCTTGCTGTGGTCTGCTGTGATAAAAGCTGGGTTCCTTGTTGGGGAGGGGTCAGCGATAACAGAGCTTCAGAGAATATGATAAGAACTCTGGAGGACCCTCCCCAGAAGAATACACGGAAGGAAAACAATGCTATAGAAGGTCAGAGGTGGATTGAGCCCCATATGTAAACCCTGTAAGGCAGGAGCCCCTCCACACATCTCTTACTGCACCCACCGCCTCTGAGGTGGCATTCGACAGCTGCGCTCATCCCACAAGGACTGTGCTCTCCATTCGTGAAAGACCTGCTTCTCTCGGTTAGATGTTGGGGTTTGGGGCCCCTACCTCAGGGTTCCTCTCCTCACGTTAAAATCCCATTGAAAATGTTATTTACAGAGAGGGAAGGGTCGCCGGCCTCCAGGCCTCTTTAAAAAAGGATTCTCAACCCCGGCTGCACGTCAGAATCGGCCGGGAGGTTTAAAATGTGACCAGCGGTCAGCCCCAGCTCCGGAGCCTCTGAGTGAACTGGGCTAAGCTGGGGTCCTGGGCTTGCTCTCTATATACAGAGGATGCCAAAAACTTGTACGCATTTAAGAAAGGAAAAACTATATTACAATTGTAATACTCAATATATACTGATAACAAAAGAGGAATACAAGTCACGTTGGACTTCTGCAATGACACGAGGCGCTCAAAGTGGTTCCCATCAGCGTCCGGACGCTTCTGATGACAGTGAGCTACTGCTTGGGCAACGCTGACCAAAGTGTCCACCTGTAGACATTTTTTGGCACCATCTGTATATATATCTGTATTTGTAAAACACCTCAGGTATTTCTAATCCTGTCAGGGTTCTGAACCTCAGCTCTCAGTGGAAATCCCAGTTGGCGGGGTGGGGGGGACATTTTACAGAAAGGCTGGAATAATAAGATGCCATGTGGGTTGAGCTGGCATGTCTGTAGGCAAAGCTATAGTTTTCTCGAATTCAAGTCCGTAAGGCTCTAACTTGCTTTATTTATCAACGAGGGGAAAGAGCTGTCACCTGCAGACTAAGGACCGAACCCCAGCTGATTAGCTTGTTTCCAAACACTCGCTAACAAAAGGAAGGTTGAACTGCAATTTAAGCGTTTGCTGAGAATCTTGGTAAAAGCCTGTAATTAGCTGGGCAGGGCTTTGTGAGCAGTTCCTTTCTTGTGTGGGATTCTTCTGTAATTTTCAATCAGGTGATTTCTGCAGCTGAAGTTTAAAAGAAAAGGGGGGGGGGGGTGTTGCATTTCGGCTTCTGAGACAGCACCAGGCGTCCGCAGGCCTTCTGGGAAAGGAGAGTGGGCTTGGCCACTGAGGTGACGGGGCTTTCACTGGGCGTAGGGGAAGCAAAGAAAAATGCAGCTTGACGATGGCTCCTCAAAACATTAGAAATAGAATTCCCTCGTCACCCAGCCATTCTCCTTCTGGGTGTGTGCCCCAAAGAACGGAAAGTGGGACCCAGACAATTGTTTGCTCATGTTCACAGCAGCCTTATTCACAATTGCAAAGGGTGGAAGCCACCCAGGTGTGTACCGATGGGTGGGTAACGGGTGAACAAAATGTGGTCTGTACACACAATGGAATATTAGCCTTAAAAGGGGGGGACATTCTGACACATGCCCCCAACATGGAGGAACCTTGGGGACATGAGGCTGAGCGAACTAAGCCCGATGTGAAAGGGGAAATACTGTGTGATTCCATTTGTATGAGGTCCCTGGAGTAGCCAAATTCAAAGAGACAGAAGGCAGAATACAGTGAGCGGGGAGGGAGAGCGGGGCGTTAGTGTGTGATGGGTACGGGGGCAGCTTGGGAAGAGACTCGGGGCTGGATGGCGGCGATGGTGCACACCAAGGTGGGCTGTCCTCATGCCACTGAATCCTGTACCAAAAATGGTGAACTGGTAAATGTTACATTGCGTGCACTGTACTACAATTTGAAACAAAAGAAAGGAAAAGAACAGAAATGCAGTGTGAGCTCCCGGAACCCAGAGTTCTTTCCCTGAGCGGATCAGAGCGGTTCCTGGTCGCTGAGGCTGGGCCCTGGAGATGGTTCCCCTCCCCGGGACAGGCCCGGTGCTTTCACTGCCACCCTGCGGGGCTGAGGTCAGAGGTCAGGGGCTAGAGCCGGGAGCCAGATGCCGGGGGTCCACTGTGTGACCTTGGCACTTGCCTTGGCCTCTCTGTGCCTCAGCTGCGTCATCTGTAAAATGGGGACAATGGTCCTTAACCTCAGTGGGTTGTTGTCAAGTCCAGAATGGCTTCATATGTGTAAAGACCCAGTGCTCCCTAGGTGTTAGCTGTTGTTATTATTACTGGAAGGACGCCAGATGGATGCAGCCAGATGCCACCTCATTCATGGCTTTTCTGAAACAAGGTGGGGAATAGATACATGATATATGTGGATGCTACCCACTTTGTCAACTTAGAGTCTGAGTTTCTGTGGCAAACCCAAAAAGGGAAGGAAAAACTTACTTTTTAGACTTACCTAGGTGGGGTATTTTCTTGTCTTTCTGTCCCTGTCTTCCCTGCTCGCCCTCCCCCGCCCCCCAACGTCAGAGGACAGCCTCTGCTTGGAGGTGAAGTTTTGGGGTTAATTGCGTGGGTAGAAGGATCTAGATGTTATGCCATGCTCCTCCCTCGGTTCCCCCTAAGTACCCTGTGTTGCTGGCCTCCTGAAAAGCACGGCTTATTCACCTGATGAACTTGGTCACGAGGCACTTGGCTTTGGAAAGGTTCCCAGTGACTGAAAGCAGCACTGGGAGCATGCTGCCTACAGGGAGCCCTAGGGGCGGCGCGGGGTGGGGTTGCTCCCTGGATTAGGAGCTGGCCAGGTGTCAGTCGCCACAAATTAAATTTTCTTGAGCACCTACTGTGTGCCCAGGACTGTCCACTAGATGCTGAGTATTCAATATGGAAGGAGACATTCGTGACACATGTTGTCATCGAGCCTGATTCCAGCAGGGGACAGACATTGATCAAATGCCACACCAGTAATGACTTCATTGTGAACTGGCCTCGATTCTGGAGAGAAGCAGGCCATGGTGTAGCATGCCCAGTCTAGCCAGGGAGTGAGATGACCTGGAGCTGGGAGCTGAAGGTTGTAGGGGTGAGGCGAGGTCAGGCAGGGGGCGCTCCAGCCCAGGAGGGAGACTGAGGCCTGGATGAGAAATAGAGGCCAGCGTCACTCTTCTAAGAGGCCGCTGGGGATCAGGTGGAGGACCCGCGCCCTGCTGCCCTCCTGTCCGTTTAGCGTTTCTCAAAGCAGCTGCTGCAGCAGTTGGCTGGGCACAGGCTTAGAGGGGGCGCGTCAGCGATGACCGGTGCCGGGCAGCTGGGGCACACCAAGAAGGGAAGCGAGGCCACGACTGACGCCCCTTGCTTTTGCCAGCTTAGTGTTTCTAGCTAGGACCAGTGAACATGGCGCCTGAAACTTGAACATGCTAGGCATCTCCCAGGGATCTGTTAGAATACAGCTTCTGACTCAGTCGGTCTGAGGTGGGGCCTGGGAGTCTGCATTTCTGACAGCTGCCGTGGATCTGCAGACCGCTCTTGGGGGTGGGGGGGCAAATACATAAGAAGCCCCAGGGAGTACAGCAGGGTGAGTGAGTCATTCCACCTGTTACAGAGAATCAGACTCTCCCACAGTCATCATCAGGTCTATACATTCGTGTTACGTGAGGGCTTTTACGAATCCCGGTGCCCCGGCCTCAGAGCAACTGAGTCAGCCAGGGCATCTGCATTGGGGGAGGGCTGCACTTTCCAGGGCTCCCAGGTGGCTCTGTTGTGCAGCTGGGTTGGCAGGCTTTTGACTGTACTGCTCTGCCTTGGCCCGGCCCCGCCCCGCCCCGCCCCGCCCCGCTGAGTTCCAAGGCACCTGGTCTGTTTTCCATAATTGCTTGGCTTTCTGCAGCTGTAGCATCAAATTGGCTAATTGAATCTGCTGGTGAGATGAGCTGGGTGGGGAGGCGTGGTAGAGAATGAGACGAGAGGCCTGGAGCATTGTCCTTCCATCCTCTTGCCTGCGGAGGCCCCAGGGTCGCATGGGCACCAGAGGACATGCTGAAAACCTGTCGGAGTTTAGGAAGTCGGTCAGTGGAGAAGTTGAGGGTTTCCAGCCCAGGTAGCCAGTGTGAAAGGGACCTAGCCGTTTGGCGAGAGCCAGAAACTCGCTTGAGATCAAGACTTGCTGTTGATTTGTTCTGGGGTGCAGAGGTTGCCCAGGATCTAGCTGCAGCCCGCCCACGCCATGCCTCCTCTCTGTAGCCGCCCAGCAGCCTGGCTTCTCCCCTCCGAGCCCAGCTTACTGGGCACCAGGCCCAGATCTGCCTCCTAGAGAGGCGGTTGCCTGGCTATTCAGAGTGTGGATTGGAGTGAGAGACAGTTTGGTTTGAGTGCCCCCTTTACCACCCAGCAAGTGTGTGTGACCTTGGGCAAGTGATACCGTTTTTCCGAACCCTAGTTTCCTCCTCTGTTCTAATCCTCCATTGCAATACTTCTTATAAAAAGCTTTAGGCAGGGCCTTAACATAGTGCTCCATAAATACCAGATGGGGGCAGCCGGTTGGCTCAGTTGGTTAGAGTGCATAACACCGAGGTTGCTGGTTCGATTCCCACGTGGGCCACTGAGCTGCGCCCTCCACAACTAGATTGAGAAAGAAACCAAAAACGGCAACTTGACTTGGAGCTGATGGGTCCTAGAAAAACACACTGTTCCCCAATAAAAAAAAAAATTAAGAAAAAAATACCAGATTGATGACGATGGTGACGGTGATATTGTTGATGGACTCTGCCATAAAAGAGGGGACCCTGGAATTACACAGACAAGTTTGAATCTTGGTCCCACTGTTAACGAGCTGTGTGACTTCAAGCAAATGACTCCACCTCTCTGAGTCCCAGCTTTCTGTTGTATAAAATTTAGCAAATCATTCCTTTTATGGGGATTAAAGGCAAATCAGCCTGTGGAGCCATCCATCCCAGGAGTAGCCACTTGGAAAATCATACCTGCTGTTTTAATAATCAGCATGTGTTGAAACACTGACACTTTTGAGATTGATAGCTCAGCCCAGTTGCCTGTAGTTGTCTCCCCAGAATCTTCCACACCTAATCACCATCACCCCAAAGCTGCCAGCTGGTACAGCATCTGGGAGCCAGGGACTGACACTAAAGCCGTGCCAACCCAGTCACAGAACCAGACCGGTCTGTGCTCCCAGCAGTGCCCCAGGGTTGGCAGCCTGCAAAAGGAGTTGGCGGTCGGCACTTGGATCTGGGCTCAGACCCAGTCCCAGGAAGCGAGAGGCTGAGTGGGACATTAAAGCCTCTGCTTTCTAGCCAAAGGGCCATGGAAATGGGTCCCTAAGAGCCAGGATGTGGGGATGGTTGCAGAAAGGAGGCAACTCAAGAAGGGATTCCCCCAAACTTACGTACAAACTCCTGGGCTCACCCCCCAGCTGCACATGAGTGGATCTGAGCCTCCACAGTACATCCGGGCCTTTGAGAACCGAACAGGGAAGGCCCCACCCAGGCCCGGAGCTGGCCTCTCGGGGACACACTGGAGGGACCCATATAAGTGACACTGCAAAGGCTTTGAAACCTGAGCTGACACTGAAACCAGAGCACACAGCAAGCAGTCTGAGCCTATCCTGGTCGATTGCCTGCTATCGATTGCCTGCTACAGCTGAAAAACCAACGTGTTAAATATGATTTAAATGTGACCTAGAGTCTCATAACATGATATCTAAAATGTCCAGAATACAATCCAAAATGACCTGATTTCTGAAGACCTGCAGAGTCTGGCAAATTCTTAGAGGAAATATAGTCAGTAGACACCAACCATAAGATGACCCAGACGTAGGACTTATCAGACCAAGACTTGAAAGCAGTTATTATAACCATTCTCCAAGCAGTAAAGGTGAACCCTCTTGAAGAATAGGAGGATACACGAGATCAGCAGATCAACAGAGAAACAGAAGATATACAAAAGACCCAAATGAAAATTTTAGAATGGAAAAGCACAATAAAAAAAAAAAATTCACTGAATGGGCTTAATGGCAGAATGGAGAAAACAGAAGAAAGAGCCTGTGAACTTGAAGACAGATCAGGAGAAATAATGCAATCTAAACAACAATAAAAAGCTTGGGGGAAAGGCCAGCAGGGGAAAAAAGAGAACTATGGCGTGATGTCAGAAAGCCTAATATTCATGTCATGTGAATCCCAGGAGAGAAGAGAAGCCGTGCGGAGCATGGGGGATGGGGGCTGGGCGACTCTCCGTCCCCCAGAGGACCCCTGAGTTCCTTACCAGGTGGCTGGGCCCTGAGCCACACAGCCCTTCCCTTCCCAGAAAGCACTGCGAGTCGCGTGGAGGCTGCATTGCGCCGTGGTCCAAGTCAGCCACCCCTGGGGTCAGACTCTGTGACCATGAGCAGGTTGTCTGATGTCTCTGCACCTCAGTTTCCGTGTCTGAGCAATGGGGACAGTCATCCTTACATATGTCTTGAACCTCTTGTGTGTTCGTTCTCATTTAATCTTTCAACAAGCACATAAGGTATGAGCTATTTTCTGCCTACTTTTCAGTTGGGGAAACTGAGGCTCAGAGAAGGGAAATGCAATGAGTTGAAGTGACTGCAAAGCCTGAGAGAACAGTTCCCACAAAACTGGCCTCACTTCAGACACCAGCCTCAGGTTCAGGGGTCCCCAGATGCACCCTCACTGTGGACCAGCTGGCTACCCATTTGGGGCCCCTGTGACCGCCGTGAGGTTCAATGATTCACTAGAACGACTCACAGAACTCAGCACTACTGGTGACTCCAGTTTTATGATAGCAAAGGGTGCACGTTAAAATCAGCCCGGGAAAGAGACTCGCAGGGCAAGGGGCCCAGATGTCTTCTCCCTATGGGGTCATGGGCAGCGTTACCTCTTCCTGTCACTTAGCAGCGACAACATGCAGAGTATTGCGGATCACAGAATGGACCGAGCCTTTGGTGTCCAGTTTTCACTGGGGCTCAGCCGTGTCCTGTCCGTGGGGTGACCTCGGTCCAGCTCACAGCTTTGCTCGTTAGTTTCTTCGGAGGTCCCAGCTGACACTGCGTGGCCCTAACGCGTCCATCATCAATCACATTATTACCCTGTCCAGCGGCCAAAGCCCTCAGGCAAACAGAGGCACTCCGGCAGGACATTGCAGGGGCCTGAGACCACCTCCCGGGAGCCCGGAGCCCAAACCGGACTTCCCCTTGGGCAGGATGGGTTCTTCACGGCACAGGAAGTACCTATCCAGCCACGTGGGCTGTCACCCAGCAGGTGAGGGGCTGAGCCGAGCTCCAACTCAGGCTGTATGGTTCCAGAGCTGTCCTCCCTCTTACTCACCACACCTGATGTGCGTGCGTCACCTGGGGATCTTGTTCCAATGCAGAGTCTGAGTCAGCAAGTCTGGGGTGGGCCCTGATAAGCTCCGGGTGACATGATGCTGGTCTGAGGGCCACAATTTGAACAGCAAGACCCTTGTCTTCTCCCTCGTGACGTCCGTCGTCTAGAGCAGGGACGGCATGTGAGCGTGAAGCAGCAGCAGAGGGCAGAGCAAGCAGACGGTACGGTCAGAAGTGTGTGTTTCTCTCCTAGGTGTGTGGAGAGGCCCGTGGAGGGTTCCGACCTGGGCAGTGACACGGTCCGGGGAATGTTTCAAGATGTCATTCCATCTGCTGAGTGGAGAGTGGGTTATAGGAGAGCCAGAGGGCGACCCAGGGCCACCTGGGAGAGGTGACAGTGGCTTGGCCAGGGAGGCGGCACGTGGGTTCCCGGGAAGCTACTCAGTGGGGCGTCGTATTGGTGCCAAGGTCAACAGAACGTGGTGGTGGATTTGCTGGAAGGACTGCTCCCCATCCTGACCAGTTACTTTACTCCCTCGACCCGGGGTTTCCTTGTCTGGGGGTCTCAGTGGCCACCTCACAGAGCGTCGTGGGGACCAGAGGAAATGGGTCTGTGATGTGCTTGGCACACGCCGTGCTGGCATAGAGGGAGGGCTCGGTGGATTGCAGCATTGAACGTGGGTGTGGGCAGAGGCAGACGTCCACCAGGTCAGGAGATGGCAGCGAGGCCTGTCACCCTGGGCTCTCCCAGCAGCGCCCACAGTTCAGTGACACCCTCACACACTTCAGTCTCCCCTCCAGAGAGCTCCTTAAGGCTGCCCAAGTCCACCCAGGCGGTAAACTTGACTGGATCCTAAGCATTCATTTTGGGTTCCAATGACAGCCTTTGAAGCCAGATTTTGTTCCATTTGCTTGGCTGTTCAGTGATTTTTTTTTTTTTAAGATTTTTTTTATTGGGGAATTGGTGGAGGGGAACAGCGTTGGGGAATCAGGGAAGGGGAACAGACAAGTTGCTGTCTTTTTGTTCTTCAGTCTAGTTGCGGAGGATGTTGCTTCACTGTTGGTATCGTCATTGCGCTCTTCCCGGATGAGGCATATCGGTCGCTGGCCTCTGGATGTCGCTCACCGCGGCTCTTGGCAGCTCACTGCCTATGGCAGCCCACTGCAGCAGGGGCTGCAGCCCACACCATCACCGGGGCTCGCACAGCCCAGCTCCAGGTGGAGCTGTTGTTAGCTGTAGAGGGCAGTGTCACTGGCCCTCATGTGGGATCCGAACCGGGGCCACTGGCATCCCAAAACCAACGCTTAACCAATGCGCCACTCGGCCGGCCCACTGTTCAGTGATTTTGGTGCCTTTAGATGGAGCCCCATTCCAGGCAAACCCTTATTGGGGTGAACAAAAGGGGGCTGGGGATTTATCCAGCGTCACGTGGCCCTCAGAGCCTGAGCTCTGAGCTAGATGGTTCTGGTGTTTGGGACAGGTTGCCGGCCGAGGTCAGCGTCAGCCCTGCCTTGTGCCTCAGTGCTGGCCGGAAGCAGTTGGCTTAGCAGCCAAGGCCAGCACCTGGGAGGGTATGAGATGAAG
Source organism: Aselliscus stoliczkanus (assembly GCA_033961575.1). NCBI lineage: Eukaryota > Metazoa > Chordata > Mammalia > Chiroptera > Hipposideridae > Aselliscus > Aselliscus stoliczkanus. The sequence goes on from CM066741.1 coordinate 3,918,937, forward strand.
GCTTGTGCGTGGAATCGGATCAGAAACCTGGAGCACCCTTTGCAGACATCCCTTCTGTTCATCACCTGGTCCTGACTTCAACCCAGAGCTGCCCATCAGCGGGAGAAAGCTTAACCTTTAAAATGCCAGGGCCTGCAGGCCCTAAGCTACCGGTGGTGTCACCAGTCTCCCTACATTTCAAGGAAACCTTTTACTGTGGTGAAAAGAATTTTGGCGTAGACATCAGAAAACTGGATTCCCAGAGCTGCGTTGCTAGTGCTTGAGCAGCATCCATCTTCCATCTGTCACATGCGTGTAATGAACCTACCTCAGGATTGTTCATTCCCTTCTTTTTTTTTTTTTTGAGGGCAGTGTCACTGGCCCTCATATGTGGGACCCAAACCGGGGCCGCTGGCTTCTCAAGCCAGCGCTTAACCACCACGCCACTCGGCCGGCCCTTTCATTCTCTTTTTAACAATAATAGTAGCAAACAAGTATACGTTGCTTCTTATGTGCCAGGCAGTGGTCCAAGTGTTTCATATGAATCAAATCATTGCGTCCTCAGAGCAGCACTAGCGCCCAGCCGGGCCCTGGGCAAGCTTCTCTGCTCCCTCCCTGAGTGTCTCTTGCCTGAGTTCATGTTCTGTGTCAGCATGGGGCTCCCCACACCACCAAACTCCAGACTCGGGGAGTTCAACCTAACAAGAGCCAATCCCTGCGGAGAACTCACCAGATAACTTTTGGCTGGCAGGCCTCAGGCCCTTGCTGACTGAGAAAAGCAGTTAGGCCAGTGATTCTCAGCCGGGGCTGGTGTGGTCCCCCAGTGGACCTTGGGCAATGTCTGGAGGCAGTTTGGGTTGTCACAACTCGGGATGTGGTTGGTACCTAGTGGGTAGCGCCAGAGATGCTGCCAAACGGCCTACAGTGCACAGGACGGCCCCCAACAGAGAACGTCACTGGTGCTGAGGTTGGGCCACTCTGAGCCCAAGCCTCCTGGAGTTTGCGGGGTGGGGTGGTGCCCTCCGCCAGCAGCTGTGGAGAGCAGTTGGGCTTGAGCTCCGAGCCAGTCGGATCCTGCTATGTGCTTTTGTGAGGCTGTTTGTTCTCCTTACGGCACTTCAACCTCTCATTATTCCCGGTGGCTTCTCTTTAGCTGCCTGAGTGTGAAGAATTCAGAGGCAGTGCCTGTTGAGCAAATGCACGCTCATCTGTGCAGGTTTTCCAAAGGGCTTCCCTGTTCCCACCTGCAAAACCTGGGGCAGAGAAAAACATCTTACTCTGCAAACAAACTCCGTTTCCCAGGTGGCGTGGCCTGGGCATGTGGACTGGAGTCGCTCAGTGGGACGGGGTGGGAGCCCTTGTGGGAAGGGGGCCGGAGTATTTTAAGACAGGTCTCTACCCCTCCCTTACCTTGTGGCTTATGGGTGCATGTCACCTGCATGTGACGTGAAGGGCTTACCTGGGAAAGGAGGACTGTCCACAAAAAAAATCACATACACAGATGTTCCCAGAACTGTTATTTGTAATAGCCAAAAAATGGAAACAGTACAAGCACTCATCACCTTGTGAAGGAATGAACAAATTGTGGTACATCCGCACGTTAGAATGCTACCCAGCAGTGAAAGGAACAAGATATGGTACCTGTGGCTGGATCGCAGAAGCTTTATGCGAACGACTGTATACTGTAAGGCTCCGTTTCTGTGGAATTCTAGTAAAGGAAAAACTATACGTGACAGGAAGCAGCAGGTCCGCGACTCCCAGGGACCAGGGCCCATTTGGACAGAGAGCGGGTGGAGGGAAAGGGGCAAGAGGGAGCTTTTTTAGGGGAGAGAAGTATTCTTACCTTGATTGTGATGGTGACCCCACCTTCACATAGGATTAGAATTCATCCAATTGTGTACTAAAAGCAGATGGATTTTATTCTGTGTAAATCTGCGGCCAGCCTATGAACTGAGTAGCCAGGCAGACCTAGAAATTGATATTTGGGTCATAAAGAAGCAAATAAGGCTATAAAAGTAGGACAGGTGAGCTGTTTGTTTATCCCAGCATTTTATTAAGCATCTTTTTAAAGCCATCAAAAGAATTGTCCAGTCAGCGTTCCCACCACCTAGATTCTGCCGTGAACGTTTTGCTATGTGCTGTATCGCACATCTATCCATCCTTCTTTTTTTCTCTCAGTTTATTTTTTCGTACGTTTCAAGGTCAGTTGCAGATCGTCCCATTGGTTTGTTTTTTACAGTTGACTTTTTGTGGAAGTGTCACACACATACACACAGAAAATGGTTATGTGAGCACGATGAATGAAGTCGTTGGCCATCGGCGATCACGTCTCCTGCCCCTTTCCTCTCCAGAGATTGGAACTTTCAGCTCCAACCCGCTAATAATGCCTTAGTCTTTCTGTCAGCCAGCCCCCCAATCCTGAAGCCACCTGGAGACCCCAGGCACCTGTCATCTCACTCACACACAGAAGAATGCTGTTATCACTCCCTCCTAAGCTTCCAGGGGTCCTAGAGGCTCTTGTGTCACGCACCACCGGTACAAAGACCAAATACAACAAAAGACGCTCCCATCACCCCCGTCACTCAGGAAATTACAGGGGTTTTAGGAGCTCTGTCAGGGAGCGGAGGCAGAGACCAATCCGTGTTTTATTATGTCAGACAGCCACGCCCATTCATTTCGTGTCGTGAGCGAGTCTAGGTGGCCCTGGAAGCTGACAATATGTACTGTTTGGCCTGTGCGGGAACCAGGTTGCCTACTCTTACCCTCAAGTAACACCTCTGGGCTCCCTTTTCTTCCTTTTATTATTTTACTACTTCTCTTCTACCCTTTAGTCACTCCCCTAGGGAGAACTGATTTATCTGACTGGGGTCGCAGTGAGTCTGCTGGATGGGATGAAGGTGCTACATCTCAGGTTTTTTTTTTGAGGGCAGTGCCACTGCCCCTCACACGTGGGACCTGAACCGGGGCCGCTGGCTTCCCAGGCCACCGCGCCACTCGGCCGGCCCTACATTTCAGTTTTTATATGGCTCCGCTCATGTCATCTTTCGCACAAGTGTTTTTGCATGTTCGTGATATTTTTTGCTTTATGTTCTCAATTATTTTAGAAGATGCAGGGGGGAAGATTTGGCTGATTATCCCCCTAAAACTTCAACAGTTGTCCTGTGACTTCTTCTGAGGACCATTTGTAAAGAACACTCCCCCCACAGCAGTGCCAGCGCCTCTAAAACAAACGTACAGAGCCGAGCCTCATTCCGATGTGTCCGTTGGGGTTGTTCATATAAAAACAAGCACATTACTTTATAGTCACACTTTGGATGCTTCTAGATGGGGTGATTCACACACAGATCAGAAAGTGATTCTTCATCCCATATGTCATCTTCATAAACACAGGCTCCACACGGCTGGCTAAGCTTCCACACACAGGCGGACAGAAGTGGTTCAAAGAAATGTCAGTCTTGACTTCTGTGTCTTAAGGAGAAAGAGATCTTGTTTGTAAGCCTTCTAGACATTTCTCAAAGCCCCTGCCTACTCTGCCCAGCTTTCTCTCACCTTGAGTTCGTTCTGGAATCCCAAACCCTCTCCAGCTCAGCTGATGTGAACTCCCTCCTTTCTCCTCCCCAAGTCTCCCTGCTGTTTCCCCTGTTCATCTGCACAGCCTCTCAGGTCTCGGGGACCTTCCTTTGGGGGCCACGTTGATGAAGAAGGAGGAGGAGGAGGAGTGGGTATCAGTGGAGGGAAACCTGTCATGCACGCCTTTCTCTGTAGGCAGGTTTCTCAACCCCGGCGCTTGTGTGGGGATGGCCTGATGCATTGTAGGATGTTTGCAGCATCCCTGGCCTCTGTCTGCTGGAAAGGACCGCCACCACCCCAGTTATGACAATCCACATGTCTCCTGACATTGCCAAATGTGGGGGACAGAATTGGCCCCTGCGGAGAACCATGACATGAACAGAATTCGGCAGTTCATGCTAAGCCAATATTGCCCGCAGCCCTGGGCAAAACAGGCCTCCGCCCTGGGCCTCGTCCTTTTAAATGGAGTGAGGGGTCTGAAGGCGAGTCGAGCTGGTATGCCCACCTGGAGCCCCCACCTTCCTTCCCAGATCATCTCCGAGTCCTGGGATCCCAGGATTTCCCACCCAAATGACCCCCGCTGGTGTCCAGGCCTCAGGGCTCTCTCCAGCTCCGTGGTCAGGAAGGTCCAAGGACATGATAATAATACTTGTCAATAGAGTTGTGTAGATGAAACATGTGATAAATACGGTGTACGTGGTGTACGTGTCCGTGCTCGGTGCTATTATCTCGTTCTTATCAGTAGTCCCTAAACATAAGCCAACTTCCTTGTCCGCTGCTTGCTTGGAAAAGCAGCCGTCCATTCAGACACTGGAGGCAAAGGTGACGGCTGCGCCCTAGAAAGATGGCGGGAAGGTCTCCCACAGGGCGCCCTCGGGAGGGATTTTCGAGGGCCACTCGGACTGTTGGCACCTCTTGCCTTGCACGCCGGCTTGAGGACCTGACTCCCCCTCAAGCTCACACAGGTGCAGTGTATTTCTGCTCATCTTGTCCTTGTCACATTCAGGGTCAGTGGAAGGGAGGCAGGGGCAGCCTTCTTTCTGAGATGGAGAAGGAGAAATGGTGCTGAGTTTTCAGTTTCAGTTCCTGCTGGGCCATGTCATGGCGGTGTGACTCTGGGCCCTTAACCCTCTGGGCCTCTGCTTTCCCTGTCTGCAAAGTGGGATGTAAACAGTATAAACAGCACCTTCCCTATTAGGATTGTGGTGTGAATTCAGTCAGCGATGTATATATAAAGTGCTTTGCTCAGTGCCTAGTGTACAGAACTCAGGATCCGGTATGGCTGATATTTAATTATTATAACACTGTTATCTAAATAGTCATTGCAACTGTTGGAAGGAAAAATGTAGAGAAAAAGTTCTGTCCGAGCAGCTGCTACGAATCACAAAATGAGCCAAGAAAGCTTGAAAAACATCACCCTTAAGTCATGGATGAAATTCCTTAGAACCAAAGAAATGTCATAGCCGAAAGGGGCCTTAAAACCTACATGTACCCAGCCATTGTATAATTGGGGAAACTGAGGCCTGAAGAAGGGATACGAGCTACCTTGTTGTGAAGAAACAGCTGAAACGGCTCCTAGGTTTCAGAGAGAAGAAGAAAGAGGGAGTACTGTAGTTTGAGGAAGGTTTGCAAAAGTTGAAAAAGAGAAGTACCACCTTTACGGGGGGTTGTCAGAGCCAACCTGTGGGGAGAAAGAAGGGAGGAAACAGGGAAACAGGTGTGTCAGTTTTCTCTGGGGCGCCTCCAAGGGTTGAGATGACTCATGAACATCGTGATAAAATATGGGGGTCCCTCTGAAGTGAGGAATTAGGGAGGACCGTGAAACAGCCCAGGATGGGTTTTGTTGGCTTAGAGCATCATTTCAGATATGGGGGCAGCTCAACCCAACACCGAAGAGGTGGGTTACAGGGGCAGTGCTAAGGTGGGTTCCAGCCGTGATCTGGAGGCAGCCTTGCACTGTGCTGTCAGCCACATGGGGGCTTCACCCCGTGAACCAAACATGTAAAATGGGGGTTGGCAAGTGCTGCGGTTGGTAAAGCGAGATTTTTGTTCCCTTTTAATTTGCAGTGTTTATCACACCCACACTCTAAGTCATCCAGGTTCTCTTCCAGAACCATCTTGGCAAACTAAATTAGCAACCGAAAGACTTGAGCGCTTGCTGGGAAGCACAAATTCAGTTTTACAGCAAATATCAACATGTGAAAGACTCAACTTGCCCCTGACTCACTCAGGGCAGCTGGAGTTTGACTGGGGCGGCGCGTGATCTCCCCCTGTCTCTGAGGGTCTCAGTCTCCCCACCTGCAAAATGGGCCAGTGATAGCAGCTCCCTTAGAGCAATGGGGGAGGAGGCTATGCTCCCAGGGGATGTTGGGCGTCCCAGCTGGGGAGAAGCCAGAGGGGCTGCTAAACACCCTCCAGTGTTCAGAACAGCCCCCAGCAACCCAGAATGTCCAGCCCCAAATGCCAGGGGTGCCAAGGATGAGGAACAGGGACCCCACTCCAGAGGGCTGATGGGAAGATGGCAGCTTAGCCCTGGGCCGCACACAGTAGGCACTTAATGAAACAGTATTACCCTCTGTGCTTCTTCACAGCCCACTCATTGACCGTCCCCGGGCTCCACGAAGGAGTGAAGGTTGCTTGCGCTTCACCCAGTGACCCCTTCTGATGTACTTTATTAAGTTCTCGTGCCTGTCTGGCTGCCACAGTCCACTGACCTAGTTTAAATGGCTGCAGATGCGGGAGCCAGAGGCCGAGGTTTATTTGAAGTGCGTCTAAATCCATGAACAGGATGTAGGTTCTTAGAGAAAATGTGAGGAGCCCTCTTGTTGGGTCTCGTGCACGGACTGGGTGACATCCGTTCCGACTCCCCTGGATGGTACAGGGTGTTGGCAAGTAGCTTCCGGATGCTGGGGTACACTGGGGTACATGCACTGCCCAGTAACACCCTGGTGGCTGCAGCACAGTCAGCCAGTGAGGCTACTTAGGGCACCTTCCAACTGAAATGTTGGAGGCACTTGCTTCTACGGGGGAGGCGTGTGGGGGTCTAGCCGTGAGGAATTTGCTTCCTTTGAAGGGTATTTACTGCAGACCCTGGCTCAGCGGCTGGGCTTCCGAGTCTATAAGGTGGAGGAGGCAGAGGTGCCCGGCCCGCTGCCCCTGACCCCCTTTCTGTGTGTTGCCCGTGTCCACTCTCCATTCCCTACTCTCCGGCGACACACTCCCCAGGGCTTACAGCCATGGCAAATCCTGACGTCCTCCCAGGCAACTTTTGTAATAGAAATCTTTGGTTTTATTCAGCTTCAGCTTCTCATCGTTTGCATTTTACATGTTTGGTTTTGAAAACACCGTTTAGATTGCCGTCACTTGACGGAGTGATCCGCAAGGTGCCAGAGAGGTCGGATGGCCGCAGCAACCCCTGGTCCGCGTCAGAAAACCTGAATCACTCGAGAGCTCCCACCTTTCTGGGGCCCGGTGATTCACGAAAGCCGAGTCACTTTGCAGACTGGGCGAAGGCGCACAGCCCCTGAGACTGACTGTAGCCTTCTTTCCCTTCCGGCGATTTAGATGTGGATTCTCTACTAGCAACTTATTTTTGTCCTTTGTTTTCTTTCCAAGATATATGCACTGGTTGTAAGAAGTTTAGACGGCACATAGTTATATAACACAAAAAGCAGAAACTTCCCTCTGTTAACCCTCCCTGGAGAGAGCCACTCTCAACCGTTTGCTGAACGCCCCTCCAGATATTGTTTTCTAGTCTATATATTAATATTTTTTTAACAAACAGAGGTTGTTTACATAGACTGTTTTGCAACTTGCTTTTGTCTCCTAGCAGTAGGTCTTGGAGATTTTTCCAGCGGTGTATATAGGTCTGTCTCATTTTTAACAACACTGGTTTCCATGGTATTGTTACATCAGAAATTATCTAAATTTGTCCCCTCCAGCCTTCGTCTGGGTGCCTCCCAAACCTAATCCTAAGACAGGGATTGGGATGCAAGCAGGCTGCTGGGAAGGTGATCCCAGGAAGCTCTGATAAGAGGCCGGGGACGTGAGACAGGAAAGGGAGGCAGGCCAACCACTGGGTAACTGCAGCTCGGGGGTCCCCTAAGACCAGCATCAGATTCAGGAGTTCGCTAGAACGACTCCCAGAACTCAGAGGAGTTGGTACACTCATGGTTGTAGTTGATTAGAGTGAAAGGATACAGGCTGAACTCAGCAAAGGGCAAAGACGCCCAGGTCAGAGGCCCGGTGAGAACAGGTGCGAGAGGTTCCCTTTCCACTGGGGTCATAGGGACAGCGCCCGCTTCTCTCAATGCTGTCGGGCCTCAGGCTCAGAGTGATGCCAGCCGGAAACGCACCCAAGCCTTGGTGTCCGGGATGTTGACAGGGGGTCAGTCACAGAGGCACGTCTGACCGTCCAAGTGGCTGGCCATAGTCTCCTATCCCTTCAGAGGTCAAGTTGATATTGAGGGGCCCAAGGCCTCGATCATAAGTCACACTGTTAGCATAGACGGGTGTGACGCGGGCAGAGAGCCATGGGCGCTCAGTGTTCGGACCCCACCTCAGAGGCTGCGGGCAGCCTGCAGGGCGGGCTGAGGGGATGGGCAGTGTCCTTTATTAAGCGAAGATTCTGTTCCTCGTTTTTCCCTCTCTAAGGGATTTTCATGTCAGTGAGGTCCACCTGTGCATACTGAGCACTTTACTGAATGTACAAAAAATATACATGGTCCAATTTTTGTCTGTGGAGCTGGCAAGTACGGAGATGGCGTAGCCTAGTTTACTGTAAGTGTTTTGAGTTTTTAGACAGCTGATGGGGTTTTTGTTTTTCCTCTTTTCTTTCCCCCACCCCATTTTTATCATTTGGAATTTGTGATGTGAACCCCACAGGGCAGAACCGAGGCTCATTAGCATTCGAGCTCTGTTGGGGCTGCATAGTGTAGCTGGAGTATTTGATATTCGGCCTCGAGGCTTCCCTCCTGGGATCCAGCCGCCTTTGCTGGGCTCACGCTGGGGGGATCAGTGATGTTTACCCATCCTGCAGCCCTTCATTTATGACACAGACGCAGCCTGCTTTGCCAGTGGCGAGATGGCATGCCCGCACTACCCACACACACATAAAGAATTAGGTGGAACTTGGCTGGGAAGATAAATCAAGCTAACCATCTCATTAGGCTTGAAAGACAAAATTTAAGCTTGCAGTGGAATGAACAGAGAAGCCTTCCAAAGAGACGTGCAGGACAAGGGGTAGAAGACATTGCCATATCTGTTTCTCTCGGGAAACGTGCCTCCGTTGCCTGGGACAGAAGAAACAGGACGTCTCTTTTTAAAAAGGTCAACGGGCTGAAATTTAGGATCAAAATAGCCGTATAACAGGAGTGGAGTGCTAACCCCGTGCTAGGCGCTGTGCTGACAGCCTGACAGAGGTTATCACTTTGAAACTCCACGACAACTTTGTGGGGTCAAGTACTGTTAAGATTCCGACTGATGCGCCTGAGTTCAGAGTGGCTGCTGGTTCCTTCGCTTGCCTCGGCCATCCCACAGCTAGTAGATGACAGAGCCAGGATTCACCTAGGATGTCTGGCCCTATGGCCCTCAGCGTCATCTTGTGGTTCTCATCTGCAATGACTTGGCCCACCTCCTGCCCCTGGGGATATATGGCCATGTCTGTGGACATTTTGAATTGTGACAGCTGGAGGGAGGGGCGCTACTGGCGTTAGCCTCTAGAGGCCTGAGGTTTTGCTAAGCCTCCTGCAACGCACAGGCCAGCCCCAAATGTCAACAGTGTTGTGACGGAGAAACCCTGGTGTAACCACTGGACTCCAGTGACAGCTGACTCCTCCACTAGGACTCTCCAACCACCGAGCTCTGTAGGCTGCGTGGTGAGGCAACGGGACCTAAGTTTCCAGCTGCATATTGCAGGGAGGGCAGCTGTCCATCAGAAAGAACAGCCAATGGAAAGGCTGGGAGGTGGGAACGTGCATGCCTGGTGAGGGACAGCAGGAAACCGGTGCCACTGGAGCCGAGAGACTCCTGGGAGGATGAGATGAGGGAATCAGACAGTGTCCTAAAAGCGAGGACCCTGTGTCTGCTGGTGAGGAATATGGAAACTAACAGCCTCTGTCTTGTCCCTGCCTCCTGTTCCCCTCCTCCCTCTGCCTCGTCCCCCCACCCCACCCTCGCCCACCCTCCCCCCCGTGGCTCCCTAGTGTTCGGTCACAACATGAAGAGCAGTAATGACTTCATCGGAAGGATTGTCATCGGCCAGTACTCTTCAGGCCCCTCCGAATCCAACCACTGGCGACGGATGCTCAACACCCACCGCACCGCCGTGGAGCAGTGGCACAGCCTGAGGTCGCGGGCCGAGTGTGACCGCGTGTCTCCTGCCTCGCTGGAGGTGACATGAGAGCTGCAGGAAGGGCAGCTGTCATTTTTTTTCCTTTAAAAAAAAAAAAGAAAAAAGGAAGAAAATTGAAGACAGAAAAAAATGTGTCACGTACCTACTCCATCCACACCCATCTACACCCTCACCACATACGCTCTCACGCACATACACCAGATCCTCTCAGAACTGAGAGGAAGCTGACCAGTGATCACCAAATGGCCGCCCTCCATGAGCGAGGCCTGAGAAGTTTCCGGAAGCCCCGTCCATATGCCGTGAGCTGAGTGGGCTCTGTTGTGAGACTTACTGGCATGCTTGCTCTGGTCGACACCCCCGCCCCAAAAAGGCACTTTCAACCTTCAGGCCAGAGAGAGGGCCTTCCAACGGGGGCCCGCCTCCATCGAGACGAAATTTTCCAAGACTTTGGCCAGGGTGTGGGTGGCCCAAATGCACACCCATTGGGTGACGGGAACAGACTGCTGTTCCCTGGGGTTACCTTTCCCCTACACTGTAAGTACTTTGTCTTCTCTTTCGTGGACGTGATAAGTAGTTTAGACTATTTGGGGGAACCAAATGGAACAACAAAAAAACACCCCAGTGTAAGAAACCGCTCCCGGCTGATCTGAACTTGTCCTTGCGTTAGCTTATTCCCGGGGACTCCCTGTGGACGTCTGTGGGGATGTTCCCACGCGTGTGCCCTCACAGGTGAACGTGTGTGTGTGTGTGTCCTCCTGGCGAGCAAGGCGGTGGGCCGGGACCCCAATCCTGACCCTTCTCTCTGCAGCTCCCCATCAGTGAAATCTCACCCAGTCGTCCTCCTGTCTGTCAAAATCCCACCTTCAGTAACAGTAGCGTGTGTGTATGTCAAGAAAATAGGATACGGTAGAGCAAAAGCAACACTTTGACCCAATCATGGTGATTCTGACTCACGGAAGACCCGCCCAGGACAGGGGCATGGGTTAAGATGGCCACCGCACCCCACCCCCACCCACGGTGGCCTCCTTGTCCTGCTCTGAGCCTCGCCCTGTGTCTGTGTGAGGCAGAGCCATTGCTGTCACGCTGAGGAATTGGTGTAGTTAGGATAGACCTGTCTCTGTGCTGTGCTTCCGGATCTCTTCCCGCAGTGTGTTGTCTGGTATCCTGGGGAGCTATTTATTGAAATTAAAGACTATTTGTGCCATGCATTCGAGTTCTGTGTTTCTTCATGAACACGGGGCATAGAAGGTGGGAAGGCGTTTCGGTTACTGCTGCATCCCAACCACCCTCATGGCTCTGAGCACCTGTGTGTGTGATGCTCATGGATTTCGTGGGTCAAGGCCTGAGACCAGGCACAGCAGGGATGGCTCATCTCTGCTCCTGGGTGCCTGGGACCTCGACAGGAACACTCAAGGGCTGCAGTGGGTTGAACCAGAGAGCCATTCATGCTGGACATGGCTGGTCACTTCAGAGTGTGGGGCTTGAAAGGAAGAACAGTTGGAACACTACAGTGTATTAACCTGATGACTGATGAGAGAACCCAGACAGAGAGAAGATGGATTTATGTTAGGTCTCAGTTATAAGCAACAGAAAATAACACAAACATGTAAATGACAAAGGACGTCCCGGCATAGCCGCCTCCGGGGGCTCAGATGAGGCCCTCAGGGCTTTGCTTATGTCCTGGCCAGGCTGTGCCCATTCGGGGAGCAACACGGTTCCCAGCGGCTTAAGAGTCGCAACTGATGCTCATCATCAAGACCCCCGTTAAACTGCCACGTCCTAGTTTTCCGAGACAGATAACAGCTCCTCCCTGGCCTCCCCACAGCAGGAAGCTCGCTACCATTTAGCCGGGCCTGGCTGTGCGCTAGGCCCAGAGTGTGCACAACCTTGTTTCATCTTCATGTGGTTGTTGTAATCCCCATTTTCCAGATGTGCCAGCTGTGGCTCCTTCCTATAAAACTGTCCACTTGTTCAGGGCAGGATCCGCAGCTGTTGAGCTTTGTATTGGCCATGCCCAGCTCAGGGCTTGACTCAGGGAAATGCCCCTGGGCTGAGATGGCCTCACCCCTCCTGGCCACATCGGGCATCGCAGGGTCCGCTCCTGGGGCCCCCCTGGTGTGTCCCACCGGGAGTGGAGGTGGCATGGAGGTCAAGGGGGAGAGGCAGGAGGTCTGAGTAAGGTTATGTTTCTCTATAAAGTGGTTTCCTGATGGTGGCTGGACAGCAGAGGATAAAAGCAGGGGAGGACAAGCAGATGAGGGAGGAGGGACGTAGCTGGCATTCAGGATGAGATGTGGTGACACAAGGATTGGGCCCAGGGCCCGGGCCCACCAACCCCTTGGTGTGTGCCTTTTGCACAAGGCACAGACCTTCTCTGAGCCTTGGTCCCCACATTATCTTAGGGTCCCTCAAACACAGACCTTGAGGCAGAGACCTGGATGCAGATAGCTTATTTGGAAGGTGACCCCAGGAAGCATAAATGGAAGAGTAAGTCAGGGCAAGGAGAAGAGAGGCAGCTGGGGCTCCACCACGCCGGGTCCCAAGGAATACACATGAGAATTATCGTTATGGGGAAGCTGAAGTATTTAACCACTGGCCCTGATCCCTCGGGGGTGAGGGTTGCCCTGGAGGCATTCCATGTGGGGCACTTCAGGACTCCCACTTGGGCCGAGCGGGCTCCTGCAGCACCGAGAATCCCCGGGAAGAGAATGAGGAGGGCGTGTGCTCCTTCAGGGAAGGGTCCTCGCGTGGCCTGGCCCCTGCTGCCCCAGGGGACTCAGGACACCGGGGCCCTGAGGTGCGGTGTGCCCAGCATCTGCTGCCCTCATTAATAACGAGAGGGCTGACAGAGCAGCCGGCAAAGTGCCAGCCACGAGTCCTCACGCAGCGCCCATGTGAGAGGGATCGTTCCTCTTTTCACTAAGGACGGAGCTAAGACGCAGTGAGACTAAGTGGTGAGTGAGCGATCGAGCTGCAGTGCCAGCCCAGGCCCGTCTCACCCTAAAGCCTGATGTGGGCTGAATTGTGTTGTGTCCCCCGAAAAAAAAGAGATGTTGGTGCCCAAACCCCCAGGACTTGAAAACATGACCTTATGTGGAGACGAGGTCACCAAGTTGAAGTGAGGTCATTGGGGTGGCTCCTAACCCATTATGACTGATGTCCTTATAAAAAGGGGATTTAGGACACAGGCAGACACACACACACACACACCCCCTGGGAAGATGGTGTGACGGACACAGGGGAGAAGGTGGCCATCTACAAGCCGAGGAGAGAAGCCTGGAGCAGGTCCTTCCGTCACAGCCTCAGAGGGAAGCAGCCCTGCCCACTCCTTGATCTTGGACTTCTGGCCTCCAGAGCTAGGAGACAGATTTTTGTGTGGGCTGCCCAGACTGTGGTACTTTGTGACAGCAGCCCTAGGAAACTCACCCAGAGCTGTGCGGCCAACGGTCCTGCTGGGCTGGCCGCCTCATCTGAAATAGGGTGACTCTTTTTTTTTTTTTTTACAGATTTTATTGGCGGAGGGGAACAGACAAGTTGCTGTCCTTTTGTTCTTCCGTCTAGTTGTGGAGGATGTCGCTTCACTGGCCCATGTTGGTATCATCATTGTGCTCTTCCCAGGTGAGGCAGATCGCTTACCAGCCATTGGACGGCCGCTCACGGCAGCTCACGAAAGTGCACGCCAGCCCCACTGCAGCCTACGCTGTCGCCGGCGACTCACGGCAGCCCAGCTCCAGGTCGAGCTGTTGTTCACCACCTTAGCTATAGAGGGCGCAGCGTCACCGGCCCTCAATCTGGGATCTGAACCGGGACCCTGCTGCTCAGAGCTGGCATCCCAAGCCAGCTCTTAACCAATGTGCCACTCAGTCGGCCCAGGGTGACACTTCTTACCCTGCTCAGGAGATGAGGGGACTAGTTGGGAGGATGCCTGCGACGTCAGCACACAGTACGCCTCAGCTTCTGCTCGGCACACGTCAGGAATGTTTGCTGGTTGACTAGAGGAACAGTGATAGGCTAGAAGGCAGAGTTGTCCACATCTCCAAGGATCGAGTTTGTCAGGGGATGGGGAAATGTGCTGGAAGGTGAAGGAGTGACTTAGTTTCTATACCAACCTCGGTCCAAGGTACCCTGTTGTGGGCTATCCACTAGGGTTTTTTTGGGGTTTTTTTTTGAGGGCAGTGTCACTGGCCCTCATGTGGGACTGAACCGGGGCCGCTGCCCACTAGGTTTAATTAGCATCCTCCTCCTCCTCAGTTAGGAGGTGAGAAAGGAATGCACAGGCCACGTACACCCCCTCTTTGGGGAGGAGGGGGGTGCGGGGACCTGAGTTCAAAGGAAGGAGGTGGGGTAGGTGCTTTGGTGTGAAGTTTCGAAGCCTGTTCTCCCAGGACCAGTCCTTGAGTCCGCTGGCCTCATGGGATCCTGAACCCCCCGGGATCCCAGTCTACATTCCAGGGCCTTACAGAAGCTGCCATCTCTGTCCAGCTCTGCTCAGGCGTGATGCGTCTAAGGATGGGCACTGGGTTTTACTCCCAGAAAGCTGGGAGCCACTGCAGGGGATAGAAAGGATTCTTTTCCTTTCCAGGTGGTCTTTCTTCAACTGCCAATAGGATGCCTGCCCTTTTTCATGTTCAAAAAATCCCACTTAATGGCATTTAATCACTCATGCCCAGAAGAAAGACTGGAAGCCACTGCCCAGAAGGTGGGCAGGGTTTTCCTTTGGGACGTTGTTCTACTACCCAACTTTACACCTTCCTATACAGCATTTTCAAGGGTTTGTAGTGATCTAATAATAGTAACTAACATGTATTGAGCGCTTATGATGTGTCAGGCAATGTTCTAAGCACTTGTGTGAGGGAAGTATTGGTTTGTGTCCATTTTGCAGATGAGGAAACTGAGGCTTGGGGGGGTTCGATCATCAGTATGTGGTCACACAGCAGCAGGTCTGGAATTTGAACACGGCTCTGTCTGAATGGAAGGTCATAGAATGAAGTCACCTGTATTGTCCTTTTTATAATGGTGGTGAACTCTGAAGTCCAACATCAAGGCGCTGGCCGATTCGTTTCCTGGGAAAGGTCCTCTTCCTGGCTTGCAGGTGGCCGCCTCCTTGCTGTGTCCTCATATGGCAGAGAGAGACCGAGCTCTGGTGCTCTTTCCTCTTATAAAGGCGCTAATCCCATCACGGGGCCCCCTCACCCATGTGGCTTTATCTAAACTAATCACACCCCGAAAGCCCCATCTCCAAACACCCTCACACTGGGGTTAGGGCTTCAACACATGGATCTGGAGGGGGACACAACCATTCAGTGCATCCCACTGTTAAATTTTGTATTTGAAATGTTTATTTTGCAAATGGGAAAAACAAGACCAGAAATAGATGTGTCTAAACCTCCTCTGAAAAGAGGCACCATAGTGCTTAGGAATATGTGAGTCCCTCACACCTGAGTCTCACCCTGACACTGCCACTTGCTATTAAGAGCTGTGGGAGCAAGCAACTTAACCTTCCTGAGCCTCAATTTCCTCATCTGTAAAATGGGGGTGACACTGATGGTCCCTTCTAGGTTGGTCTCAAGGAGTCACATACTATGCACCCAGCGACTGGCCGCTGTTATTAGCAAGGTAAGAAATGACCCAGCTCTGTTCCCTCTGCATCTTGTGGCCCCAGGAGCAGCTCCAAGAAGAGAAAGCAGATGCGAGAGGCCTGGCACCGCCAGTTCTGTTCACGGGGGCCAGGGCCCTCTGGCAAGGAGGATGGATGGGCTGGCAGCCAGACGTGTGGACCAGAGAGGCAGCAGGAAGTGAAAGCGATGAAGTGGACAGGGCTCTCCTAGTAACCACCGTCCCCGGTACAGAGACACTTCCTCCTGGCCCCCTGGGACATCTGGGGCCCAGTAGTGTGTGGGGGTGGGGGACCCACACAAATGTGGCCCCAGAACCCCCCCCCCACTCCTGGCTGGCTCTCAACACTGATCTGAGCAGGAGGCAGCAGGGTAATGCATCTGTGGGTGGCTGGATGGGGGCCAGGGAGCGAACAGCCAAATTGAGTGGGAAGGTGACAATTTATTCTTTTAGACAGAGAGAGAGAGAGAGAGAGAGAGACATGAGTCTGAACTCTACTGGTGGGTTCTTTCCATAACAATCTCTTTGGTCCCAAAGGTTGGACCCCGTCCCAGCCTGGACGTTGTAGTTTGGCAGCCTGGTTTCCAGAGCAACAAGCTCTTGGAGGCATTCCTCCCGCCGCCCTGTTCCCCCCACCCTCCCTTTGTCACCTCCCTGGCCTCTTCTCTTGCCTCCTGCCCTCTGGAAATCCCATTTGCTGTTCTCCAATGCTCGATCGTCTTTCCTACCTGTGGGCCTTTGCACATACTGTTCTGCTACCTGCTACACTCCTTCTGTGACTCTTATTCACCCTTCAGGTCCCGGTGGAGACACCACCTCCTCCAGCAAGCCTCCCTGACCTCCAGATGGGGTTGTGTGCCACTTTCAGATGCTCCTGTGGCAGCGCCCTGTACTTCCCCATCTGGGAAAGGGGCTGTGGTGCCCTGTAACAATCTCCCGTAGGCTCCATGGCGACAGGAGTGGGGCTGCCTCCAGTTCAACCAGGGGGGGAAAAAGGGGCAAACAAAACCCAGCTTCCAAAATACTTTGGGGACCATTCCCTCAAGCTTTTGCCTGCCTGACACACACCCACAAATGATGTATTCCTGTTTGTGCTTATTTTGCTTAACACCCTTAACACCGGCCTCCATAGACTATAAGACCCATGAGGTGAGATGCCCCCTCTGTGTAGTTTGTCACAGTTATCTCCAGCATGTAGCCAGCTGCCTGAGACCAAGTAGATACCCACATTGGACTTGTTAAGATGTGTAGATTGGGACAAAAGGAAGTGGGCATGCATGTGGCAGCACTCTCTAAATTAGGTCTGGAGCCAGACAGCCTGGCTTCATAACTTAAATCTGCCACTTAGGAGCTGTGTGATCTTGGGCAGGTGACTGAACCTCTCTGTGCTTTGGTTTCTCTCTCTCAGTAAATGGGTGTGTGTGTGAAGGCTAAACGAATTAAATACAGAGCACTTGACATAACACCTGGCTCAGATGACAGCTCAGTAGGGTTGGCCCTGGTTACTGTGTTGCTGTTACTGAGTGTCAAACTCTAAAACTATAGAAATTGCTTCACAAGTGAGACAGAGATTAGCAGAGGCTCCTTAGGTTGAGGAAAGGCCTCTGGGATCCTCTGTGCCCTCTTTCTAAAACCCCAGAGGAAAAGGCACGGGACCGTCTGGCTAAAATGCAGGTGCTGACGAGCTCCCCGGTGGCGCTGCTGTGACGTCCTTGTGCTAAGTAACCCAGGAGACCCCGGTCAGCCGTGCTCAGTGAGAAAGGCCCAGGAACGTCGTCCTACAGTCAGGACACGGGGATGGCCCCACACTCCTCTCACACTGTCCCCCAAAAAGGGCAGTTGCCCAAAAGGAGCAGGATGTGATTTCTTAGTACATATGGAGTCATTGTTGGGCACCTGGTATGTGCCAGGTCCGGCGAGCAGGATGGCCACATAGATATTGACTGGCAGTGGGCGAGACCGGCACTGAAGGAGAAGTCACGGGGACATGTGGAAGGGGCCAGGCCTTGACATTGGGCCCCTCTCATAGAGCAGAGACGCTTGAAGTCTCACCTTACCTGAGGGGTACTCCAGGAGAAAGTAAAAACTCTTCCTCCTGTCAGAGAGAGACGACAGAGAAGCCTGTCAGCTCCATGCCAGCTCAGGGAGGAGAAAGCTAGACCCCCTTCCGCAGCGTACTTTGGGGAGGTCTGTACCATTCAATTTGCACAGAATGTTCTGGCAACATCCCCAAGTGCTTTGAAGCCAGGGGTTTATAATAGTAATGTGTTTGAACCTGAAAATTAGAGAAAGGAACCAAACTCTACTTTTGATCAGCTGCGTGGCCCGTGGCTTAGTTTTTGTTAAAGAAAATATGAGGGGCCGGCAGAGTGGCGCGGTGGTTAAGAGCTTGCTTCGGACGCCAGCGGCCCAGGTTCGGGTCCCACATATGAGGGCCAGCGACACTGCCTTCAAAAAAAAAAAAAAAGAAAAAGAAAATATGGAGAGGCTGAGAAATGTGGATATTTGCTGTCGTGTGGGGTGGTTTTACGTGTGGGATTCTGTCTTCCATTTCTGGCAGGGTTTCTAGTGACATTTGGGGTTGGAAGACCCTCTGTGGTCGGGGACTGTCCTGTTCATTGTTGAATGTTTATCATCCCTGGTCTCTACCCACTGGATTCCTATAGCACACACCCACCCCATCCATTTTTTTTTTTTTTTAGAGGGCAGTGTCACTGGCCCTTATATGTGGGACCGAACTGGGGCCGCTGGCTTCCTAAGCCAGCTCTTAACCACCGCGCCACTTGGCCGGCCCTGTCGCCTACATTTTTATGCATGAGTTCAGCCAGCTATTATAGTGGCTTAACAGGCAAAGATTCTACCCCATGGGCACTGCAAAAGTGACCCCGAATGTCTGTCAGTTTGACAGCTAAGAAGGGAAGGCATGTGCCAGCGTCACAACGCATTCGGTGCAGGACCGGTGGCTGGGACCCAGGCTTCCCCATCTTAGTCTAACAAATGGCGCCACTGACCACTGCCTGCCCTCACGGATTAGCCACCCGAGCTAGTTCCAAGATGGTTCTCAGTACACCTTCCTCCCAGCCATCTTGAATTGTGGTTCAAAAAAAAGAGTATCTCCTAAGGGTCCTCGTGAGGGGCTGAAGCTTGGGAGAACCGTATTATCTACAAATGTGGGATTTTTCCTTTGTGCCTTTTCCTAATGAAGAACAAATCCTGAATCCCAGGAGTTCGATGGGCTAAAGATATAAATAGCCTTGGCTGTAGTTTGTCAATAAACACATGGAAAAATGCCCACCCTCACCAGAGAGCCCAGACTTGCAAATGGAAATGAGATACCGTTTTTTGGTGTGTTTTTTTTTTCCCCAGCTTATAAAATTTGCAGATTGCCATTAAAGCGGTAACACTCAGCATTGGCAAGGGCGGTGTGAGATGGGCGCTCTCAGACATTTACCGTGGGAGGACAAATTGCTTTCAGGAGGCAATTTCACAAATTGTATCAAACCTTAAAAATCGCTCCTCAGAAAAGCATGAGAAATGCTGAAGAGGCTTTATGCGTCTCAGTATTATGTGTAATTGTTTTTTTATAAAAGGGAAACAATCTAATTATCCATAAATAGGGGAATGATTAAATAAACTCGAGAAGGGCCACTCAGTGGAGTATTCAAGAGCTATTCAAAACGGTGTTTACTAAAACTAGCACGGACGTGAGGAAATGCTTACACTTCGGTGCTGAGAAATCTGAATACTGATAGGTGTGCACAGCATCATATAATCACAATTATATGTTTAACAAGATCTCTGTGTTCAAGCATGCCATGGAAAATATATCAGCAGTGACATTTTCCAAGTGTTCTAGAATGAGCATAGATCGCTTTCATTATTTGCTGAATGTTAGGTCTGCATGTGTTTTTTGGGGGACCTCAAGGGTAGAATTGCATTCATCCTAAAGGAAGATGTTTTACTTTCATTCTTGAAAATATGTCTGAGGCTGTAGACGCAGCATTTGCACTGCCAGCCTTCCTCCCAGGATGTGTCCTGTCTACCCCAGCCACGCCGCCGGAGCTGCCCCAGGCTCCCCCGTGTCCCCAGGATGCAGTTCAGAGGCCACCGGTATCGATTTTTCCCTCAGTGAGAGCTGGGCCGAGGCTGACGTGTACTATGCTGAGCTCTCCATCAGTGGGAAGCCCGCCAGACCGGCCTCCATCCACAGGTGCGTGGACCCCTGGGTCCTCCTGAGTTGAGTGCAACCAAGCTCCCCGCTTTTGGAAAGGGGGAGTGGAGATGGGCGTGTCTCTGGTAATTGAAGCTAATTTTTCTTCAGCCCTGTGTCTTCATCAGAACTGCCCTTGGCCGCAGAAGGCAAAGCATTTAGCAAGGGCAAAGGTCCATCTTTGTCAGAATTGGTTTTGTGCTGTGCCCTGCGCTGTATCACAGGGGGTTTGACCCTGCATTGCCACTCGCATAATACACAGACAAAGCATGTACTATAAGGAATAATAGCTGATGTTTATTTGCTAAGTGTTTATATATATCATCACAGGAAAGCTCCCTTCAATCAGTGTAGGGAAGTGCCTTCATTTTCAGAGAGAGAACCTGAGGCTCTGAGAAGGTAAGTAACTTGCTCAGTGTTGCACAGCTATAAAGCGGTGACTTTGAACTTTTTGAGAGGTAGTCAGGTAGACCTGAGCTTGAATCCTGGCACTAATGCTTTATTAGCTGTGTGAATTTGGGTAGACCAGTCTGAGCCCCGGCTTTCTCACCTGTAAAATGGGGATGCCTGCTTTGCGGGAGGTGAAGGTAAAATCAGTAAAGCACCTGGCATGGCATGTAATAAACCCTCAACAAATGACAGCTAATCGTGGTGGCAGTAATAGCAGCATATTAGATGAAAAATGACGAGTTCTGCACTGTTAGATACGGGGTGAGAATGTCACCCCCGAACCGGAACTGGCTCAGATGCCTGATCATCCTTTTCTCCTTGGCTTGCTCCTGGCCTCTGGATGGGCCCCCCAGGAAGGGCAGTTTGAATGGACCACAGCTCTGCCTGTGATTACGGCTGCTGGGGTAGGAGCCAGCCCTATGGCAGTGTCCACGCAGTCTCAGAAGAGGAGGACTGCATGCAGATATGGTACCGGCCATCCAGCGATGCGTCCCCCCCCAAGATCAGGGCTCTTACAGGGGTGCGGGGGGGTGGGGGCCGGGTGCCACGGATGGCTGGGACACTGGCGAATTAGGTCACGGGGCGTCAGGGGTGAGGACTTTCTCCATAGTGGGTATTTTAAAACACTGCTTAATGATGGACTGTCGACATACACACTGTGATCTGCATGAAAACACATTGGAGGTAGAAACGTGAAAAAAACTTGTATAGAGACCGGCCCAAGGATGCTGCTTCTGTCAGCTCACGGGCGCACCCCAGTGTGAGCCTGTGCCCCGAGCTGGCGCCCCTGATTTTGAGAACAGAGGTGTGCCTGGGGGAGTGCCCAGGGGCCAGTACTGAGGAGGCGCACGCCTGGGTTCATGTCCTGGCCCTGTGGCCTGCTAGCTCTGTGGCCTCGCAAGGAATTATGTACTTTCTCTCCGAGAATCTGTTTCTCCTTCTATGAAATGGGTTTAATAACAGTTGCTACCCTCAGGGCCGTTCTGCGGATTGAAGGAGGTGCAGCTACT
This sequence comes from Aselliscus stoliczkanus, assembly GCA_033961575.1. Lineage (NCBI taxonomy): Eukaryota > Metazoa > Chordata > Mammalia > Chiroptera > Hipposideridae > Aselliscus > Aselliscus stoliczkanus. Next base: position 3,940,124 of record CM066741.1, read on the forward strand.
ATAGCGCCGAGACGAGAGCATGGGCTCTGGGGCGAATGCCTGGTCTGAACTCTACCCCTTATTAATCGCGTAGCTCCAGGCAAATGCCTAAACCTCTTGGCGCCTCAGACGGTACCGAACTCCCAGGGTTGATGTGAAGGACATGTAAAGAGGCAGGAGTGGTTAGCACGCGCTATTAGTGATCACCATCGTCACTGACATCCTCACACCAGTCTTGAGAAGTTGAAATGATTAATGCTTCCATTTTGTGGATGAGGAAACCAAGGCTCAGAGATGTTAAGTGATTCAGTCAGGGTCACACAGCAAGTAAGTGGTGGAGCAGCATTTCCAGCCAAGAGCTGCAGGACTCCAGATCCAAGCGCTCAACTGCTAGGCACTCTTTGCTCCTTTTTCTTTTCCTGGTTAGGGGAGGTATGTGTGAAACAGATGTGCTGTCCCCGGAGCCATCCTGGAGCTTGGTAGCCAGAGCTGAGCCAAGCCTCTGGGTGAAGTTTGTCCTGCCCCTCCATGGTGGCAAGTCAAGACTGGCCTTATGAGATAGAGTACGGCTGGACAGCTGCCTCATCAAGCATCAACAAGAGAGGGATGCCAGCATAGACATGAGCCCCACTGGAGAGGGCTTTTACTCCAGTGGGGTGGTGAGGGGACTTTTATTGTGGTGGGTGGACCTTCGGGGTCTCAGCTTCTTCCTGCTGCAGCTCTGAGGTCATACACCTGTAGCTGAAAGTTCCCCTTTGTCTGCAAGGTGACATCTCTGACCATTCACTGACCCAGTCTTGCCCGCTTGGCGCGAGCCAACTCCAGCATTGTTTTGTGGCTATGCCTAGTGTAGAGCTGACCCTCAGGAAATGCAAAACACACAGAGGAGATAACTCTCCCAGACAGAGATTTCACACAAGCACCTCCTGATACAGGGTGGTTACTTGGTCACCAGTGACAGGAAACCCAATTCAAACGGGCTTACTAAGAAAGGGCGGTGGATTTATTGGCTCTGTGGAATGTGATGCAACCTTTATGTATAGTTTTATAACATATCTCAGGCATATTATTGAGTGACAAAAGCAAGTTGCACAATAGTGCATAAACTATATCATTTATACACTCAAAATCTCCCCCACAGAATTACATTTCTTATTTTTGTAGACACATATATCTGGAAATAGGGGATAAAGAGTCTTGAAAGGTACACACACGTGATAAAGACCCCTAAAATGGGAGTAACCACGTCAACAGGGAAATTTAGTTCACTCTGTAATTTTCAATTTTTTACAACAACCATATACTCACATACATATAACTTGTAGTTAAAAGTATATAGCAAAATATTATAAGTTTCAGCCCACTCCCTCTTATAACCTCCAGGGCTGGGCTCGACTTGGCCAAGGGACCCAGGACCAGCTACAGCGATCAGGACAAACACTGCTGTGTTTAATGTATTTATTGCCAAAATGCTTTCAGGAAGGTACCACCGACTTCCTCATCCGTGCAAAACGACAAAAGCAATAACATTCTTTGCTGGTCCTGTTTTTAATTAATATTGCTTTGATGAGGATGAGCATTTTTTCATAGCGTTCGTTCTTGGCCATTTTGAACTGGGGGGAGGGGTGCCAGTTTTTCCACTGCCCCCTCACTGGGAAATGCCCACCTCCCACAGCCCAGGGACCATTTAATTAACGCCTGTCCTCCACAGAAGCAAACATCAGCCAGGCACCCAGCGAACTGCTCCTCTGTACAAACCCGTACTTGCCCCCACCACCCCTGGAGTCCTTGCTATTTTCCTTACAATAGAGAGACTCCAGCAGGAGCACCGGCCTGTCAAAGCCAGGTCTTCCTGGGACCAATGCTAATGATTGCTGAAGCTACTGTGTATCCACAGGGGCCGGTCCTCAGCTGCGCTGCCAGCAGGGAGGCAGGGGAGAGGCGGGGAGGAACCCTGCCGGAGCCTTGGAGCCATCTGAGGCTCCACTCTCCTCTCCTCCACATGGGCCCTGGCAGGTGGATGTTCACTGGTGCCTCCTGGCCAAGCCCCGTGTGCATTTGCCCACCAGTGTCACGAACGCATTAGCTTTCATGCGTGCAGGCCAGCCCATTGGCCCTACTGAAGACAGAGTTGTTGCTAAAAGGGCCTCAGATTGATAACAGTGGTGGGGCGGGGGACATAATAGGCATCAGAATTTCCCCTAGGGACAGACCTGTCTTTGTTTAGGACAACATCTTGATGAAACACTTGGTGGAGGGGAGGGGCCCAGGTAACCAAAGAGATGGCCAAACTCCTCCATATTCAAAGTGAATTGGAAATAAAGGGTGATCAGGTGTCAGAGATGGGTTGCATTCATCAGTGAAGGAACCAGCAGGGTGGAAACACTGGTTCAAAAATAGAAAGGATAGAAGCTAATATACACACACCAGCATCTAAACACCCACGTATTTCTAGTGGGGAGAAAAAAGAACACGGGAATGAATTTCCAAGTTCAGTACAAAACTAGTTCTTGGCCACTGAATGGGGTGATAAAACGTATAGGTCAAGAATTGACAACTATGAGCTGCTTATTAATTCAGACCCACCACCTGTTTTTGTATGCCTCTGAGCTAAGAATGGGTTTTACATTTTTAAACTGTTGGGAAAAGAAAGGACAATATTTTGTAACGTGAACACGACAGGCGATCCAAATTTCAGTGTCCGTAGATGACGCTGTCTTGGACCCCAGCCAGGCTCATTCAGAGCAGTCTGCGGCCGCTTTCACAGTACACTGGTGGGGTCGAATAGTTGCGACAGAGATCGTATGGCCCACGCAGCTTGAAGTATCCTCTGGCCCCTCCCAGAAACAGTGTGCTGGCCCTGCCCTAGGATGCCAGCAGTGTTCACGACAATCTCCTCTACTGGACAAAAATCATTTGCAACCTAACATCCTCTCAGTCAGCATCTACCTTTATGGAATCTGGGCCCCGTCAATACCAAAGTCAAAGTTACATCCTCTGGAAAATCAGATACCCTTTAAGCAGATGGTGTTCTGATTTGATTTGGAGAGGTTACCCGGCCATCTTTTTACTGTCTTTGAAACTTGCGGGTAATGGTTCTTAGCACTTGGGACCAAATGATGAGTAAGTAATACGGACTCAGTGGTCTGTAATGACCTACGACTCATGGCCCAGAAGGTCACGTACTCCTCAGGACTGGGTGAGACGATTCAGAGCAAGTCTGTGAATTAGGCCAGTGCTTCTCAAATTCTAAGGTGCGCACGGGTATGAACGGGCCGGGCACCTGGTTACAGAGAACATCCTGTGGGTCTGTGGGGGCCTGAGATTCTGCATTTCTGACAAGCCCCCCCAGATATGCCTGTGCTGCTGACCCAGAGACCATACTTGGAGCGGCAAGGAGTGATTTATTTTTTTTTCTTTTTGTTTATATTTTTTTTATTGTTTTTTGAGGGCAGTGACACTGGCCCTCATATGTGGGACCGAACCGGGGCCGCTGGCTTCCCAAGCGCTTAACCACCGCGCCACTTGGCCGGCCCAAGTAGTGATTTATTTTTGAGAACTGCTAGTTGTTTTTTGTTTTGTTTTCTTTTTAGTTAAGCCAGCCTGCCACCTGTTGGCAGCTCAGTGGCAGCTCAGCTTGGGCCGGGAATCGAACCGGTGACCCTGTTGCTCAAAGCTTGCTCTCTTGCACGAGCTCTTAATCAGCTGAGCCACTTGGCTGGCCTCAAGGAGTCACTGATTTTTAAACTATGTATTGAGTTCTCCCTGCACACCAGGAAGAACTCAGCACTCGGAATGGGATGGTGAAGCCGCTGTTGGAATGCAGAGCTCTGAGTCGGGCTCAAGATGTAAGAACGGACCTGAGAGTTGACGGGGCGTCAAGCCCCGTGCTGGGCAACACGGCGTGATGTCTTCCGCTTCCTCCTGCTTTCAGAGGACTTCCTGTCTCTGGGAAACAGCATCCGGAGAGGCTGAACGTCTGCAGACCCTTAAGTGCAGGAAAGTGCTTTCTAACTGCAGTGTCATTGCCACCCATGGCATTTGCTCTGCTGGTCTATGCCCATGAGTCATCTCCACCTGAGGACATTGGTGCGTCACATTCCCAGACTTTGACTCAGCCCATTAGTCTTTGTTACAGGGTCTCAAGTGGTCGCTTCGTGCACAAAAACAAGCTCCTGAATGCAGAACAGGTGCACGTTTCTGGAGTTGTCATCTGTCTTCCTGGAGAGAACAAGGTGGACCAGTAGGTGCCCAGCCGAGCACATCACGTCTCCTTGGCCCCCCACCCAGCTCATCACCCGGATACCCTTGCATGTTCTCCACTGACTCATGTCACCCGCATCGTTTCTGGCAGTCCAGAGGTCACGTGGCATGTGTTGGGGACACAGCTGAGCCCTTTCAGAGGCGCAGGGGAAGAAATGCCAGCCTGGATAGGAAGACAGCTGGTGTCCAAGCCCTGCACCTGCCCGTAACTGGCGCGGTGATTCTTTTCTGCCTGCACCATGCTTCCGGCTCCTGGAAACTCGATGCTGGTTACCGTCTGCCCCGCCTCCTGTGCTGGCCACACCTGGACCTTGGCCACCTGCCCGTCTCCTTGAGTCCTGATCACCTGCCACTGGCCTCATGCCTCCCTTGTCACCCTCCCTCCTTTTCAAATACATACCAACCACTCCAGAGCCCACACCCCTAACCACCCCAGAGCCAGATGCCAGACAACCAAGGACAGCCCCTATTCCCCAAGAGTCCTCTGAGATTACTCAGACCAGCCAAGCCTAAGCCTGCTTACCCTGCCTCACACACCCCTTCCTGCAGAAACCACAGTAAAGGGTCTCACCCACAGATCCCCCCTTCCTGTCTGAAGACTGACCCTGTGCTTCCCTGTGTGTCCCCACCACCCTGTGACATGCACTCCTCTCCTGGGATTTGTGAGGTTAATAAGCTGTGTTTTCAGTGGCAATCATCTCCCATCTGTTGGCCTTGCCATGCCTAAACAATAATAAAACCTATTTAAAAAGGGACTCGGTGTCCCCAGGAGGAACTCTCTCTCGCTCTAAGCCCTGCTTTCCTCGGTGCTGGCTTTGTTCCCAGACAGGCATTCCCTGTGAGGGGCCAGAGTCTGCTGGCAGCCCCGCTGCACAGCTGCGTGGAGTGGAGGGCTTCCCTCCCCAGCAACAGTCGTGCACTTGGTTTCTATCGGCCTGGCTTGAGTCACACCCCCATCCTCTAACCAATCACTGGTCAAGAAGACGGGGTGCTCTGATTGGATGATACGGGAGATGTCTAACCCCTGGAGGCCGGGAGTGGGATCTGTCCCACCCAGGCCATGCGATGAGTTCTTGGTGCAAGTACTAGTTTATGTGGCAGGTGGTCCCAGGAAGTGCGGGCAGGAGATGGAGGAGTGAGACAGGGAAGGGGACGAAGCCAGTACTGGTGCATTCCTGAGTAGCTCCCTACTCAGGGCAGCTGGGACCCAACCCAGCCCCTCTGGGAGACTAGAACCTGTTTAAGGGGCCAGGGAGGGAGCTGGTGCACTTACCCACCAGCCCCCACCTGTCACCGCTTGAGGCTGCTTCACGCACGAACATTCCCCAGCATGTCCAGCCTAGCCTGAGTGTCTGGAGGGCCAGAGAACGCCCCGGGCAGAAAATCACAAGTGCTTTGTCCAAGGGGACACAGTGGGGAGAGCCCAGGGGATGTGGCCCAGGGCGGCACCAACGTCTGTAACAGTCAGAGTCTGGACCTCCCCAAAGCGTCCTCATTTGTGAACTCAGTTCGTTGGACCAGAGGCTCTGTCACTGTCCTCTCCACGGGAGGCCCTGACGCTTCCCGTCTGAGCTGAGGCATTTCAAACTCTTTATTTCTAAAATTAGCATAATGATGCTCTCCTTAAGTGTGTGTGTGTGTGAGGGGGGGAATGAGTGGATGTATGTGAAATTTATGTAGGTCAACGTTGTTTTTTTTGTTTTTTGAGGGCAGTGTTACTGACCCTCAGGTGTGGGACCCGAACCGGGACCGCCGGCTTCCCAGGCCAGCGCTTAACCACCGCGCCCCTCGGCCGGCCCTACGTGAAATTATGTAGATGGGGATCTTGGCGAATGGAGATGAATTAGTCAGGGTTTGAGGCTTTAAGCAACAGAAACAATGTCTCCATTAAACAAAGGAGCAAACATTTACGGAAAGAATGGAGACTGTCACAGGAAGGAAGGAACCATGGGAGAGCCAGGACCTGAGAGGGACCGAGGTGGGCTCAGTGCGGTGGGCAGATTTCTAACGATGACCCGCGCCCCCCCCCATGACCCTCCACCTTGTATAATCTCCTTGGTGGGATGTGTGCTGATGATAAGAGGCCACAGCCATGATTATGTTAGCGAGCAAAACGGGTTTTGCAGATGTAAGTAAGGTTACTCATCAGTTGACGTGAACTTCATAAGAAGGGCCCTCAGCCACCCAGGTGAGCCTAATCTAACCACACGAGCCCTTTAAAAGCAGAGCGCTTTGTCTGGCTGTAGTGGAAGGGGAAACCAGAGAGACTCCAAGTTTGAGAGACGCTGGATGGCTCTGAAGAAGGAGGAGATGCTAGGAAGGGAGAGTGCGTCCTAGCCGATGGCCAGCCGGAGACTGGGATTTCAGTCCTACAGCCACAAGGATCTGGATTATGCCAACAACCTGAGTGAGCTTGGGTATAGATTCTTCCCCAGGGCCTTCGGAAACCCACTCAGCCCAGCCAGCCTCTCGATTTCAACCGTGGGAGACCCTTAGCTGTGAACCCAGCCACGCCTGCCCAGACTTCTGGGACCTGCAGAATTGGGAGATGATAAATGGGTGTTGGCTTGTTTTGGTTTTGTTCCAGTTCCTAGATAATGGCTTTCATGCTATCTTTGAAACAATGTTTAATTGTATTTTATCATTATTACATATTTATTACAGTATTTCTCAGTACAATTTGAAAAAACAGGAACAGTTTTTTATGCTGCTCGACAAATCACCACAACATATCGACAAATCACAACATGGTGTGGCCTAGACCAGTTCGCATTTATTATCTCACAGCTTCTGTGGGTCAGAAATCCAGGCCTGGGTTTCATCTGGTGGGGTCGAGGTGTCAGCTGGGCTGAGGGTGAACTGAGGCTGGTGGCCTCTTCCAAGCCTTCGGGGTTCCTTGTCCCTCCTGGAGGCCACCCACTGTCCCTGACTCCCATGGCTTTTGCTTCTTTGAGGCCAACTGGAGAGCGACACTGAGTCGAAATTGCTTGGTTCCCTCCATCTCGCTGAACTTCAGACACAGATTTTAAGGGTTCATTTGATTAAGTCAGACCCACTCAGATGAATCTTCCTTTTCATTTACTTATTTACACCTGCAAAATCCTTTCGCCTTTGCCACAGGCTGTAACCTAATCAGTGGAGTGATGTCCCACCCACTCCAGGGAAGGGAATTGTACTGGCAGTGTCCACCAGGCAGCGCCACGCTTGGAGGTGCCATCTTAGAGGTCAGCCCACCACAGTTTACTGAGCATTTACTATGCATGAGGCTGTCTACTAACTGCTTATCAGCACTCATTTAATCCTCCCATCAGCCCTATTGCTGTCCCCATTGCACAGGTGAGCAAGGCCAGGCATCAAGAGGCTAAGTGACAGCTCGTGAGTGGCAGAGCCAGGGCGCCGACCTCACTGTCTGCTGCTCCCTGTTTCTCATTGTGTCTCTGTATATGTGCATGTCTGTGTGTGCGTGTATGTGTCTTTCTCTTTCTGTGTCGCTTACGCTTAGACACACACACACACACACACACACACACACTCACTCACTCACACACCACTGCCTCCAGTCCTTTCCTTCTCCAACCTTTTGGCGACTGGATAAGAGAAAGCTTTCAGAGTCTAGTTTGGAAGAGCTAGATCCATGGGGATGTCCGAGGAAAGGAAGGGAAAGGGAGCTTGCACATCCCACTGACCGCTCGTGACTCCTGAGCACCTCCTGTGTGCTGTGCTGAGCCCAACACTTTACGTCCCTCATCTCACTCATCCTCCCAGCGACCCCAGTTGCTGTTGTTATACCCATTTGACTGACAAGGAGTCAGGGGCTCAGAGAGGTTAAGCTATCTGCCCAAGGTCACACAGTAAGTGACCAGAATGGATGCCCACTCCCATTAGTCTGACCACCTGCTAGCTTTCCCCTGAACCCCAGAGCCCCCGGCTTCTCTCCCATCATGGTGAAGAGCCAAGGCCGCCCCACCGCCCAAAACTTCAGCTCACCTAGACCCCGAAACTTCAGCTCACCTAGACCCCGAAACTTCAGCTCACCTAGACCCCGCGCAGGAAGAAGGCGACCCCAGTGCTTCCTGCCTCCCACCCCGAGGCACTCTTGCCCTGCTTTGCATTCACGACAACATCAATCTTATTCAAACCCCAGAGCCCATGAGCCCTGCTGGGTTGGCAGCCTCTGAGTCACCGCACACTGGCAGACGATGCTAAACTAATTTCCCTGCGTCTTTGGGAAGGATTTGGTTTCTGTCTCCCCTGCTAAGAGGCAGGCAGATGGTGGCAGGAGGCCGGCAAGACGCAGGCGCTCCCTGCCTGGTCTGGGAGAGCCCAGACGGAGATGTGATAAGATCCTGATTAGTGGAGTGGCTAGGCCTTGGAAGGTCTGGGCTGTACCCGGAACTGGATTAAGGGGTAGGACTGTAGGTGCCAAACCACAGGCATGGTGCCCAGACAGCCCTGGAAATGGAACTGGATACAGAAAATTCATCATTTCTTACAATGACTTACAGGGCTCTTACTATGTGAAAAGATGATTTCATTTTCACCAGACCCAACAAGGTAGGAACTATGTATTATTGTCATTTTGCAGATGAGGAAACTGAGGCACAGAGCTCCAGGAACTTGCTCAGAGTCACAGACCTGGCAGGCGATGGTGCCTGAGTTTTACCCTGACCACAGGACACTGCATCATTCCCTGTCCAGGTGCCCACACATCTTGGTCCAACCCTGGTGATAGCACCCACAGAAGGAAAACCAGTAAGTGGATTGTCATCTTTCTGTCTCTGGAACTGGTTTTGAATTGGTCTGCAAGCGGGTAGTGATGCTGGATTTGAAACCAGGCCGATCCATCTTCCCAGTGCCCATCCTCCTGCTCCCCTTACACGGCTCCAGATGCTGCTTTCCACTTGCTAGTTCCGTCCACAAAGGCAGCATGGTGTAATGGAAGGAGCCAAGTTCAAAGCCTGGCTCCGCCGCTGCCTGTGGCCTTGGGCACTTACCCGTCTGAACTTCAGATTCCTCGGCTGAAAGAAAGGCAGTGGGGATGCCTGCCTTGCTGAGCTATCAGGGTTGCCTAGATAAATATATGAACATATATGCATCCTCATGGATAAGGGCACGCAGCCTGCATTCAATGACAGTGGCAGAAGCCACGCAGCGGTAACTGCTGTAGTTGAGCCTGTTGGTTAAGCACACAAATGCCAGAGCCCATCTGCGGTCCCAGCTATACAATCTTCCAGTTAATCTCAGAGACCTCATCTGTACGGTTGGGATGCTAACAATACCCACATTTTTATGAGTTACAATATATAAAGGTTCAGGGTAGCAGTGCCCACTAAACACACAGAATGATTTTTAAAATCACGGTAGCAAAGAGGTGATGTGTCCATGTCCACTTCGACCTTGGCTTTGGCCAGTAGATTTGAAGATTCTGCCAAATGGACTCCTTTGAACCAAATCCTATTACAACAGAGCAATTAGTAATAGGTGAGCTATTCTGGACAATTCCGTGGTATTTAGTATAAAATGGTATATTTTATGTTGTGTGTATTTTACCACATTTTTTTTTATAAAAAGTATGGTACCGATTTCAGTTGTTCACCCTAGCCTTGTCACAAAGTCTAGACTATTTTAGACAGACAGATGTTGAGTGATCTGTGGGTTTCATGTTATTATTTGACGTACAGGCTATTGCTAGCCGCCCAGTGATATTGGAATAAGCCGAACCCTTCCCTGTGCTGTGAGAGCAGTTTTCCCAGCCTGCGGCTTGGTGCGCGTGCCTTGCCGACAGACAGTGGAACCATAAGTGAATGCAGCTGGGAGAGCTCAGCTCTGTTCAGACCCAGGGCCAGCCAGAAAGGACGTGACTGTTCATAGCCCCCTCCTCCCCCAAGCACTGTCAATGACCTGTGTCCGCAGCTGGGGGAGTGGCCCTTTAGAAGCTGGCGGAATCCATTTCTTAAATGACTTCTCTGTGGTTCATGAGGCATCATCAATTTATAAGGTTAGACACGCCTCCTCCAAAATGTCAGGCTGGAAAGAATATGACAGGCTCCAGCATTTTAACACCCAGTCATCCAAAACGACTGACATAAGGCTGTGGACGGCTGCCTCTTGTCCCATGTGCCCCCTCTCCAGGTTAGGAGCTGCCATGGGGCTTTTAGAACTGAAGACCCCAAAGCCTCAGGTGTTTGGAAGGTGGTCGCTTCACGCAAAACACAAATGTCCTCTGTTCATCTTAGTGGCATCATTATGTTTTGGCAAGACTTCTTGGCAGCTGCTCAGAGGGGCACTGGTGGCCCGTGTATCTGGGCATTTGTGTGGTGGCAGGTGCGGATCCATCATGCCCACCAGCACCCCCTGACAGCCCCAAACCCTTGCTGGAGCACATAGGCTCGCAAGTGCCTTGAATGTGATGTTTAGTGTAAAAAGCTGGAGTCTGAGATCCACACAGGAATTTTTTTTTTTTAATGGGGAGCAGCCATGGTCATTGGTTACACATTGCTTTCATGCTACAATGGCCTAATGGACTCTTTTAGGGAGGGCGCAGCTCACAGTGGCCCATGCGGGGATCGAACTGGCAACCTTGGTGTTATCAGCACCACGCTGTAACCAACTGAGCTAACCAGTCACCCCCACACAGGAAAATCTTAACATTTGTTTAAAAAAAAAATTTTTTTAAAGCTTGCAGATAGCAAAGAACTGTGTCTGTGATTGCCTGAGATTCTGTTCAGTTTTTTTTATTTTCAGAGCCGATCAAAGATTTTTATTCCTTCTACTTGGAGAAGGCCAAATCCCAGGCGAGTCCTGGGGACCCTTATCTTGCTTCTGGGTCACAGCCTCTGGATAATTGGCATCAGCGAACTCAATAAATTCCAGCCTTCCTCCTGGGAGCCTGGGCAGCCTGTCTCAGAAATATGTGGCAGGAAAAGTACTTTCTTGATTCTGAGGATGCAGTCAGGCTCCAGTTTCTCCATGAGACGTAGATCTGGGGCCTCATCAGGCCACCCCACTTCAAACCACAGTTCTCAGCATCTCTGGGAACAGCTGTGTCCCCAGGAGCAAAGAGGCTGTATTATCAAATGGAACCCAACAAATGTGCAGTTAAAAGTAACTTGAGATGCTATTATTTTAAGTGTATCACCGATAACTCCAACCTGTATATAACCAAAGTCTTCTGGTATCAATTTCTCCTTTAATAATAGTGTCAGCTACGGTGCTTTTAGCTGCAAACAGAAAACCCAATTCAACTGGCTTAAACAGTGATAAATGTGCAATCTCATATAACAAGCTGAAATCATACAGAAAGCAAGAATGCTTATTCTCACTGCGTTCAGTCAACATTGTACTGTCAGTTTCAGCCATTGCACTACGGCAAGAAAAAGAAATCAAAGCATAAGGATCAGAAAGGAAGAAATAAAACTATATTTGCAGATGGCATGATTATGTTCTAGAAAAGCCTAAAGAATCTACAAAACAACTGCTAGAACTAATAAGTGCGTCTAACAAGGTTGTTGAATATAAGGTCAACATACAAAACAAGCTTATAACAAGATGTCTGAAGGAAGAGGCCACAGTGGTTCAACAATATCGTCAAAGACCTAAGTTCTTTCGCACTTTACGTGACACCAATACAGTGTTGTTCCTGCTGGTTGCATGATGACTGACACAGCTGCAAGCGTCACATCTCCACAAAGCCACATCCAAAGGCCAGAGCAAAAAACAAGGACGTTTCTTCCTTGTGTCCATGGATAAATTTCCATGATTGGCTTGAAATAGCCAGGATTCACACTCCCCATTCAGCGGGGCTAGGGAGGGGGCCAGGATTCCTTAAAGTTTGTGACCACAGAATATCGGAACCAAAACAGAATTGGGTTGATGAATAAAAAAGGAAGTGACTGCCAGGTGAGCCAAAAAAAGTGTCTTCCATGATATCCCACATACAATTTCCAAGAATCAAGCTAGTAGGGGGCGCTCCAAGCTGGTCACGAATGAGATCTAACTTCTGTCAGCACTGGTGTCTGCGGCCTTCAACTCAACCAGCAAAAAACCCTTCGGCTATTTATTTATATATTCTTGAATGTTAAAAAAAAAATTGTTCATAAGTACATGTTTAACTTTTTAAGGCAGTGCCACATCCTTTGTATCATTGTCTTCACACAGCCAACCCCAGGAAGCCCAAAGATAACCTCTAAATGATATCCCTAAGTCACCAGAAACAGACAAAGCACAGTATTGATGATTTCCTTTGCCCCAGGGTCTGTACTAGCACTTTCTATGCATCTAATTCTCACTCCAACCCAAGAAGATAGATTCTCTCACTATCCATCCACTTCATAAAGGACGATGGGCACAGAGAGTTTAAGGAACTTGTCTGTGCTCACACAGCTAGTGAGTGGCAGAGCCAGGACAGACCTCAGGTCCACCTGAGCCCCCAGTCCCGTACTCTTCAATCTCTACATTGGATTTCCTTCCCTTTTAATCATCTGGTCCCAAATACCATATGCCATGCTCATCTTGACTGCCATAGAGATTGAGCCATCCAGTATTTTCCTTGAAGTTTCTACCCATGCCCTCACACATATAATAAGAATAGTCTCGGACCGGCCAGGGGCGCAGTGGTTAAGCACTGGCTTGGGACGCCAGTGGCCCCGGTTTGGGTCCCGCATATGAGGGCCAGTGACACTGCCCTCAAAAAAAAAAAAAAAGTCTCAGAAGACAGACACAGTGACGGGGTGCAGGGGAGCTGGTCTTTATTTCCATAATCTGTTCAGCCGCCCTCCTGCAAACCGGTTCTTCTCTCCAACCCTCCCCCCCCGGACTTCCCTGACTTCCAGCGCAGAGAAGACTTCCTCGTTCCAGCCCCATGTCACTCCTTGAACCCAATTCTGAGTGCTCTTTTTCTGGACCTGCACTCTGCGAACCTGGCTGTGTTGGGCCACCCCTCTGTGGGCAGCGACCCTTCTCAGGTCTGCCAAGCCCTGGAACCCCACTTCTCACCAGACTGCCCTCCCCGTCAGAGCAGAGAAGCCCTTTGTGTTCCATCCCATTCTTTCACATGCTGTGCTTAACCCTTGAGCCTGGAGCTCAGAATCTCTGGTACGTCTGTGAAAGGTGATGGTGGTGGTGTGTATGCAGGTTTAAGTGAGCAGGGGGCTGGTTATGATAGCCATGTCCCTCCTGCCCCCATGGGAAACTCACTGCCACCTTCCCTTCCCTCCTTCTTGGCAGCTCTCCCTTCCCTGACTCTCCCATCCCTGGGTAGCCAGGTGCACATAACCCTCCCTGCACCCCCAATCAGACCAGAGGCCAGGCCTCTGTTGCACCCACTCTTTAAAGAACACTTCCTACCCTCGATTGCATTAAAAAGGATAATATAAAAATATTGCTCCACCTGTACTGTCTCCTATCTCTCCAGCACAATTTGAATTAAATTTGGCCGGGAGACAAGGAAGAACTCTCAATATCCCTCTTTTATCCTCCGATTTCATTATAAATTGTGAGAATTAAAGCAATGTCATTAAATCATTTAGAGGAGGTTTTTAGGAAATTGACATTAAAAGGAAACTGAAGGAAAAATATCCTGTCCTTTTTTTTTTTTTTTTATCTATTTAGTGAAAATCTGGAGAGCATAATTCTCTGTATGCAGACTTGCCTCTTACCTTCAATAGGTGCTTTTCAGCGCCGTTTGGAGAGTAAATGACGTCAATATGGAAAGTGGAAAGGTCCATCGTACAAATATTCTAATCAAAAGACAGACAGTTCGGCAAGAAGTTTAAAGCATTCAGGCAAGTTGATGGCTTTTGGGCTGGACCTGGCCCACCGACATGGTCTGTTTGTTCCATATGATGGAACTTTTCAAAAATTAGTTGCTGTGGTTGATTTCCCTGATGGCTGTTCCCAACCCCCTCCTCTCTTGCCCACCGTCCACTACAGAGATTTAAAAGCCAGATCCTTGTATTAATGTATCATTTCCTGATTTTGATTATTCTACCCTGGTTATATATAAAAATGAACTTGTACATGGGAAAGACACTCTGAAATGTGTGGAGTTCAAGAGCATTCCGCCTGCCATTTGTTTTTAAGTGATTTAGAAAAAATATGGAAAAATAGAGAATTATAAAGCAAAAGTGGCAAAAAGTTAATTGGAGAGCGTGGGTGCAGGATATGTGGAAATGCTTCATATTATCTCTGTGACGTTGCTATACATTTGAAATTATTTCAAAATAGTTACCAAAAAAAAAAAATAATAAAAATAAGGAAAATTCTTTTTAAAGGGAAAAGCCAGAGACTCAGTTTTAGCCTATCTTGAAGCTAAAGGTGGTCATGTGACCATTTGGCCCATGATCTGTAAGGTGAGACTGGCCGAGCTTTCATTTGCTCTGATGAAAGCCTCCTGAGGAGCGCTCACGGGTGCCATCCACCCTCTTGTTCACAGCTGGGATGCAGATGTGATGCTGGAGCCGTGGTAGCCATCTTATGATCATGAGACAGCAAGACTAAGGACAGAAACAGCCAATGCGTGAAGGATGACCATGCAGAGAGAAAAAGCCTGGTCCTGGACAGCGTTGTGGAATTACTGGATTAGCTCAGGGACTACGCCTCTTTGTGGCCTCGTGTTTTGAGCCGTTGGTTCATAGTAACTTGCCGCTGAAAGCATTCTGAATGCAGTTCCTTCCCCCTTTTTTTTTTAAACCTCCCAGCGTGTAAACTCACAAAATCGGAACTCCAATAAGTTCTTTTCCCATTTTCGAGAAATGAAAAGGGGCAAATAGGCTCTCTCGGTTCCCTGAAAGCCCGGATGCTGGGACATGCAACCCAGGTGCTGCCAAGCACACACCCAGCCTTTTGAATGTAGGGGGCTGTTGGAAGATGTCAGAGGTGGTGGGATTGACAAGCTAGCAGGGTGTGCCCCCTGTCCTGTGGCAGTGCTGCCAGGATAGCTTTTCACCAGCCTGCTCGTGATTTGGGGGGTCCCCAGCTCCTGGGCTTCTCGTGGTTTCGCTCATTTCCTGAGCCCAGTTCTCTACCTCAAGGTAGTTTGCTGCGTTACCTGATGTACCATTTCCCATAAACCCTTTCTCTGCTTAGGCCAACCATAGAGGACTCAGTTAACAGTTGATAACCCTGCCTGGTATAATTGCGCACATCAACTTCCACAGTGCACATCAAATTCCCTTTTTTCTGACTTGTCTTGAAAAGTGAGATTAAGCAGCAATGGGACTTACTTCTTGTGTGGGGATGATGGGCTGGTGCTGAATAGCACCCACCCTCCCCCTTTAAATGATTAAGTTTTGGTGACTTGGCTAACACCTGGGCTTGTGTCTTTCAGTCCTAGCTCTCCATATCAAATGTTTCCTTTCCGTCATGGGTAACGTATCAGAAATCCTGAGAACTGTAGCATCCAGTGAACCATTTTAACTCAATGTCAAAGCGTGGTTGCGATAGGTCAAATTCAATGACTGACTATAGTCAATACAGATAAATATAGACTACGTGGGTGAATACATGAATATAAAGAATGATTGGGCCTGCCGAGTGGCGTGGTGATTAAGCGCTGGCTTGGGACGCCAGCGGCCCTGGTTCGGGTCCCATATATGAGGCCAGTGACGCTGCCCTCAAACAAAAAAAAAAAAAAAAAAAAAAGAGTGATTGTAGCATCTGGAGAGAGTCCGTTTGAAGAAAAGGACACTCAGTCTGTAAATAACCAAAGAGGTATTAGGTGAAAGAAGAACGTGTGTATTTTGGATTGACCCAAAAGTCAGAACTAGAACCGTAGTGTGGAATTTATACAAAAGCAAATTTCCATCGAGACTAAGAAAAACTGCAAATACTCTGAGCTGCTCATCACGGAAGGGCTGGCTCCTGAAGCATCTAAAAAGAGACCCCACGACTGATGATATTCATGCAAAGACCGAACGGATGTTAGGCAGGAACGCGGGAATTTCTGCCCTCCGTGGAGGGCCAGAGGGGAATGTCTCCAAGGTGCCTGCCCAAGAATCACCTGTATTCTTATTAACATGCAGGCTGCAGGCTGATTCAGCAGGTCTGGGGTGGAGCATGAAGGTCTGCATTTAACATGTTCTCGGGGCGCTGAGACTCTTGGTGCACAGACCACACCGTGAGTAGCTGCGGAGTTACTCCAGGCCCACTAGGTCTCTGATGTTCTGTGAATCTACCGTGGATGTCTGTGAGCTCCAAACCAGTGCCCTGTCTTTGGTTGTATCCCCAATACCTAGCACAGAGCCTGGCACAGAGTGGGTGCTCCAAAAATGTTCCCGAGGAATAGTACTCAGCCATAGAAAACTGAGTGACAGAGCCCGTCTCAAAAGAGTAGCTGCTGTAGGATTATATGTATATGACAGTTTTTGAGAAGATGAAGCTATGGTGACACAGAGTGTATTGGCGTTTGCCAGGAGTTAGGGGTGAGGGGAGAATGTAATTATAAAGGGAAAGAACAGGTGCTGCCAGTTAGCTCAGGTGGTTAGAGTGCAGTGCTCTTAACACCAAGGTTGCTGGTTCGATCCCCACATGGGCCACTGAGCTGCGCTCTCCACAACTAGATTGAAACAACTACTTGACTTGGAGCTGATGGGTCTTGGAAAAATGCACTGTTCCCCAATTTTAAAAAAATGGGGGGCCAGCCGAGTGGCTCAGTTGGTTAAGAGCTCCCTCAAGAGTACGAGCTCTGAGCCACAGGGTTGCTGGTTCAATTCCTGGCCCAAACCGAGCTGCCGCTGAGCTGCCAACAGGTGGCAGGATGGCTTAGCTAAAAACACACAAACAAACCAAAAAAGGAAAGCACAATGAAGTTTCTTGGGGTGATGGAACTGTCCCCTGTTCTGATTGTGGCAATTATAGGATCTATATATGTGTTAAAATTCAGATCTGCACATCAGAAAAAGAAAAAAAAATCAGCTTTATTGTATGATCATTTTTAAATATTTTTAAAAATTATTATCAAAAGCAGACATTTTCTGAATCAGATTAATTGCATACCTACCCTGGGCCAAGCTGGAACCAGGTATTGAGGATTCCGAGATGAATAAGACACCCTTCCCCCACTTCCATCCTTTTTCCTCATTGTTGTTAAAACTGCTTTGTGAAAATAATTATCCAAGCGTCGTCAGTGACATGTGGAGATGCAGAAACCATCTATCTAAGTGTCCATCGGTTTGTGATTGCCATTGTTTGCGTTGGGGGACCACTCATTATATTCTGTGCTTTTGATGGGCTTGGAAAAAAACGTTCCAGAAATGCTGCTCAAACTGCTTTATGTATGAGCCTGTCTCCACTTAACAAACCCGCATCATGTTTGCCTCCAGACTTAACCTGGTTGACTGTCAAATCCATCCAAGGGGAAAGCCAATTTGCATAATCCAGTCTAGCTGCCAAATGAAAGGTGAAAGAGATCCACCGGAGCAAAGAGGATCTTGGCTCAGATCTTGTAAAGATTCAAACGGTACAGAAATCCGACACGGGGAGAAATTCAAACAATACAGAACTCTAAAATGGGGAGATAGCTGTTGCTGGCAGTTTGTTATATATTCCTCCAGTGTTTTGTTTTTTTCTTCCATGCACAATACTAACTAACGTATGTACATACATTGTTTTAAAACAATGCGATCACACCGAGTAAACTGTTCCACGATTTGCTTGTTGTTTTTTGCACTTAATGATATGGACAGTTTTCCATCTCAGTCATCGAGATTGCCTTTTTTTTTTTTTGGAAGGCTGCATCAATAGACAATTGTTGAAATGTACCGTAATGTACTAATTTAGTCCCCGTGATAGCGATTAACATTACGTCCATTTTTCACTGCTGTAAACTCAGTCGGGGTGGACGAGGGTAGGGTGCTGCAATGAATATTTCAAGTCTTAGGTGCTGAAAACAAGAAAGGCTTATTTCTTGCTCGTGATATATTCCCTCTATTGGTCATCTGGGGCTCTGCCCTCCATCATCCTCACCCCAGGAACCAGGCTGATGGAGCAGCCATTATCTGAAATTAACAAGACATGTGACAGAGAAAAGAGAGGGTGACAAGACATCCCCCTGGCTTAAAGCTTCTGCCAGGAAGTGATGCATGTGACTTGCTCGCTTTTTTTCTTTTGGCTGAAAGAAGTCACATGGCCTTGCCTGAGTTCAAATGGCAAAAAAAAATAAGATCCTCCCACAGGAAGGATGCCTATCCTGCCACATGAATCTTTCTATTCTTGGGAGTCTTTCGGTAGGATAAATTCCTGAGAGACTCACATCCTGTTGGACAGATCGGCTGGCAACCACCAGGATGGGCTGAAACCAATCAGGATTTACTCTGGAGTCACGTGGGAGGGATGGACACAGGGTACACATCAGGACTCAGGCTGTAGGAGGGCAAACCTGGTCTTCCCCAGTGTGGGCTTCTGAAGGCAGAAAGAAACGAAAGAATGCTTCTTGGGGCGGCCAGTGAGCTCAGATGGTTAGAGCGCCGTGCTCATAACACCAAGGTTGCTGGTTCAATCCCCACATGGGCCACTGAGCGGCGCCCTCTACAACTAGATTGAAACAACTACTTGGTTTGGAGCTGATGGGTCCTGGAAAAATACACTGTTCCCCAATAAAAATTAAAAAAGAATGCTTTCTTTCACACATAATTAGAAAAGCGAACTAATTATCATGTTCTCATCAGCACCACATACACCCCCAAAGCTAGATTTTCTCTGTAAATTGGGTTGTAGAACATCCTACCCAAATGCAGAGAGATGAAGAAGATTTCAAGACCCTTCTAGTCTGAAGATTCTAAGATGCTAAGACCTCGCCTGGCTGCATAACCTTGGACAAGTCACTGCCTTCCCTCTGAGTCCCAGTGTTTGATTGTAAAATAAATGTGTTACTGTGTCCAGTGCCCCACTCTCTTGAACGCACTGCTTCCTGGTATTTCTTTGATCTAATTAATATTTTGTCATCTGTATGATTACATTTATTAAAGAAGCAGTACAGCCAAATGACTAAGCATACAGACTGTATGGATATAAATCCCAAATTTATAAAAAATCCATTATTCATATCAGTGCGACATTAAGCAGGTTAATTAATCACTGTAAGCTCCAGTTTCCTTGGCTGTAAATTAATATCATTTATAAATCTATAGAGATAAATATAAAAAATATAAATATATGAATAACATATAATAAAATTATATGAGATGAGGCTTGTGATGTGCTTCAAATATGTCTGGCACATAATAAACACTCAATAAATCGAACCCTGTCTTCATATTAGAATCGATATTGGCATCCGTTCTCATGTTATTACCTTCTCTCCCGCTGTCAAACAGAGATCAGTTAGAACCACCTGGCAAGGGCTGGAAGGGCCTGTGGTGGGAGGGGTGATGCCCATGTCGTGATGCCCCAGAACTTGTGAATGTGTTCCCTTATACAGCAAAAGGAACTTTGCCAATTTAACCCATGGACCTTGAAATGGGGAGATGAGACTGGGTTATCCAGGCGGACCCAATCTAATCACAAGAGTCCTTAAAAATGGAAGAGGGGGTCAGAGAGATTCAACATGAGAAAGACTCCACCCACTCTTGCTGGCTTTGAAGATGGAGGAAGGGAACCAAGGAACGGGACAGCCGCAACACCGAGAACAGGCCTCAGCTGACAGCCAGCAAGAAAATCGGACAGGATGGCGGAGTAGATACCTGCTGCGCTTGCCTCTTCCCATGACCTCATCAAAATTACAGCTAAATTATAGAGCAGTCAACCTGGAGACCCATCTGAAGACTAGCTGAACAGAACTCCTGTAACTAAGGGGATAAGGAAGAGGCCACGTCAACACTGAATGTCGAATGTCAACTGCAATTGAAAAAAGCAAATCGGGGCTTCAGCCCTGTAATTGCAAGAACTAAATTCTGCCAACAACTCAGATGAGCAGGAAACTGAATTTCCCGTGGAACTTGCAGAAAGAGATGCAGCTCTGGGAGAGGGGGGTTGTCACTTTGAGGGGTAAAAAGTATAACTATTGCACTGTGTTGTACACCTGAAGCTAATTTAAAAAAAAAAAGTTTATTTCACAATAAAAGAATAAAAATTTAAAAAATAAAAAAATATTTAAAAAAAACGAAATGCAGCCCTGCCGACGCATTGAGTCCCATTTTGGACTTCTGACCTACTGACTCGTACAATAATAAATTGGTGGGGGTTTTTATTCTTGTGGTAAAAGACACATAATATAAAAGGCACCATCTTATCCACTGGTAAGTGTATGCTGTAAACCATATGTACAGTGCTGTGTAGCAAACCTCTAGATCTTTTTCATTTTGCAAAACTGGAGCTTGACTCCCATTGAACGAGTCTCCATTCTCCTCCACCCCCGTCCTCTGGGCCCTGACAACCACCATCTACTTTCTGTCTCTATGAATGTGACTGCTCTGGGAATCTCATATAAGTGGAATCCTACAGTATGTGTCCTTCTGGGGCTGGCTTGTTTCACTCCGCATCATGTTTTCCAGGTTCATCCATGTTATAGGAGGTGTCAGGATGTCCCTTTTTAAGGCTGAATAATATTCCATTGTGTGGAGATGCCACATTTTGTGTATCCATCCACCTGTTGATGCACACTTGTCTTGCTTCTACCTCTGGGCTGTTGTGAATAGTGCTTCAGTGAACATGGGTGTATAAGTATGTTTTCGAGAGCCTGATTTCAATTATTCTGAATATACAAGTATACCCAGAAGTGGAATTGCTGGATCATATGGCATTTCTATTTATAATTTTTTGAGGAACCTACATACTGTTTTCCATAGCAACTGCATCATAAATTTGTGTTGTTTTAGCCATTAAATTGGTGATAATTTGTTATGACAGCAATGGGAAACTAATATTGGGCCTTTATTGATTTTGCTTTTTGTTTTTTTACCCCCCCCTTTTTTTTTAAATTTTATTGGGGAATTGGGGGAGGGGAACAGCGTTGGGGAACCAGGGAAGGGGAACAGACAAGTTGCTGTCTTTTTGTTCTTCAGTCTAGTTGTGGAGGATGTTGCTTCACTGACCCATGTTGGTATCGTCATTGCGCTCTTCTCGGGTGAGGCCGATTGGTCACCAGCCTCTGGATGGCTGCTCACCATGGCTATTGGCAGCTCACACCAGCTGCCAGCCACTCACGCTGGCTGCTGGCCACTCACTGTAGCCTATGGCAGCCCACTGCAGCAGGGGCTGCAGCTATGCCATCCCAGGGACTCACAGCAGCCCAGCTCCAGGTGGAGCTGTTGTTCACCATCTCAGCTGTAGAGGACAGTGTCACTGGCCCTCATATGTGGGATCTGAACCGGGGCCGCTGGCATCCCAAGCCAGCTCTTAACCAATGTGACACTCGACTGGCCCTTTTTTACCTTTTTGAAATATAACATGCATACAGAAAAGTGCACCTATTATCAGCATAGAGCTTTGTACATTTTTACAATCTGAGCACATCTGTATAACCAGCACCCAGATTAAGGAACAGAATTTTTCAACCCTTTCCCACCCCACTCCACCCCCCACCCCCACCAAAAGCCCCCTCATGCCCAGAAGGGGCTTTGGAAGTCGTCTTTTCTGATTCCGTTTTGCAAGAAAAAGCCAAGGCCCAAGAGGGTGCAGGAAGCACCACCATATATTTATTGTCTTTAAATATTCATGTTTCAGAAATACCAAGTACTCTTTGAAAATAATAGATGAGATTGTTGGAGGAAAGCATTCCTTTTCTAGGGAAATTCATTTACCGCTTCCAGTTTTCAATGAGTGTTGAAAGGGTCCCCAAGAGGATTTTTAATGCGCTGTAAATAGAAATCATTCCATAAATTTGTGGAGCTGTTCGTAAGAACCATTTTTCAAACTGACCCATGATCTAAATCTTAGGGAGAATGGATTTTTTTTTTAAATTTAGCTCTCAACTGTGGCCTAGTCTCTTTCGCCACCTGCTGGTTGTTTGTGGAACCGCGTCACCACATCGTCTTGTAGGCATTCGTTCGTTTCTTCAACTGAAAGCATAATACATGTGCCGGATACAGTCATATGTCTGTGAGGTTCAGGATCTTGTAGAGAGGCAGACATTCATCCACATACAATTAACGTCAATTTCCAAGTGTAATCATCTAAGTCAACAGTGACGGGTGATTTCCCAACCTGGCTGTTCATCAGATCAATTGTAAGAATCCTGTGAGAATAACCTTCACCAAAAACCACTGGCAGACATTTGAGTCCATACGCCTGGCATGGAGGCCCTGGAAACCTGCATTTTCTACCAACACCCAGTAAGACTTTTGATGCACAAATGAGTGTGGACACCCATCTGTCAGCCATCAATCCCAGTAGATAGGTTTTAGGAGGATTACGTGTGGAAAGGAACTTGGAAAGTTGAATACAATTTTAAGTGCACTAAGAGTAGGAACATAAGCAAAGCAAAGATGTCAGGTGGAGATTATCAAGGTAGGAGGGCAGTTACAATTGGAGACAGTGTGGAGTATTTTGAGAGAGACAGAGATGGAGAAGTAAACAGAGTACACGGCAAAGAATGGAGTTTTATTCTCTGGGAGAATAGGAAGGTGAGAAAAAGCAAGAGGGGGAAATTAGATCTTCAAAAACAGCCCCTTACCGGGCGGCCGAGTGGACGCGGTGGTTAAGAGCTGGCTTGGGAAGCCAGCGGCCCTGGTTCGGGTCCGACATATGAGGGCCAGTGACACTGCCCTCAAAAAAAAAACAACAAAAAAACTCCAGCCCCTTACTACTGAAAAACCACACCAGGACACCCTGCCCCACCACTGTAAATCATCGTGTCATATAAGGGTTCCAAAGGATCGAAACAGTAGCCATGATCCCTGGAACACAGGCCATGACACACAGGGAACTCCAGGGTTATATATTTTGGCAATCCACGAAACAGTGAAAATAAATTCATTTTTTTAAAAAGATTTTTATTGGGGAATTGGGGGACGGGAATAATGTTGGGGAACCGGGGAAGGGGAACAGACAAGTTGCTGTCCTTTTGTTCTTCAGTCTAGTTGTGGAGGACGTTGCTTCACTGGCCCATGTTGGCATCGTCATTGCGCTCTTCCCGGATGAGGCAGATCGGTCGCCGGCCTCTGGATGTTGCTCACTGTGGCTATTGGCAGCTCACGCTTGGCTGCCAGCCGCTCACGCTGGCTGCCGGCCACTCACTGTAGCCTATAGCAGCCCACTGCAGCAGGGGCTGCAGCCCACACCATCACCGGGGCTCGCACAGCCCAGCTCCAGGTGGAGCTGTTGTTAGCTGTAGAAGGCAGTGTCACTGGCCCTCATATGTGGGATCCGAACTGGGGCCTCTGGCATCCCAAAACCAGCTCTTAACCAATGCGCCACTCGGCCAGCTCTAAATTCATTCTTCATTTCCCAGTTTTCAAACAATTATTTGCTAAGCACTTTTTTGCTAAGCAGTATGCTACATGCATTAATTATCTCTCAAAACCTTACAAGATAGGTCATTTTTTTTGGTCTCCATTTTTCAAGTGAAGAAACCTAAATTTAATGGAAATTAAGCAATTGACCCAAGGTCAAACAGCCAGAAAGCATCCAAGTTTGGAATCAAGCTTAGATTTCTCTGACTTCAGAGTTCAGACTCTTAATGGCAAAACTGGTTCTCATCTACACGAGTGTGCTCTAAACACATTCCCAGTTCATGAGTGTTTCTGCGCAAATACCATTTTCAATGGCTACCTCATTTTTTTTTCTTATTGAGATAGTATAGTTTAAGTCATTCCCAACTGTTGAACATTAGGATACTCTTAATATAGACCATTATGAATGGCATTTTGTTCTAACTCTAAATCATCCAACTATAGGGCCAGCTGAGTGGCTCAGTTGGTTAAGAGCTCACTCAAGAGTGTGAGCTCTGAGCAGCCGCTGAGCTGCCAACAGGTGGCAGGATGGCTCAGCTAAAAACAAACAAACAAACAAACAAACAAACGACCCTTGTGCGCCAAATCTGGCCCTTGGCTTGTGTTTGTATATAAAGTTTTATTGGAGCAGAACCACACACACACACATTCATTTACATATTGTCAACAGAGACCAGATGCCCCACAAACCCACAGCTGTTTATGATCAGGCTCTTTATAGAAAGGTTTGTGACCCTTGTTCTAAATATTTGTCTCCATCACTGAGTGTATCCTCAGGATAAACACAGAATGAGAATCAACCCAAATCGTTTTCCAGAAAGTTGATTCTGAACAACATTGCCATCTGCATTGTGTTTGAAGGATTTATTTCCCACACCTTCCACCTTTGCCAGCACTGGACACTATGCAAATAGATGTCAAGATAGTTCATGGTCACGGTGCTGGGGAGACAACAGTGACTGGTACGCACAAGTCGCCGTCCTTACGGGGCTCGTAATCTATTGAAGGGATGAGGAGATATAATAATCTACTTGACAAGTAAATATATTATTTGTTCGGGGATGATAGGTGCTGTGAAGTAAAGTGATAGAAAGGATGCTGACTGTGAACAGGGTGGAGTGGGGTGCCAGTTCACACAGGGTGGTCACCACCGGTCACTGGCACGGTGACTGAGCAGAGGCCTGAGGGAAGGGTATCCCAGATGGAGGAAAAAGTAAATATAATGAGCATGGTGTTTTGGGAATTCAGGGGGAAAATAGATTTTTTTTTTAACTTCCTGGTAGGGTTGTGCTGTGGGCAGATGCCTGCGGAGCCGATAAGTCAGAAGTCGTTTCTGGGTGCCTCTGGAATCCCTGCTCCTTGTGCCATGTCCGCAGCAGCGAATTTGCGTCGAGATTAGGTGCTGCGAAAGCTAACCCTAAAATTAGTTTTTATTTCCCAAGTAAACAGCAGCTGGGAGTACCTTTGGGGTGGAGAGCGGCTCAAATGAACTGGGTACAAGAAAAGAATCATCAGGGGTTTTGTATTTTCTGGAGAGAGAGAGGCACATATCAGTGAGTATGTGTTCCAGACCTGGTGGGCCAGGTGAGAAACCTCACTGTCATCTGAGATGCTTCTTTTTTTCTTCATCCCTTTCCTTCATCCAATCACCAATTCCTGTTACGATTCCCTCCGAAACAGCACTTGATTGTGGCATCTCATCTCAGTCCCCAACACCACCACTGGACAGAGGGGGCCAGTTATCCTTAACGACTAATCGCACCTTCCTTCCTGAATTTTAGCTGGGCACACGGCCATTCAAATCAATGACTGCATTGTCCATCCTCCTTTGCTGCTAGTGTGCTCACGTGAGCAGAAGTGGTGTGTGCAGTTTCTGGGTTGTGCCCTTCCAGGGAGGAGCATGCCCTCCACTCTCTCCTGCCCTCTTCTGTCTGGCTGGGAGGTAGACATGCGGGCAGGAGCAGCAGCAGCCGTCTGGGGTCCTAAGGTAGAAGCCCTGTGTTGAGAATACAAGGAGATGGAAGGAGCCTGGTCCCCAACGCTTTCATCCCACAGTTCTGCCCCTAGACCTCCTGTTCTGTGAGAGGGAAACAAACACCTTATTCTAAGTTCTCTTTGTTACAGAGCCCCCACCTGTCTCCTGACCATCTCACTCTGTCTTCATTTACATTATTACAGCAGCCCCCTAAGGGACCTGCTACCTCTAGCCCCTCACACCTGTCTCCATCTTCTGGAGACACCGCCCGCAGGATGAGCATCCCAAACCTGACCCTCTTCATAACGTTCGTTGGGTCCCAGTTAAAATTCTTACACTTGGCCTACCTGAGCCTCAGAACCCTTGCCTCCTCGGTTCCTGCCACGTCCGTCCCTGGATGTGCTGTTCCCGCCAGGCTCACTGTTACTGTGGTGGCCACCCAGTGGTCACCTCCTGGTGCTGACGCCCCTCGTCCTTTCCCACGTTGAGCAGGGCTGCGAAACCGATAGGATACTGGGGGGATGGCAGCGTGTGACTTCCAGCTCTAGGGTCTGTGGCTCCCCCGTTGAACCCCTCCCTGGGGAAAGTCTGCCCTCGCAGAAGGACACTGACACCCCCTGTGGAAATGTCCGCGTGGTGGGCTCCCGGCCCAAAGTGCCGTGAGTGAGCCTCGTTGGACATCTGACGTCTCATGACTGTGCGACACCTCTGACAAGTCTCGTGAAGCACGGGGCTGCTGGCCATGTCCTGGCTCGTGTCACGTCATTCACTTGCCCTCTAGTCCCCTAGAATGCGAGGAGAAAGAAAACCTCCAATCATGGCGAATCCAGGGTTCCAGTTGGTACAACTGTCATCAGCAAGGGCTTTTGAAATGAAAATACGGTGGCCTGGCCATGCTGCCTCTCCTGCGATTCTGATTGTAAAGTGCAGCCTCATCAGTCAAGAATTATCCCCCTGCAACTTGAGATGGTCTACTCCAGAGAGAACAAAACTATTCCATCGTTCCAAAGTTTGGCGTCTTCAGATGAGAACAGAAGGCTCTCGAGTAGCAATGGGTGCTTTTAGAAAGTGGAATGTCCATAACTGCTCCAGAGGCAACAGCCACGTTAACCGTGTTAGAGTGTCACAGCGCTCAAACCCTGGGCTTTGCTGCCGGGTGAAGGACTGTCCCTGGCATCGGAGGCTTACACATGGCCCAGGCACCTCAGACCGAAACAACCCGTGGCATTTGGGCCCAGCGCAGCCTCTCAGCCTGGTCACAGCCCAGAGGTCACGCCCCAGAGATCCAGGACTGGCTGTGTCCCTGCTTTAGTAGAGGACTAGCTGGCTAAAGAGAGGGGCAGCATACCTGAAACAGTACATCTGAGACATAGCGTCCCTGAGACAGTGTCCCTGAGGCAGTGTCCCTGACGTAATACACGTGAAGCATGTACCTGAGGCAATGTACCTAGTGGTTAAGGTGCCACTAGGAATTTAAATCCTGGCAGGGTTTAGCAAACTATAGCCAGGGGCCAAATCTGGCCTGTTACCTGTTTTTGTAAATAAAATTTTATTGGGACACAGCCATGCCCATTCACTGACGTATTATCTATGCCTCTTTCGTGAAGCTCAAATTAGTCACCATTTAGCCCTTAGGGAAAAGGTTTGCCAAGTATTTACTAATAAACCTGCTTGACTCATGTGACACTTTCAGAAAATACAGCTTTTTTTGTGACAGGATTTTGAGGAACCATCCACAGTTGACCAAACAGTCCTCTTACTGCCCTGTACAGTTGTGACAAGTTATGATTTTATAGCTCAGTTAACAGCTAACCCCAAACATGATTTCTAGGGTTTGTCTTGTAGAAAATGAACCAGTCTCATCTCTAGCTCAGCAGTCTTATTTGTTGCGTTCTTTTCCTGACAGTTATAGAAGCCGTGTCCCTCCAGCGCTGTTCAAACCAGCTGTTTTGCTCCTGGCTGGCTCCATCCCTCGCTGGTAACCTAAATGAACGTTGCCCCCTGGTAAGGAACAATTATGCGCTTTCATTTGTCAACAGCGAGGCTCTCAGGTTCTCATGAATCTAAAAATGGCCCAAGGAACTTGATTGAAAAGCACAGATTCCAGGCCCTGTCTCCAGAGAGTATGCTTCAGTAGATCTGGGTGAGTCCTGGGAATCGCCATTTTTAAGTAAAGACACCCTCCTCCCCTGGGGGATTCTGAAATACGGTCTCCGGAGTCCACCTGAGAAACCCAATTCTACAACAGGAGACCCAAGCTCCCTGGAATGATAGACAAGGTCCCTGGTTGTCTGGCCCTGCCCCTGGGCAAGTGCTAAGGATGTCACCTCTCCCACCTTAGAGAGTCCTGACACCTACGGCCTGTGGCTCCCTCTGGGATGCCTTCCTGGCTTCTCCCAGGTTTGAGCTTGCTTTCGCGTCCCTTCTCACGGAGACCATGTTACCCTACAGGTGTCGATTTGCCAACGGGCCTGTCTGCCCAAGCACACGGTGAGCGCCTTAGGGTGGGTGCCTCGGCTTAGGGGTCTCTGTATCCTCAATTCCCACCCCACCCCACCACCAGGAAGCACCCAGCCACTGCTTGTGACCAAAGGGACAGGGGAGAGGGACTCTCGGTGTCATCCACGGCCTCTCAGATGTATGACTGCAACAGTAAGTAAGGCGCCCATTCCACTGCCAGGCACGTGCGCCTTGGTGGCAAAGACAGGAGGATGACCGAGAAGAAGAAAGGGAGGGGGTAGAGAGAGGAGAAGGGTAAAATCTGCGCCCCCATCAGCAGGGGACCGCATGACACGCAAGATGGTACAGCCATTGGGAAAGAGGAAGGCATTTAAAGTGCCAAGCAGTTGGATTTAAAGTCCGTTGGCCCAGGTAGCCCTTGCTGCACCCCCAGGAGGCACGTGCGGAGACGGACTTGGCAGTATATTAAGTGTGAATTCATTTGCGGGTCCGCCCCAGTGTGGGGGACATGGGCCCTGTTCTTGGCAATTGCAGAACCTTCCACCCATGGCCACGAGAGGGCGCGCTGCAGTAGCCAAACCCGCTCAGGACCAGGGCTGTCCTCTGGGAACCATCCCGAAGAAAACGCCTCTGATTTTCCAAAGGCTGATGGGGATCCCCACAGGGTGTTCACACTCGGTCTCCTCATAAGTAAACGAACATAATTGCAATTTAATTTCTTCTAAATTGCATCAACAATTAAAGAGAAATTACTCCCATCGCCCTTTCTATTTTTTTTTTTTTCAATAGGCTCCTTGGTAATTTCAGCAATTTAAAAGAAGTCCTTTGTGGGGAAGCAATCGGATTTCAATGACTTGTTCTCCCTGGAGCTCACCCGTAGGTAGCATCTGCCTCCTCCGCCTACTTTTGATTTAACTGTGAATCTCCCAACATCTTAATGTGCCATTGTGCCTTTGCTGTCTGATAAGTCACCGCCTTCCTCAGAACTAGGCATATAAATAGACCTCTGGGTGGCCCTCATGACTCACCTTTTCAAGTTCAAAAGGTAAAAAATGGAAAGCTTTCCTTCCACTGGGCCCCTCCCTCCCTCCCTCCTTCGTGGTGCCTTCTGTCATGGCTCTCTGGTAATTTATTCTTTTGATCTCAGATCTACACGCCTTTTCATAATGCCTGTGTGTCCTGGAAAGGATGGGAATTAGTAACGCTTGGCATACCCTTCCTTCCTCTGTTCTAGGCACTGGGGAACGGGGTGGACCAAAAAACAAAGTCCTACCCTGTTCACACTCTCCAAAAGATAGAAACACCCAACTGTCTGTATACAAATGAACGGATAAAACCAAGGTGGTCTATCCATACAATGGAATATTATTTGGCCATAAAAAAGGAATGAAGTACTGACACATGCTGCATCATGGGTAAATCTCGAAAACATCATGCTAAGGCAAGAGGCCAGATAGATATTGTATGACTTCATTTGTATGAAATGTTCAGAATAGGCA
The DNA here is from genome assembly GCA_033961575.1 of Aselliscus stoliczkanus. Taxonomy (NCBI): domain Eukaryota; kingdom Metazoa; phylum Chordata; class Mammalia; order Chiroptera; family Hipposideridae; genus Aselliscus; species Aselliscus stoliczkanus. Next base: position 3,969,685 of record CM066741.1, read on the forward strand.
ACTCCATAGATACACAAGGAGGTAAGCGGTTACCAGGGGCTGGGGGAGGGGGTTGTGGGGAGGGACTGCTTAATTGGTATGGGGTCCCCCTTAGGGTGATGACAATGTTTTGGAACTAGATGGTGGTGATGGTCGCACAACGTCATGAATGTACTTAATGCCATTGAATTGTCCATTTTCCAGTGGTTAACTTTATGTGATATGAATTTCACATCAATTAAAAAGAAAACAAAAAAGCCCTGCCTTTATAGAATTCACATCCTAGTGGGAGTATACTGAAAATGAACCCACAGGTAGATAGATAATGTATCACATGAGTTTGAAGTCTCGTGGGAGAGAGAGAGACAAATGAATAATTTTTTTTAAATTGGGGAATAGCTGTGTCGTTGGTTACACATTGCCCCCATGCTACAATGGCATAGTTGAGTCTTTTAGGGAGGACGCAGTTCCCAGTGGCCCACGCAGGGATCAAACCGGCAACCTTGGTGTTACCAGCACCACGTTCTAACCAACTGAGCTAACCGGTCACCCCCTAAATAATTTTTTTGTAGTGTAGGCAGTGCCCTCACAGACACGTGCTAAGAAGGAAGACATTCCAGATAATACTGTACTGCAGAAGTTTCTGGCAGCCTCAGCTGGTACCCCAGGGTTAAGTTCCAGCCCTGGCTAATTTGCTGTGTGACCTTGGGCAGGTCATGTATTTTGTTTGTTTGTTTGTTTTGTTTTGTTTTTTAGCTTCCTGCTACCTGTTGGCAGCTCAGCGGCAGCTCAGCTCGGGCTGGGCATCGAACTGCTGTTGCTCAGAGCTCAGGTCGCACTCTTGAGCGAGCTCTTAACCAACTGAGCCACTCGGCAAGCCTGGGTCATGTATTTTTTATTCATTTATTCACATGAGATACATTGAATCTACAGAGATGCTGGGTTTTCCTGAGTCATTTCTTTTCTTTCAAATGTGTCTGTCATCTCTGTGGTTTTCAAAGCCTTAAATCCTGTTTTAACCAGTCGAAATTTGAGGAGTGTGTGGAGTGAAGTCACTTGGGGACTTGGAGTGTGTGTGGGGTTTCCGAGAAGCAGTAGGGCTTTTTGATCTGCAGGATGGAGAGAGAGAGAGAATAGGGGGTGCTCCCTGGGATTCACCCTGAGAATTCCCACCTTCCTGGCTTCTGCTTCCTTGTGGGACCTGGGAACACTGGTTTGAGTGACCCGACTGTGAACCTCAAGCCACAGTGGATGCTCAGAAGCCAGTGAAGCCCTGGGGCAGGAGAGCCATCTCCCTATCCTTGGTGGCACTAAGGAGGGCAAGCCGCGTTGATCTGATTTATTCCCGGGGATCCGGGTGACACAGCAGACGGTGGCTGCTCCCGTGGAAACTTTGCAGCCTGGGGACACAGGGCTAGTTTATATTTATATAAATATATAATATATAAATTAAAGGAGAACTCCCCTTGTGGCCTCGTGTTACCTTAGTTAACTCTTTAACAGCTCTATCTCCAAATACTGGTCCTAGAGGTGAGGACTTCCACATATGAATTTTGAAGGAACACAGTTCAACTCAACGCCCCTGAAGCATCTGGTATGACTGAGTCCTAAAAACCCAACCCAGAAAGATTTCTGACTCTCCCCGTCTCACCTCCTTCTGGTCCAACCACCTTAGTCAGGAGGTCTGGCCACTGAACACAACTGTCCCCAGAAAACCCCATCTCCTCGTGGCCACTTCCTGAGTCATGATCAGAATGAAAGGGGTAGGGAGTGACTTATTGTGAAACTTCAGATTCCATCTTGACCGTTTCTGGGCTAACAGCATCCTAGCGTACCCCCTCCTGGAATGTACGATTATCTGGGATCTCCCGATAAACAGAAGCGATAGGAAACAGTACCTATATGATTATGGAAGCTGAGAAACCGCGGATCTGTACTTGGCAAGCTGGACACCCAGGAGGGCCAGCGGTATCAGTTCCAGCTCGAGTCTGAATCCGGAGGCTGAAGACTAATTAATGTCCCAGCTTGAGGACAGCTGGGCCGAGAGGATGGGGCCTTTCTTACTCAGCCTTTTTTTCTCTTCTGTTTGAGTCTTCAGTGGATTGGCTGTGGCCCATGTTAATTTAAGGAGGGCAGCCTGCTTTATAGGCTACAGATTCAGAATCACCCGCACGGACCCACCCAGAATCATGTTTGACCACGTGTCTGGGCGCTCCATGGCCCAGTCAGGTTGACACATAAACTTAACCATCACAGGGTTGAAACGTGGCTAGAGGGGGCCTAGGAGAGACTCACCTGACTCTGCTTCAGCCACCTGGGCTCTCTCGTCAGATTAACAGGGTCCTAGATCATAAGGACAAGGACCATTTCATTGAGTGCCTACTCCCAGAGCCCCACGACTGTAGCCCCCTACGTGGGTCCCTAATGTTCTCGGTCTGTTTTATTAAAAGGCCCTTGTCCTTGCACCAGGCTTTCAGACCAGAGGGCTGGCTGACAGCAGGGATGCCTGGGAAAGGTGAGGTTGGAGCCGCTGGAATGGACACGCTGATTTTGTGGCAGTGGAGAAAGCAACAGCCCAGGCAGCGGAGGGAGGGGCACCCTGGGCTCCAGGACGTATGGGGAAGGAAAGGACATTAATAATCCTTGTCTCTCGGAGCCACCGCTAGAGCGTCCTTACAAAGGAAAGGATCCCCACGCTGCTGCAAATGCCTTCAGTCTTCCCCCCACCCCCCAGGACAGATCTGATCACTATTTGATCAATGTCTTCTTTTTGTATTTTTTTTTTGTTTTACTTTACCCATCTGCTCAAAATCAAGTAGTCATTTCAATCTAATTGTGGAGGGCGCAGCTCAGTGGCCCATGCAGGGATCGAACCGGCAACCTTGGTGTTATGAGCCTGCGCTCTAACCACCTGAGTTAACCGGCCACCCCCAGATCACTGTCTTCTTCACCGTACCTAGAAGTCTGTTGGGGACAGCAGGGATTGTCCCCAATTCCTCTACCTCCCATGCAAAACCCCTGTCAACCTCTTGTCCGTCTCCATTCCCATAGCCACTGCTCCATTCTGTGGGATGGACAAATGCCCCAGCTGGCGGATGGACAGGTCGGACTGACTGCTACCCTCAGGCTGTTCCTCCATTATCCAGACCCTACTGGCACCTTTAGGTCGACCAGCTGGCCAGGAGTTCCAGACATTGTCACCCTGTACTTTCTGACTAATGGAGGTTCCACTTGGAAGGCGCTAACAATTGTAAGCAACGCTCTTTCCAGGAGCAATACATGCTCCCCTGGGACTCTACTCCTTGTGTGGCAGCCAGGCATGAGCTTGTCTCCCTCCTGAAAACCCCATGACTATGGATGGGCATCCGGTGTTTAAGGAAAAGTCACAGATACAGCCTTCGGATGTTTGCAAGGCTCTTGCTAAAACGAGCCTGCCCCAATCATCCCAGAATGGTACCTGCCTTTAGTTTCCCCACCCTGTGCCCAGTTAATTATCCCTGTGACGAAAGCCATCCAGTTGGAATAGGTAGCATGAAACTCATCCATGACTTTAGCCGCAGTCATCAATGCTCCCACTTCATCGCCAGAAGACATTCAGATCTGCCTCAACGCACTGGCCAGGGTTGTTAGGGGTCATCTAATTGCCCTGGGCTGCTTTTCTGCAGGCCACAGGAGTATCCGTGCAATCGCCAGTACATCCTGTTGTATCTGGTCCAGTGTCTTGGGCCAAAAGGAAAGGTCAACACAAAAATATAAAGAAGAAGCCACCTGGCTTTCTGAGCTCGACCCAGGTGGTTTATGGGACCTGTTCATTTGGCTGAGTCCGTGACCACGGCCGGGGGAGTTGCCAAGGCCAATACTGCTGCTTGGAGTCCTGTTGACAGTAGCCTTCATGACATGCTGCATGATACAAAGCCTGGCTTTGAGTGGATTTGGTCCCAGCCGCTGCTGGACAGATTAATTAAAGTGGTCAGTGGAGCAGCATAATCCTGGGGGAATTTGCCGAAAGCCAAGACAGCATAGAAAGGAGAGACGGGCATGAGTCTCTTGTGCTTCTGCCTGTGCTTTTCTGTAAGTCACTGTGTGCAGGCATCCCTGTCCCTTTGGCATCGCCCTTCGGGGGTGGGGCTTGGGGAATTGGCACAAATGCTGGTCCACCAGCTATGGCTTTCGCACTGATAAAATCCTTCGTTTCTGGCTAGGCGACTTGTTTCATCCTTAGCATCCGTGAAGGGGCGGCCAACCTCCGTGTTAACATGCCAGTACAATAAGACCTCGGACCCTTCCAAGTCTCGACAGATCTATCTAGCATATTTTTATTGAGAACCTGCTATTTTCTAAGGACTACTGTAAATATTATTGCGTCTACAGAGATGAAAAAAACCAAACCTCTGTCTTCAGGATGCTTATTCCAATCAGATGAAACGTGGGAGGGTGAATTGGGGCATCCTTTATGCAAAGCAGTTTGGCAGGTGATACTGAAAACCTTAGAAATGTGCCCACCTCTCGAGCAATTATAAGAATTCATTCCAAGGAAAACATCAGACAAGCACACAAAGATACATGCCCAAGGATGTTTATCATAGAATTGTTTATGAAACTTGTTCTAAACTTCTCTCATTTCAGCACTAAGTTCATGGTCTGTGTTATACCCACAGACCACCGTACTATTTTCTTAGTCTTTTAACTAAGTCAAGATGTTTAGTGAAATGCACTTTATCCTTAAGTTGAATATTATGTGACTATCAAAAACTATTATATTGTTTATAATGAATAATATAAGTAAATACATGTGTATACAAGTAAATACATGACTATTTAAAAGTTTAAAAATTCATCAATGTATTATCCAAAATCACATTTCATGACTCCAGTTATGCATATCACATTATGGAAATTGTCTCTTTTTAACATCAGATAATTAGAGACAATAGTTAAACAAATTGTAGGATATTTGTATAAATTAAAAGAATGTTAAGGGCCGGCCGAGTGGCTCAGTTGGTTAAAAACTCGCTCAAGAGTGCGAGCTGAGCTCTGAGCAATGGCGGTTCGATGCCCAGCCCGAGCTGAGTTGCCGTTGAGCTGCCAACAGGTGGCAGGATGGCTCAGCTAAAAAAAAAGAAAAAAAATGTTAGTAGGAATACAAGTGATGATATGATGTATATACAATCTCATGGAAAAACCCTTATGCTAAAGTATAAATTGAAAACAAAGCAGATTCAAAATACTATATTTAAATGATCCCATTTCAATATACAGATATATATTATACATGTTACATATATTTGTTTATATATATGTATAGAAAATATTCTAGAAGCATTGATTGTTTTTGAGTGACTGTAACTATGGGTAAATATTAATTTCTTTGGTTTAGCTAAAAAGAAGTTTAGTTTTTTATTTGGTTTTTAAGACCAGAGAGAAATCATTCATTACGTTTAAATGTTCTGGGAGAAAATATGATGGCTGTATAGATTTAAACACCAGTTTTTAATAGATTGCCAAGTCTATTGAAGAGATTGAAGAGAGCTGTAGGAGGCACTCTTGAAAGCTAAAAAGCTTTGAGATTTGAAATTAACAAACCATGATGAATGAACTTACTCTTCAACCTCAAACGTAGAATAAAAAGTGACTGAAAAAAATTCGGGGAGTAAGAGTTTATATCTTCATAATTTACATCACTAGTAGCTCATAAAATCACAGAAGATTCAAACTTGAAAAAGAACTCATGAAGCTATTCTACTCCCACCTACACATTGGAAAGATGGAGAAAGTGAGACTCGACTCACTGTTGGCTGATATGTCCAAAGTCACACATTTGCATTGTGGCAGAGAGAAAGACCAGGCCTAGTGGACTTGGGTCCCAGCCTGGTGGGAATGGGTGATTTACTGTGAGATGTACATGATGCTATGTTCAAATCTCAATTCTGTTACATCCTTATATCCAGGCCAAGGCAACTTGCATAAGTTAAGTCAACTTTTCTGAGCTAGGATGTCCTAATCTTTGGAATGGGAATGATGCTTATCTCAGGGACTATTTGGGAGATTTCACCCACGTGGAAGACACAAGCAGCCTACCCAATGTCTGTTACTCCTCCTTCCTAAAAGGACCCTAATTTAGGGAGGCGGGCAACCATGGGCCTTTGTGCACATGCTCATTTTCATGATGCCCAAGTGACGCAGCCTCTGTCAATGACCACTAAGCTGAGGTGTTCTGGGAAAGCTCTTGCCTTGTGGAATTAGGCCCCGCCCCTTCCTGTTTCCCATTTGCCCCAGCTATATAGGTAGGGCAGGAAGTGCAGCAGCCACATTGCAACCATAGAAACTGATGCAGGAAGGCAGAATCCAACACGCTAAAGATGGCGAAGAGGAGAGAGAAAAGGCTGCGATGGTGTTGTCATTGCACAGCTTCACCAGTCTTGGGCTGCCTACTTCCAGACCTCCTGTTGGAGAATAAAATCAAGCATGCAGAGGTATGTTGGAAGATTGGTTCCAATTATTTCCTGCTGTGTAGTAGAATTATCCATCTGCACTCTTGGCCCTGTGGACAATAGAGTATCTTTCTCCAAAGACCTTGGTCTTGGTCATGTGACTTGTGTTGGCCAATGGGATACTACTGTCTGATGAAATGTAGGCAGGGCCTTAGAATAAATATGCTTGTGCAGCTGGGCTTGCCCTCTGTGCGCTGCTTTCTCGCTGAGAAGAACGTGCCTCAAGATACCTGCTGATCTCAGAAGAGACATGGGGAGCAGGCCATCACCAAACTCCTGGCCTGGCCCTAAGCCCAACCTGCAACAGTCAACTGTAGTCAATCCACAGGTGGAGGAGCAAGAAAAAAATGTTGGGGAGCAAACCGGGTGGCTCAGTTGGTTAGAGCATGAACTCTGAGCAACAGCGTTGCTGGTTCAATACCCACATGGGCCAGTGAGCTGTGCCCGAGCTGAGCTGCTGCTGAGCTGCCAAAAGGTGGCAGGATGGCTCAGCTGGTGAGAGCACTTGCTCCTAACAACAAGGTTGCCTGTTCGACTCCCACATGGGATGGTGGGCTATGCCCCCTGCAACTAAGATTGAAAGGGATGACTGGACTTGGAGCTGAACTGCGCCCTCCACAACTAAGATTGAAGGATGACAACTTGACTTGGAGCTGATGGGTCCTGGAAAAAACACATTGTTCCCCAATAAAGTTTAAAAAAAATGTTGGCTATTGTATGCCATCGAGATTTGTGGATTGTTTGTCATCCAGCAATAGCTGACACATACACCTGCTATTGTCAAGTAGTCTGTTACTTGCACTGAACAGTATCTCCTCCCCTCCCCGCCAGCTCACTGGCCCATGTTGGTGTTATGAGCATGGTGCTCTACCCAGCTGAGGCAGTTGGGTTCCCGTTGCCTGCCTCTCACGGCATCCCACGGTTGAGCCGTTGTTCACAATCTTAGCTGTAGAGGGCGCAGCTCACTGGCCCATGTGGGAATCGAACCAGCAGCCCTGTTGTTCAGAGCTCGTGCTCTTACCAACTGAGCTATCTGGCTGACCCCCCAACAGCATTCTTAACTAATACAAATAAGTAACACATATAGAGTGCCTGGTACCTATCAGATATTCGATAAATATCGGTTGCTTTCTTTTTACCGTCCCACACATTATCATTTCTGGAAATGGAAAACCTTTATTTGAGTGTTGGCCTTTGGTTTTGGTCTGTGGCTCTTTTAATGGGTGATTGCCTGGGATTCAATCATTCCCATCGTGTCTATTTTTCTAATATAACATGATTCCAGCCTTCAAGAAATAAATTAAAACAAGCCCTCAGCAGCATGGGCTGTGGACTTAACATTTCAAAGAACTGAAATTTGTGGCATGGGATTAATAACTATCACCAGAACTTTTCTGGAAAGCATCAAAATACTGACTTTGCACTTCGTTATAAGAAAAAGTCATGTAAATCAGCCCTTTATTTCCCTTGTACCTTTTCTGCGTGTACGGAGGCGATAATATGAGGCGATGGCTGTGTAACGGTCTCTTGCTGCTAGTAAATACTGGAGCCATAGAGATTGCTTTCCTAGCAGGAGACACTGATCTCATGACCCTGTCCAATTACAGTGACTGCGTGTATTCTCTGAGTGACAGAGGGGGCTGAAGTGACCTTGGCCTCAGGGTCCTGCTCTTGGGTGGCTGCCCTTTCAGCACTCGGGGATAGAGCTGTTGTGTTTGTAGAAGCTGCGTTGCTAAACCAGGAGCAGGCTACAGCCTAGACTTTTCACTTAGTGTGACAGTCCAAGGCCCAGCAGTGTCAGCATGACCTGGGAGCTTGTTCGAAATGCAGAATCTCAGCGTCCACCCCCCACCCACACACACACACACACACTGACTCAGAATCTGTATTGTAACAAGATCTCCATGTGAGTCATTGTTTAGTTTTAAACATGGAGATATATGGGTGACCAGTTAGCTCAGTTGGTTAGAGCGTGGTGCTAATAACACCAAGGTTGCCTGTTTGATCCCCGTCTGGGCCACTGGGAGCTGTGCCTTCCTTAAGAGAGTCAGCTATGTCACTAGCATGATAGCAATGTGTAACCAATGGCCTTGGCTGCTCCCCAATAAAATTAACTTTAAAAAAAAATTGAGGTATCATTCACATACCCGAAGGTCACCATTTTAATGTACCATTCTGTGGTTTTTTTAATGTATTCACAAAGAGGTGCCTTTATTGCCACCATCTGATTGCAGAACATTTTCAAGGCTGCCACACAAACATCATTCCTGTTAGCAGTCACTCCCCCAGCCCTTGGCAACCACTGGTCTACTTCCTGTCTCTAGGGATTTGCCTGTTCTGGACATGTCACGTATGTGGAATCAAGCATGCTGTGGGCTTTGTGTCTGGCTTCTGTCACTTAGCATGATGTTTTCAAGGTCCACCCATACTGTGTCATAAACAGTACTTACTTCTTTTTTATGGATAAATGGTATTCCATTATACAGGTGTATCACATTTTATCTATTCATCAGGTGATGGATATTGGGGTTGCTTCCATTTTGGGGCTATTGCAAATAATGCTGCTATGAACATTTATGCACAAAGTTTTCTGTGGACATGCCTTTCCATTTGTGTACATCCCTGGGAGTGGATGTGTTGGGTCATATGGTAACCCAATGTTTAACCTCTTGCAGAACTGCCAGACCATTTCTAAACTGGCTAAACCACTTTACAGTCTCACCAGTGATGTCTGAGGGTTTCAGTTTCTCCACATCCTCACCAACACTTGTTACTGTCATTTTTAATATTGTGTACAGGGTGCCAAAAAAAATGTACACCCTTTTTTTTTTTAAAGATTTTATTGGGGAACTGGGGGAGGGGAACAGTGTTGGGGAACCGGGGAAGGGGACAGACAAGTTGCTGTCTTTTTGTTCTTCAGTCTAGTTGTGGAGGACGTTGCTTCACTAGCCCATGTTGGTATCGTCATTGCACTCTTCCTGGGTGAGGCAGATTGGTCGCCTGCCTCTGGCTGCCGCTCACTGCGGCTCTTGGCAGCTCACACCGGCTGCTGGCCACTCACGCTGGCTGCCGGCCACTCACTGTAGCCTATGGCAGTCCACTGCAGCAGGAGCTGCAGCTATGCCATCCCGGGGACTCACGGCAGCCCAGCTCCAGGTGGAGCTGTTGTTCACCATCTTAGCTGTAGAGGGCGCAGTATCACTGGCCCTCATGTGGGATCCGAACCGGTGCCCTGCTGCTCAGAGCTGGCGTCCCACTCAGCAGGCCTGTACATCTTTTAAGAGATGTTATCTATGTATTTTTTTGAAGTTGAATTGAATTATGGTAGCAATGTGTGGTACGTATATGACTGTTGCTCAAAAGATGGCGATAGTCAAATGAATGTTAGTGTCATTCATTGTATTACAATTTTAATACATTTTTTTTTCTTTCTTAAAATGTGTATACATTTTTTTTGGGCACCCTGTGTATATGACATAAAAATTCACCATTTTAACCATTTTTAAGTGTACAGGTCAGTGTAATTAAGAACATTCCTATTGTTGTGCAACCATCACCACCATCCATCTTTAGATGTTTTCATCTTGCAAAACTGAAACCCCATACCCATTAAACAATAGCTCTTTCTTTCCTGCTTCTCACCCCTACAACCATCAGCCCACTTTCTGTCTCTGTGATTTTGACTACTCTAGGTGGTCATATTAGTGAAATTAGATAGTATTTGTTTTTCAGTATCTGATGTTTCACTTAGCATGCCGAATTTAAGGTTCATTGATGTTGTAACATGTGTCAGAATTTATTTCCGTTTTAAGACTGAGTAATATTCCAGTGTGTGTGTATACCGCGTTGTGTGTATCTGTTCATCCATGGCTGGAAACTTGGGCTGTGGCCATGTTTAACACTGCTGTGAACATGGGTGTACAAATACCTCTTGGAGACCCGGCTTTCAATTCTCTGAAAGAATTGAAATTCGGAATTTCAGAAGTAGAATTTCTGGGTCATGTGCTAATTCTGTGTTTAATTTTTGAGAAACCACCACAGTGGTTCCCATAGCAGCTGCCCCATGTTACATGCCCACCATGAATGCTTAAGTGTAACAATTTCTCTGCATCCCCACCAATACTTGCTATTTAATGTTTGGGTTTTTTTTTGTCTTTTATTTTATAATAGCCATTCTAACGAGTGTGACATGGTATCTCATTCAAGTTTTGATTTGTGTTGCCCTAATAATCAGTGATGTTGACATTTTTTCGTGTGCTTATTGGCCATTTGTATGTCTTCTTTGAAGAAATGCCCATCCAAGTCCTTTGTCCATTTTTTAATTGGGTTGTTTGTTTTGTTGCAGCTGAGCTTTCAGAGTTCGCTATGTATTCTGGGTATTACTCCTTATTAGATTTTGGTTCTGTGAATTCCCTTTTCACTATATTGACAGCGCCTTTTGATGCACAAACATTTTTAATTTTTGTGAAGTCCAGTTAGTCTATTTTTCCTTCTGTCCTCTGTGCCCTTGGTGCCGTATCCAACAAATCATTGCCAATTGCAATATTATGAGGTTTTTGCCTTATGTCTGCTTCTAAGAATTCTGTAGTTTTAGCTCTCACATTTTGATCTTGACTCCATTTTTGTATTACTGTTGAATAGGGTGTTAAATAGGAGTTCAGCTTCAGTCTTTTGCATGTGAAAGTTCAGTGGTTTAGTGTCAAGTGCTCCACCCTGAGCCCCACTCGCACCCCTCGCCATCCAGTGCCTTCCTCTGGGCTCCCACCACTCATTATATCCCTTCATACCACTTATAAAATTGAATTGTCATTGCCTAGTTACTTCTCTGCCTCCCCCACCAAACTCCAAGCTCAGTGAAGGCAGGAATCACACCTGTCTTGTTCCCCACACCATCCACTGTGTCTCCAGCGCTTGGCCTGGTCTTTGGCCGAAAGCAGATAATCAGAAAATATGCACCAGTGTGATGTAAGGAATGTATTTGATCTGTGTCCAGGATTCCTGGCACAGAGCTCCTGAAACCCTGCATCTCCTGAGTGAAAGGAGCGTTTTTGCTGTTCCTAACAAGCCCCTTTCATCACACCTGAGTTTATGCTAATGAGGTAATTTAGGATGTGACCCCTCCCTCGCCTCTGGATGAGGCTGACCACCAAAAAGGCCAAGATTGTGATTAGACGGTGGGGAACGTTCGGCCCCATCCACTGACCTCCAGGGCTCATACCTTGCATTCCTGGCCTATGCATCTCTTCCATTTGGCTATTCCTGACTTTTATCCATTAAAATAAATTGATAAATATAAGTGAAGTGCATTCCTGAGTTCTATGAGCCATTTAGCAAATTATTGAACTTGAGGAGTTCAATAATTTGAACTCCTGAATTTGTAGCTGGTTGTTTAGATGTGTGGGTGGCCAGGGACTTGTGACTGGCATCGAAACCGGGAAAATCTTGTGGGACTGAGCCCTTTAACTTGTCATCCGTTTCCTGACACTAAATCCAGGTAGCGTTAGAATGGAATTGAATTGTTGGAGAGCCAGCTGGTGTTGTAGAAGCAGGGAACGGGTGTTGGGAAAAACCTCCGTGTACAGCAGGCGATATGGAGGGTGTCCAGTCAATAGTAGCTGCTTTTATAATGATAAAGCCATTCAAGTCATTATTCCCAGGCCCCTACTCCAACCTTTGCAAACTTCAACAGAGATATGTGAGTGCTTTCCATTAGTCTTTCCATCTGCACAGAATTTAAGCCAATTTAGACATTTATATTTAGACATTTATATTTCATTAAGGAACTCGAGATAATGGCTGTACCTGGGGCCAGATCTTAAGATGGCTCTTTGAAATTTTCTGAAATTATCTCCTTCAACACCTTTGGATGCAAAACGCACTGGGATGATAAAATCAAAGCATAGATCTTCATATCCATTTAGTGATCAAAAAGTAAAGGATAAAAATACATCTGGAGATTAAAGCAGTCTTCTCAATAGGAGAAGGGGAGGCAGGGGGCACTCAGGGCTGATTTATGGAATATTTCCTTCTCATCTTTGGCTGCTAGAGCTTCATGTTGGTTTTGAAGGCAGCACACAGGAGGCTGGGAGAAAATGCAGCCTGAGGTTTGTTGGAGACGATTTATACAAACTATAGAGGCATCAACTCGGAGACACTTGGGGTGGGGCTGGGGAAAAGAGGTTTCATTTAACTCAAGGCTGGGGTGAGTCCTTAAGGGTCCGTAACCCCTCGGGAAACCGAGCAGCAGATGAGGCTGTGTGCCTTCCTGGTGTGATGCGCGCTGAGCGGCCTGTCGCCTTTGAAAGGTTCTTGCCCCCAAAGCGGTCAGCCTGAATCCAACCCCGCCTCTATAGCTACCTTCCTGTTTGCAACACAGACAAGGAAGGGAGTTAACCCCAGGAGGAAGCAACCCCCTTTCCAGAAGGTGGGACATTTTTTCGTGACAACTGGCCTGAGTCTTTCAAAAGCCAATGTCATTCATTTCAGAAAGTACATCGCTAGTGTAAAGAAACACTACTGATTTTCGTATGTTGGCTTTGTATCCTACAACTTTACTGACTTCATTTATTAGTTCTAACAGTATTTTGTGGAATCTTTAGCATCTTCTTCCTATAGGATGATGTCATCTGAAAACAGATAATTTTACTTCTTCTTTTACAATTTAGATGCCTTTTATGTCTTTTTCACGTCTAATTGCTCTCGCTGGGGCCTCCAATACTATGTTGAATAGAAATGGTCAGAGTGGGCACCCTTGCCTTGCTCCAGATTTTAGGAAAAAAACTTTCAATTGTTTTTTTACCATGGAGCATGATGTTAGCTGTGGGCTTTTCATATATGGCCTTTATTATGTTGAGGTAAGTTCCTTCAATACCTAATTTGTTGAGATTTTGTCAAATGCTTAGATGATTATGTGATTTTTATCTTTCATTCTGTTTGTGTGCTGTATCTGACTGACTGATTTGAGTGTTGTTTTTTTTTTGTTTTGTTTTTAGGATTTTATTGGAAAATTGGGGAAGGGAACAGTGTTGGGAATTGGGAACATTGTGTTTTTCCAGGACCCATCAGCTCCAAGTCAAGTTGTCACTCTTGAGTCTTAGTTGTAGAGAGCACAGCTCAGCTCCAAATCCAGTGGCTGCTTTCAATCTAGTTGCCGGAGGGTGCAGCCCACCATCCCATGCGGGAGTTGCACCAGCAACTTTGTTGTTAAGAGCACGTGCTCTCACCAGCTGAGCCACCTGTTGACAGCTCAGCAGCAGCTCAGCTTAGACGCAGCTCACTGGCCCATGTGGGAATCGAACTGGCAACGCTGTTGCTCAGGGCTCATGCTCTAACCAACTGAGCCACCCGGCTGGCCCCCTTATTTGGGTAAGTGTTAAACCATCTTTCCATCCCAGGGATACATCCAACTTGGCCAGGGCATATGATTCTTTTAACGTGTTGTTGAATTTGCTTTGCTTATATTTTGAGGATTTTTGTATCTGTATTCATCGGGGCTATTGGCCTATCATTTTCTCATAATGTCTTTGTCCAGCTTTGGTATCAGAATGATGCAGGTCTCATAAAATGAGTTTGGAAGTGTTCCCCCATCTTCTCTTTTTTGGAAGAGTTTCAAAAGGACAGGTATTAATTCTACAACATGGATGAACTTGGAGGATATTATATCAAGTGAAATAAGCCAGACACAGAAGAACAAATACAACATGATCCCATTTATATCAGGAATCTTAAACACGCAAACTCAGAGAAGTAGCGAGTAGAGTGGTGGTTTCCAGGGGCTGGATGGAGGGGGAACCTGGGCGGTGTTGGTTCCAGGGTGTCTAGTTTCAGTTATGCAAGGCGGATAAGTCCTAGAGATATCCTACATAGCATAGTGCCTGCAGTTCATGGCACTGTATTGTATTCTTAAAAATCTGTTAGGAGGGTAGATCTTTGTTTTTTTTGTTTTTTGTTGTTTTTTTGAGGGCAGTGTCACTGGCCCTCATATGTGGGACCTGAACCGGGGCCGCTGGCTTCCCAAGCCAGCACCACTCTGCCAGCCCCCAGGAGGGTAGATCTTATGTTAAATACTTTCATCACATAAAAAAGACAGAAGGAGGAAACTTTTAGAGGTGATGGTAATGCTTACAGCACTGTTTATGGTGACAGTTTCACGGGCGTATCCTTGCTTATCTTCAAACGCATCAAGATGTATATATTAAGTATGCACAGCTTCTTGTATGTCAACAAAAAACGTCTGTGTCATTCAGAAAGTAGATTGGTGGGGAGGGAAAGAAATGGGGAGTGATTGTATGATAGGTGAGGAGTCTCGGTTCTGCAAGATGCAAAAAGTTCTGGCGATGGATGGTGGGGATGGTCGCGCAGCAATGTGAATGGCTTCATGCCACTGGACACTTCCAAATGGTTAAAACGGCGAGTTTTATGTTATCTGTGTTTTACACAATTAGAGAAAAGCTAGTGCTTCCTGCACCTTCCCCCGCCCCCCCCCCCAAAAAAAAAGATAGAGACGAGAGGACTGTTCTGAATAAAAAGAGACTCAAGACAACAGTACATGCCACACATGAATCTTACTGGCATCCTGGTTTGAGAAGACGCAGCAGCTGTGGTTGACATTCTGAAGACAGGGAAGTGTGAGTGGATTGGAGATTAGATGACGGTGTCGAGTCACCGTGAATGTCCTCAGGTGTGACAGTGGCATGGAGGTTGTGCAGGAGAGTGCCTCTGTCCCCGCCAAGACGCGTGCTGACGTATTTGGGGATATTCACAGTGGCTGCAACTGAGTTTCACATGGCTCAGAAAAATCAAAGAAGTCAAATACAACAAAATGAATAAACGCTAGAGAGCAAAACAATGACAAAATGTTGACAATTGTTGAATCAAGATGGAAGGCGTACTTCTGTTCATTGCATCATTTTTCCAGGCTTTCGGGACGTTTGAAAGTTTCCGTAGTAAGATAATAGGATCAAATGGTTATGATTCCTCTCTGTCTTTTTTCTTATGTGATTCAAACAGAACTAGGCGGCGGGGGAGAGATGTATAGAAAAATCACTGGGGATTTTAAGGCAAACTGAAACTATTGTTTCAGTTTGGTGGGTACTGAAATGGTGGGTACAGGATATGAGGTATCTGTCAAAACACATGGGCCTTTACACCACAAAGAACGAACCCTGATATGAGTTATGAACTTTGATTAATAATAGCATGTTGATACTAGGTCATCAGTTGCAGCAAATGAACTGTGCCAATGAAAATTGTTGATGAAGAGGGGAAATTTAAGGGAAGAGAGTCTATGGGAACTCCCTGTACTTTCTGCTCAATTTTCCTGTAAACCTGCCAGTTCTGTAAAATGACTCTAAAAAGCAAAGCCTATCAATTAAAAAATATATATTTAAAAACCATCATAAAGCTGGAAAAACAAAGGTAAAGAAATTAAGAAGAAAAATAAAGGTTCGATAATAATCTGCAAAGTCAGTGGACAGAAATGCATGCACAGGGGTTCCATATAATAATACAACACGAGCCACAAATTCAGCTCTGAATGTCACAGAAGCTAGGCAAAGAAGGAAACACAAGATTAAAACCATGTATTTACTCAGGAGAGGTTATGATATTTTTAAAAAGTAAGGGAAGAAAGAAAAAGCAGTCTCTCCCATGGGTCCTAATAAAAAAAGCTAATAGAAAGTCATGTAATTGTTCATATCCTCAATATTCCTAAAATTTATTCAAAAGCAAGTTTCCTGTGTCAGTTATTACAAGTAAAATTGAGACCATAACCAAAAAACAAAACAAAACTAAAACAAAACAAAACAAACAAAAGAAAACCTAGACAGCAAAAGAAATGGAAGGGAGTTCAACAAAGTTCTTACTTCCTTATTTCCTCAGAATGATGACGTCCTTGCTTTTATCTAGCTATCAAATACCAAATTCTTTCCCAATAATTTGGGGAGGAGGGCCCCCCTGTTTCGCTACCGGCCCTAAACTCGCCTGGATAGCCTTGTCCTGATACAGCTTTTTTCTTTAGCAAACATTTATTTGCTCAACGAATACCAACATTTTGGTATCAGCCAAATGCCAGGCACTGTGTTTGGTTCTGCGATGACAGGGGTTAAACGCCACCCCCCACTCCCTCCCCCACCCCTGCCCGGAACTTACATAACAAAGGGAAGGACAGGAACTGAGCTGCAGGTCCCAGGAGCACCAGGAGGGCTCCATGGCACAGTGACTCGCTGAGGCTTGTGGAGAGGAGCCACCTGCCAAGCAGGCAAAGGGAGGAGGGAGGAAGCCGTCCCTGGCAGAGGCGGCAGCTGGGACCAGGGCGAGGGCAGGGCGTGCCGGTGCGTGCTCCAGGTTAGGCTGTACTGGGCCGGAGGGGCCAGGCCTGGCAGCTCCGGGAAGCCCGTCTCTGAAGCTCAGACTGGAACCTGATGGCTACCAGGAGAGGCTGCTGTGCAGGGCAGCCTCCTGCTCTGAAATGGGCTGACTGGGCAAATGTCCCCTGGCTCTGTTGGAGGAAGCCGAGGGAAGGCAGCTAGACCAGTTCGGGGCTGTTGCTGCAAGGAAGGCCTGACCCAGGAATGGAGCTCTGGAATAGACCCAGAGCGGGTGGCAGAGAGGGCGGAGGGAAGCTGGCCGCCCTGCTCCAGCTCAAGCACTCCGTGAGGTTCCTGGGGAGCACGGTGACAGTAGGTCTGGGACACTGAGTCCCAGCTCCTGTGGATGTCCAGGTGGAGATGGCCAGTCGGCCACTGAGGGGAGACCTGGAGTTCTACAGAGAGGGTGGGGCTGCGATGACACCAGAGAGTGTGCTGTGGGCCTCAGCATCCCTGCAGGGGACCATGGGGACAGCCCTGGCCCCTCCTCCGCAAGGTGTGTGCACACCACCCACTGTTCGGGCAGGGAGGCTGTGGAAATAGACAAAGGGGAGCACACAGAAGCTATTTATTCAGAGCTTGCTTCTGCAGGGAGCCAGCCACTATCACTCGTGATTTGGCAGAGACTCAAAGGCAGGCAGAGAGTGGGGAAGCTTTATAGTTAAAAAAAGGGGAGGGTCCAGGTGTGCCCCGAGTGGAGGCTGTACATGGCAGGAAGCCAGACGGATGTGGGCTCACTCGAGGGGGGCATCCTATGTGATTGGGTCGGAGTGCACATTCAGCTTTCTCTGGTTGGTCCTAAGTTAGAAGCGGGCACAAAAATTAGGGCAGCTGTCAGTTATGTACCAACTCCTGGCCGTTTGGGGCCGATTGTTACAGGGGTTAGTGTTTGGCTTCCTGGGCTGGTTGTTAGAGAGATCGGCCTGACTTCCTCCAAGTCTGACCTAGAGAGAGCAGCCTGGCTCTGCGTATCGCAGATAAATAATGGGCGAGTTTCCCAGCTGGTTGATGCACCCTGAGGGTCAGAGTTCTATTTTTTTTAATTGTTATTATTATTGGGGAACAATATGTTTTTCCAGAACCCATCAGCTCGGAGTCAAGTCGTTGTTTCAGTCTAGTTGTGGAGGGCGCATCTAAGTGGCCCATGTAGGAATTGAACCGGCAACCTTGGTGTTACGAGCACGGTGCTCTAACCACCTGAGCCAACCGGCCAGAGTTCTAATTTTATATGCGGTCGGTTGGGCTGTTGTCTGCTCGTGTATTCTGGCTCTCAAGGTGCGACCATCAGCTTCCCAGATTCAGTCCTGGCCCTCATGCTGCTTGGATTCCAGGAGGCAAGACAGGCCTTAAACAAGGAAACTCATGCATGACCAGGACCGTTCCTCCAGGCCTCCGTTCTTTATGTCCTATCAACTACCTCGTTTTCCTCAGACACTTAGCACTACCTGAAAGCTTCCTGATACTAGAGCTCTGACAGGTTTTCAAACAAAGACATGTTCCTAAACGTTCCTCGCAGCTCTCTTCTCAGTAGCCCCACAGTAGAAATAACCCAAATGTCTATTGCCAGATGAATGGATGAACAAAATATGGGGTAGCCATACAATGGGATGATATTCAGCCACAAGAAGAAATGAAGTACTGACACACGCGACAACAAACAGGGATCTGATGCTGAGTGGAAGAAGCCAGGCACAGAAGGCCCTGTCCTGTATGATTCCACTTAAATATCCAGAAAGTTCCAGGGCAATATCCAGAAAGGGCAAAACCACAGAGAGAGAAAAAAGCAGGTTAGTGGGTGCCAGGGACTCACGAGAAGGGAGCTGGGGAGTGGCTGCTAATGAGAACCAGCTCTCTTTGGGGAGTGATGAAAAAGGTATAGAACTGGATAGTGGTGTTGGGTGACATCACCCAGCAACGTGAATGACACACGATTGTACACTTTAAAATGGTTACAGTGATCCATTTTATGTGATGTTTAAATGCGTAACCAGTTCTGAAGATTTAATTAGATTAAAAAGATGTGTAGCCAAGTCTTTTGTTGGGCCAACTTGGATCAAACAGAGGAAAGAAAATTCATTTGGGAAAAAAAATAAAGACTGTCAGCCACTGGATAATTGATAAAACTGAAATGTAACTTATAAAGTGATATCATAGAAAAGACAGTTTGCACTCACTATCATTCATGCTAAATAGGTTATTTCCAAGGCTTTTACATGATAACAAAGACAATAATTAATAATGGTGAGTAAATAGGTGACTTCATATTTGGCAAATACTAGTTTTCACATTTATTTATTTATTTATTTTAAATGACATCTCATTGTTACTTTTTTTTTTTTTTAAAGATTTTATTGGGAATTGGGGGAGGGGAACAGCATTGGGGAATCAGGGAAGGGGAACAGACAAGTTGCGTCTTTTTTTGTTCTTCAGTCTAGTTGCAGAGGACGTTGCTTCACTGGCCCATGTTGGTATCATCATTGCGCTCTTCCCGGGTGAGGCAGATCGGTCGCCAGCCTCTGGATGGTCGCTCACCGCGGCTATTGGCAGCTCACGCTGGCTGCCAGCCGCTCATGCTGGCTGCCAGCCACTCACTGTAGCCTATGGCAGCCCACTGCAGCAGGGGCTGCAGCCCACACCATCGCCGGGGCTCGTGCAGCCCAGCTCCAGGTGGAGCTGTTGTTAGCTGTGGAGGGCAGTGTCACTGGCCTCATATGTGGGATCCGAACCGGGGCCTCTGGTGTCCCAAAACCAGCTCTAAACCAATGCGCCACTCCACTGGTCCTAGTTTTCACATTTAAAACAAACCACATGTAGAACAATAACTCAGTTTGAGTCATTGTTGCAAAGTGACTGTGATGATACAATAATGCAATCTCTTTTTTTTTCAGAGGGCAGTGTGACTGACCCTCATGTGGGATCCGAACCGGGCCGCTGGCGTCCCAAGCCAGCTCTTAACCCCCGCATCACTCGGCCGGCCCCAGTAATGCAATCTCTTTAAGAGGAAAGCAGTGAACATTTTTTTCGACCATTCAAGAACCCTGGTTCTTTTTACATTATTCCCCGAAAACCGCTATCGATTTCAGAGAGTGTAATTTTTGGCTTCACTCTTCTGTGGGGCACAATTTGTTATGCATTTTCTAGGCATTAAACTGGGAGCCGTGCGCAGTCACCCAGTTGTCACCATCACAGCCACCTGCATTTTACAGAGAGGTCATAGAATTGGCGCAGATTCTCTCAGATGGTTAATAACAGACCTGGGGTTCAAGCCCCGCTTTATTTGATTCTAAATCCCATTCTCTTCATTGACAGACTTGTTCTGTGAAGGGCCAGGGCGTAAATAGCTGACGCTTGGCTGGCCACGCTGTCTCTGTTGCAACTGCTCCACTCTGGCCTCGTAGCACGATAACACCACAGACAGGTCATAAGTAAATTAGCATGGTTGTGGGGCGGCCGGGTGGCTCAGGAGGCTAGAGCCCGTGCTCTGAACAACAAGGTTGCCCGTTCGATTCCCACATGGGATGGTGGGCTGTGCCCCCGACAACTAGATTGAAACAATGGATTGACTTGGAGTTGATGGGTCCTGGAGAAACACAGTTCCCCAATTAAATTTAAAAAATGATGAGCATGTTGTGACCCCAGTTTCGATAGGGGCACCAACATTTTCAATTTTATCTAATTTTCCATGTGTCATGAAATAGTATTATTTCACTTTTTTCCCGCAGCAATTTCGAAATGTGAAAACCATTCTGAGCTTGCAGGCCATACAAAAAGTGGCAGTGAGTCAGATGTGGCCCACGGGCTACAGTCTGCTGACCCCTACTCTTGAGGCCTGCAAGGCTCCCAAATCCAACGTCTACAGTGTCAGGCAGATAACAAAATGTGTGAAACGGGCTGGGCATACATTAGGGGTTAGTGGAGACTGCGGCTAATGGAAGAGCCCTCGGCTCCCTCAGGGAAGCGCCTATTCAGCCCTTCACTGCTGCTGCCACAGGAGAACTTGGGCCCGGTATTGCCAATTCTCCCAGGTTTTCAAAGGTGACAAGCTGGAAATTCGGGTTGGTATTTGCAATCTCCCTGCTTCAATATTAGCAGTGAATTCAAATTCTGGAAGAAAATACAGTCTGTCAAAACCCAGCTTAGATCCGATGTGGCCCAGGGGTCCCCTTGTCTACAGTGTGTGTCCACTGTGGTTTCTCAACCTTGGTGACTTTGGGGAATAACTTTGGGGAGAGAGAGAGAGAGAGAGAGAGAGAGAGAGAGAGAGAGAGAGAGATTGATTGAGATTCCTGGGCCTCAGCCCCAGAAATCAGATTTAAATGGCCCGCAGTGGAGTGTCTGCAAATGTTTAAAGCCCCCCATCTAATTCTGAGGTGTGGCCAGACTGCCCCCTTCGGCAGTCACTTGGCTCAGCCCTGGAGCGCTGCGCGTACCCAGTGAAAGAGGGCAGATTTCCAGGTCCAAAAGGCAACCCGTTTAACCTGTGTCGGTGCCGGCCCCAAAGCTGTTGCGTAGAAACGCTGCCACCAAGGGCTGGAGCCTTCTGTCTGCTCATGAATCCCTCTGCTTGTAGATGCAAAACAACACCTCTCAATGTTGGACTGAGGAGTAACTCCTCACGACCTCTTGCCAGCAAAGTAGGAAGACGCAGGGGTCCAGCTGCGGGGCAGATGTGGGGCGTAGTCACGTGGTGGGTCTTCTGTCCAGTGCCTGGCTCTGTTTAGAATCCTAAACAGAGGATTTAGGAGCCTTGAACCCTGGCTGTAGTCAAAGAAGCCCCACCCACGGGTGGGCCCAGAGCCTTTGAGAGCTTCCCTTGGCCTGTGTGGTCTGGTCCACATCAGTCAGGTATCTATCAGTCAGGGTTCAATGCAGAAACACCGTGGGTTATGGGATAAGAGATTTATTCTAGGAATTAGACTTTACAGAACTGGAGGAGGAGCTGGGAGTGGACACTCCAAGAGGAATGCTGGAGGACCAAACGAGACACTAGCCAGCCCATCTGACCAGCCAAGCACGCTCGGCCACCAACACAAAATTCGGCCAAGAGAGGACGTGAGGGTGACCTGTGACTCCGTGGAGTCACCGCCGCAGAGCATCGGGCAGTGGGACAGGGTTCTGCCATTGGTCCGCAGGGTCGGCAGTCAGGAGAAGAGCTGGGTGCAGAGCAGAGGAGAACAAAGCCAGGTGGAACCCACAGGCGTCTCCGTGTCTGTCTGTCACCACGTCTGACCGCAGTGACCTTCGGTGATGGCTGCCGCTGCTGCTACACTTGCCTCTTCTGGCCAACCTAGCGGGGAAGAGGATTCTAGGGACCCCTTCCAACTTGACCGAGTTGACGCAGTACAAGCCACGTACCCCTGCCCTGCCTCTCGCTGCTTCTGGATGTCATCCTCTGTGATGGTTCCTTTTGTGTGTCAACTTGGCTGGGCCACAGGATGCCCACACACCTAGTTAAACAAGATGCTGGGTGTGTCTGTGAGGGTGTTTCTGGAAGAGATTAGCATTTTTTTTTTTAAAAAAAGATTTTATTGGGGAATTGGGGGAGGGGAACAGACACGTGGCCGTCCTTTTTGTTCTTTGGTCTAGTTGTGGAGGACGTCTAGCCCATGTTGGTATCGTCATTGCATTCTTCCTGGGAGAGGCAGATTGGTCTCTGGCCATTGGACGGCCACTCACGGCAGCTCACGCCGGCTGTCAGCCACTCACGGTAGCTTATGGCAGCCCAGGGCAGCCCCACTGCAGCCTACACCATCGCTGGCGACTCAGGGCAGCCAGGCTCCAGGTCGAGCTGTTCACCATCTTATCTGTAGAGGGCGCAGCATCAGCCAGGGACCCTGCTGCTCAGAGCTCCCACTCCCAAGCCAACTCTTAAGCAATGAGCCACTTGGCCAGCCTGAGATTAGCATTTGATTGAGTAGACTGCCTTCCCTGACATGGGTGGGCCTCGTCTAATCAGTTGAAGCCATAGCTCGAACAAAATGACAGAGGAAGGGAGACGTCTCAACTTTCTTCCTGACTGCTGGGCTTGGGACATCAGCCTTCTCCTGCCTTTGGATGGGAACTTATACTGTTGGCGCCCCCAGATTCTCAGGCCTCAGGCTTGAATTGGAACCATACCTCCCGCTTTCCTGGGCTTCAGGCAGATTGGGGATGTCTCAGCCTCCATAATCACATGAGCCAACTCCTTATAATAAATCTCAATCTCTCTCTCTCTCTCTCTCTCTCTCTCTCTCTCTCTCTCTCTCTCTCTCCCCCCCTCCCTCTCTCCCTCTCTCTCTCTCTGTCCCCCCTCCCTCACCCCATATATCTATATCTTATTGGTTCTCTTTCTCTGTAGAACTGTGACTAACCACCCGCCCCTTTTCCTACACTGCTCTTTCTGTGCCCAGAAGTTGCCAAGTTCTCTCCTACCCCAAGGCCCTTTCTCTTCTAGCGGCAATGTTCTTCCTGTCACCAACTCCTCACCCAGCTCGTTTTTTCTCCCCCGCTGGGGCCCTGCCCAGACCACTTTCCCTGGATGGCCAACAAAATGATCGTCCCCATTCTTCTCTCGCACGTACAACTTGGGGCTGTATCTCTACCACAAAGGGACAAGCCTCGATACACAGTTTGGGGGGTCTGTTTCCTTGTAGGATCTCTTTTGTGTGCAAGCCCTGAAGCTCTCTGAGGGCAGGGATACTGTGTCTGAGGTTTCACTGCCATAAACCCAGTGTCTGGCATGTAGCAGGTCCCAAAACAGACCTATTAGATGAATGGACATAGTCATTTTCAAGGCCAATGTTTGACTGAGTATTTAGGAGGAAAACAGCCAATCAGTCCCTTGCCTACTTCCTGGCTTTATTTGGCTCTCTCATTTATGGTTTATATATAAGCAAAACAAACAAAAACTACTTCAAGTTTCTGCCAGCAGGCAAAAATGAGCCTTCCCACCCACCAACCCTGCCTGGGTCCTCCACAGGCTTGGAAAAACCATTCGAAACAATTGCTAAAACTTTGTGGTGTCATTTATAAGCAGCTGTCAGCAGGTGTTCCAATGGCCACTGTGCAAGGTCCAGAAAGTTTCTGTGGCTTAATGGCCCATCTACCTCCCCACTCGCTACATGCTGCTTTGATGCTTGGGGAGAATACTCTGTCTCTCTATCTGAGTACACTATTTTGCTTAAAAAACGATTTTTCCAAAGAAAATTCCAGGTAATCGTAATTCCCAGTGATAACAGAGCTTTGGGCTGCAGCCCATGAGCTAATGAAGACGAAGAGGTTTGTGGAATCCCTGAGTCGTAGTAGGTGCTTGATCAATGGGAGTTTCCTTCCCATGGCTCTGGGGCTGCTTTCTTCTAAGGAGTAAACAAACTTGCAACAAGCAGTAAATAAGCCCCAGTGAATATAGACAACAGTATCGTATCATAATCCTCAAACTTGCTATGAGACTAGATCTTAATTAGTCAAACCACTAAAAGGAAATCATTATGTGATGTAATAGAGGTGCTAGTTATCGCTACAGTGGCAATCATTTAACAGTATATAAATGTACTAAATTAACATGTTGTACACCTTAAATGGATACAATATTATATATCAAATACAATTTTTTTTTAAAGTGCTACCTAACTCTCACTACTGATTGAGAAAATGTCCCTGAAAGAAACTAAGTAGGTAAAAAAAGAAATTTTCTCTGAGAAAAAGATAAAAATGAATATTTAAAAGAATCCGCTCCTACTTGAAGCTTAGGCGGAAATCTATAGCATGCTTTTTTTCTTATTTTTTATGTAAAAAGTGAATTAAAGTCTGGAGACAACATTATTACGCTGATTCAGAAAATAACTCTAGAGTAAGGAGCTCAGTGTTTTGTTTTGTTTTGTTTTTAGGGACAATTCTGATTCTTCCCTGTGGTCCCCATAAGGGAATTCTTGCCTCTGCCATATCCCGATGTCCCTGTGTGAATAGTGCAGCCCTCCACCCTTTCCCTAAGAACCAGGGTCACTGAACCGTCCCTGGGGATGGGATCACGAGTGGGTGGCTGTTCTGCCACCATCCAGACTCGCTGGGAGGGGTCCCGCTTCCCCGGTGTGGACATGCACCATCCCCATCAGCACCACCCCTCTGGGGACAAATCGACCACCCTCTGTGCCGCAGGGGCTCCAACTGGCCAGAAACACGGCAGAGGGGGTTATCCACATGGAGTGGGCAGGTGCGAGAGCTGGCGCGTCTTGTGGCACAAAGCCGGGGCCACAGGCTGGTTGTGATTGGTGGCCCGTCCTCTCCAGGTGGCAGGAGGGCAGGCAACACTGAGTTGATGGTTCCTGAGGTGCTTGCTTAGGGGAGGATCAGGGCCCTCCCTTGGGGACTCAGCTGCAGTCTCCGTGGACTCTCTGCCCCTCCCCAGGTGCAGACAGCCTTTCTCCAAAGGGGATCCCCTGGTCAGAATGCGCATTCTCGGGCCCCACCCAGACCAACTGAAACCACGCAGGGCGGGCCCCAGCAATCTCCGTGTTTTAGCAGACCCTCCGGGCCACCCCACCTACACGGCAGTTGAATGACTGCCCTAGGACTTCTCAGACCGCGCTGGGTACTAGAATCGCCCCTGAAGCCTTTGCAAACTCCTGAAGCCCAGGCTTCACTCGCAGGAATTAGATCAGCATCTGGTGGTGAGACCCAGGCGTCACTAGTCCTCCAAGGTCCCCCCGTGACTCAGAGGGGCGGAAGCCTGAGAATCAGTGATCTGCTCTCCGGCCTGGCTCCTCGGGAGTGTGGTCACTGGACCTGCAGCACCCGTGTCACCCGGGAGCTTGTTACAAATGCAGAGGTTCGGGCCCCAGCCCAGAGCTGCTGGCTCAGTCTGCATTTTAACAAGATCCCAAATGAGTGGTAAGCACAGTAAAAGGTGCCGAGTACTGGCCTGGGGTACAAAAAACTCAACCTGAAGTGTGTGCCTGAAACTTTCTGACGTAGAGATCCACGATTTACTGAGAGGTTGCTGCTTCTTTTTTTTTTTTTTAATGGTTGTCTGGCGACACTCTCCCAACCCCCATCCATGGGTGCCCTGGCTGGGGGAGGGGGAAAGGATGAGGGGGAGAGGACGTAAGTCTCACGGGGACCCTACAGAGTGAGTAAGGGAAGAGGAGACACTTTAACATTCGGACATACTCGGCTCACCGTTTGATTAATTACCACACTGTCTAACTGTCTAACAGCTACTCTCAGGAGGCCTCCCCATAAACCATCTGTTTCTTATTCTCTGGCTACCCCACCCTCCAATTCCGTCTTTCATTCATTTCTCACCAGCTCACTACCCAGTGATTTAGAAAGTGAAACCAAGGCTGACTCAGAATTGGAATAAATATTAACTTGGACTTACTGTTCTCTTAAGGAAGTGAAAAGAGCTTCAGATTAGAATAGGCCGGTTTGGGGACGAAAGGCAATGGAAACTTGATTGCCTTGCACTTGCTTTTAACTGACGATATCTTTTTTCTTATTACCCCAACCCCCATGGTGAGTCTTTTTCCTTATCTGGAGAGTGAGATGTGGCTGTACACTCATCTCTGCGTGTCTGTGTGTAGTCACGACAGAGGATTTTCAGGGTGCATGTGTGTCTTACAGACGGTTGTGGAAAGAAGCCACAGCAAGGAGTCAGGCCGCCTGGATCCCTCATTAGCAAGCCCCTTTGCTGATTGTGGGGCCTCAGTTTTCTCGTTTCTATAATAACCACAGTTGAGGTTGCAAATTCAAATGCCTATGGGAGCCAGGGTGGAACTCAAAACGGGGCCAAGGTCAAGTCCTACTCAGCCTCCTCTCCCCTTGTGGGAATGTGGGTCTAGTGTTGCAAGATTTTAAGGGAAGTAAAATAAAATAAAATAAAATAAAAAAATCTGGATTTTCGTGTGCAATTTCCCAATTTTCTAATGTCGGGAACTAATATCACTTTTATTTTGCTGCAGAATTTAGAAACTGCACAAAACACCCCTGACGCCATCATCCACCTGGGACCAGCCAGATAATGACCTCTAGACTAAGTGATATCCCAGGACAGCTGTAGAATTCCATCTAGTTCTACCTTTCTAACGTAGCTGTCTTTTTTTTTTTTGAGGGCAGTGTCACTGGCCCTCACATGTGGGACCCGAACCGGGGCAGCTGGCTTCCCAAGCCAGCACTTAACCACTGAGCCACTCGGCCGGCCCCCTGTGTTGTTGTTTTTTTTTTTTTGTGTAGCCATATCTGTGTCTCTAGCTTATTCTCTCAAAAGATATTTGAGTACACATTGTAAGCCGGTAACTGTAGTTGGTTAAGAAGAGGAGATGGCACTCGACTCTTAGGTGAGCAAATGGGGAAGCTGAGTGAGATGCCCCAATAAATAAGAAGGCTTCTGGCAAAAGCTGGACGTGCCAGAAAGTCTAAGGAAAGGTGGATCTGATTCTTGAGCGAGACACGCAATCTTTCTGAGCCTTGGTAGTTCCATCTGTGAAATGGGGAGAATAATACCTCCCCATGGATCCCATATGAAGATGAGAATTCTGTCTCTAAAGCTCCTGGCACATAGTAGATGCTCAACAAATAATGTTATCTAGTGCTGCTCCTTTTTTTTTTTTAAATTAGTTTCAGGTGTACAAAACAATGCACTATTTATAGCGCCGCTCCTTTTATTATTATGTTGTAACTTCTTTGGAGTTAGGGGTTGGGTCTGATTAAAATCAAGCAGTAGCAGCTCTGAACTTGCAAGCACCTGGCTGTGTTCCCAAAGTGTATTTATGCCTCGGGACTTGCTTCCCATGGAGAGAGCATCCATTGGTAACTTCCTCAGGCAAATCCAAAAAGCCCATTCAAGCTATAGGGTGGCTTCAATATTGCACAATTGCAATGTTTTTTGTTTGTTTTTAATAAAAAAGCAGCACTAATGTGATACAAATTGAGCAGAGAAAGCTCTTTCAGGTTCTTTTTCCCCCCAAATGATGTTTCAAGGCGTTTTGCTTGCTGTGAGTGGTGTTTGAGATTTGAAGGCAGGTTTATTTAGAAAACCCAGAGCAGGAGTTGCATACTTGAATCTGATGGGGGCTCTTGGGGATGTTCAAGGGCCTTTAAGGTGGGTGATTCCAGGTTTTTTTGTTTTTTATAAAGAAATTTTATTGGGGAACAGTGTGTTTTTCCAGGACCCATCAGCTCCAAGTCAAATAGCTGTCTTCAATCTACTTGTGGAGGGTGCAGCTCCGTGACCCATGTGGGAATCGAACTGGCAACCTTGGTGTTATGAGCCTGCACTCTAACCACCTGAGCTAACCAGCCGCCCGGATTCCAGGTTTTTTAATTGGTCTAATTGCACTTAAAAATATAGAATGTTCCTTTTTCTGGAGC
Organism: Aselliscus stoliczkanus; assembly: GCA_033961575.1. Classification (NCBI taxonomy): domain Eukaryota; kingdom Metazoa; phylum Chordata; class Mammalia; order Chiroptera; family Hipposideridae; genus Aselliscus; species Aselliscus stoliczkanus. The sequence goes on from CM066741.1 coordinate 3,997,865, forward strand.
CCATCTATTATCTCTGACATCGTTTCACCCTTAAAGTGCCATCTTTAGGTGGATGAGTCTGAAAGTTGCATCTTTAGGCCACATTCTTATATATCCAGCTCCCAGCCTGGCATCTCTACTCGGCGATCGCATACATGTCTTGGATATAACATGGTCCAAACAGGACACTTGACCATATCTTGCCTCCTTCGAAGCCTTTCCTATATCAGTAAATGGCATTGCCATACCCTGGTTGCTCAGGCCAGTCCCTGAGGAATATCTTATTTTTCTTATTCCCATCACGCCCCACGTCCGATCCCTCAAATAGCCCTGTGTACTGAGGCGCCAGTATCCCATGGCATTATATGCAAGATATGATCACTTCTCACTACGTGCGCTCTATCTCTGAGGGGGGCTTCTAGTTGTCCCTTGATATCTATTCTTCTTCTTTCCCTCCACAATGGAACCTCCTGTTTTTAGCTGAGTCCATAATAGGCCAGTCCCCCGTAAACTGGTACAGCTACATGTTAAGTTCTGGGTAATGCAATATAAGCAGAAATATAATGTGGCAGTTCCCAGGAACCATTCTTAAAAGATCATTGGCATATACCCTTTCCTTTGCTCCCCACCTCCTGCTTGTATTCATTCTGCTGCCTGGGATGTGACGTGATGGTTGGAGCTGGAGCAGCCACCTTAGACTATGAGGTAAACTTGGAAATGGAGGCTGTGCACAGCAGTGCAATAAAATAAAAGGAACCTGGATCACTGAGGACTTTGTGGAGCAGAATGGTCATAGCAGACCTGGATTACTTGCTTCTGGACTTCACTTGTGAGAGACATGAATTTTTATCTTGTTTAAGCCACAGTTATTTTGGATCCTGTTGCCAACATAATTCCGACCGATCGATTGTTCTGTATCCCTATCCTCTGGAAGAGCCCTCGGCACATAGTAGGTGCTTACTAGATATTTGTGAATGAACCTACTATGTGTCAGGGAGGAAAGATATAAAGATGACTGACACGTTTCCTGAGTCCCCTGCCCAAGGAGCTCAGTATCTAGTGGGAACTGCCTCTCCAGTTTGAATGGCAGTCATCCTCCATGGATTCATCTAGAAAGGTGGTTCTCAGCCAGGGGCAGAGTGGCTCCCCAAGAGGCATTTGTCAATGTCTAGAAACATTTCCGATTGCTGCAGTTTGGGGGCTGCTACTGGCAAAGTGGGTGGAGGCCAAGGATGCTGCCAAACATCCTCCAGTGCCCAGGACGGCCCCACACAACAGAGAATTTTCCGGCCCCAAATGCCAATAGTGTGAAGGTTGAGAAACCCTGGCCTAGTAAAGGTCAGTGCCAATGAGCTTTGCCAGGGAGAAAGCTGCTCTGCCTGCATAAGAGTAGAAGCCATGCAGTGTGGGGGACATGTGCCCTGTGGCCTCTTGGATGGCATTAACGAGAGCGTGGGATTAAGCCCCAGGTAGAGAGGTCTGCTGCGTTGTCAGATTCTGCACAGCTCTCCACGGAGAGACCAACCCCAACCATGGACCTTTACTCATCACAGGGCCCACGTTTGAGCACCATGTGAACTCAGAACAGGTGAAATGAGGTTCAGGACTCAGAAACCAAGCCAGAGAAGCACTTGGAACGGCACCGTGTTTCCTATCAAAAGCTCCAACATGGATGTTCACTTCGCCTGGTTCCTGAGGGAAGGTTGAGAGACCTCCTAAGGTCCTGTTGTTGCTGTCTGCTGTAATAAACCTTCTCCGTTTCTGCTTGGCAGGAAGGAGAATGTCTACATTCACAGCTGCCCTGCAAAATGTAATTTCCACTTGCTGGTAAAAGATAGATGCGGGTAGTATAAGGGGCAGCAGATTATGGAGGTGAGAGTTCTGAGAAACCTCGTACTTTATTTACTTATTTATTATTTATTAGTTTGTTAGACACTCGGTGACCTTGGGCAGGATATATGATCTCTCTGAGCCTCAGTTTCCTCAGCAGCAAACTCAGGGGGTTGGAGCAGGCTATGGCTTCCTTCTGTTGTAAATAACCATAATGATTCATCTCTCACCTGTTACCATCAGATAATTCATGGCAACAGGTGCCTGGGTTTGAAGAAATAAACTTGAAAATAAAGGAAAGACTACAGTGATTTCTAGTGTCGATAGGTGTTTTCAAAAAATAAAATGTCAGCATTAATCTTTGGAACAGTATTTCCTAAAATATGCTTCTTAGAACATAGCTCCTCAAGATATGAAAATGGGATTCTGTCCAACCAAAAAATCGGGGAGCACTCTGGATCACCTTCTTGGAGAGTAACAATAAATGTAAGTTTCTCACTTACTTGACTACAGAATCCATTTTCCATTAAACATTTATTAATAGCATGTCCCAGTATGTGGGTGATTCCCGTGTTTCTATTGAAGGGCACTATTATAATAAATCCAGTTATCAGCCTTATTTTATTTTTACATAGCCTGTGATACAAAGAGAGAGAAATTTAAACTTGTGCCTCTTTGCTGAATTTCCTCTGTCAATCCCATTCACTAAGTGACTCTATTACAGGGATGGCAAATAGGTTTTTTCTCTCATGACAACTTTGATCAATGGGTAGTAGCTGCCTGGAGTTCTGTATTGAAATTGATAATAAGATCTTTAATGAGCTTGGAGAGAAAATACATGATGATTGGTTCTTAATGTCTGTCTGTTGTGGGTGTAGTGCTGTGATTGATTGATGATGTCTGTTGGGTATAGACTACATGGAGGGTATAGGATGATTACTGTGTGTTTCCTCACCCCAAAATCAGAGGCTTCTTAAAAACTACCCATGTTGGTTTGGTTAGGGAATTAAGACTTAATACACTTAGGTTCCTTACATGTGGTTAAGATGTTTCTGTAGGGTCCGGAAAGGGGGAGTTTCTTCAGGTGTTAAGATAATGATAAATTGCATACGAGAGTTGATTTGGGCCTTGAAAGGTAGAAAGGGTAGTTCTTGGGAGGGGACCCTGGGCGATAATTCTCAGCAGAAATTGCTGGGGAGCTGCCCCAGGCCCAGAAAGAGCTTGCATCTCTGGAGTTGCCCAGACACAATGTAGACGCCCCTTACCCATAGAGAAACAGGTGACATTGATTTTCATAATGTATTTTATGTAACCCAATATAACCAAAATGTGATCACTTCATATAATCAATATAAAAATTACTAATGAGATAGTTTACACTCGCATTTTGGTAATAAGTCTTGGAAAGCTAGTATATATTTTACTTAGAGCACAGCTCAGTGGGAGCCAGCCACACGTCAAATGCTCAGAAGTCACAGTGGCTAGCGGCTGCCATACTGGATAATGTCAGTTTAAACCACCACTCGTTTGAATGTAGGTAATGAGGTTTCAGTAATTTCACCAAAATCTATTCTGATAGCCAATTGCTATTCTGATAGCAATATATATATTTTTTCTTTTTTAAGAGGGCTGTGTCACTGGCCCTCACACGTGGGATCCAAACCGGGGCCACTGGCACCCAAGCCAGCGCTTAACCATTGCGCCACTCAGTTGGCCCATGATAGCAGTATTTTTAATCTAAAAATTATTTCTGTAAATCACACATAAGAAAAATCTATTAGTTCAGTACTTTATTAATTAATTTTAAAAATAATAGATTATTTTTGTTTCCTGTTAACATTGGAAAGGCAGAATTGTTAAGTAGAGAACAATAACAGTTTCTATGACTTGTTCTTTTCTCTTTTTTTTACCGTTTTTAAAAATTGTGGTGAAATAGACATAACAAAATTTAGCATTTATGTGTACAGTTCAGAGGCATTAAGTACATTCCCACTGTGTGCTCCCATCGCCACCATCCATCTCCAGAACCTTGTCGTCCTCCCAAACTGAAACTCTGTACCTGTAAAACCGTAACTCTGCCTTCTCCCCTCCTCCCAGCGCCTGGAAACCACCATTCTACTTCTGTCTATGAATTGGAATGCTCTAGGTTCCTCATTTAAGCAGAATCAGACCGTACTCATCCTTTTGTGTATGAGCGATCCTGGACTTATTGCACTTTGCATAATGTCTTCAAAGTTCAGCTGTATGGTAGCATACCTCAGAATTGCCTTCCTTTTTAAAGGTTGGATAATATTCTGTCATATGGATGTACCACATTTTGTTTATCCATTCATCCATCGATGGACACTTGGGTGGCTTCCATTTAGGGGCTATTGCGAATAATGCCGCTGTGAACATGGGGATAAATATCTGTTTGAGCTCCTGCTTTCAGTTCTTTTGAGAATATGCTCAAAAGTGGAATTGCTGAATCGTGTGGCAATTCTATTCTTCAACTTTTTGAGGAAATTCCATATTGTTTTTCATGATGTCTACATCATTTTGCATGCCCACCAGCAACACACAAGGCCTCCAATTTCTCACATCCTCACTAATACTTGTTATTTTCTGTTTGTTTGTTAGTTTATAATAGCTGTCTTCATTGATATAAAGTGATATCTTATTGTGGTTTTGTTTTGAACATCCCTAATGATTAGTGACTTTGGGCCACTTTTCATCTGCATATTGGCCATCTGTATATCTTCTTTGGAGAGATATCCATTCAAATCCTTTGCCTAATGTTTTTTTTAGCTGAGCCCTCCTGGCACCTGTTGGAAGCTCAGCGGCAGCTCAGCTCAGGCTGGGCATCGAACTGCTGTTGCTTAGAGCTCAGCTCGCACTCTTGAGCGAGCTCTTAACCCACTGAGCCATTCGGCCTGGCCATCCTTTGCCTATTTTTTAATTGAATAGCTTGTTTTGTTGTTGTTGAGCTATAAGAATTCTTTATATATTCTAGATAGTAACCCCTTTTCAGACTTATGATTTGCTAATATTTTCTCCCTTCCACAGGTTGCCTTTTCACTTCTTTTTTTTTTTTTTTTTTTTTGAGGGCAGTGTCACTGGCCCTCATATGTGGGACCTGAACCAGGGCTGCTGGCTTCCCAAGCCAGCGCTTAACCACCATGCCACTCGGCCGGCCCGCCTTTTCACTTCTTGATGAGTGTTCTTTGATGTACATCATTTTGTCACATTATTGGACGGTCAGAAAAAGGTTCCTCCTTTGGTTCCCCTCAGGTGGTTTCCAGATAGGGGGTGTCTTTGATATCAGATAGCCCAGCATTTAAAACCAGTTTCTGGGGGTCGGCTGGGTGGCTCAGTTGGTTGGAGCGTGTGTTGTTAACAACAGAGTTGCCGGTTCAACTCCCACATTGGATGGTGGACAGCGCCCCTCAGCAACTAGGTTGAAAGCGGTGACTGGACTTGGAGCTGAGCTGCGCCCTGCACAACTAAGACTGAAGGACAACAACTTGACTTGGAGCTGATGGGTCCTGGAAAAAATACATTGTTCCCCAATAAAGTTTAAAACAAACAAACAAACAAAAAACCAAACAACCAGTTTCTGCCACTTACCAGTCAGATAGCCCAGGGCAAGTTACTCACTAAACTTGCCGAGTGCAGTTTCTTCCTATATAAAAATGAGGATTTGCCCCAATTCCCCAATAAAAATCTTTTTAAAAAAATGAGAATATGATAATATTTATCTCCCAAAGTCTGAGGAACAGTGATGGTTAGAAATAAATACTATTAACATTCTTAGTAACTCGTCTTCATTATTTGAACAAGATGGTGGGAAAGGTGGCGCCTGCTTTTGAGCTGGGGAGCACGGGGCCAGGCTTTGTCATTTATTAGTGCTCTTCTCTTCCTGACATTTCCTGGGAGGAAACGTTTCCCAAACAGTTGCCGATAATTTGGAGATGAGGCTATGTTTCTCCAACAACCCTGTGATTTTCATAGTTCCGCTGCCCTGAGCCGAGGTGATGTCACACTCGGCCATCTGCTTCGCCTGCATCCCAAAGCCCCCTGAGTCATGCTTTTTCTGCAAAGCTTCTTCCAGGGCCCAGCAGGGAGGGTCCCCTGAGAGGTGGCATGCCTGGGGGACAGTCCAAACACTGTGCCAAGCAGTGTGACCTTCAGATCATTTTAGCACAAGAAACCTTCCGGAATAAACCCCCCTTTGCCCCTTTGGCATGGGACGAAGACACCATTTCAGTTATGACACCAATAGCCATAGGGGCTGAAGTATTCTATTTCAGCCAGAAGCCCTGGAGAGACAATATGTATTCTTCCCTTACTTGGTGGGTTCTTTAACTCTTTAATTGTAATGAGTTAATCTTGTGACACCCGTTCACTTTCAAGAAGATGAGCTACTCATACAAATTCATAGACTAAGTCGATTGTTGGCTAAAGTCAAATATAAGGCAGCATGGAGACAGGCGAGGCAGCAGCATGGGGGCTTACGCGTGAGCTCTGCTATTCACTGGCTCTGCCACTTGGGCAGGTTGGGTCACCTGTAAGCCTCTGCTTCGTCATTTGTAAAATGGGAGGAAGATGAGCAACTCATTTTAGGTAGTCATCTTGAGGCTTCATTCATCAAGAAGCTAGTTATGTCAAGCCCTTAGCACAATGCCTGGCGGGTAACAAGAGCCCCCAGTAAAGGTGAGCTATTGTTACTATGAATCGTATCATCATCATCTTCTTCATCATCAGGTTTGGGTGACTTCCCACTGGTGACAGCAGATGCTAAAGGCACCACTCTCCTTTACCTTGGCTTTAACTTGCGTCATCTGCACACTTCCTCTTCCTGCCCCCACCACACATGAACAGCTTTTCAACCCGATCCCAGGGGCCCTGGCTGTAGGCAGATGGTAAAGAAGGTGGGAGTTAGGAAAGAACCTGGGGAAAGACACTTAGAAGTCACCAATTAGAACGTGAAGAAGGGACCAAAGGAGCTAAGAGCTCCTACTAAAAAACCGGAGAGTAAGGTGCGCTTATGTCTGGCCAAACAATGCTTGTCCATTAGCATTGAAAGCAAAAAGGTTGGCCCCCATTCAATCCAGTGCTTCAGAAAGACTTTTACTAGGTGAAGGAAACACATCGGCCCAGGACGTCTTTTTAAAATGGTAAATGATAACTGTACAAACAGTAGATGGCAGTGGCTGCTGCTGGAGATTTAATTTACATAATCCGCATTTTATTCACCCAAGTCCCTGACAATTGCTTTAATCTTGAGAAGGCAAGGAGGTGCCTCTTTTAGAATGCCTGCAAAAATTGGATACCCCGGGGCCAAGCATAGGGGAATGTTATCCCTGCAGTTTGTCCACTTTGTAAGTCACAAATAGATTTGGCTGGGCATCCTCGCCCTCCTAGTTTATTGTTTGGAGAATGCACGAGCCACTGGACAGCACGTCTTGTGCCCTGATTCATAGAAGCTTGGCCCTCGCCTCAAGCTGAGGCAGCCTGAGTGGAGATTTCAAATGTGTCATGAGGTTTCCTAGCCAAATTCCTCCAGCACTAACTTGAAAACTCGCTGTAAAAATAGCACTTACTAAACGGAGCCTGACCTGTGACAAAGATTTCCTAGCTGGGAGCAGGAATCAGAGGGCTACTGTGTTTCTTTTTAAAACATCTTTTGTAATATCTCTCTGATGGGGGTTTACTTTTAAGATTGTGTTTTAAAAACCACGCTTATACTCAAACCTCCTCCTCTTTGAGTTGAGGTTCCCCCATGCCTGGAGTCTAATTGGGGTTAATCCTGAGCCAGATTTGGGGATTAAAGGAAACAAGAGAGCCTTATCTTTTGCTTACTCGGGATATAAATTTGAGTATCTATCTAGGAAATTGGAAGGTCTATTTAGGAAAATCCTGGTGGACCCCGACTCTGGGGTTGGTTCAAACCCTGATGCCTGGGTCTTTCTGAAACTAAGAAAGGCTCAGGTGAACTCTCAGTGTTTGAGGCTCTGACTGTGTTAAAAATGTAAGAAATAGCAAACAGGGGATACGATAAACAGTTTATTGTATATTGGAAGAGTTTTTCTTTTGACCATGGAACATTTTTAACACAAGGGGGAAAGAAACCTACAGTGCTACATAATGACCTGTTTACCAGGTAATAATATCATTTATTGTGAATCGTTCATGCACAGCCCCTACAGGTATGTGGGCCGGTAAATGGACACAGGGTTTAAAATCCAGACGTCTTTTTTGTCAGCATGTCTCTGGGACTCTGAATAACCTCAGCAGGCAATACGTCAGTGACCTACATCTGAGGCCTTTGATGAATGTGAGGTAGGGACCAAATGTCCCTTCTGTCCCTGCCTGTGACAGTCCCTGCCTGCTACCAGCAGGGTGTCCTTGGACAGGCTGCTTCGTTCCTCTTGGCATCGGGCGTGGTTTGGGAGAATTCTATGAAGTCACCCCCACAGAGCATTTGGCTCGGTGGTTGGCAGTAGTAAATGCTCAATAAATATTAGCCAGAGTAGGTCACTATTATTAGAGCTAAGACTCAATGCTTTGGTCAAAGCTTATTTAATTGGTCTATGTGGGTCATGCCACACTCTTAAGAGTATTCATTCTTTGTTCATTCAACACATTTATCAAAGGCTTATTTTTAGTTTTTTTTTTTTTTTTAATTTTGTTTTATGACTACCGCTTCTGTATTAGGAAACTAGCAATAACTGGGGCGGGGAGAGGGAATCACCCATAACCCCACTTACCATAGAACACCAACAGCCGGTACATTTAATACATTTTTTTCTCATCCCTTTTCTATGAAACCTCCCCCACCCTTTTAACAGAGCTGAGGTCCTAGCATGTATTCACTTCTGAATCTCATAATTTTTAAAAAACATGTTAATATAATATTTTCCTGGTTTCATTAAAAAATTCTTCATAAATATAACTTTCAGCGGTTGTAGAAAATTCCAACTACAAACATTTGTCTCCTCATCAGTTTCCTATTGTGGAGCATTGACATAATGTCCCTTTTTATTTTTTTGCCATTAATAAGTAAAACCGAGGTGAACACTTTTATGTTCATCTTAGTCCACCTTTTTGCTGATTTCCATTTCAATCCTCCCATTACCAACGCCTTTTTTTTTTTTTAATTGGGGAACTGTGTTTTTCCAGGACCCATCAGCTCCAAGTCAAGTAGTTGTTTCAATCTAGTTGTGGAGGACGCAGCTCAGTGGCCCATGTGGGGATCAAACCAGCAGCCTTGGTGTTATGAACGCTGCGCTCTAACCACCTGAGCTAACTGGCACCCCACATTACCAACTACTTTTGAGTGTTGACTCTGGGTCAGGGGCAGTGCTGTGTGCTGGAGATTGAAGGGACAGAGGTGGGACAGGTGTGGACTTTGCTTTCACACACAGAGCTCATCTCCTAAGGGTGAGACAGATGATAAATGTGCAAAGAAACCCAGTACTTGCAGATGGCAGTGGGCGCTACCAAGGAAAGAAATAGGGTGTGTGACAGAGAGTACCTGGAAAGGGCGCTGGCCAGCTTTTGGGGGCTGGGAGGTAGGGCAAACCTCTTAGAAGAATTGAGATCGACCATGGAAATCTGCCAGGACCAGGGTAAGGCAGGATTGGCACTTGCACAAACAACCCTGAGAGTGAGTGGCTCCTTGAATTAGGCACCACAGGCACTTACTTCACCCTAACTGTCAAAACAAGTAACAGAGACTTCAACCAGGATAGGAATTGGGGGGCCCTGCAGGAGGAGCATGTACACCCCAGGTGTATTGTGAAAGCCTCACAGGAAGAACTCTAGGGTAATAAACTGTCCCCCGCTCCCCAACTTCCTCCTCCCCTCTATAAAAGAACTTCCTCTCCTTTTTGCCCCTAGACTTCCCTGTGGCTTGCCGTGGCTGCACGTACTGGATTGCAATCCTTTTTCCCCTCACCCCCCACCTCCTGAATCAATCCTTTTTGCTAAAGGAATACCTGCTTGACTTTTTGTTGACGGATGGGAACAAATGTAGGAAAGGCATTCCAGGCGCCGGGAACAGCAAGCACTAAAGCCCAGAGGCTGGAAAGGCTTGGTGTGTTTCAGGAACAGAAAATCAGTCCCTTTGACTACAGTGCAGCAGAGAAATGCAAAGGGAACCAGTGAAACAGAACCACCAAGAGATGAGAAAAAAACATTTTTAAAATTTTGAGAGCTTTGATCCTATTTGATAGATATATTTTAAAGTATTCAGGTAGTTGCCATGGGAAAAACTGGATTTTAAAGTCTTCCCCAGGGGTTTAAAACTGTCTTTACAGCCTATATGTATTGGGAGGTGAGGTTGGGAGGAGGCACTCATAACATTTTCAGTGCTTAGAGGCTCAAAAGTGGTTTTTCTAAACCTTGGCTGCATATGAGAATCCCCAGGGGAAATCTTGCAATTTTTTTTTTTTTTGAGGGCAGTGTCACTGGCCCTCACATGTGGGACCCAAACCGGGGCTGCTGGCTTCCTAAGCCAGCGCTTAACCACCGCACCACTTGGCTGGACCCCCAGGGGAAATCTTAAAAAATACTGATGCCCAGGCCCACTCTGAGCGACTCTGATGGATTTGGTCTGCGCTGCAGCCTAGGCATGGGGAGTCTACTGTGAAGACAAAATTGAGAACCGCCGTTAGATCCAATCTGGGGGTATGAGCTGCTGTGAAATATTTGTGATGCTGGAGAAACCAGCTTTTACGGGCTCTGGTAGGCTCTTAGGAGTGACGAGTCTGGGTTTTATTCTAAGAGAAATGGGAAGCCATTGATGGGTTTTAAGTATGATGGTGACATGATCCGATTTTTATTTTAAGAAAACCTCTTTGGCTGCAGAGTGGCAAATTTCCTTAGGATAGATTCCCAGAAGTGGAATTATTGGGTGAAGGGCTAGTAACAATTTAAAGTCTTTGGGTCCGGCCGAGTGGCATGGTGGTTAAGCTCTGGCTTGGGAAGCCAGCGGCCCCGGTTCGGGTCCCACATATGAGGGTCAGTGACACTGCCCTTAAATAAATAAATAAATAAATAAATAAATAAATAAATAAATAAATAAATATAAAGTCTTTGGAGACACGCCTTTAAATTGCTTTCCCGGAAGTTGTTGCCAGATGACATTCTCCTACCTTCTGTGTCTTTCTGACACCCCTCTGGTGACAATGAGTGTTTTTAATTATTTTTATGGGAGAAGCACAAAAAGCAACGACAAATAAGCAATTGAGCAACTGGGCACAACCCCTGCCAATAACATTTTTCCTTTCTCCTTCGTTGGTCAAATATTATCAAATAACCATGTGTGTCAGAGAAGTTGCAGATCTTATTTTTAGTGATCATTTATTGATTGCTTACTGCACAAAGCACTTTACATGCAATATCTCTGTTCATCCACTCGTCGTCTGTAAGAGGTCAGCACTCCTATCTTCATCTCCATTTTACAGATGAAAAACAGGGGCACTGTTTTGAGAGCTTTGATCAGGAGCTTGCCCATGCTCCCTGAGCTTTTAAGTCAAAGAGTTGAAAATTGAACCCAGAGCCCTTCCTCGAATTGCTCTGCTGCTGTTCTGTGATTTGGAAAGTTAGAGGACCCCTGTCTTTTTTTTCAGGGATCTGAGGTTCTGGTTATTCTGCAAATCATTGTAGAATCTGAATAACTGTCCTTGGTCGCTATCATTATTGCAATCAACTATTTAAAGATGTCAAAATGATGAATTGGCCACATCAGCCATTCGCTCATGGGTCTGAGGCTCCCAAAGAGAAGGGGAACATCAACTCACCTGGTGCATAAAAAGTAAAGGATCTGAGGAAAGCAGGTCCAAGGACATTTGAAATTTACAATTAAGAAAAGGCTTTGAGAAGGGGGACTTTATAGTCAGGTTGCAAGACAAGCTTGCAGGGTGCTGGAGAGAGGACAGGACAAACATAAATTTTTCAGTCATTTCTTTTAACAGATTTATCTTTCTGACCCTAGGGTTCCTTGAGGACAGGAATTGAGTCTAGATCACTGTCCATGTCCCCAACTGCCCGGTTAACATATACTCAATAAATTTTGCTGAATGTTGAGTGAAAGAATAAATCATGATGACGCTGTACATTAAAAACATTCATGAGGACAATATATTCATTATTGCTTATGTAATTAAACATTAACTACAAACAAAACCAAAATAACCTTGTGGCAGAAATAACAGTTGCCCAGAGAACCCCTCTGATCTTGGGATTTGACTCAAGAGGGACTTTCCTGCGGTGGCCAGTTAGCTCAGGTGGTTAGAGCACAGTGCTCATAACACCAAGGTTGTTGGTTCGATTCCCACATGGGCAGCTGAGTTGGGCCCTCCACAACTAAGTTGAAACAACTACTTGACTTGGAACTGATGGGTCCCCAATAAATTAAAAAAAAAAGGGAACTTTTCATAGAATAGGGAAGAGGAAATCAATAGAAGAAAGGACACTTTTTAGAAGGCTCCTTTTACAACTGTAAGCACCCTTCCTCATATCCTCCCCTCAGAAAGAGGGAGGTGGGCAAGAAGGGGGTGCTAAGGAAAATTTCAGGATAGAGTGTGTGCACGTGGGATCTAGCCCTGTCAACTGAGGCGTATCATTATTTTTTTTTACACGTATGGGTGACCACGCTTGGGACTGACCTAGTGGAAATGTCTGCTTTGAGTCAGTCATCAGCCCTAGCTCAGAGCAGGGGTTTCTTTTCCCCTGAGTGGGGGGATGGGCAGAGTGAGAGTGGGGTTCATTTGAAAAAAATCTAACTTTTCATCCTTTAGCATTGCCAAGATCATATAGTTTAGTGGAGGGTTTGGTGGGGATAAGCAAGGAGCCAAAGGTTGAAGGAGTCTGTGGGCGGAGATATAAGCGCTGTCTTGGGAAGCCAGCGGCCCCGGTTCGGGTCCCACTTAGGAGGGCCAGTGACACTGCCCTAAAAAAAAAAATATATATATATATATATATATATATATAATGTGGGCGGAGATAAATCTCACAATCTTCAAGAACGTTTGGTAATAATTTTATTTTTTGAGGGCAGTGTCCCCGAGGGCAGCTAAGGCTAAGAACCATTGAGTGTCCTCCCCCCAGCTGACTCCTGTGACCGGTTTGATGTGCATCTTGCCCACCTTGTCCCCTTTTTTACCTGCATCCCCATCATGCTTTAGGGAAGTGTTTTGGGGACACTGGGCGTGGCGGGGAGAGTGCTCAGGTTTGCTCTCTTCCAGCCAGAGTCTTTCTGGCGGGGCAAGGGCTGGGGCCAGAGGATTTCAAAGTTCAGGATTCGGAGGCAGGAGTTGATGGTGCTGGGTACTCCTCCCTGCATTTAATTTGCTTTTATAGTGTGACGGTCAGGACTGCATAGACTCCATGTGCACATTTCAGGCGGAGGCTGGCGAGTGGATGTCCACCTGCTCTCGCTTTAATTTTCACTTTCTCCCGTGCAGAGTGGGGAAGGTGGGCTCCCGCGAGCCCTCAGGGCGTGTGTGTGTGCAGGGGCACGGGGGGTGCACGCGCTTGCGCGCCCAAGGGCACCCCAAGCCCTTGATTGGATGCCCGTTGACACCTGACTGCCCGGCCCTCGAGGGTCAGGTGCTTTCCCGGGCGTGCTGGGAGGCGGTGCGTGGAGGGGGCGGTGGCGGAGATCCCCTCTCCCATGAGCCCCCGCGGCAGCGCCGGGACCTGGTCGCCGAGAGCAGAGGCGGCCCGCGTTGCCACGCCCACCCGGCCCCGCCCCTGTGTCCGGGCCCCGCCCCTGCGCCCCGGCCCTGCGGGCGCCGGCCCAGCCCGTCGCTCCCGGTATGCCGTGCGGCGGCGGCGGCGCGGCGGGTGGAGCCGGGAGGCGGGGCAGTATGGGCTGGGGCCGTGTGAGCGTGAGGCGCTGCCGCCACCGCCTTCTCCGCGCTACCTCCGTCTCCTCCTCCTCCTCCTGCTGGGTCCCGGCCCCGCCCCTGCGCCCTGACCCCGCCCCTGCGCCCTGGCCCTGCGGGCGCCGGCCCCGCCCCTGCGTCCCGGCCCCGCCCCTGTGTCCGGGCCCCGCCCTTGCGCCCCGGCCCTGCGGGCGCCGGCCCCGCCCCTCGCTCCCGGCATGCCGTGCGGCGGCGGCGCGGCGGGCGGAGCCGGGAGGCGGGGCAGCTGGGCTTGGGCCGTGTGAGCGTGAGGCGCTGCCGCCACCGCCTCCTCCGCGCCGTCCTCCGCCTCCTCCTGCTGGGCCCCGGCGTCGCGGGCCTGCTTCCGCCTCCGCCCGGCCGCGCCGCGCCCGCCTCCCCGTCCTGCGCTGCGGGCTCCGGCGGAACCCGGAACGGCCGCCCGCCTCCCCCGGCCTTCTCCGCGGCTCCCTTCTCGGCGGCGGCCGGTGTGGGCGGCGACGGGCGCTTCTCCGGGCGGCGGCGCTTGGCCATGTCGTGTCGGGGAAGGGAATGAGCCGCAGAGCCCCGGGGTCCCGGCTGAGCAGCGGCGGCGGCGGCACCAGGTTCCCGCGGAGCTGGCATGACTGGCAGGCCAGGTGGGTGGGCGCCGCGCCCGCGTCTGCGCGTCTGTCCGTGGGGCGGGCGGCCGCGGCCTAGGGCGGCGGGAGGCGGGAGGCGCGGCCTAGGCCCGGCCCCGCGAGGCGTCCGGGGGGGCCGCCGGGGAGGCCTCCGCGCGGCCCGGAGCCGGGCCCGGGGCGCCCCGCGAGGGCGCAGGGACGGGCCGCGCGCCTGGGACCCCCGGGGCCGCACGTGCTCACACTTAGGCGCTAACACGCCCACGGGCCCCTCGGACCTCAGGCCGGCTGTTGGCGGGGCCCCCCAGATGCAGCGGCCGCGGTGGGGAGCGGGGTGTGCTCGCGTGTTGGGGATTTGCTCGTGGGTATGGTAATGGGAGCATCAGCTCTTTTCTATATACATACATTTAATTTTTTTTGAGGACGGCGTGTCCCTGGCCCTCCTAGGTGGGACCCGAACCGGCGGCTTCCCAAGCCCAGCGCTTCACCCCCGCGCCCCCTCGGCCGGGCCCCCCCCCACCAGGAGCATCCTTTTTTTTTTTTTTTTAAACATAATTAATTTTGCTGTCTTTCTGATGCGTCGCGGTGCAGGTGTGCTTACTACATGAGGACTGATGTGCGCTTCCCTCCCTCCACTGGATGAGTGCGTGTGCTTTTCAGACACTACTTAGACTTTCGCCCAGGGCCCAGAAGTCCCTCGAGGCGGATAGTGTTTTGTTTTTTTAAACTCCAGTCTCCTCATTTTATTTTTTAAATTTTATTTTTCTGAGGGCAGTGTCACTGGCCCTCCTAGGTGGGACCCGAACCGGGGCCGCTGGCTTCCCACCACCGCGCCACTCGGCCGGCCCCTAGATCGTGTTTTAGAGTGAGTTGATGCCCTGGACTTTCATACTTGGAAGCGGCCTTGCGTCATGATTGTCCAGGTGCATGGAACACATGCTCTTGGGATGACTTTTGCTTCCTGAGGGTTGTGTGTTGGTTGTGGTGGCGTTTGCAAAGAAATCCCTTGGTGAGATGTGAGTCTGTGACATTTCAAGGCTGGACGGAACAATCAAAATAATCTTCGGCAAACGGGTGGTGTGCATCTTAACTCTTGTTTTATTATGCCTTTCCAAATCCCACGTCTGTTCAGAATGGATGTATATAACTAGATGACTATAAGAGTTAAGGCTCGAATTGAGATGTTAAGTGGTTTTTTAAAAAAATTGTTTAAAAAGCATAGCTTTATTTCCCCATTACCACGTAAGGGTTTGTGGGTACTTGCCATAAAATCATTTGACTAGCTGAAGTCTTTTTATCTGTAATTGACGTGCTTAGTTTTGTGCTTTCATTGAAACGTGTGAAATTTGATTTTTTTTTTTTTTGGCCTCTAATGAATTGGATGATAAATTATTTTGGCATTGGAGAGCTCTTTGACAATGGATTTTTCATTATTTTTTCAGTATGGTGGTCAGCATATATAAAATAATTTAGTATCCCTTTAGAGGACTAAATAAAGTGCCCTTCTCAAAGAGTCCTAGAGCTTTCGGAAGAGAATACATGGTAGCTTGTAACTCTAAATAAATGGAGTAGCAGCATTGCAGCCACCTGCTGGGGTCACCTTTCTTCATTTGACAGGTATGAAGCCAAATGCCTTACGTAGTTATGGAATATATACATGGGTTATTAGCATTATCCACATTGTTTTTGGCTTTCAAGTGCTTTTATTTCTTGACTGTGTGATGGGGTGGGGGGAGGATGTAAGCTTTCTTTGAAGTGACACTCGAACGAAGTGTCAGAACTTGCTGGTTAGGCCACAGATGCTGTGAGAGGGACTTGGTTACATGGAGTAACAGTTGGTTAGGATGTTGGAGATACTTGACTTTTCTGTAGAAGGAGGGAGGGAACCGAGCAGTAGGGACAATACCCCTTTATTTTTATTTGCATGATCACCATAGCTGTTTTGTTAACTAGCCATTTAAGAACCTCAGATGTTTGCCAGGTCATAACATTTTCATAAGTTAACTTTGAGGCGGTTGTTCTGTCCCCTCTCCATTTCAGAAAGGTGACAGACAGCCTCTATGTAGTTAACCGATGGAATGAATGGAGCTTGATCTTGCCCCTTAAATGGGGGTTTATTTTTCTGAACGTCTTCAAATGCAGGCAGGCTGCTATGGTTCATCTGAATCATTTTGGTCTTTTTAAGATTCTTTGCCTTTCTGTACCATTCCTCCATTGCTTTTTTTTTTTGGTTCTGTATTCCTAGACTTCTGCTTTTGAAGAAGTGGGCTTTTTACAAAAGCAGTTCTTGTTGGTTTCCTGTAATGTTTGTCAGTCAGTCTGGAAGCCGACTGTTGAGTCAGTCGTGGCCACACACGGTACTCCCAGTCTGTGGACGGGAGGTGTTCCAGGGATAGTGTCATACAGCAACAGAGCAAGCCTCCCTTTGCTAGAAGCGCACTTTTAGCGGAAAGCATTTATCTAGCACTAGTTATAGCCTTTCTTTCTATTCATTGTACTCGCAATTAAAATTTAAGAATAATTAGGCAAATGAATGGTTTATTGTCGCCACTAGCCAAGCCTGTCCTTTTCTTGACTTTATTTCGGGAAGTAATCTTATAGTTGTACCAATCAAGATAGAGATCAGAATGATTCGTTTCAAAATTAAATGTGTAATTATTGTTCATTTTACTATTCCAAAGTGACATGATTAATTTGACATTGAAATCAAATGTAGATTAGTTCAACAAACAGGAGGAAACATTCAGGTGAGCAGAAAACGAAGAGATTTCCTACACCCGTGAGTCTTAGGACTTCATTTAACAGGTGTGTATACTGGCTGTTTTTACCATGACCAAACTTATGATCTTTCTCCAATTCTAAAAGGATGAAACTATATTAAAAATATCTTCCATTTTTGATAAAATGTAGATTAAAGTCCCCAAAAGTACGAATACCTGCATTCTCCATTGTCACAAACCAAAAGACAGGGAAGAGCTCTGTGAAGGTAGAAAAGCCAGAAAATAGTATGTCTGACCTTGTGAGAAGCTGGATTTTTGAAGTCAGAGTTGTCTATTCAGGCTTTTATGAGTCTGTACTGTCTGATGTCCACATAAACATAATATAGTAAAATACTTAAAGGACAAAATTAAATGGAGTTACATATTTTATAACTGTAATTAGAGCTTTAATGAAATAGAATTTAATGATTACCAATTCTATACCCCAGATTTCCAAGTACACTGCGTTTTTTCAGATAATTGTTTATGGGTGTTTAATTTTGGGGAAAGTTATTAACTTTGGGGAAAATTTATTCTTTCTCTTTCAAAGTAGAATGTATTCCTTATAAAACATTTGACAGTTGTATCTTTAACCTGAACTTCTTTCCCCTTCTGTTTTGGTTCCTTTTTAAATTAGGAGTGTAACTGAAGGGTATTTTAATGACAGGAGATTATGAAATATTTTAATTCAGTGAAAATATTCTAGTCAGGAAATATCGATCTTCAGGGATTTTTATGACTAATACAGGAGGTTTAATGTTCGTATAGCAGATAAGAAAGGACTTTGTAAATGGTAAAACATGGATATTAAATGTGATTAAATTATATGGATATTAAGTGTGATATAACTCTTGGTATAATTATTTTTATTTGTGATGTTTAAAACCTGGAAAGACAGGAGGGAAAGCTGCAGTTGAGTAGGGGGGTAATGGGGCCATGAAAGCGATCTGTAAAATTTGAGAGTAAATTTGGGGAGGGGTCTCTTAAAAAACAAAAACAAACAAAAAAAACCAGGAGAAAGTAAGGAGATAGCAAAATGTGTTTTCCTTGGTAAAATATTTCCAGTTTGATTAGAAGGATAGTGGTACTTGGGGTGATACAAATAAGAGATAAAGCTGAAGAGTTGTATTGGAGGCCTTGATTCGTAGTTTCAGTGTATTCCAAAGGACTTTAGGGGGGAACCACTGGCGTGGTATCAGCAGGAAAGGGGCATAATTTAGGAAGATTAAAATTAGGGTGTATGTATGTGTAACCACAGTAGGAGGTAATTGGGACAGTTTCGACAAGAGACTGCTAAGGACCTGAATATTCTGAATATTCTGTTATAATTCGTGACTTTAATTCAGATAAAATTATTCAGCCCAGTACGTGGGAATTCCCGTAAGCAAAAGCTGGCCATTTGTTAATCTGGTTTTGATTTTGAGGATGATCAGTGATGCTTTTTATCTGCTCACACTTCTGTTCAGGTTACGACACTTACACAGATATGGAGTGTGGCCCATGGTGTCTTTTGGAAGCACTGAATTCTCACAACTTTGTAATGTAAGGTTCCCTGCCTTCTCTGTCTGGAGGAGAGCAGCACTTGCTTCCTTGCCTTCTCCCATTCTAATCACCTAAAATAAAACCCCGGGGGCTCTTTCCAGTGGATTTCTTTATGGATTCATACAAGCTGTCATTTATTTGGTTTCTCTCCATATTGTTATTCTTTTGGTTACTCGTCTTTGGCTATCTTAAAGTTTTCTCAGAGCTCGTTTTATTTTGGGGACTACAAAGTAAAACATACCCCTCTGGTGTAGAGATTTAACAGTAAAGATGGCAGACGTTTTGTGATTTAATTCCTATGTGAAACACTTCCGCTTACTACATTTTACTTTTTTTAAATGTAGGGTGTAATCTGTTAAATTCCTGTCGTTTTTTGATGTAGAGATATTTGTGTTCTTAAAATAGTTCTAATCCATCTTGTATTAGTTGAGTGTACTTCTCTTAGTTGAATTCCTTTTTGAATTCCATTACTTTTTTAAAGATAGAATTTACATGTGTATAAATCTTAAGACCAATCTATACACCTGCGTAACCATGACTCCAGTCAATATATGCAGATACACACTGACTTTTCAGTTGGGTTACATTCCCACCACCTCCTCTCCCCTCAAAAAAAACCCAAGAAAACAAAGCCCGGTGGAGGATACAGGTAGAATTTGCCGTACATTTTTTTGGTAGAAAGGAAACCTTTGAGTACGATTTATTACCAACTTAATGGTTTCTGAGGACCGATAACCTCATCGTCTTCAACTCATTTCTGTGATTTCTCTTTTGCTCTAAACATACTTACTTGGGATATCTGAAGATCCCTGTGAAAACAATTTCAGATGGTAACCTTTGCTGGCGTTTGTCCTAGAACACAGACGAGCGCCTCTGCTTGGCTACGTTTATTCCTGTGGGCTACAGGGTCATGGACCTTCCTCCACCCTCTAGACCTCCTGTTCACGCTCTTCGAAGGCTATCCCTATGCTTTCCCGAAGACTTCTGCCCGTCTTGATCCATCTTCTCTGAATCTTGCAACAGGTCTACAGTGAAAGCTAACTGATCTCTTGTTCCCCAACTAGTTTAAGTCCGTCAGGGCTGAGCCCCAGCCAGACTCGCCCTGCTTCTGTGGCTGTCTTGCCCACAGCACTGCTCGAGCTGTTGCTGCTTTGGGACCTTTGCTTGCGCTGTCCTGCCGAGTGCTGCTGCCCAGCTTGCTCTTGCAGTACTTGACCTGGGGTGCTCTGCTGCTGCCTCAGCCTAAAAGTCACCCTGTCAGTGAGAAGCAGCGTTCTCTGATGCTTCACCGTGCTTTTCTGCATAGCACTTACTGCTCCCTGGAAATTTCAAGCCTGTCTTCCCCAGTAAAACATAACCTTCAGATGTGCTCGCGTCTTGTATAATCATTCATTTTACCCAGTGTCCTTCCTTACTATAGTGCATTAGATGGTATACACTCTATCTTGTGTGTGTTTCTATTTTCTTCCTCAAGGAAATACATGAAAGTGGAATTCTGCAAGTTTGTTTCTGTACTTGGAGTTAACTCCAGAATTAAACAGTTATTCTAGGGGCGCTTTGCGGGGAACTGTCCCTTGTGCAGGTACCGGGTTAGCCTGAGCCTGCAACTTCAGTCAGCTGATCGAACAGGTCCAAAGGGACAGTGTTCTGTTCTGGCTGACCGAGGTGGCCAGATCTTTTATGGAAGAAAGAATGTGGTCATTTAAGAGTCATAGGTTCTGTCCATCTTTAAAAAATACCTTGCTCTCAAATTTTTGGTCTCTGCTGTTATCTATTTGTACGTTCTTTAAACCATCTAATCACTACAAAGTTAAGCCCTGGGTTGAGCTTTCTGGCCTTCGGTCAGAATGGCCCGAGGAAACCGACTTTGCCAGTTGTGTGCCTGCTGATTGGGGAATGACGGAAACCCACATTTTCCAGAATCAACAGATTTCTAAACAGTGAGTTACTTCTTTTATATTAATCTTCATAGCCTTTCAAAAGAGGAAATTGTATTCAGGTCAGAAATTATTCCTTTGGAGGTTAGTGTTGTTATTCATATTATTGTTTATAGTATGTCTAGAACCTCAAGTTTATTATTCAAAAACCGTTCACACACTTTTTGCATGTCTTACGTAGAAGCCTTTTTTTCAGAGGAGTTTCTGGTATCCGAATTACAGATTGGTTTTTGGTATGGAATTTGCTAAGTGATGCTATTTCTTTGTTTATAAAAAGAGGACTACTTTTGTCCGTACCCTTCTTATAATAAAGAACCTTAGCAGCGGTGCTCTTACAGGCCCACAGGACAATTACTGATGGCTTCTGCAGCAGCCCGAGGGAGCTGCATACTCATGTATATGTCTTCAGATTTTAAAAAAATTGTGAAACTAGTCACTAGATCTTTATTTTGGGTGGCATCCAATGTATTAATACCGTTTCTGTTGACGAGGGAAGGCTACACTAATAAGTGTGTTGGACTTCGAGTCACTTACATTAGGTTTCCCTCCATATTTGACAGCATAGGCAACATGCTACTGAACTTCTTTGAAATGAAAATTTCCCATTATTTAAATTCATTAAATGAAAATTTGTCTTTACTTATTAGCATTTTGATCTTCTGATTTTAACAGATGTGTGCTTTTGAAATTTCCGCTTCCCATCATGGAGCATTTAGTCGGTTGAAGCAATCCGTGACTTGCTATTTAGCCTCTTGAGGGTCTCCTTGGTTTACCCTCTTGATACTATTAACTCTGGAATTTTCTTGTCTGACATGTAACACTTTATTTCCTGACTGTTTTCATTCTAACCCTGGAAATTCAGATTCATTGCCCTAATGACAGATTCTCTGTTGGTGCAGGGGCTAAAAAATATTTTTCTGAATTCTAGCTGGGCCAATAATCAAATTAACGGAGACAGATTAACAGGAGAAAATCAGATATTAATAGGTATACATGGGGGATTCACATAAGCATAAAAATTACAAGGACAGTGAGGCATTTATGTCATTTTGGACCAAGAAGCCGTGGGGGCAGTGGTAGCATTTTAAAGGAAGTAGGAAGTTTACAGGTGGTTGAGGAAGAGTGGAGAGTACACACAGGTAAATTCTTGCTTCTGTGGGACGCAGGGACTGACGGAGCTTCCAGGCCACTAGGCCACTGCTTGGTGCCCTCCTGTCTGCCATACTTAATTTTAATGAAGCTAAGGCGAATAAGCTTTCTTTCCTGGAGCAGGTCTTTTTCTCATCTGAATCTCTTGGACAGGAATGGGGGACGGTCAAACATTCTGAGTCTTTTGTTTCTTAATAACCAGCTTAAAATCAGTATCCCAAGAGGAAAACGTCGGTCCCCTTCATTGGCTTACTGAGATTTGCCAGAATTCAGACAGAAAATCCTATTAATTTGAGTAAATATGTTAATTTTTGGTCCTTTTGATATAACGGGGCTGTTTTCTGATTAGATGACTGAAAAGATTCAAAGATGCTCATCAGGGCCGGCCGAGTGGCGCATTGGTTAAGCGCTGGTTTCGGGATGCCGGCGGCCCCGGTTCGGATCCCACATGAGGGCCAGTGGCGCTGCCCTCTACAGCTAACAACAGCTCCACCTGGAGCTGGGCTGTGCGAGCCCCGGTGATGGTGTGGGCTGCAGCCCCTGCTGCAGTGGGCTGCAGCCCCTGCTGCAGTGGGCTGCCATAGGCTACAGCGAGTGGCCCGCAGCCAGCGTGAGCGGCTGGCAGCCAAGCGTGAGCTGCCAATAGCCGTGGTGACCGACATCCAGAGGCCAGCGACCGATCTGCCTCATCCGGGAAGAGCGCAATGACGATACCAACAGTGAAGCAACATCCTCCTCAACTAAACTGAAGAACAGAAAGACAGCAACTTGTCTGTTCCCCTTCCCCCATTCCCCAACGCTGTTCCCCTCTGCCAATTCCCCAATAAAATCTTTAAAAAAAAAAAAAAATGCTCATCAGTATCACATGATATGGCAGAGTTGACTTAATATTGTTTCATTGGAAAGATAACCTGGGGTTTTCCTTCCTAAAAAGATTGATGCGTCTCTGTCTCTCTGTCTCTCTCTCTCTCTCTCTTTTATTTTTTTGCCTGTCCTTATATTCTTTGGAAAGAAATGTGAAGAAAAATGAAAATGCAGCAGGTTTCCCAGCAGTGGGACTATAAAACTTCAGAGTTGGTGTTGGTTAGGTCTAAAAGAATCTTTCTTAAGACACAGTTTGTCTTGTTTTTGAAGGACTTGAGTTAGAATTCTGACTGTTAAAAGTGATTAATTCTGGGCCGGCCAAGTGGCGCATTGGTTAGGAGTTGGCTTGGGACACCAGCTCTGAGCAGCCGGGCTCTGGTTCGGATCCTACATGAGGGTCAGTGGGACCCCTACAGCTAAGATGGTGAACAACAGCTCCACCTGGAGCTGGGCTATTGTGAGTCCCCGGGGACAGCATAGCTGCAGCCACTGCTGCAGTGGGCTGCCATAGGCTACAGTGAGTGGCCCGCAGCCAGCGTGAGCGGCTGGCAGCCAAGCGTGAGCTGCCAATAGCCGCGGTGAGCGACATCCAGAGGCCAGCAACCGATCTGCCTCATCCGGGAAGAGCACAATGACGATACCAACAGTGAAGCAACATCCTCCTCAACTAAACTGAAGAACAAAAAGACAGCAACTTGTCTGTTCCCCTTCGCCGATTCCCCAATAAAATCTTAAAAAAAAACCCAAAAAAAAACCCCAAAGTGATTAATTCTCTCATTTCTTGAAATGTTGGTAACATTTTAATGTGTGGTATCTTGCTCCTTTTCGGAAAATAATTGAAATTAGAAATGAACTTAGGCTTAATAAAGGTTGTGTGTAGGAGGTGATCAGTTGACTGTAAAACAAAGTTTTGTAAAAGAAGCCTTTTATTTAAATGGCCTATCTTGTATAGTTACTATAATGCTAACATTTCCTATGTTTTCATTGTAATCTCATTGAGGATATAAAAATTACACCAAGAGGCTGTTCTCCCCTCTTTGAGCCCATTTAAAAAACCCACTTACTGTCTTAGTAGAATTGCATTGGAGAAGTTAGAAATAGAAGCAGGGTGTTTTAGATTCCTCTCTAAGGTGTATTTATTTTTAGGAATGTGTGCATTTTTAGTATTGACCCTTCACAAATATTTATCTTAGGAGAGGCTGGTGTCATGAAAATAGCACCGACCGTGAGTGGGGAGACAAAGGTCTTTTGTACGGGCACCACCAGCTGTCCCCTCTGAGGAGGTAATTCTTGCCTTTCTAAGATGTAGGGGTAGAGGGTTAAAGATGAGGTTGGAGAAATTACTTTCAAAACCGTTCAAGTGCTACACAAATGCTATAGATGTTGCTGTGTCTGAACCAGATTTGGAATTTTAAAGAACCCTCCCTCTTTTATCTCTTCCTCAAAAGGTGTTAGAATTTACTGCAAATATGCACACACACTCTAGTCCAAATTTCATTTCACTCTTGTGTGTAGTAACTTCTAAAAGTTCCATAATTTCATAAAGAACATTTATGTCGTGTCTCTTAGAAGATATATGAATGAAGGAGCATATTGTTAGTTTTCTGTGAAAGATGGCGTATGGCATTAGTGACACCGTTCATATGCGTACTTAGAAATACATTGGTGGAGACGCAGCTAATCGTTCTACAGTGCAGTAGTGGTTTTCCTTCCGCTTGTTCCACTCTGCTCCCACTAGGCTCGAAGCCTGCCTCCAGCTGGCTGATGAGGAGTTGGACTGTGGATCTGCATCAGCCTTTATTTTTCTTCATGTCTTTCTCTTTTTATTCACACTCAGAGAACTTGATACCAGTTGAAAGTGTGATCCAGCAAAAATAATCTTTGTGACTATTTGCACACCAGGGGTGCCCAAAAAATGTCTACAAGTGGACACTTTGGTCATCGTTGCTCAAGCAGTAGTTTGCCGTCATCAGAAGTGTCTGAACGCTGATGGGAACCACTCTGAGCACCTCTTGTAACTGCAGAAGTCAAACATGACTGGTATTCATCTTTTGATATCGGTATATATTAATACAGTTTTTCCCTTTCTTTTTTAAAGATTTTTTTTTTTTTTTAAAGATTTTATTGGGGAATTGGTGGAGGGGAACAGCGTTGGGGAATCGTGGAAGGGGAACAGACAAGTTGCGGTCTTCTTGTTCTTCAGTTTAGTTGCGGAGGATGTTGCTTCACTGTTGGTATCGTCATTGTGCTCTTCCCAGATGAGGCAGATCGGTCGCTGGCCTCTGGATGTCGCTCATCGCGGCTATTGGCAGCTCATGCGTGACTGCCAGCCGCTCACGCTGGCTGCGGGCCATTCACTGTAGCCTATGGCAGCCCACTGCAGCAGGGGCTGCAGCCCACACCATCACCGAGGCTCGCACAGCCCAGCTCCAGGTGGAGCTGTTGTTAGCTGTAGAGGGCAGTGTCACTGGCCCTCATGTGGGATCCGAACCGGGGCCGCTGGCATCCCAAAACCAGCGCTTAACCAATGCGCCACTCGGCCGGCCCTTTAAAGATTTTTTAATTGGAAAATTGGGGGAAGGGAACAGCGTTGGGGAATTGGGGAAGGGGAACACATAAATTGCTGTCCTTTTGTTCTTCAGTCTAGTTGTGGAGGACGTTGCTTAACTGGCCCATGTTGGTATCATCATTGCACTCTTTCCCCGGTGAGGCAGTCGCTTGCCGGCTATTGGATGGTGGCTCACACCTGCTACCGGCCAGCCCCACTGCAGCCTACGCTGTCGCCTGCGACTCATGGCAGCCCAACTCCAGGTTGAGCTGTTGTTCACCATCTTAGCTGTAGAGGGCGCAGTGTCACTGGCCCTCAATCTGGGATCTGAACCGGGGCCCTGCTGCTCAGAGCTGGCGTCCCAAGCCAGCCAGCTCTTAACCAACATGCCACTCAGCCACCCAGTTTTTTTTCTTTCTTAAAATGTGTATACATTTTTTGGCTCCCTCTGTATATTGGAGGGCAGGTGCAAATGGAATTCTGTAGAGAAAGGGGAGTTAAAAGGTAGCTTGTACCATGCTGAGCTTTTATTATATAGATGGAATTTAAGAACTAATCTTAAAAGAATGCCAGTTGAGTGCTTCATTGCTTTGCCGCCCCCAGTCTAGTATATGTGTGTGTGTGTTTCTTTTAGAGGGAGTTGGGAGGATGAACCTGTGGGGTCATGAACAGGATGTACACCCTCCCGGTGTAGGGATTTGAAATACTTAAAAAAGAGAGCCACATGTATTTTCTAAACAAAGATCGGAATTAATGAAATTTAGAATACGAAGCTGTCATGAGATTTTGGTACTATTTTAAATTACAGCATGATAAATTGACTCAAAATGAGTAAATGATGTTTCCTAAGGAACTTTGTATCCGGAAACACTGATTTTTTTTTTCTTTTGTTGTAAAAGGGAATTATAGTAAGTTCTTATTTTAAACCACTTAAATCAATCTGATTGAAGTGTGTTTTGTATAAAATGTAGCAAAATAAAAAGACAGGATTTGTACACACCTTGTGGGTTTAAAGTGGCCTAAGTGATGATTTTGAACTGTTTCATAGATTTCTTAAACTTAAGACTAAATACTTTAAATACCTCAGTGTATTTCTGGCTGCTGCGCACAGTGGGGCATTGCGTCCTGGGTCTTGATTGCTGCTTGTATGTTTCAGTAACTTCCGAAACGGGCTTCATTCAATACATTTTCCTACAGTTAGAATAGTGTGATTATTCTGAAAAGTATCTTCCTTTTCCAACTATTTGATTTAGGAGACCTTATCTTTTGAGATTTATCTGTGAAACCTTTTTTTTTTTTTAATTAGTTTCAGGTGTACAACACAGTGCACTAGTTATACATTTTACCCCTCAAAGTGACAACCCCCCACCCCCAATACACCACCCCACTCCCCCCCCCCATATCATATATATCTATTACTCTTCCTCTGACTCTCTTCCACAGTATAATCCACATCCCGTGACTATCTATATATATTCAATTACAGTAGGTATACCACCTCCACTTTAGTAATACAGTGTAGTGATCAAACCTCTACTCCATCCATGAAACGGTCTCCCTAACAAGACCTATGATCATCTGACATTCCTATCTGTGAAACCTTTTTTATTTCTGTATGTTTAAGTAGTAGAAAATGGCTGTTTCAAGATCACCCCCCCCCCCAAAGAGATTTCAGTACTTAAGTAGAAGGGTTTACCATACATATTTTACCTCTGATTACAGATAATATGTTTTTTTTACCAGTTTGGTGTTTAACAGTTACTTCCTAACTCAGGATACCTAAGGAGATAGGTCCTATAGGAGTTATTGGGGATATTGAAAGTATTCAGATTCCATTTAAAAATCCACTTGCTGTCTTAGTGTAAAACGTTAGTAAAGTTAGAAATAGAACCCGAGCGTTGTAGATTTCTTTCTAAGGTATATTTGTTTTTTAAGAAGGTTGGGGTGGAGGTCATCTTATAATTTCAGAACTCCCTAAAGAAATTTCTAGTACTATCGTCTTTGTTGAGACTCAGCTGGTGTAGAATATGAAATTCAGTTAAGTGTTTTTTCCATTATTTAACGTGTTACATGTGAAGGGATGCTTGGTAGGATATTGCTCTTTTGATGTCCCAAAACCTTGACCATGCCAAGGTTTGTAGGGTGTGCCTTCCGATTGTGGCAGTGTAGTTCGTGCTTAGCTTGGTATTATTATAGTTTTCTTTCAAAGTACCTATGTCTACGTTGCATAGCATTTGTTTCTTCTTAAGAGTGATTTTTGGCAATGCCATTTTCTTTACCAGTCTCACCTGTAAAAAAAAAAAATAGTGTTAATCACGTTGTCTGTTACATGGTACATTTGTTTTTAAAGGCGACCACAGTGCTTTTTAAGATTAGTTTTTAAAGAGAAGGTTTAAAATATGCAGTGGTGAGAGAATCGCACAAGCATGTCCGTCCCTTGGGGATACACTTGTGTCTGTTCGGTAGAGGGACTCTATCAGAATAACTCTACAGTTATTATTTGCCTGTTTTCAAGACTTTCTAAAGGTGCTTATATTAATTAATGAAACACTGCCTTTTCCTGGATTGTAGAGTCCCAGTCTGGTTTTAAGACTCTTCCTTTTAGGGTTCCTGTAGGGTTGAGCTCGGAGTGATTCTCAATCTCTGTCCTAACGTGCTGTTTGGCTTTTAACTGAAGAGCCCAGGGGTGGGACATGTTTCTTTGTAGTCTTTCAGTCTTTTTGTTCTTCCTCTGCTCCAGAGGTCATGGAGTAAAAGATTTCCTTTCAATCTTGGCCATTTCCCAGGCTGAATGGGATGTCTCTAAAGTACTTCCAGGACTTGCTGACAAAGGGCAAGATAAGCGATGCAAATGGAAGCTGAAGCAGGGGTTTCTTTTTAAGGCTGTAAGCTAGCTTGGGTTAAAAATAAAGGCCTGGAAAAAGCGAGTCAAATGAACGTGGTGCTGTAGATTCAGGAGCCTTTAGGTGAACGATTATTTAGCATAAAATTGTTAAATACAGAACACTGGATTCACATTTGTATTGGAGATCAAAAGCATACAAGGTTTTATAACTACCAGTTTTCTTAATATGAATTTATGCCAGATGAGGTACAGAGCCTCAGAATACTTAAACACTTAAATTAGCAGTGGATTTCACATCCCTGCCTCAGCTAACGATTTTCTGACCTCACAAGTCTTAGTGCCTTCATCCTTTCAATTTTTTGCATTGCCCCAGTGGTTAGTGAATACGAATTCAGCCAGAATTTTGAAAGCTATCAAAATGGATGGGCAATAAAATATTGAGAATCATAGTGCATTTCTTTTTAAAAACTATTAAGTGCTACAAGAATATCATGTTTTTGGTAAGCCAGCGGCCCCGGTTCGGGTCCCACATATGAGGGCCAGTGACACTGCCCTCAAAAAAAAAAAAAAAAAAAAAAAGATTATCAGGTTTTTCTCAGGCATTGATGAGGAATTAGATTTTCTATTTTACTACAAATTTATTTATTTATTTATTTATTTATTTATTTATTTATTTATCTATCTATTGAGGGCAGTGTCACTGGCCCTCATATGTGGGACCTGAACCGGGGCCGCTGGCTTCCCAAGCCAGAGCTTAACCACCGCACCACTCGGCCGGCCCATTTAGTACAAATTTAGACCTTTTTATTATCAGTGTAGGTAACAGTTGTCCTACTGGTATGGCACACTGTCTCATTTCTGTGCCTTGGCTTGGAGCTGCCAATTCCAGCTCTTGTTAGGCCTGGTTAAGTGAATTCAGACACTAACAGGTTCTGGTTCAGTGGAGCACACAGTGACTTTCAGTTAGGATGGCTAAAATGGCGGGCAATGCAAGACAAGGCGCGCAACTTGCAATTATTAAAACACATCAACAGTCTCTTATCTCCCATGACTTGACAATAAAATCAGGTTTTTTAGGTATAATCTACATGTTGTATAGTTCTATGAGTTTTGACAAGTGAGTGTGTGTGTGTGTGTGTGTGTGTGTGTGTATAAAATAATCATGACCGGGCCGGCCGAGTGGTGCGGTGGTTAAGCGCTGGCTTGGGAAGCCAGCGGCCCCGGTTTGGTACCACATATGAGGGCCAGGGACACTGTCCTCAAAAAAAAAAATAATAATAATCATGACCACCACAATCAAGCTATGGAATAGTTCCATCATCCCCCCAAATTTCCTTGTGCTGCTTTGTGATCAACCTTCTACTTCCATGCCATTGGTAACCACTGGTCTTTTTTTTCCTGTAATTTTGTCTTTTCAAGAATATCATCAGGCTTTTTGAATTGTAAAGTGAACATGAAATTTACTGTTTTAGAACTCAGTGTTATTAGGTACATTCACGATATTGTGCGGCCATCACCACTGTCTAGTTCTGTAACTTCTCATTGCTCCAATGGAAACCCTGTACCCAGTAAGCCGTCTCTCTGTTTCCTCTCCTCCCAGCCAGCCTCCCTGGCAGTCACAGATCTCTGTTCTCTGTGGATTTGCCTCTTGTGGACATTATGTATAAATGAAATCATACAATCTGTAGCCTTTTGTGTCTGCCCTCTTAATTAGCATAACCTTTTCAAGGCTCATCGTATAGTAGCAGGTATCAGTACTTCATTCTTTTTATGCTTGAGTAATATTCCACTGCATAGATACACCACATTTTGTTCATGCACCCTTTGGTGGACATTTGGCTTTCTGCCTTTCTGCTATGTTGAGCTGTATTGTGACATTTGCATACACGTTTTTGTTTGAACACCTGTTTTCAGTTCTTTTGGGTATATACTTAGGAGTGGATTTGCTGGGTCATATGGTAATTCTATGTTTAACTTTTTGGGGAACCTTCAAACTGATTTCTAAAATTATCACCAGTAGTGTATGAGGGTTCTACATCCTTACATCACTAGTTATTTTTCCTTTTTAAAGAAAACCATGGCTGACCTCATGGGCACGGTTTCTTGTTGTGGGCTTGAGTTGCATTTCCCTGGTCATAATGATGTGCAGCAACTTTTCTTGTGCTTGTTGGCTACATCTTTGGAGAAGTATTTCCATCCAAGTCTTTGCCCATTTTTAGATTAGATTGTTGGTCTTGTTGTTGAATTATAGGAGTTCTTTATATATTTTGGATACTAGACTCTTAAGAGATATATGATTTGCAAATATTTTTCCTGATTTTGTGAGTTGTCTTTTCACTGTCTTAAAAGTGTCCTTTGATGCACAAAAATAAACATGGTTTTTAAAATGCATGTTGAGAAGACAAATTCAGAATTTATGTAATCTAATGCTGAAGCCAGCCCTTTCTATTTCTGGCTATTTTGTGTTCAGAAAAGTTACTCTTAAGACGAAATGTTAGTTTTGCAGTCTTCATTTAAAAGACACACTTTTTTTTAGATTTTTATTGGGGAACCGGGGAAGGAGAACAGACAAGTGGCTGTCCTTTTGTTCTTCAGTCTAGTTGCGGAGGACGTTACTTCACTGGCCCATGTTGGTATCGTCATTGCGCTCTTCTTGGATGAGGCAGATTGGTCGCCAGCCTCTGGATGTCGCTCACAGTGTCTCTTGGCAGCTCACACCGGCTACCAGCCGCTCACGCTGACTGCCGGCCACTCACGGTAGCCTATGGCAGCCCACTGCAGCAGGGGCTGCAGCCTGCACCGTCGCCGGGGACTCACAGCAGCCCAGCTCCAGGTGGAGCTGTTGTTAGCTGTAGAGGGGAATGTCACTGGCCCTCACATGTGGGATCTGAACCGGGGCCGCTGGTGTCCTAAGCCAGCTCTTAACCAATGTGCCACTCGGCCGGCCCGAGAACACACACTTTTTGCTTAATTTGACCAATGATAGTAGTCCTCTTCTAATGGTTCCCTTTCCCTGCGAAAGCGCTGCCTTCAACACAAGCGTCTTGACCCAGTAAGCAGATTAAAGCTAGTGTCTGACTAGTAAAGTGCAAACTAGTGTTGTGCACACTCTCAGATTGGCTTTTTCCCTAAAATCACAGCATTTTATATTCCTAATTGGAACTTACACAGACTTACAGTTCTGTTCTTCCTAGAGTGTAAATTCTCTCAGAGTTGGAAGCATCGTAGTTCACCTTTTTTAGTTGTTAACTCTTAATGTCCTTGTAGTAGTAAATGATGAAGAAAATAGTGTTGATTTTAATAAAACATTTTGGAGAGGAAATGTGGGTTGCAGGTTGAATCTTGAAGAAAAGTTAGTATTGGAGACTGCATTCTAGGATCAAGCAAAAGGCCTCACTTACGAGGATAGGCAGTCATTTAGTCAGCAAATAATTTATATGCCATCGAAACAAGGATACAGTGATGAGCAAAACTGACAGGCCCCTCTCTGCCTTTCTGATATTTACAGTCCTGGCAGAACACAGTTAAATGAGCTTTTCAGGTGGTGTAAAAGCTAAGGGAACCATTAGGTTCTCTGGTAGGGACTTCTAGTCAGTTCCAGGGAATCAGAAACTTTCCAAAGGAAAGCTGAAGCTTGGAGGATGAAGAGAAATTAGCTAGGGTCGGCCAGGGACAAGGACAAGGCTGTTCCGGGCAGACGGGCTGAGCGGGTGATTCTTTCCATGGCCTGAAAGAAAGAGCAGGATGATGGTGCATAGAGCTTGTAAAAGGGGGTTCGGGGGGGGGGGTAAAGACGTAGGTGAAAAGAGATGGGAGGTACAGAGGATGATAAGGGCTGTGGGAATACATCCCATTTGTGCTCTATAAGAGTGACCTAGACTGTATTGTGGAGAAAGATGGGATCAAGGTGAGAACTGGAGTTGGAAACTCGTCTGGCTGATCCAATAGTGCCATTTATTAGGTTAGGGAATACCTAGTGATGGTACCATTTATTAAAATGGGGTTTCTGGGAGGAAAGGAGCCAGTTGTATTTGAAGCTTTAGAACATTGAGACCATTTTTTAAACAGTTGGGTAGATAGGGGACCTCAGAGTAAACACCTATAAACCCTAGATTTGCCAGTCAGATGGCACACAGGTGACAAATACAGTAAAACCTTGGATTGCGAGTAACTTGGTTTATGAATATTCCGCACAACAAGCAAACATTTCTAATACATTTTAACATAGTAAACGAGCAAGGTCTTGCATATGAGTAGTTTGTTTCCAGAATGAATTATGCTTGCAAACCAAGGTATTACTCTACTGCCATCAGCGGGATTGAAGGAGAGAGAGTACCAAGGGAGATGAATGAAGGTCTGCGTCTCTCAGAAACTCCAAGCTTTAGTGATCTGGCAGAGGAGGCTGAGCAAGCCTTCAGAAGCCCCTGAGAAAACAGAGCCAGAGGGGTGGGGAGAGGCAGCACACACACCTGGAGCCAGAGGCAGGGCGGGGCGCAGTGACTGTGTGCTCTCGGGGCCGGAGCGCACAGGGCGGTTGGAGGAGCTGTCAGCAGCGGGCTTCCTGCAGCTCGCCCCAGCCCTCTGTGCAGGCTGCAGCCTGCTAGGTCCCACTTGGCAGCCTGTGAAGCCGCTGGGAGACAGGATGAGTAAGACAAGGCCTGACGTGTAGCTTGGATTTAGCAACCTGAAGTCAGAGTTGGTGTCACCGAAAGTGATGGGGCAGAGGTCGCATCACTGGGGATCGGGGAGCCAGTTAGCTGCAGCAGTGGGAGTGGCGAGTAGAGACGGCTCTAGGTTTGCCCGCAGAGAGTGAAGGCGCACGGCTTGGTGGAGGGATGTGGGATTGATGAAGATTTTCCATTTGTTTTTGTTTTTTTAAAATATGTTTTTGTGTTTTGAAAGGGGAGATACTAGAAAATTTTGTCTGTTTAAGGAGAGAATCACTTTGGTGGGAAAGATAGGCGCCACAGAAGAAAGAGTATTTGAAAAGCTCAGAGATGGAAGTAGATGGAATTCTAATCAAGGCTTAGAATTGGGTGCAGATGTGTTATGGTGTCTTTTTTCCTCCTTGGTGGGGAGAGAGAGAGAGAGAGAGAGAGAGAGCGAGCGCGAGCGCGCGCGAACACATGAGAACTTGTCGGGGGTGGAGGGTTAGGAGAGGATTCTGGAATCGGGAGGAAACGCGAGGCCTGGATGATGCTTGTAGAGTTGGGAGATGAACCCCAGGTGCCGTGGGAATGCGGTGCTTACTGGTGGGTGATGGAGAATTGATAGTTGGGTTTATCCAGGATTGGGTGTTGCCAGATTGGCGTGCGGAAATATTAGGGAGGTTAAGGGGATTGGCGAGTGTTGCTGAAGTGATACGTCATGGAATCTAAGCTGGTTTGAGAAGGGATTGAAGAAGAAAGAAAGTCCTTGGACTGGGAAAAAGCAGAGGCAGTCACTGAATTAAAGTTAGTCAAAACACTGCAGGGCGGTGTTGAGAAAGTGTGGGTAGACAGTGGTCCAAAGCAAGCCATCAGAGGCGTTGCGCAGTGGGGCCTGAGAAGCGCTTTCGGGCTAAGAAACGAGTCAGAAGGCTGAGCGGACCGTCCTAGTGTGGCGGGAGCAGTCAGGGTAGTGCTGACAGCTGAACCCAGCTTACAGCCAGTTGAAAAGAGAGGCAAGGCAAGCAAGATAGGTTTTCCTCAAGATACTTAACTGTGAACAGTCTAGACAATTAGCAGGCGAAAGGGCGGTAAGATTTGGATGTTTTTGAAAGGAAAGTCTTGACAGTGCTCATGTGTTGCTGATGTGACGAGCACACGGGCATGTCAGAAGGCTACTGGAGACGGGTTTGCTTGTTCCATTGCAGGAGGCTGGTGGGGGGCTGTGTGTGCAGGTGGAGCGAATGTGTGGGTGCATCAGCAAGAAGTTGGCAGGCAGTGGTGCAGTGGTGGGTCAAGTGAGACAGAACTCAACTTGCGTTCCTGCTCTGCCTTTTTTTAAAAGGTTTTATTGGGGAATTGGGGGAGGGGAACAGACAAGCTGCTGTCCTTTTGTTCTTCACTCTAGTTGCGGAGGACGTTGCTTCACTGGCCCATGTTGGTATTGTCATTGCGCTCTTCCCGGATGATGCAGATCGGTCGCCGGCCTCTGGACGGTCGCTCACCGTGGCTGTTGGCAGCTCACGCTGGCTGCCGGCCACTCACTGTAGCCTATGGCAGCCCACGGCAGCAGGGGCTGCAGCTATGCCGTCCCGGGGACTCACAGCAGCCCAGCTCCACGTGGAGCTGTTGTTCACCATCTTAGCTGTAGAGGGCGGTGTCACTGGCCCTCCTATGTGGGATCCGAACCAGGGCCGCTGGTGTCCCAAGTCAGCTCTTAACCAACATGCCACTCAGCTGGCCCCCTGCTCTGCCTTTTGTATGCTCTGCAACTGTAAGTTACCTCATCTGTAAGATGGCAACGGATAGGATTATGCTGAAGATTAAATGAGATAAGAAGTGTATGTGAGTGGCTTGGTAAGCTGTCTGTCGGACTTGGTAGGAGCTCATAATGACGAGCTCTTATTGGGAGTGCTGTGGAATGGCTTTGTTCGCCCTGAAGCGGGAGCTGCACAGGAGGGAAAAGGAGGAGTGCAGAAAGGAAAGGAGGCCAGGCAGACGTGGGCAGCAGCGAGGAGCCGCTGTGTGGACTCGTCGTCAGAGCTGTGGGGGTGGTGTGTTCTCCGGCCTGCTCTCTGAGACAGTGTGCACGTGAGCGAAGGGTAAAATCGGACGTAGCGCCCGTCTAGCTCGAGTTACTTGCTTTATCTGTCTCTCCTGGTGAATTTGATTAGAGGTCTCAGTAAGAGGGTGTTTAGATTCCTTGGAAGGGAAATAAGCCACAGCAGGTCCTCCAACTGTCGTTTTGTTAACCATGTTGATAAGATGCCATAGCTTCTCAACTCTTGTTTGTACCAATTACATAGAACTGGTTTTGTTATGTCATTTGGCTTAAAGTTGCAGAATCTATCAGTGACGTTAAGTGAGGCCTTACTGTATTGAAAGTCAGTTCTTTATTATGTTCACTAAAGATGTTTTTAAAACAAAATTTACAACTTTAAATTTCGGGTTAGAATATATTCAGTGATTTTAAATATAGGTGCAAATTAGAGTGGGCATGTTCCATAAGCCCACCCTTACTTCTGATGCCAGCTGCGAGTTTGGAGGACCCCAGTACTATTCTCAGGTTGGAGAACTCACCAGAAGGACTTGCAGGATGCATCGAAAACTGTTACACTCATGGTTACAGCCCATTGCAGCTGAAGGATATCTATTATTATCGGCCACATGTAAAACTCATGGGACAGAGCCCAGGAAAGCCCACTCCTGATGTCCTCTCCCATGGCCTGGTGAGCAGTATTGCTTTCCTGGTGCTGGTGTGTGACAGTGTGCTCGGAGCGCTACCAGCCAGGGGAGCTCACCCCGCCCTGGGTCCCGAGTTGCTACTGGGGCCCATGGTCGCCCGCCGCCACGGCCGCACTTCCGTTCCAGCCCTTCTGGGGCTGGAGGATCGATGGGACGCAGATCCGCCCATAGGTCACATTGCTGTACTTCCTGGTGGAGCCCAAAGCCCCCGGTGAACAAGAACAGTCTTTTTTTTTTTTTTTAGGGCAGTGTTACTGGCCTTCATATGTGGGACCCGAACCGGGGCCGCTGGCTTCCCAAGCCAGCGCTTAACCAGTGCATCACTCGGGCGGCCCAACATGAAATTCTTACACTTCTACAGTGGTTAAATGTATTTTCATATTTGGAGTCTACAGTGGCTTTTTAGTTGAGAGTTTGGGTAATGATTAAAAATTGGTAACAAAGAACCTATAAATAGATAATTAAGCTTTGATATCAGTGACAATACTTACGTAGCTACGGACGTTTCATCAAGAAATTATATTAACTGTTAGTATTTTAATACTGCACAACTGATGTAAAGTCATTTATAATTTGTACATGATGGTTCAATTCTGTTTTATTAAATTTGAACTTACTGTTTTCTTCTGTGAGAAGAGTTCCGTGTAATGATGTCCCTGAGCCCCCCTGATGAGCTTTTCAGCCCTGGTCTCAGAGTTTAGAGTAGTGTTTCTGCTGTGAAAGGGATGTCCCCAAGGTCAAGGTCACGCCTAGTCTCACCTTTTCTCTTATTCCTCATGATAGCATGTCTGAATTCAGGTGAGTAAGAGACATCACAGCAGTTACCTGGCATTGATTTCTAAAAAAGGTAACTTGTTTTCAGGCGGTATTAACTGTTAGTGTGAAAACCTCGTGGCATATCCTACAGCCACTTTACACAAGTGACACTTGGAGCACCATTGCTTTAGAGAAAAAGTGCATTCCTCATTGGCTTTAGTGCAGATGTCATTTCCTGGTTGATATCCATTACAAATTAGATCTCACCATGAGAGCACAATCCCTTAATAAGCCTGGTTAGCAAAATGAAGCTTATTCCCGGGGTACCCCTGGCTGTGGTGTTTGCATCAAGTCATTTCGGGGTGCTTTATGGAAACACTTCCAGATGGGGAATTCCCTGACTTCCTACTTCCAGAGTGGCTCTTTTTTTCTTTTCTTGTTCTTTATAATTCTTACAAGAACTGGACCACAAGACCGCATTTAGTCAGGAGATACTGTCCCCTAACCCGTGGTGGATTGTTGATGTGAGGTCTGAGGATTTGGGTCGCTCAAAAATGAATGACCTCCCAGATTTACTGCATTTTCTGTGTATGGAGAATAGGTAACCAAAGGGAGCGGTCACTACATTTGCATGTGATTTGTATGTTATAGTGAACATTTAAATTCTTTTATGTACTAAGAAGTTTTTGGTTGCCACCTTAAGCCTCTCTATCATGTAAGGCACCGAGTGGCTTTCCATCTTGTTTTTTGTTTCACCACGAAACCTAGAGGGTCATAGTTGGACTAAAAGCTCCTAACCCATGAATGATATTTGCTTCATGTTTGAACAACAAATGTTTTAACGCACTGCCTTCACTAATATTGTAACTACTGTCTTACAGATTGACTTGATGCAAAAGATCACAAAGACTCCATATTATACAGTATGCGATTTTTGAGGTATGAGCTTTAGAAACTTACCTCTCATGTGGCATGTACATCAGGCTTGAACTTCAGTTTCATCGTTTTGGGGAAATTGATCCATTTCTTTTTTTCCCTCTCTCTCTCCATAATATTTTTAGAGTATTAAAGGGGCTGTGGAGGTATTTTTGGATCCTTGCTAGGATTCTTAATTTTAACAGAATACATTTTCTTTTTATCAGTAAGTGGAGACACTGATTCTGGCAGCTGATAGCTGTTTCAGCCCTGGTAGCGAGCTTACCATTTGTGCTTGCCTCTCGAGTTCAGATCTGTGTTTTCTCTGTGTGCCTCTGAGTGCCTCATTGGAAGTGCTCATTTCTGTTCTTTAACAGTTTTTTGTTTATTGGACTGGGATTATCTTGTTTATGCCAACAGCTGGATAGGGATGACTTTTTTTGAGACCTAAGCAGTCTAGATATTATAAAACAGAGATTTCGTGTAAACGCTGAACCAGTTTGTGCTTGTGGGTTCGGAATACCTCTAACTGGAATTCTGGTAGGCAATGTCTTAATTAGTTTGTATTAAAAGAACGTGGCAATTAGGGAGTTTCTAGACAGTTCTGAGACAGTGGTTCTGCCCTGGTGAATTTTTTGGTTATACGTATTTCTGAAAACCCAAATTCGGGTGGGGGTGGGGGGGATCTTGGTGGTCATAATTCATGGAATTTTGAAACCTGTATTTCTAACAAATTGGGAAATTGCTCCTGTTTTTTTCAGTTTAGTTTGAAATCGAATACTTCCTAGTTCAAAATGGATTTGTTGGTAGCAGGAGATTGCTTAATTTCCTCAGTGAAGAACTTAAAATAGATATTGAGCTAGATATTGAGCATAAAACTTATTTTGAGGGTCTTCATATGCTCACTTAACTGCTTACACGTTATTTGTTAGACTGGAAACGTTGAGTTTAATTAGTATTATGGTCATATCACTTGAGCATACCCTGTAAGCTAAGTATTACCTTTTTTTTTTTTTTTTTGAGGGCAGTGTCACTACCCTCATATATGGGACCCAAACTGGGGCCGCTGGCATCCCAAGCCAGCGCTTAACCACCGCGCCACTCGGCCGGCCCCAAGCTAAGTATTTCTTAAGAATTTATTATCTTATTTAAGCCTCATAGCAGCCTTGCATGTTAGATGGGTATTATCCCCATTTTATGCACAAGACGATTGAGGCTTGGAGACTTGGTACCTTCTGCAAAGTCACCCACCTCTCAGTGCTGGAGCTGGGATTGGCCCAGATCTTTTTCTAAACCTGTGTTCTCGACTGCCTCTGTGCATTGCTGTGCCCCCAGAAAATGATACAGGTGGTAAGGGAAGTATAGATAAAGATAACAGAAACAGGAAATTCAGACATTTAAATATTGGTGGACTTAGTTATCTTGGTATTTCAGAATTACTTTATTTTATTCATTAATTTCCTAACAGGTCACTCTTTATAGGTTCTGTTAGATGCCATACATACAGACAAGTTCAAAACCTGATAGAAAAGCTCATACATTCTCTTTTTTTTTTCACTTCTTTTTCAGAAATTGATACTACGTTATGGATTATTATAGGTGAATATTTAATGTACTATTTTTAGATACATGGGGAATGTCTTAACATTCGTTTAAGAGTTCTCATGCTCCACTTAGTGTTAAAGGTACTTAAATGCTTCTGGACTTAGTAGACTTAGATAATAACCTTATATAGTTTTGCTTGAAATTCCATCGATTTTTATTTTTCCGTGTGTGGGAAGTACTGAGTTTTGTCTCATCAGCTGGTGAAGCCTGAGTGTTTGAGGAGGCTACTCCATTATGGCGCGTTTGTGGTTTAGTATGCTAGGGTTACGGAGTTTTATCAAGTTTCCAACTGAGAGCCTTTAGGAATAATTTAGACTTGTGCCACTTAGGTTTACTTGGACCTATTAACTGTTTTCTATATTGACAGTGGTCACAGTAGGCACAAATTAGGGTATGTGACTGACTGAACCGATCCAAAGTGCCATGTTTAGTATTTTTGTGGGTGAGGGCAACGAAAGGATGATAAACTCTAGATGAAATATATTTACAGACACTCCTGTCATTTTTACACATGGGGGAGAGGCACAGGGGTTGAGAAATCGATTGGTTTCTGCTCTTGCGAAAGTTAAAGTCCTTAACTTTTCCAAATAATTATGGGTTCAGAAAGGTGTTTTCAGTAAGTATCAAATTCTTTATGGGATTCCTCGTATCTCTTATTATTTTCCTCACTTTTTAGAATTTTAATATTCTTTATAGTTACAGAATCTTCAGTGAAGTCTTCAGTATCGCAGTTAATTAAAATAAACTTACTTTGCAGCCAATGTGTTCTTCCTTATATCCCACTGAGCTTGCTTTCAGGTATCATTCTATAATTTTTTCCCCACCGAATAAATCAGTTCAAGTGGGCGAGAATGCCATATCGCCATGAGGCGGTACTTTAAAAATAGTCTGGTAACACATTGCCCCTGCCTGAAAGGTTGCCAGTCTTTTTTATTTTTAAGACTAATTTTCCCACTAATTAACCCTCCCTTGGGAGGTGGAGAGCTTAGGAAGACTTATTCCTTTCAAGTCCCATGAAGAGAATCCTGGACCAGGGTGACCTACTGTCCCTGTTCACCCGGGACTGAGGGAGTTGTGAGGACATGGGACTTTCAGTGCTAACACCAGTTGAGTCTGAGCAAAATGAGATGAGTTGGGCCTGCTGGTCCCGGGAGTTACTCATGTTTCTAAATGGTCTTCAGAATAGTCATAGAAGGGGCCGAAAAGCTGGCATTTCATCCGCTGACAGTCTCTTTCCAGCTGAGACTTGTTAGACACCAGAGGCTTGTTTGTCATAGTAATGATTTTTTTAAAAAAATCAAAAAGGGAGAGAAGAGAGAGGCTTGTATGAAAAAAGATGTACAATTGGAGCTGCTCAAATGTTCATTTAAAGCTCTAACCTTGTTCTCTTCTCTCTTTACAGAACTGATAGTGCATCAGCCGACCCAGATAATTTAAAATATTCTTCATCCAGAGACAGGGGTGGGTCTTCCTCTTATGGACTGCAACCTTCAAATTCAGCTGTGGGGTCTCGGCAAAGGCACGATGATACCAGAGCCCACGCTGACATACAGAATGACGAAAAGGGTACATATGTTTCCTCACTGGTAGAGGCATGGTTTTGTTTGTTTTTCACCCTCCCCACCCTTCCTTCCCTTTCTCATCCTTTCCCACTTCTCTCTCTCTCCTAATATGTTCAGGATAGAAATATATTTATGTTTAAAATGTCAAAGAAAACAGCAGTTTATAATAGGAATACACCATGGTGCAGAGGAAAGAAACCTTGGACTTAGAGCTATGTGGTTAAAAAAATATATATCTATATTTCTACCTCTATATATTTATAAAGATATAGATAATTATAGATAGAGGTGTAGATATAGACATAGATAGATACAGATATATTAAGTACAGTGCTGTTTTTGAAACTTGGTAAGTTTACCCCCTTAATTTTTAAAAACTTAAATATTCTTTTCATATATATACTACATAAATGCAGTTTCCTTGCCAAAAAAAAAAAAAAAATACAGTGTTATCACTGAGTCTCTCTTGACTACCACCTCTCCTCTAGATTGCCAAAAAGTGTTTATAAAGAGCAAATCTGACTTAGTTTTTTTAGTGTTCATTTCTCTTCTTCCATTGAAGACGCTAAAATAAAATCAAAATGATTTCAGAACGGGCAGCTCAGGGGAAGGGTGGGAGAAGCTGGTTGGGCTGTCAGGAATTCACGGAGTGAAGCAAAGAGCCTTGCTAACATCATGTGCATGTTGCTGTTTCTAGGTGGCTACAGTGTCAATGGAGGATCTGGGGAAAATACTTATGGTCGGAAGTCGTTGGGGCAAGAGCTGAGGGTTAACAATGTGACCAGCCCTGAGTTCACCAGTGTGCAGCATGGCAGTCGTGCGTTAGCCATCAAAGACATGAGGAAATCCCAGGGTAAGGCTGCAAACGGGACCCAATGCGGGCCTCCGCCCAGACCCGCCCGCCTCCTCCTGGACTGCGCTGCTTGCTAGTGTCTTGCACATGCGTGAGTTGCGTAGTTTCCTCTGAGTTGAAAAGCATGCAGATCATAAGTTTCTGCCTTCCTTTTCCTGTGAACTGTTTCTTTAGAGTACATTCCCATGAGAGAGGTTTCAGTACGTTTTAGAAGATAATTCTTGTAAGATTAGAAGACTGGATGAGAGTTTAAAGAAAGGGTTTTTCTGATTATTGTGGATGCTGAATGTATATTGTGGATGTATAGTGTATAGTGGCTTTTCCTACAGCAAATCCTCGCACCAGGGCCGTGGTGGGTGTGGGTGTACATGGGTTGCACCCTCTCTGAGTTAAGTACACTGCCAACACTTTCTGGCACATAACACAAGCTCACTGTGTAGTGAAGTGCCCTGAAAATTGAGAGGATTAGCGGTAATGGTCACTGTGCTAAAAGGGTAATTTATTGTATTGGTAAAGCTGAGCATGAATCAAGATTTCTGATGTATACACTTCGTTGGGTATAATCACTCTGGACATTGAGTTTATGACTTTTTTTCTGTGTGTGTGTTTGCGTGCGCGTGCATGCGTGTGTGTCTTTGAGCATCGTTGTGCATGCAGCTTTTATTTTTTTTTATTTATTTATTTACAAAAGATTTTATTGGGGCATTGGGGAAGGGGAACAGTACTGGGGAATTGGGGAAGCGGAACAGCCAAGTTGTTGTCCTTCAATCTTAGTTGTGGAGGGTGTAGCTAGCTGGCCCATGTAGGAATCAAACCAGGACCCTGTTGCTCAGAGCTTATGCTCTTAATCAACTGAGCCACTTAGCCAGCCCCCAGGCATGCAGCTTTTATTTTTTTAAATTTTTTTTTAATTTTTATTTTTTGAGGGCAGTGTCACTGGCCCTCATATGTGGGACCGAACCGAGGCCGCTGGCTTCCCAAGCCAGCGCTTAACCACCGCGCCACTCAGCCAGCCCACAGCTTTAAATGATTGCTGTTGGATACAGTCTCACAAGTGGAATGCTAAGTCAAAGGCTATACTGTTTCTTAATAGTGTTTGAAGTCATAGCCTTACTATGATAGAAGCTAGAAAGTGACTCAGGCTAATTTAGTGCAGGCCCTCCCCCTCACAGGCCCAGGGTTATGCATTTGCTAGTAGCAGAATTAGAAAGCCTAGATTTCTTGTCTGGTTTCCTAATGGTTTATTCAGCATTCATCCTTATGGAAATACTCTATGGGATAAGGATTTTAAAAACTCCTATTCCTTTTCTTGTATGTTGTAATTTCTTTCATTGTCAATTTTCCTGTCATGCCTGTGAGAGAAATGAAACTGTCAGATCCTTTGATGTGGTTTGTTGTTAACATAACATGTGACTTGTTGTGGTTAATAGGATAAATAGCACAGCTGAAAATTTAAACCGAAAACTTAGTACTTAAATGCATCTTTACTTAGTGTCAAGCATTATTTTAGCATTCCTGTTTGTACTTGTCATTAGAAAGCGAAGGGAGGGAAGGCTCTGATTTGCCCCTATCTGAGTGGCAGCCAGCGTGCCTTTATGTGGTGTAGGTGGTGATGAGACAGGACCACAAGTCACCAAAGCTTAGTTCAGGAAAGTGATGGTCATGTGAACAAGAGGCTCCCCTCCAGTGGGATACCTAGGCAAGAAATAGAAGCAAATAGCCTTGTTGTGACTTTATCCCTAACCCATGGAAGTCTTTTACCTGTACCCATGCTGTTTACTCGGATGTTGAAAACAGTTAGGAACAGATTTGAAGACAATAATTTCTAAGTCTTTTTTCTCCCTCAACTGGCTCTCCGCAGTGAGGTGTCTACTTGGGCTTATCTTTTCTAAGGGTCTTATTATGTGCCTGGCAGTGTGCTGGGGCTTGGTGTACAATGAACAGAAGTTTGATGGGGCCTATATTCGTTGAGCTTTTATTGTCCAGTGGACTATGATTTTTGATACACTTTAGAATATTTGAGTGGTAAGGTTTCTATGCTGCTTATACTCATGGAGAACAAAACGTTTATATTCACAGAGCGATCGATGTCTTATTCTGATGAGTCTCGACTGTCGAATCTTCTTCGGAGGATCACCCGGGAAGATGACAGAGACCGAAGACTGGCTACTGTAAAGCAGTTGAAGGAATTTATTCAGCAACCAGAAAATAAACTGGTGAGTGTAGAATATTTGGAAACGTTGGTAATTTTTGTGCTTCCATAATAAACTAGTGCTTTTTGGAGTGGTGTTTAAAAAGGGAAAAGTTTTGCCTCCAAGGAAGAATAACAGGGGTTCCTTATTCCAGGTTAATTTGGCCTGTATGATGTTGATCTAGCATTGAACGCCCCTAATGTGTCATTTATCTTCCATTGTTGGGTCCACATTTGCACCTTCTGCAGTAAAGAGCTTTTAACACATTTATTGTGTTGTCCTCGGAATTGTTTTTTTTTTTTTCCTGTGTTCCAGGACAGAATATCTGTTTCTCATATGTGATATTAGGGTAGGGATACGTGTTTTGTTCATGGGTAAGTTTGGTCTGGTGTCCAGGCCCAAATAAATGGAAAATCCCTTTAAAGAGCCAAGTGTAAGAGCAGTTACAAATGTCTCTCCACCAGGCAGTTACCCTAATGTTCAGTTAAGGACTTGATATGGAGCAGGAGAAAGTTCATTGAGAATGGTATGGGAATCAAATAACATTTTGGTCAAAGCAGGCTTCTCCCCCATCCCCGAATTTTACCATGAAAAATTTTAAGCATATAACAAATTGAAAGAATTTTACAGTGAACATTATTTGTTCATGATTTAAATTCTACCATATTGCTTTATTACATATGCCTCCCTCTTTCCATCCATTAATGCATCTTTTTTTAAAAACTGTATTTCAGACTAAATTAAAACCTTTGAGTTTATTTTTTTCATTGATGATCATGGCTCTGTTTTGTATGAATGAATTTTTTTCATAATTTGAAAGGTTACGCAAAACACTCTTGATATATGCTAATTGGCGACTGGGAATAATAAGGAAATTAAGGTGTTGTCCAATTATAATTTGGAGGGGAACACAAGAAAAAAAGTACACGTTATTCTTAATGGTATAGAAATTCGAAGTTTTTATAAATCTGTTTTTTGTTTTGTTTTAAGGTACTAGTTAAACAGTTGGATAATATCTTGGCTGCAGTACATGAT
Organism: Aselliscus stoliczkanus; assembly: GCA_033961575.1. Lineage (NCBI taxonomy): Eukaryota > Metazoa > Chordata > Mammalia > Chiroptera > Hipposideridae > Aselliscus > Aselliscus stoliczkanus. The sequence goes on from CM066741.1 coordinate 4,042,114, forward strand.
GTGCTTAATGAAAGGTAAGTAACTAATAATGGTTAAATTTTAAAAACTGTAAGATAAATTTTTAGAAATTAAAAATCAGTAAGATAAACCCATTTGTTTCATTTATGAACATCTCTTTAATGTTTCACTGAGTTCCCTTGTCACCTTTATCTATATTAAAATATTTATATGTTAATTACCATTGAATACAAATGGAATTCTTGAAAGGGAATACTATTTTTGTTTTTTAAAAATTGTCAGCAGTACTGAATAATTAAGCATTGACTTGTAGAATGACAAACTCTTCATGTAGGCATGAATGAATGTGAATTAACATTTGTAAATTAGAGAATTTTGAACCTGCTTAGAGAGTAGAGGCGAAAGGGAGTTCCTTGTTTGGGCACCAGTGGGTTCAAACCATCTTGATCCTTGGCCACTGGGGTTCTCCAGAGGGTGCAGTCACTTCATCTGGTGATTCCCAAAGAATTGCAGTGTTGGAAAGCATCCAAAAGTCACCTCAGCAGCTCAAGAACCTTACTGCTTTTTAATGGTTTTATTTTATATAGTTACATATGTTACTTAAATCAGCATTGTTATCCTTTTAAGTTTATTATATTTAACTATTATAATTTCCTATTCTTATAGTCCCTCCTTATTGAACATTATATGATATATAATTATTTAGAGTGTGTTTTATCAAATCATTTGTTGTGATTTCATTTAATGTAAATCATTTTTTGCTGTGAATCATTTAATGTAGCTTGAGATGGAATTTGCAGCCTGAATTTTCATATTTCTTGGTCTTGACTTATTTTTTTTAAGTAATTGATTCTGTAAAAGAAAGTCCAGTATCTAACAAAGGAACTTTGGGTCACTGCAGGATGGAGAGAATAGAAAATATTAAAAGTAATAAAATCTCAGCCTTTTATGTAGTTTGAATAGAAATTTAAAAAATCATTTAAGACATTCTTCTGTAAGATGTGTCATTCTTATCATCTTTGAAAGCTTACGCCTTTTGTGTGTTGTGTTTTGTTTGCGTTAAAATAAACACAGTAGCAAGTTGCTTCAGGAGTTGAGACAGGAGGGAGCTTGCTGTCTCGGCCTTCTTTGTGCTTCTCTGAGCTACGAGGCGGAGAAGATTTTCAAATGGATTTTTAGCAAATTTAGCTCATCTGCAAAAGATGAAGTTAAACTCCTCTACTTATGTGCCACCTACAAAGCACTAGAGACTGTAGGAGAAAAGAAAGCCTTTTCATCGGTAATGCAGGTAAGAACGGGGGATTGATGATGAAGAAAATTGTTCGTAACACATGTCCTTGGAAGGGAACTTGAAGAAAGGAAACTTAGACTGATAGTAAATGGGACGCAAGTCAAATGCCTCTTTCTGAATTTGAGTAAAGGACGCACATCAATAGTACACTTAAAATAAGCTAGTTTTTTTTCCCCTTGTGTCTTAGAAAATTTTCTTTGAACTTGCTCAGTACTAGAATCACTTGCAGATTTGAAACCAGGAACTCCATAAAGAGAGTCCGATAGGAGGGTCTTCACATTTTTTGAGGGAAAAAAAAAAATTAACATCACAACTCACTCTAGACCTTTTTAGGTTTGATAATATGTCAAAAATTCTTTCCCAAGTGATGTAAAATAATTGTGTGTAAGTGAACATCAGCCCTACTTTATTCTGCCGTTTTTAAAAAATGAAATTTTCCTTGATTATAGAAGTAATGAAAAAAAAAACCTGGAAAAGATTCAGAAAATTATCTGAAACTAAACAGCCTGACACCAAACTGGGCTTATCCTGCATGCTGTTTTTCTGTTATGAACATTTCTCCAAATGTTTATTTTGAAAATTTTCAAATCCGCAGGAAAGCAGATGGACCAGTACAATAAGTACCCATATATCTTTTACCTAGATTTGTCACTTACTAACATTTTGCTACAGTTGTTTTATTTCTACTCATATACACATATACGTACACTTTTTTTTTTTTGAGGGCAGTGTCACTGGCCTACATATGTGGGACCGAACCGGGGCCGCTGGTGTCTAAAGCCAGCTCTTAACCACCGTGCCACTCGGCCGGCCCACACATACACTTTTTTGTTGAATCATTGGAAAATAAATCACACATATCATGACAGGTTCACCCCATAATATTTCAACATACGCAGATGTCTCCTAAGAATAAAGCTATTATATGCAACAATATTATAATCATACCTAAGAAAACTAATTTTGTTATATAATACAATCCACAGTCAGATTTCTGCAGTTACCCTAAGATGTCTTTTCTATGTTTTGTCTTACCTGACTCAGGATCCCATCAAAATTATACATTGTGTTTGGGAATGTGCCTCTTTAATCTCCCAATTAGAACAGCTCTCTGTACCTCTTTGTCCCCTTGTTCTATAGAATGTTCTGCTTCCTGGGTTTGTCTGATTGTTTCTTCCTGATTAGATTTAGTGTAGACATTTTAGTCCCCGATACCTCCTAGTAAGCGCCTCCTGACTGTTGCATCCCACCAGGAGGCACGTAAGTTCAGGTTGTCCCCGTCTCCGAGGTGAAGCGTTGGGTCACCTGATTAGGGTGATGGCCACCAGACCTTTCCCCGGCGAAGGCTTATTTCTCTCCCTTTGTAACTAGTGAGCACTTAGGACATGACATCCTGAGACCTTCTGAGTATCCTGTTTTTCAGTAGTTTTTTACTCAGTGATTTTAGCAGCCTTTCTTTTATCTTCTGTGTCTCTATAGATTATAACGTTGGTTGTTGTGAAATAGCGGATTTCTAATTCTAGCGTTTCTTCTATATTTATAACATACTTTTGTAAAAGAAGGATTTCCTTTTTGGAAAAAGTGGTTATTACCAGCTACAAAATACTCTTATCAGTGGTTGGCCATATATTTTGTTAAGAAATGTATCTGTATATAATGGTTATGTGACCCTGCGCGTCATTCATGAATTGGGGCCATTCTAACTTAAAGCAAGTACTGATATTTTAAAGCATAAATCACATTTGTACTATATTTTGAATTGGAAAGTAATTGTGGTATTTTTAAAGAAATGTTCTGAGCATATCTTAGTTTTTGTACTTGAAATTTAATCACATGCATGGTATTAAAAAGAGCACTTAGAAATCATGTAAACAGATATTAGAAATAATGTTAACAGACATTAAAGAAGAAAAAAGTAGTATTTGTTTTCAGTCTATCATCTTAGTGGATTGAAATGTTTTTAACTTTTTTTGAACTAATACTTATAGAATTTATTTTCTTTGGTATCATAATCAGCTTTAGATATCATCACTATTAAATAATGAACCTAATTTGTTTTCTTCCTGTTTTGTTAAATGTTCATGGTTTGTAACTTTTATTTTTTAGCTTGTAATGACCAGCCTGCAGTCCATCCTTGAAAATGTGGATACACCGGAATTACTTTGCAAATGTGTTAAGTGCATTCTTTTGGTAGCTCGATGTTACCCTCATATTTTCAGCACTAATTTTAGGGTGAGTTTCCTGACCCCCCTATTTTCAGATGATAGAGTGAGGGGCTGGTTGCATGTATGGGGATCTGGAGACTCGGCAAACAAAGTTATATTCCTTTGAGTATAATCAGTGATGTTTGAGGGTCCAGGATTGAATGGTGCAACAATATTGTGTTTTAAAAAATACTCGCTGTATTTTCTGACACTGATGCCTTCAGATATTTAATGAAAAATATATCATTTCATCAGTGTTGTAAACGAAGCTCGTCATACTCCTGCCCTGGCCTCCCCTTTCCCAAGTTAGTATAATAGCAGTTAGGTAGAACATAGATGCTCTGTCTAGGCTCTCTTGCTCCCAGATGGTCCTCAGGTGAAATGGCCCTAAGACCTGAAGATGTTCAGTACCCTTCTCTTTGTCTCCATCCAGGATACGGTCGATATCTTAGTTGGATGGCATATAGATCACACTCAGAAACCTTCACTCACTCAGCAGGTGTCTGGTAAGTGGTCCGGCATGTACCGCTCGTAGAGATGTGGTGGGAAGAAATACTGGCCTCTCAAAGACCAGCTGTTAATAATTACATAAAATGCCTTTCTTTGATAATGCAAGAAAAAAATAACTGTTTCCCAGAAATATTTTGGTTAGTATAAATTAGCATTCCTTGTTAGCTATATTTATCTTTTGAAAAGAAAACTATACTTTGTATTATAGTAGATAGGGAGAGTCCAAATACAGATTGTACCATTCCTATGAGAAATGGGAAGGACTTGACTCAGTCATTTGTGGCATGTGCTGCTGGGAGGAGATATTGTAGTGGTCATACCCTGAACTGGAGAATATTTGTGACTTGTGATTATTATTATTATTATTAGAAACATGGATTAATTTGGAGAATTGTCATAAATGATAAAGAAAAAATTGTTTTTTGAATTAAGTGAATTATTAGCTCAACTCATTTGACATTTTAGCTTGTTCCCGATTCTGTAGCTTCTCTTAGCTTATTTTGTGCAGTACACTTCTGAAAATAATGTACGTAGGTGAGAGTGGTTCTGTGCCATTTCCACTGGGGAGACAAGTGCATACCTGTGATGGCGAGGCATGGCCCTGGGGTGATAACCAGGCTGTTGGGTGGTAGATGGTGACGTGTTAGTGTCAGCCATGTGTATAGTGACGGTATGGATATTAAGTCTAAAAAATGACATGAGATATGTATTTGAATTTCTGGAAAACGCCCATTTTGGCAGCATTGAAAAGCGTCTGTTAACCATGGTCGGCATGTTTAACGGCTAGTCGTCCTACTTCCGGTTTTACAGGCATGTTGGAAAAGTCAGCAGTTTGAAAGCCAGGTGCCTTTTAGATGAAGGATCTTAAGTATATTTTTCACTGGGATTTTTTTCTTTTTTCTACTTGTTGAAAACTTCTGTGATTTGTAGGGTGGTTGCAGAGCCTGGAGCCATTTTGGGTAGCTGATCTGGCATTTTCTACCACTCTTCTTGGTCAGTTTCTAGAGGACATGGAGGCATATGCTGAGGTGAGTTTATGGAAAGCTAAGTTATTTCCTAAAATTTCAGTTCAAAACAAAACAAAAATCTTAAGTAGCACTAATTTTATTAGTAGCACTAAGTAGCACTAGGTTTATTTTAAAATAATCAGACTACCTGGCTTTGAAGCAGAAATTACAAGATCATTGCAGTATTTTAAATTTTTGTAGGTGTTTTTAAGATACCAGTAGAATTACCAGAAAGAGCGAAAGAAACATTGAGTATATCTTATTTCTGCAGCTAATTTTGCAAAGCTTGAAATAATCTTGGTAGCTTGTAGTTTTCTGCAGATATTTTTTGTAGTTCACTCTTACTTTTTGTTACCAAAAGAGTTTTATAAAAACAAGGTAAATTGTTACTGTATAAAAGCCTCTAAAGACTTTCCTCCTACATGTATTGGGGACCTTGGGTCATGCTTTGGAGGACAAGACTGGATTTCCGCCCTCTCTTGCAGCTGTATGGTTCATGGGGCGGCTTTCAGGGTGCTGCTGAATCTGTGGTACTGGTTCCTGGCCCCTTGTCATGGCTGAAACCTGCCACCTACTGTCTAGATCCTTTTGTGTTCCTTCCCTGCCGTGATTCTTCCTGGGCTTTCAAGGCTTCCATAAAGATTTAGCTTCTTTCTTGACACCTCAGCTACCTCTAGCCAACATGAACTCACTGCATTAGCTCTCGCAGGCAGTTTGCTCCCTTTCGAAGAGCCAGGAGTCTTGTGCTTCCATGCGTTTCTTTGCCCTCATACCTGGAATGCCTTTGTTCCTAGCCCACCTCTAAAGCTCACCTGCCTCTCTGAAGCCAGCTGTTTTACTCTAGTTTGTAGAGACTTATCCTTGGAATCTATAAATCTAATTCTCTCCAGCTATTTTGGCGTTTAATTGTATGTAGGTATATATTGTTTGTAGTATCCTGGTTTTTGCTAATTTTTTCCTTTTGAGTATATCTTATTTCTGCAACTAGATTATAAATCTGTAAACCAGATTTTTAAAATAATTTTTAATGCCCCCGTCATGTGCCTAATGTTGGTGTGGAGTCCTTATGTGTTGAGTGGCTCCAAGAATACCTGGAATGAGTTTTTAGCAAAAAAAGATTCAGGAATGGAAGAGTTTCTGGCTCCATTTATAAGCACATGTAACTATAGTATGTGTGCTAGAATTAATTTTTTCCCAATACCTATATGAGTTGGTACAAGAAGATACTTCCTTAATCTACTAAGGTTAATATTGACTTATTTCGTTAGAGAAGCGAAATCCTTTTACATTTAGATCCATTTCCTTTTCTCATAGGCCACAATTCCTCTTGACAAATAGTAAATAGTAAAAGTCGTTATACAGTCAAATTGAGCAGTGTGCTACTTAGATAAGAATGCTGTGAATTCACATCTAGGACCTCAGCCATGTGGCCTCTGGGGAGTCGGTGGACGAGGACGTGCCCCCGCCGTCAGTGTCCCTACCAAAGCTGGCGGCCCTCCTGCGGGTGTTCAGCACGGTGGTGAGGAGCATCGGGGAGCGTTTCAGCCCCATCCGGGGTCCCCCAATTACCGAGGCGTACGTCACCGATGTAAGTGTCGTTAGGAGATTCACACATCATTCGAAAGTAAAATTGCGTAGTATTGTAAATGCTTCTCTTCAGCTGACACCATTATTGACCCTTCATTTGTTTAGCATGTATGGCTCTGACTCCTGTTTTAGAAGGCAAGAACTCTACTGTAGCCCACCCTCCTCCTATTGCTCCCTTTTCCCCATGAAAAAAAGGCCAGTCTAAATTTTAAAATCTCTCTGAACTTTTCTCTTAGGAGAGCCTTCATAGATCAGTTTATTCCTGTTACCAGACATACATTAAAAGTCTTACTCTTGCCAGCGGCCCCGGTTCGGTCCCACATATGAAGGCCAGTGACACTGCCCTCAAAAAAAAAAAAAGTCTTATTCTTTTGTTTTTTAATAATTATTATTTTGCTATTAAATTACTGAGTCTTCTTTTAGTTTTTCAACCTATTAAGAATAACACACTATAAAGAAAGCCTCAGAAAGTACTTTTCTGTGAGGATGACAGAATGAAACAACTTCATGGCCTGACATCAAGGCACATAAAGATAGAATGACTTAAAGTGTGCAGTAGTAACCTGAGACCAATTATAAGAGGTAGCGTGATTGCTACACTTTTGCAGCCTCTGACATCAGCTGCACTGTGTTACAGTCTGGTGAGAGGTTCAGCATAATAGACATGAGAAACGAACCCTCCTTATTAGGTAGATGCTGCTTGAATAAGAGGGAAGAAATATGTGTGATGCAGTCATAAAAGATTATATCTCAATGATTTCAATTTTACTGTTAGGACACAACTCTGGCTTTTATGAGCATTTACTTTTATTGAACACATTAGTAGATAAATAAAGTAGGACATTAATTATATATGCAATTCTTGGTAAGTAAATTGTATATTTGAGCAGAAGTGTCACATCTTGATGATAATTAAAAACAGCAGGTTGATGTTTTAAATCCTATCAAAATGCTTGAGTATCCTTATTTCATTTTTATTATTTCAAAGGTGGTGGTTTGATGACTGTGCCAGTGTTGAAATAAAGGCAGTTATCTCAAATGTAAAATGAAAGAAACAATCATTTTCCAGGAAAGTTATAAATTAAATGTATTTAAGAGGTCTTTTAGACCTTTGCCAGGAAGGTCTTTTAGGCCTTTTTACACCTATGTATATATATAGGTTTTAAAAAAGCTGTATGTGGTGGTTGTTGAATATTACAGAAATGTTTTAGAAATATCTTTGTGTCAATTCTCTTTTATTTCCCAAGTTTTTTTTTATTAGAAATTTAGTATTATTAATATTGACTATTATAGTTTAGTGGGGATTTGGGTTGGAAATTATATGCTTTTCATAATCCTCATATAGGTATTATATACTGTGAATGAGAATACTTTTCTTTCTAGAGAGACCATTAATATATGAGCTTTCATAAACAAAAGGTGACTTGGATATTTAGTTTTAAATATTGGTTGCCAAAAGCCCAAGTGCTAGAGTACAGAAAGTATTCTCATGGCAGGCCATTCCCATGCTGTGTAATACTGGTACTGTTCTAAGTTCTGGTGTATTTCATGATTATAAAGACTTTGAGCTTCAGCCATTTAGTGACTTTGGGGGCATAGGAAGTGGGTACAGGGGCCGGCCGAGTGGCGCGGTGGTTAGGAAGCCAGCGGCCCCAGTTCAGTCCCACATGTGAGGGCCAGTGACACTGCCCTCAAAAAAAGAAGGCCATGGGTATAACGGAAATGCAGAATGGCGAATTCCAGCTCACAGGAGTACTTTAGAATTTTTTAGGCAAGATCCTCTTTGTGTATTGTGCTAAAGATACCCTTATTAGTATTCCTTTTCTGAGAACTGGAATATTAAGATACTACTGACATGGCAGCCAGATAATTTTCACTTGAAACAACATTAAATAGAAAATATTTTTTGGCTCTGTGGAGGCATGTGAACTTTTTTAAAAAGCTGCTTGTTTTCCCCACTTGCAGGTTCTGTACAGAGTAATGAGATGCGTGACGGCTGCACACCAGGTGTTTTTTTCTGAGGCTGTGCTGACAGCTGCTAATGAGTGTGTCGGTGTTTTGCTCGGCAGCTTGGACCCTAGCATGACTGTCCACTGTGACATGGTCGTTACATACGGGCTGGATCAGCTGGATGCCTGCCAGGCTTGCGGCACAGATTATGTCATCTCAGTCTTGAATTTACTCACATTGGTATGTGAACTCTTTTTCGGTGCTTTTTAGTGTGTTGGTTTATTCAGGCACTGAAATTTAAATGGATGTGGAAGAAATTAAGGCCTTGGTGGATTTGGGTTTTTGTGTTTGTTTTGTTTTTTTGAGCTCATTTGTCTTATTTACATAATCTAGTTTGCTTTTGCTCTAGGATCTACTTTCAGTGTTTGAAAGTTCATTAAGTGTAGATGTGCTCGTTTTTTTTTCCGTTTTGTTTTTTTTGAAAACATCATCCTGCACCTGAGACTAATTTAATATTCTTGATAACTACGATGTAAGAGAAGGTCGTTGATAGCCGTTCTGAAAGACCCTGTTATGTTTCGTTTCCCATATGAAATTTCTTTCATAGTTTTTATCTTTAACCATAAATATGTCCCCTCCCCTCCACTTTTTATTGACATTTTTAAGCATGTTAAAAAAACAGCATAGTATAATGAATCTCTCCATACCTACCACTCAGCTTCTATAATTGGAAACATGTGGCCCATGTGCTTACATCCAGGCCTCCTCCTTGCTGCCTCCTCCTTGCTGTCCCTGCATTGCCAACTGCATTACTGTAAAGCAAATTCTAGATGCCTTCCCCTGAACATTTCTGCCAAAGTTGTACCTCCCCATGCCAATGCAAAAAATTGCCCATGTTTAAGATTAAATACATGTATCCTGTTTACGTATCTAACCATTTTTTAATGTCACAGTGTTAAGGCCTTAAAATATAGCTTACATATGTATATGTATATAGTTTTTAAATTAATGGACTATTTTTCAGAACAGTTTTTTGGTTTACAGAAAAACTGAGTAGAAAGTAAGTAGAGTTCTCATGTACCCTCTTTCCCCCAAGTAGTTTACCCTATTGTAACTTTGCTTTAGTGTGCGGCATTTATTCTAATTGACGAGCCAAATTGACACTTGTTAAATAAAGTCCATAGTTTACCTGAGGATTCACTCTCTGTATTGCACATTCTGTGCGTTTTGACAAATGTGTAGTGCTGGGCGTTTACCATCACATGTCACACAGAATAGCTTTGCTGCCCTGAATCCCATGCATTCTGCCTGCTTCTTCCTCCCTCTTTCCCCTTGAGCCCCTGGCAGCCATGGATGTTTTTACTGTCTCCAGGGTTTTGTCTTTTCTGGAATGTCATAGTTGGAATCATGCAGCACGTAGCCTTTTCAGATTGGCTTTTGTCACTTAGCAATTATATGCATTTAAGGTTCCTCCATGTCTTCTCATGGCTTGATAGCTTATTTCTTTTTACTTTATTCTTTCAGATTGTTGAACAGATAAATACAAAACTGCCATCATCATTTGTAGAAAAACTGTTTATACCGTCATCTAAACTACTGTTTTTGCGTTATCATAAAGAAAAAGAGGTAAGTGATACACTGATGACGTTTGATAACTTAGGTCATTGAAGTGTTTGACTTATGTTACTTAGTAGGCTACATAAATGAAATTGAGTAAAATGATAAATATTTGATTTAGAATATAGTGATTATAATAGTTCTGTTAACTTGATATTTTTGGATTTTCATACTATATCCCTTGGTGAATGATGTCCCGTATATCCTTTTCAGATTTTCATTATTTGTTTTTATTTAATTTGTTCAAAAGTACTGTGTATGTTGTAAATAAAACTTCACTGTTAGTTTCTCAATTGACTCTGTGTCTAACCATTATAGGCTTTCCAAGTAGATGTAGGAAAACCAATCTTAATAAACTGTATGTGTGTTTTGACATTGGCTGTTTTTTTAAAAAATGGCCTTTTAAGAAATTTCATATTGCCAATTTTAATGTAGAGTTGCCTTTCTTTGTGATAAATCTTTATAGATATAAATAACTTCCCTGATATTGTGTAGGTCGGTTTTTTAGAACTTGAGATCTTTTGTGTTCTGTACAGTGAGTTTATCAATCTTAAGTTGATTTGTATCATCCCCATTATGCAGATAGTAATTTTTCCCCATATAATCGTAGAAGATTTATTTTCCATTTAATTGTCACTCTCCTAAATTCTCTTTTTAAGGTCGTTGCTGTAGCCCATGCTGTTTATCAGGCAGTGCTCAGCCTGAAGAATATCCCCGTTTTGGAGACAGCCTATAAATTAATTTTGGGAGAAATGACTTGTGCCCTAAACAACCTGCTACATAGCCTGCAGCTTCCCGATGCCTGTTCTGAGCTAAAACATGAGGCTTTTAAGAATCATGTATTCAATGTAGACAATGCAAAGTTTGTAGTTATATTTGACCTCAGTGCCCTGACTACAATTGGAAATGCCAAAAACTCACTAATTGGGGTGAGTCTTCACTTATAATTGCCTTGTTTTATCCACACTGAAGCCCTTTCTCGTTGCATATTTATGTATTTCATTTACGGTCATGGCAGAACATCTGCAGAACCCCTGTGGGACACAGGGCCGGATTTGGGACATGCCTGGATAATGGCAACTGACAGGAGTGCCTTCTTGCCTGTTCACTCTCTCTGTCCTTTCCTTGACAACGCCTGATAAGATTTTATTATCATCATCATCATCATCATCAAAGCAATGCGGGCCGGCCCCGTGACTCGGTGGTTAAGAGCTGGCTTGGGACGCCAGCGGCCTCGATTTGGATCCCACATATGAGGATCAGTGACACTGCCCTCAAAAAAAAAAAAGCAAAAAAAAAAGCAATGCGATGGTTATCCTTTTCACTCCTTACCAAGTGACCCCCTACCCACTGGGCCCCCCCCCCGATATCATACTATCATACATATCTATTACAATTCCGTTGACTCCATTGCCACACTATGGATAAGACTTTTTTTTTTTTTTTTTTGGAGGGCGGTGTCACTGGCCCTAATATGTGGGTCCTGAACCGGGATCGCTGGCTTCCCAAGCCAGTGCTTAACCACCACGCCACTTGGCCGGCCCCCTGGATAAGATTTTTTAATATATTTTATTTTTTTAGAAAACGTCTTTTATGAATTTCTCTATTTACTTTAGCATGCTTATAGAAAATTTGTCAACATTTTCCACAGCTCAGATTTGTTTAGTTCTTTTAATATGCAGTCCCTTTGTCCCCTGGTACTTTTCTCCTCTTCACTAAAGTTAGTGCTTTTTAAAAAAAATTTTTTTTAAAAAAGGCACGGTCTTACCTTTTGACTGCCTGCTTTTCTCTAGGAATTTTCCTGTATTCTTTCTTTAGAAAAAGAATAAAGATTTACGCCCTTTAAGAAATCTAGGGCCGGCCTAGTGGTGCGGTGGTTAAGCGCTGGTTTGGGAAACCAGCAGCCCCGGTTCAGGTCCCACATATGAGGGCCAGTGACACTGTCCTTGAAAAAAAAAAGAAAATCTAAAGTGACCCTGTTTTGATTTATAATTATTGCTATGGGGTTTTTGTTTTTGTTCGTTTGTTTTAAACTTTTATTTTTTTTTATTTTAAGGGCAGTGTCACTGGCCCTCATATGTGGGATCCAAACCCGGGCTGCTGGTGTCCCAAACCAGCTCTTAACCACTGTGCCACTCGGCCGGCCCTATTGCTATGGCTTAATATGTATTTCTCCCTCGTAATGGACCTTGCCGGACTGAAAAACATTATTTCTAATAACCAGTAATGTCATCTAGCTAAGGGATAGTGGTTACTAAAGAGAAGGGAGGGAAAGGTGAAGATGTGATGTTTACACTTGCATGCTGCCTGTATTGTTGATCAGATTGCCCTGTTCCTTCCCTCACTGCCGGCTTTGGCTTACACTGGAAGGCTGCAGTGGACTCTTCTTTACATTCTAAGATTTGATCGTTGAGTTCGTATTGTATACAGATTTGAGGAGGTTTATGTCCTGCACTCTGGAAACGAGGAGAGAGGGTGGAATGGACTATCTGAGCATTTGAAAGGAAAAGGGAAGGATGGAAAATGATTAAAAGTGGCGGGGTGTGCTTTTTTTCTTTCTTAGGACAGGATGCTTTGCTCTCTGCGGTATTGGGAACACTGAGGAAATGCAACCTACTAAAGGGTACAGAGGGCTTTGTTTAGGCCAAAGATTAGCAAACGGCAGCCTGTGGACTAAATCCAGCCCACTGCCCACTTTTTTCTTTCTTTCTTTTTTAAATTTTTTTTATTTTAGGAAAACAGCTTTACTGAGATATAATTTACATACCATAAAATTCCCATTTAAAATGTAGAATTTACATGATTTAGAATATATTCACAGCATGCAACCATCCCCTAACATCCCCAGTTTTTGTAAGGAAAGCTCTACTGGGACACAGTCATATTCATCCATGTTTGTCTGTGGCTGCTTTCTCACTGCAATGGGAGAGCTGAACAGACATGTCCTATGGACCGCAAATATCAGACATTTACTCTTGGTTCTTCACAAAGAGTGTTTAGTGCAACCTCTTGTTTAGTGCAACCTCTTCTTTAGTGTTTCCAAATTGAAATGTCATTTTAGCTTTATAAAATGTATAGACATACTGTCTTTGAAAGATAAGCTCTGCACCCTCGCGTTTGTCTTGGAGGAGCCAACCATGTGCTTTCTTTTGTACGTCATCAGATGTGGGCGCTGTCTCCAACTGTCTTTGCACTCCTGAGTAGGAACCTGATGACTGTGCACGGTGACCTGGCTGTCCACTTCCCTGCCATTCAGTATGCAGTTCTTTACACCTTGTACTCTCATTGCACCAGGTACTGTGTTTACCAGTATTTCCTACAGAAAAATGTTTTTATTTTAAAGGGGGAGGTGGGCCCTGTAAAGGACAGATTAAAAAGAATATGTGTCGTTAATTTTGAAATCGCTGTTTTAAAAAAACATCAAAGATGAAAAAACGATCTAACCTTTGTCTTCCAGGCATGATCACTTTATATCTAGCAGCCTTAGCTCTTCGTCCCCGTCTTTGTTTGATGGAGCTGTGATTAGTACTGTCACTACAGCTACAAAAAAACACTTCTCAATTATATTAAATCTCCTGGGAATCCTGCTTAAGAAAGATAATCTTAACCAGGACACAAGGTAAAAGTAATAGTTTCTGTTAACACTTCCTAACTTTTATTTATTTGGCTTCAGAATTTGATGATAAACAATGAAAATTATTGAGGTGGGGTAGAGCAACTTTTTCATTATGAAACTTTTTTTTTTTTGAGGGCAGTGTCACTGGCCCTCATATGTGGGACCCAAACCGGGGCCACTGGCTTCCCAAGCCAGTGCTTAACCACCGCGCCACTCGGCCGGCCCCCATTATGAAACATTTTAAAATTTGGTTTTATTGTTTAGGACTTTTTGTTCTATCTCAAAATAATTATGTACCCTCCCACCTCCAGTGTTTTATGGAATATTGTATCTATGGAGATTTTTTTAGGTTTTCTGCTACAATGTATTTTAGTTCGGGAAGGTTTTCATAAGAGACATACAACTTTTGACAAAGAGACTTTTGTAGTTTCATTGTTTCTTTCTTACTGCTTGAGATATTTAAAAACCCAAAAGAAAACTAATGTAAGAAGAACAGATTTTGAAAGTTGGTTTTCTTTGTTTTAATGTAAAAACTGTATTTTGTGTTTCAGGAAGCTGTTAATGACTTGGGCTTTGGAGGTGGCTGTTTTAATGAAGAAGTCAGAAACATATGCACCTTTATTCTCTCTTTCATCTTTCCATAAATTTTGCAAAGGCCTTTTAGCCAACAGTAAGATTCCGTGATTCTTGAATTTTGTTAACACTTAAAAAGGTTTCATTGGTAATGGCAGAAAGAGTACCTTTCATGACCTCAAGTGTATAATCCCCATCTTAATGACAGATGTATAATCTTAATTTTTTTCATCCTTAGTAATGTGAGAAATAAGTAGTTTTCAGTGATTGTCACGTTTTAAAGCTAATGTGAATGTTTATATGTTTCATATATGTACTCTTAAAATTTCCCTCAGAAAAAGGTTTGAGTGAAGGAAAACTAGTCACTTTAAGCGGATTTTATTAAATGTGTCATTTTCCCAAACCTTAACTGCCCGTGAGAATTCCAGGCAGAGGCAGCTCCTACTCCAGTGCAGGCGCTCACTATTTGCTGAATGAATGAGTTCAGAAAGGTACGACGTACTTGCATATAAATTCTTTTGTCACGCTAACAGTGAGCATCTTTTAACTTTTCGTAGCTCTGGTCGGAGATGTGAATATCTGTCTGCAGGCGTGCAGCGGTCTCCACGCGTTGTCCTCGTCCTTGCCTGACGATCTTCTCCAGAGGTATGGACGAAGTAAAGAGCCTGCCTTTTGACCTGGCCCTAGTAACTTGAAAATACTGCCACACCTGTATTATCTGTTTCATTGTTTCTAGGTGTGTTGATGTTTGCCGTGTTCAGCTCGTCCACAGTGGGACTCGCATTCGACAAGCATTTGCAAAGCTGCTGAAGTCAATTCCTTTAGATGTTGTCCTGAGGTACAGCAGTTGTGTCGGGGCAACAACATCCCACTGTGGTTTTATTGCCTAGTCTAGATTAGGGAAAGGCAGATTGCCTATTAACAAATGAACGTCACATCTTAACATGGCGAGTCTCGGTGATTGAAGAGAGAGATAAGCTCATGATAATTCGGACAGAATGAAGAATTCATGCAGTGCCGAAAAACGTGTTTCTTAGTTGTGCAGTTCTTTGAAAAACCAAACTGTAACCTTTTACTGGTTTTGATTAAGTTACTTTGGAAGCTTTAAGAACTTGGAATTTCAGAGTTGTAATAACATTTCTGTGTCTATTTTAAAACCTCAATTTTTTTTTCCTTC
Source organism: Aselliscus stoliczkanus (assembly GCA_033961575.1). Classification (NCBI taxonomy): domain Eukaryota; kingdom Metazoa; phylum Chordata; class Mammalia; order Chiroptera; family Hipposideridae; genus Aselliscus; species Aselliscus stoliczkanus. The sequence continues at coordinate 4,057,604 of CM066741.1, forward strand.
AAATTTACTTAGCAAGGAAATGACCCATTTATAGTATGTACTAACCTTTTAACTAAAACATTTTACATGACAGTGACTTTATTTTCTGTCTACAGCAATAATAATCACACAGAAATTCAAGAAATTTCTTTAGCATTGCGAAGTCACATGAGTAAAGCACCAAGTAACACATTCCATCCACAAGATTTCTCTGATGTTATTAGTTTTATTTTATATGGGAACTCTCATAGAACAGGGTAAGACGTTTCTTTGACTCTTTCATTGGGAAAAGTAACTTAAACATATGTATATACTTGAGTATCTTGACCCTGCACCTACTTTTGAGGAGAAAATATGCCAGGAGTGGCGGAGGAGAAAATAATATTCTTCTCAATTGTGTTATTTTAGTTTTTCAGTAGGAAGCATTGCTTTGAAGATAGCATTTGAAGAAAAAAAAAATGGCCTTTGAAATTGAGTAATGACATGTGGTTGACAGCAGATCTGACCAGTCATCATCAGTGCTTTGGGGAGGGGTCTGGGGGCACAGACAGCCTGGAGATGTGGAGGTGCAGTGACTGATTTATGCTGGTAGCCCAAATGTCCTGAGCCATGTACCCTAATAATCCATCTACACCATACCCTGTCCTGTGATAACTGTAGAAAACCTCCTCAAAATGAAAGATGGGGATATGTAGTTTCCAATTTTACAGGGTTTGTCTTTTTGGAGTAGGAAAGATTGTAGTCCCCTACTCCCATTCCCCTTTGCAGATTATTATTATTATTAATATTAAAATAAAGTTGTCATCATCTGTTAAACATGAAACTACTTTTCCCAGGAAGGACAATTGGTTAGAAAGATTGTTCTATAGCTGCCAGAGACTGGATAAGCGTGACCAATCAACAATCCCCCGCAATCTTCTAAAGACAGATGCCGTCCTTTGGCAGTGGGCCATTTGGGAAGCTGCTCAGTTCACTGTCCTTTCTAAGTTGAGAACCCCACTGGGCAGAGCTCAAGACACCTTCCAGACCATTGAAGGTAATCAACTCTGTGCTTTTGAAAACATGGCGATGTAAATATTTTCAAGTCTTATATTAAGAAATTTATCTTTGTTAAAAGTTCGAGATTGTGTGATTTTTTTTTTCTTTAATACTTTATCAGTCAGTCCTTTAAATATATTTGTTAGAATTAAGCTTTCATTGAATAATTGTATTGGCAACAATGCAGTTGTCTGTTTTTGTTCAAAAACTTAGGGGATTTGTGTGGAGAAAACATTTTTTCCCCTAAAATGAAAGATCTTTCACATTGGGTTTCGTGTTTAAATGATGGATATCTAGAGACTACTTGATAAATGTGACTTTGTGAGATTACCTCCAAGAACTAGAACTTCGTAAGATTTCTTTGAAATTTGGGGGTATTGTCTTTGTTCTTAGGCATCATTAGGAGTCTTGCAGCTCACACATTAAACCCCGATCAAGACGTTAGTCAGTGGACAACTGCAGACAACGATGAAGGCCACAGCAGCAACCAGCTGCGACTCGTCCTTCTCCTACAGTACCTGGAAAACCTGGAGAAGCTGATGTATAACGCGTACGAGGGGTGTGCTAACGCACTGACGTCACCACCCAAGGTTGGTGTCCAAGGGCTCAGTGCTGCTTTGTAGCAGTTTCCCGCTCAAACCTGGCTGTGTGCGCAGAGCGGAAACCGCAGAGGACTTTTGGATGTGGTATCTGTGTATTTGAGATATCCATACCCATGATTGGAACCTCCTTTCTCTTTATTCTAAAGGTCATCAGGACGTTTTTCTATACCAATCGCCAAACTTGTCAAGACTGGCTGACTCGCATCCGCCTGTCCATCATGCGGGTCGGCTTGCTGGCTGGCCAGGCTGCTGTGACGGTGAGACACGGCTTCGACTTGCTCACAGAAATGAAGGCAAACCTAACACAGGTAAAGTGGTGTGTTTGGAGTCAAGTTTAAATCTGTGGATTAGCAAGACTTGGGTTTAATTCTTTTGCTGTGACTTAATCTGTGGGTAAAATAAACTAAAACTCCTATTCATTTTTAAAGCTTTGGATCCAATATTTTATTAAAGCAATAACTTCCAGAGTCACCCATTCATATTTCGTACTTAGAACATGCATGACTTACGCATAAGGGTTGGAACAGTAAAGGTAATTTTAAGAAAGTTGTCTATAGAAGAAATCATTTTTATAATAATTTATGATAGTTGTATAATGTACAGGAAAGTATATATAATAACTCTATAACATGTGCAGCAGTATATATAATAATGTAACGTATGGGGAGAGTGCTGGCTTGTAAGTGGGCTTAATGAGCAAGTGGAATCCAAAAATAGCAAATATTTACTAATTAAGGTAATGTTAGTAGGCCAGATTCAAAGTCATGAAGTTAATCAGCTTTTAATTCATATTTATTTATATTTATATTTTGCTTTGTACTTACTTCATGTTATTCCTACAGATGCCACAGTTTAAATGTTTGGGCACCTTTTTATTTTGTAAAGACCAACACCCATGTGCTATTAACACTTTGTAAGTGGGCATAAAAAGCTATATGACGAGTTTACTCGTTTTCCGCAAAAAATGTGTTAAGATTCTGCCAGTTACCTTTTGTAGCTACGTTGTTTATAACATTTTAAGAATTCTAAGCTAAACGATGTAATACTGTTGTAAAAATAATTAGGTACATTTGACGTTACATAGCAAGAGGTTGTGATCAGTGTTGTAAATCCGTAGAAGAGATTGGAATTTTCATGGTATTGAGGTCTGGTTTCTTTTTCTGAATGCCATTTTCAGGGGAATGAATTGGAAGTGACCATTATGATGGTGGTAGAAGCGCTGTGTGAACTCCATTGTCCTGAAGCCATACAGGGAATTGCTGTCTGGTCGTCATCCGTTGTGGGAAAAAATCTTCTCTGGATTAACTCGGTGGCCCACCAGGCTGAAGGGAGGTAAGGTGAAAGGAAGATGGCGGGTGATAGGATTTTTTGTGTTTATGTTTAAATCCTTTGTATTACTGGCTAACATGACATTCAGTTAAACATTAAAACAGTTTTGTTCAATTTCAGCAATTGAATTTTGCTGTAAATCACTTTACTAGGCAGCATCTTCACCATTCTTCAATTAATAGCAAAACTTGGGTTCCTTTCCTCTTTATGAATTAGAAAATAGTCCTTAAAACCAGTTCTGCCAGTTTTTTATTTTATAAGTACTTTTGAATGTGATCCTAATTGATAACTTTTTACATTAGCGTCTGGTACAAATTAGGCTTTCTGGCTGCAGTTCTTGCTCATTAGTTAGCCCTGTGCACTCACCATTCAAACTCCTTTCAATTCCTGCAGGTAATTAAATCGTGTGTGTACCAGAATGGGCTGTGCACATTGATATAGGTTTTAGCAAATCTGGAAACTAGGAAGAAGTAAAAGAACTCATCATTCCATCTCCTAGTGATAACTGTTAGTTTTGATGTGTATGCCTTTCCCTTGGGTTGTCAGAAAAGTTATGACGCATTTTGCAACGAAAAACAGAAAAAAATATGTCATGATTTTTCCGATAACCCAATAGTTGTTTTTCTCTCAGATAGTTTTCTCCCCCCTTTTCACAGAAATATGCACTGTTTCTGTTGGTCACATGGTTTTACTTTTTCCACTGAGCAGTATTTTAAAAAACACTTTGCCATGTTAAATAGTCTACGATGTGATATTTAATGACACAGTTGTGTTTATTTATGAGTGTGCCAGAATTTAACGTCCCTTATTGTTAGACATTAAGGCTCTTTTTGATGTTTTTTACTAATCTAAAAATGTGTGATGGCACTTAGTTCTTTGCCCATGGTTGTGATTTTGTTTTCTTTGAATTCATTCCTACAAGTTGATTTATTAGAAGGAAGGCCATAGACCCTAAGGCTTATGATACATACTGTTGCTAAGTTACCCTGCAGAAAAGGTGGCTCCAGTTTAAATCCCTAACAATGGGGTAACCCCTTCCCTTCAAGTTTGTGAACACTGAGGGTCACTGAGAAACAAGAACCCTGCCACTGTCATTTGTGAAAGTATTTGTTTTATTTTATAGTGCTTTATTAATGATTAATAGAACTTTTCCCCATATGTTATATTGACCATGTGTGATTTTTTTTTTTGACCATTTATGATCTTGGAAAACACAGATTAAGTCTTCATCGTTTTTTCCTTTATTGATATGTGATATTTTAGTATATACCAATATTGTTGATGCTAATTTTTTTTTTTTTTTAGCTGAGCCATCCTGCCACCTGTTGGCAGCTCAATGGCAGCTCAGCTCAGGCTGGCATTGAGCCACCGTTCCTCAAAGCTCAGCTTGCACTCTTGAGCGAGCTCTTAACCAACTGAGCCACTCGGCCGGCCCTGATGCTATCTAATTTTTAGATTTGTAATTTGTGTAATGTTTATGAGCTTTTTTTTGATACCCAGAAGTTTTAATTCGTATGCTATTAGGTCTGTTATTTTATGGATTCTTTTCTGGTATTTATTCTACTTAGCCTTTGTACATATTAAGATCAGATACTTCAATGATTTTTTTTCCTGTTACTTATTTTATGCTCTTTGGTTTTAAACACTTAATCTAATTTATTTTCATTTGTTATAAAGACGAGATCTAATTTTGTGCACCCCTAACTTCATGCAAAATAATGAACTCATTGTTCAGCTCAGTTTATTGAATAATACATTCTTTCCAGTTTTTTGGAAATGAAATAGGTGGATGATTTAAAAATAAAACTGTCAATTTGCGTTGAAGGTTTGAGAAGGCCTCTGTGGAGTACCAGGAGCACCTGTGTGCCATGACAGGCGTCGACTGCTCCATCGCCGGCTTGGACAAGTCCGTGCTCACGTTGGCCAATGCCGGGCGGAACAGTGCCAGCCCCAAACATTCTCTGAACGGTGGGTATTCAGCATTGCAGTAACCAGTGGTAGTCAGACAGTTTGTACTGATGATCTTACTGTATATTTTCAGATTTCTCTGCTCTGAAATATTTGTAACTAGTATGGATCGATCTCTCTCTCTCTCATAAAATATTTTTACTCAGGTGATTCCAGAAAAACAGTGTTGTCCAAACCGACCGACTCTTCCCCTGAGGTTATAAATTACTTGGGAAATAAAGCCTGTGAGTGCTACATTTCGATTGCTGATTGGGCGGCAGTACAGGAGTGGCAGAATGCTCTCCACGATCTGAAAAAGAGTACCAGCAGCACTTCCCTCAGCCTGAAGGCGGATTTCAACTACATAAAGTAAGGGCTCTTTTCCTGTCTAGATTGTGAGTCTTCAGCCCGTTCAACACATTTTCAGTAACTTGAAAGGCTCCCTCTGTGGCAGAAAAATATTAAAATTTTTCATACCTGCTGTTATTGCAAGATGGCTGTAATTGTAATAATACTGCATTCTAAAAATGATTCCAGTGAGAAACCAGCATTAGCTGTGAGGAGTGTGTTCCTGCTGTGGGAAGATAAAACAAACTCGTAACTGTTGAAACAGTCATTTGGTATCGATCCTCAGAGCCTGCTCTAAAATCAAAATGAATATATACAGTAGCCTCCCCTTACTTACAGGGGACACGTTCCGAGACCCCCACTGGATGCCTGAAATGGGATAGTACCAAACCTTGTCTATACTATGTTCTTTCCTACACAGACATTCCTATGATAAAGATAAATTAAGCACAGTAAGAGATTAACAACAATAACTAATAAAATAGGACATTATAATGACATACTGTAATAAAAGTTGTGTGAATGTCGTCCATCTCTGTCTCCTCCTCGAACCAATCTGAAAACTGCTAACTGAGATGGTTACTAAGTGACTAATGGGTGGGGAGCGTCTACAGCGTAAAGATGCTTTACGGGGATGATTCCCACCCAAGGTGGGGTGGGGAAAGGTTTCAGCATGCTGCTCAGAGCAGTGCACATGGAAACTTAGGAGTTATTTCTGGGGTTTTCTATATAGCAATTTCAGACCACTGTTTCCCGTGGGAAATTGAAACTGGAAAGTGAAACTGTGGCTAAGGGGGGACTACTGAAAAGAGAAATTTGTCACTGCTTTAGAATGGATCACATTTGATGGCTTTATTTTTCAATTAGATTTGAATACAGTAAGTCCTCACCAAAGTAATTGGTAGGTTCTTAGAAACTATGACTTTTAAGCAGAATGATGTACAGCGATATCAATTGTACCATAGGATAATTGATATTAACAAGAGTAAGTTCCTACAGCATATTTCTAGTCACAAAAACATCACCCAACTTCTAAATCAAGACCCAAAGCAGTTCTAATAGTAAACATTGAAATAAATGTGAGCTACACACATATTTAAGAAAGATTCATAAAAAGAAGTGTGAAAAGGACTTTGACTCCTAATTAGATAGAAAATCTCAGGTGGGATGTAAACAGGGACGTATGTCATGATCTGTCAGGAGACTGGAGGTGTCAGGGGCAGGGGTGGAAGCGCTCAGGCCATTAATTTGTGGGGCAAAAATAGAAGGAAGAGAAAACAAAGTACGGACACATGGCCAACAAGGAGGCGTGTTCAAGGTGCTTTTGAAAGATGGAGATGAGATTGTTTAGTGTGCAATTAAGAACTGGATTTGGAACTGAGGGGAAAAGCCTAAGCCAGAATGAGAGTTGGGGATCATTAGCATATAGGAGATAATTAAAGGCCAGCTTTCCTTTTCGCTCTCTCCTCTGGAGCTGCCAAAAGTAAAAGTAAAATGGCGACCTACGTGGTTCGAGAACTTCATCAAAAGAGTGTTGTGGACCTGTGATGTCTTTTTCCAGAATTGGTTCTTTCTGTTTGAGTAGTTCCACAGGCTGGAGAGGGTGTCATACACGCTAACCAGTATTTTAATTGCAGATCGCTAAGCAGTTTTGAGTCTGGAGAGTTTGTTGAATGCACTGAGCAATTAGAATTGTTACCAGGAGAAAATATCAATCTACTTGCTGGAGGATCAAAAGAAAAAATAGGTATTTGAGATAATAATTTTAAATATTTAAGCATTTTTATGAATCACTTGCTCAAAATGTTTGGTTTCATATGTTTTAGTGGAAAATCTGTAAGTTATCACACATTTATTTTGGGGTAGAGTCGCACATGAAGCAACAAATTTAGGGCTCTGTTTATATTTGATTTGGCAATGAAAAACGGTTTAAAATTAAGTGAATTTTAAAAAGGGTACAGTAATACTTAGAGATTTAGCTAACCATTTTGTTTGAAAAAGTACAAGTAGTGCTTAAGGTAGATATTTTTCATGCTTGACATCAAGATGTAGTTCTCAATTAAGTTCTTTATCACAATTGAAACATTTTGTAAAATGTCCTAAAGTTAGTTTTGTGAGTATCTGTGTGTTAGCATTGATTTGCTACATTCGGTAAGATTTGCCAAAGTAAATCTAGATAAGTCCCTATAAAAAGTGCTTTACTGATTTTTTTTTTTTTTTTTTTTAGCTGAGCCATCCTGCCACCTGTTGGCAGCTCAACGGCAACTCAGCTCGGGCTGGCCTCGAACCGCTTTTGCTCAGAGCTGAGCTTGCACTCTTGAGTGAGCTCTTAACCAACTGAGCCATTCGGCCGGCCCTACTTTACTGATTTTTGAGCCTTGAAAATTAACACCTCAGACCCCCCCCCACGCCAAATCAGTTAATTTTATACAAAGTATCATTTTTATTTAGGCATCAGATATACTTAATCCCAGTGTTCAGCTGGCTGATCCTATGAAAGGCGGTATTCATTGGTGATTATTTTTTTACACTGTCAAGATAGCCCACTACTCCTACATTAAAAGCAAGTTAACTTAATGGAATCTGTTTAACTCCTGTAGACATGAAAAAACTGCTTCCTAACATGTTAAGTCCAGATCCAAGGGAACTGCAGAAATCCATTGAAGTTCAGTTGTTGAGAAGTTCTGTTTGTTTGGCAACTGCTTTAAACCATATAGAACAAGAGCAGAAGTGGCAGTCTGTAACTGAGTAAGTTGCATGGCAGTGAATGTTCATTGTGTACATCTTAGGACAATGTGTGTGTGGGGGGCGGGGGTTGGAGAAGGACGCAGTTACCAGAGCGCTGCAGCGCTCGCTGGTCATGAGAGCTGCACTTCAGCTGTACAAGTCGTTGGGTCTGTGAATGAATGCCACTTGCCAACATATACTGAGGTTGGAACTCAGTAAAATGTGAAAGTCCCCAAAGCAGTGTCCTGACTTGCTTATATCATTTCCTAAAGGGCAGGCTGCTCCTCTGCCTTCCCGGCCTTGGTTGCCAGTATAGAAGCATCTTACCAAACTGCTTTAGCCCTTCAGTGTTACAAGTTGAGGAGTCTCCTTTATTAATTAATCAGAAATATTTTGTTTCAGAAACGTGGTAAAGTACTTGAAGCAAACATCCCGCATAGCTATCGGACCACTAAGACTTTCTACGTTGACGGTCTCCCAGTCTCTGCCGGTTCTGAGCACCTTACAGCTGTATTGCTCTTCTGCTTTGGAGAACACGGTTTCTAGCAGACTCTCTACAGAGGTTCGTATGTCTGCGTTTTGACCAGGCTCTTCTTTGGAACACCCCTAGGCATTTATGTAGGACAGAGACTACATTATTGATCACGTTTTTAAAACAGCATTTGTAGTTTTTGTCAGATAAGCTAGTAAATCTAGGCATCTGGAGTGCCATTTTCAGGCTGATTTCATTTGAGAAGTGTGTGTGGCAGATGGAAGAACCTACAATCCACAGTCTCAAGGATTTTAATTGCCTAATTGTTTTTTCTTTCTCTTCCCCTTTCTTTTTAGAAGAGGGATTGGAGTATGTACATATGTTTCCCTTGGGCAGATTATATACATTTTAGATTTGACTAAAATGAAGACATCTCCCCTCTTCCCTGACTGGGTACAGTTTAACCAAAAATGGGCTCTTCCCAAGGAAATTACAATCTTTGAGATTGTGTTTATGAAGCAGTAGCTTTATGTTTTGCTGTAGTTTAGCTTCTACGCTCTAGTAAATATGCTGTTGTTGTTTTTTTTAATGTGCCTAGTTTATTGCTAAGCGTATTGATAAATTGGACTTATATCCTGAAAAACAATTTTTTGCGGGGAGGAGGTTGAAACAAAGATTTTCCTCTTGTGGGTAGAAGACGAGTGAGGAAAGGGGGGAGGTCAGTGGGTGAGCCTGGAGCCCAGCACAGCAGCCACCTGGGGGTGGGGCGGAGCGCAGTCCGACCGTGTTCCACGCCTGCGCACATGACTGCGCTGTGCTTTTTCTGTGGCAGGACTGTCTCATCCCGCTGTTCAGTGAGGCTTTGCGCTCCTGTAAGCAGCACGACGTGCGGCCGTGGATGCAGGCCCTAAGGTACACCATGTACCAGAGCCAGCTGTTGGAGAAAATAAAAGGTAACGAGGCCTTTTCGTAAACAGTTTGTTGAGATGTAATTTACACGTCTTAAAAATGTCCAGTTCGTGAGTTTCGACAGGCCTTTACCCGTGTAGCCGCCAATGAAATAAAGATATAGGACACTGACCTACCCAGGTTTCCTTACGCCGTCGCACAGTTCTCTCCCGCCAGCCTGCCCGTCCCAGACCACCACTGTGTTAGTCTTGTCTCTCCCAAAGTGTGGTCTGAATGGCCCCGTGAAGTATGTGCTCTTGTGTCTGGCTTCTGCTCAGCGTTTTATTTGTAAGGGTCCCCCCTGGGGCGTGTAAGCGTGACTGACCCTTCCTGCTGTGGAGTAGGAGCCACTGTATGAATAGACGCGTTTGTTTAGCTGTTAACCCTCAGGTGGTTGTTGGAGTTGTTTTCCAATTTGGGCCATGACATATAGAGCTGCAGAAGTGGGCGTGGCAGCCTGGGGGGGCGTGTCCTTGCATTTCTCCTGTAAGCCCCTGTGAGTGGGGTTGTTGGTTCATGGGATTTAACGCTCTGGGTAGTGGGCCACTGTCTCCGAAAGCGGTTGTACATTTTACATTCCCTCTGGCCATACTTTTAGTCCCTGGAGTGAGTATATAGTACCACCGACCTCACTACAGTGGTATTTACAGCTTCCTGATGATCGTCTGGTGTTTCCTGGTGTTGAGCGTCTTTTCATTGCTTAGCGGCCATTGGGAACCTTGCTTTCTAAAGTGTTCCAATCTTGCCCATTTTTAACGAAGTCTTAAGACTTGTGTGTGCGTTCTGGAGGCGGGTTCTCTGTCAGATGTAATACACTGAATGTTAAGTTTCAGAACTGAAAATGATAGAAAATTTATTTATACGTCTCACTGTAAAGAAAGAAATGTCTGTCATGTTAAAGGGATGCTAGAGAAATACTTTTATTGCTCTAAAATGGAGAAGTTGTAGAATTTTTACTGCAAAACATGATAACTGGGGTTACTGAGTATTTGAATATTAAATTTCAATTAAGCTAATGTTGGGGTATGAACTTGCACTTAAGGGTGATTGTGGATAATTGTGACTCACCTGTCCCCTCAGTGCCATATAGACCTGGGTTTGAATCATCAGCCCAACATTTGCAAATCGAGGGACCTTAGGGCAAGTCTTGAAACTTCTAAGTCATGTTCCTTTCCGTGATGGGGATCGCCCCACTCATATGGTTCTTCTAAGGATGTAGGAGACGAGACAAGGGTATATAGAAGCCCTTGCACAGAGCATAACATGTAATAGGGCTAGAAATGCCACCTCCGTTTCCATCCTTCTCATACTAAACAGACTTTAAAATCGGGAAGAAAAGTCAGTGACCCAGTGGTTTTATTGGAGACAGAATTCCATTCCTCAGCTTTCTTTGTTCAGCAAGTGTTTATCAAGTGTGTGCTTTGGGCCAGATGTACTGCGCGTGAAGTTAGCAGTAGAGGTGAACAAAACAAGCCTGTTTTCTGCATTCCTGGGACGAAAGCAGGGGAAGGTGACATCAGGCAGGGGCAGCAGGATGGTGTGTGAACGGGGTGCACATGCGGGGTGCTGAAGGGCCCCGGTAAATCCCGAGGTTCGGAAAGGACCAGGGAGGAGGTGCTGTTTAAGCTGAGACCTGAGGGCGGCAGAGATGAGACAGAAACACACGAATCAGTTTCCAAACCAAACCAAACCTATGTAAAGGCCAGCAGCAACAATGGAAGATTCTTAGATGACTCAGTTCCCTAAGGGGAGTGAAGAGATGAAGCTGGATGAGATTGAGATTCGGATGTAATGCAAGGCCTCAGCACCACCCAAGTCACATTCAGGGGTTTGGGCTTTGTCGGCGGGAAGCATCGAAGCAACTGAAGTGTTCTCATGTCCCTTGTGTGAGGTCACGTCCGTCACAGGTGGGAGAGTGGATTAGAACAGGGTAAGACTGCGGCAAAGGGGCCTTTAAGCTTCAGGCCCCTTAAAAGGTAACTCAGGTAGTGGCAGTAGGGACAGAAAAAAGCAGTGATGTGAGGGTGACCACTAGGCACCTGCTCAGGTCGCCAGGTCGGTCATCTGCCTTTCCTTGAGAAAGAAAATAGGAGAAAATAGAAGTAAAGGTTTGGAGGGTGGCGGAAAACAGATTCCACTTGACATAGCTGAAAGTGCCTTTGAAATGCCTGAGTGGCGGTGACTGGTGAGCAGGTGGCCCAGAGACAAAGGTTCATGAGTCCTCAGCATTTGAATGGCAACAGAAGCCAGAGCAGCAGGTGCTGTTGTCCAGGCAGAGGGTGCAGAGTGAGAAGGAGACAGCCCAGGTAGGACCAGCAGCAGTTTGCATGGATGGGTAGTGGACGAGAAGGAAACCAAGAAGCATTCTTCTTCAGGAAGCTGGGAGTAACCCGGGACAGAAGGGCTAGGTGGAGGGCACTTAGGAGAAGTAGGGCTGGTCTTTCCCCTCACGCTTCACCCTCTGGCCTAGGCCAAAGCTCGTCTTACAAGCTTCAGAAATGAAAAAGTTAATTTCTTATAGCGAGTGATTTTTACTTCTGTCTACTTTGTTGTATATATTCATTTCGACAGACATTTATCATGTATGGTATGCCAAGCACTGTGCTAACTGCTAAGGACTTAAAGATGGTAAAAAATGAGTTTTCTATATTTAGAGAAATGGTGGGGAAGGTAACAGTTGGGGCAGAATTTTTTGGTCGTGTTTCTGTGCAATCTGGAATTAGACCAATCAAGAACTAATAAAATGTTTTCTTCTCTCCAGAACAAACAGTTCCAATTAGAAGCCATCTCATGGAATTAGGTCTCACAGCAGCAAAATTTGCTAGAAAACGGGGGAACGTGTCCCTTGCAACAAGACTGCTGGCTCAGTGTAGCGAAGTGCAGCTGGGCAAGACCACCACTGCACAGGATCTAGTCCAGCATTTTAAAAGACTATCAACTCACGGTCAAGTGGATGAGAAATGGGGGCCTGAACTTGACATTGAAAAAACAAAGTTGTTACATACAGCAGGTTAGTAATGTGAATTATAGTCCATACACAACTATAAAAAAAATCAGGTGTAGAAAAATGACAGTGTACGCTGTAAGGCCGTAATAGAAATGATGATTTTTTTTTCAGCTTTTGCAGAACATTTGAGTCCTGAATAAGAATTTAATGTGTAATTGATTTATTTCTATAATTTAGTACCTCTGAAAGAAGTAACTTTGTTACTGTGTATTAAAGTAAGAAATGTTTTGGGCCGGCCGAGTGGTGCGGTGGTTAAAAGCTGGCTTGGGACACCAGCGGCCCCCGGTTCGGGTCCTACATATGAGGGCCAGTGACACTGTCCTCAAAAAAAATAAAACTAAAGTAAGAAATGTTTCAAGAGATCACTGATTATTACTGAATATACATGTTCTTAAAAGTTTATTAATAATGTTTATCATTTGCTTTGAAGACTTCTAAGGGCCTGTCTTTTGGTTCTCTCATAGGCCAGTCAACACACGCAATGGAAATGCTGAGTTCCTGTGCCATATCTTTCTGCAAGTCTGCGAAAGCCGAATATGCAGTTGCCAAGTCAATTCTGACACTAGCTAAATGGATCCAGGCAGAATGGAAGGAAATTTCCGGGCAGCTGAAACAGGTTTACAGAGCTCAGCAACAGCAGAACTTCTCAGGTCTTTCTACTCTGTCTAAAAACATCCTCACTCTGATAGAACTGCCGTCGGGCAACACGATGGATGAAGACTGTCCTCGGATTGAGAGCGAATCTACAGGTAGGATTTCTTTCTCTTGTTAGCGTTACAATATTAATTTAAGAGGTTATTTTATCTCGTGTTTTAAAATTGACAGTGTTATGCTGGCTAGAACTGGCCACAACAAGAGTCTCCATGAAAATGTAGTATATTGCCTGGAAGTAACTAGAACGCATTGCTTCAGTATCTGCTGTCACTGAAAATCTCTGAGCTCTGCCTCAGGCCGTACTTCCCACCTTCCCAAGTCACGGTGCTTTTATGGACTTAAATTTATTTATTTATTTATTTATTTATTTATTTATTTATTTATTTATTTATTTATTTATAGCAGAGCCACCCTGCCACCTGTTGGCAGCTTAATGGCAGCTCAGCTCAGGCTGGGCATCGAACGGCTGTTGCTTAGAGCTCAGCTCGCACTCTTGAGCGAGCTCTTAACCCACTGAGCCACTCGGCCAGCCCCTGGACTTAAATGTTTTTACTGGTGACATGGTCTCGCCCCAGATATCTTAAAATTCTACCTCACACTAGGAGGAGCAACAAAGATACCAAATAGTGGTATAGCCTGGGGTCCCCATGACTAGTGGAGCAGGGACATTACAGAAAGGTTCAAGTTTCATACCCTGACAGTAGTGCTGGTACCAGAAAGGTACCCTGTGCATAGGGCAGTTTCTTCATTCGGTAGTTGAGTGTCTGTTGTGGTAGGCACCATTGTCAAGTTTCTACAGATTGTGAGATGGATAAGCTCTTTCCTGCAACATCATTGCTGACATTGGTTTTACAATTCTAACGTACATATTATAGGGCCCTGATACTTACTCATAAGGGATGTGTCTGGTGATCTGTGTCAATCTCCACATTGGCAAATGGCATTAGAGCAGGTGATTTCTTCACTGGGAATAAAGATACTTGCCTTGTGAATCTCTGATTGAATGAGTTGTATGCTCATCACCTGTGTATTAATTTTGCCAAAGTGTTTAAGCTGAATCTAATCATAGGAAGTAACCATTCAAATCCAGAATGCAAGACATTTTACAACACATCTGACACTTGAACTCTTTATAAAACACAGTGTCACGAAAGACATGGATGTGTTTTACAGGGTGATAATTGAAGCTTACTTGGGAGGCTGAGTGATTCATCTCAACATATTGCCTTTGAGAAAAGCAGAATACAAATGAATGCTTTATCCAATTATGTGCTGTAATATTATGGAACTTATTATTTGTAGGTAGTAAAATCCTAAAATGTTAATGGAAATGCCGTTTCAAATTTATGACTGTAACATAGCTGAGTTCTTTCATTCTTGTTTTCTCCATCATGGCAGTGCATATTGGAGTTGGAGAGCCCGATTTCATTCTGGGACAGCTGTATCACCTGTCTTCAGTGCAGGCCCCTGAAGTAGCCAAATCGTGGGCAGCCTTGGCCAGTTGGGCTTATAGGTGGGGCAGAAAGGTGGTGGACAACGCCAGGTATGTATGCTGAAATGTGGGACTTATTGAATGCATTGCAAAATAGATTAAAAATGTCTGCTGATGGTAAAGTTTTGGTAGCTTCAACACTGATGGCTTGTTTATTCTTACAGCCAGGGAGAAGGTGTTCGTCTACTGCCTAGAGAAAAATCGGAAGTTCAAATCCTGCTTCCAGACACAGTGACTGAAGAGGAAAAGGAGAGAATATACGGTATCCTGGGTCAGGCTGTGTGCCGGCCCGCGGGCATTCAGGTAAGGACAGCATGACGCGGCGGTGGGGAAATAGTGTCAAGGCCGCCGCCTAATTCACTCATTCTGAGGGAACGGATCCCAATTACTTGATTTAATGTTTTGTTTCTAAGGAAAACTTTGGTTTTTAAGATGAAAGTGAGTAATATTTTTCAAAGAAGATGGTAATTTCTTGAGAAATCAAGTTTTTCCCGTAGGGTCCTCCTGTTACAAAAGATGAAGTTCATTTTATGTAAAGTAGATTTCTCTTTTAATTGCTCTTCTGAGCAGAAATTAGATTTTTAACACTGGCTAGGGAGCTTTTAAACTATGCCAGTGCCTCAGCCTCACCCCAGACATTGTAGATACGCGGTGTGTGTGTGTGCGCGCGGGCTTGTGTGTGCATGTGTCTTTAAACTTACTAGGTGATTCTGATATAAAACCCGAATTGAGAACCAATGGACTAGATGATCTGGGATTTACTGCCTCCCCTCTCAAAGTTCTGTCAACTCAAGAATGTGTATGACTTAGTTGCAGACTTTAAAAGTTTGGATCTTTTTGTGGAGCTAAACTTAGGGACTCAGTTCTTCCCATGGACTTGGGCATCCGTCCTTGTCTGGGAAGGCTGCCGTGCGCATGCCCAGTGCTGTGCAGAGCGCGGTGGGTGTGACTCCCCGGGCACAGAGATGCAGACTTCCACAGGTGATGTCTCACATTCAAACAGAACATCACATGGTAACCTAGCACATGTAACGTCCAGAAACAGCTTTAATCTTTGCTAAACGCTTTTATCTTTCATTAGCTACATTAGTAAATACAAAGAGAAGCATCCTGACTTTGATTTAGCATGTATCACACTTAAGAAGGGAGTAATTTGGTGAGAAAAATTATTTCATATGACAGGAAAATCAGGTACCTTTTTCCCTTTTAAATTGTGTTAAAAATAGCATTTTTGGCCCACTTTTTCTTCAGGATGAAGATATAACGCTCCAGATAACAGAAAACGAAGATAATGAAGAAGATGACATGGTTGATGTTATCTGGCGGCAGTTGCTGTCCAGCTGCCCGTGGCTGTCAGAACTGGACGAAAGTGCGACCGAGGGCGTTATTAACGTGTGGAGGAAGGTGGTGGACCGCATTTTCAGCCTGTACAAACTGTCTTGCAGTGCGTATTTTACTTTCCTGAAACTCAACGCTGGGCAGGTAGGTAGCATGGCGCTTGGTCTGTCAGCCACGTTTATTGGACCTTTCTTTCCCAATACATGGAAGCAGTGTTCTGAATTGTTCTTTCATTTCTCTCGTCTGCCTTCCACCCCAGATTCCTTTAGATGAAGATGACCCTAGGCTGCACTTGAGCCACCGCGCAGAGCAGAGCACCGACGACGTGATTGTCATGGCCACACTCCGGCTGCTCCGGCTGCTCGTGAAGCATGCCGGCGAGCTCCGGCAGTCCCTGGAGCACGGCCTGGAAACCACCCCCACCGCCCCGTGGAGAGGTGACGGTCTCACGGTGTTTCAGGGAAAGCTACCTCTGGGAAGGCCGCTCAGGCAGGGAAACATGGCAGCTCTTTGGGGCTGATGAATGTGTGACAGCATGGCTACATCCGTTCCTAGGACTCCTGGACTGCTGTCACACTCCTTCCCTCCCACCTTTCAGAGGATTGGAAGGAAGGCTGACAGGCAGGCGCTTTTCATATACAAAATGCATTTTGGAGAGAGTGGTAAAAATAAGTTTCAAACAATTTCATACACGGTTTGTAAAAGGTGTATGTCTCCTCCTTTGAGAGCATTCACAGGAAACACCTTTCTCCAGCACACTCTGGAATGGCTCTGGATTGTGATTGGTCAGCTCGGAACCTGACCAGATTTGCAAATTAGGAAACACTATATACGGTTCTTGGTTAGCACAGTGGGGAAGCGGAGGCCCTTAGGAGTGATGCTGGTGCATCAGGGTTTATCCTTTTGCATCCACTCTGCTGACCGTTTGTAATAACTTTCAAGTGTGTTTCTTTATTTCTTCTCCTGAAGGGATTATTCCGCAGCTTTTCTCACGCCTCAACCACCCCGAGGTGTACGTGCGCCAAAGCATCTGTAACCTGCTCTGCCGCGTGGCCCAGGACTGCCCACACCTCATTCTGTACCCTGCGATTGTGGGCACCATTTCGCTCAGCAGTGAGTCGCAGGCTTCAGGTAGGTGCGACTAAGGCACCGCTACTAAGTATCAATTGTTTTGCAAGTAGCATTTGTTAGGTAAGTGTTTCTCAGCCTTGTGTTCCAGAGTTGATAGTTTGTAGTGTTTTCAGTAGTAGTAATTGCCATTTATTGGGGGAGTAACTCCTGGGTCTGGCACTAGGCCGTGTGCCTTACCCGTCATCTGTAGTGTCACCGTACACCAGCAAGGCATGGCGAGGTCGAGTCACGCTCATTCATACTCACTGAGCTGAGTCACGGGTGCATGAGGGTTAGACCACATTCTGACTCTGGCTGGCAGAATACTTTATTTGTTGAGATTTATTTATTACCACCCCCACCCCATCCCATTTATCTTCTGTTAACTTATAATATTAACGAATATAAAAAGCTCACTGCGTAAGAAGGCTGACTGTCCATGATCTTCGGTAGGTTTAGCGCCTAGAGTGCCCTTTAGTGTTAAAGTCTGCTTTGGACTGAGAGATCATTGACGGTTCCTCTGACTTGACGTAGGCACCTGGGAGAACCATCCAAAGTACAGCTTACCCTCCCATTTCACTCTAGGGAATAAGTTTTCCTCGGCAATTCCAACTTTACTGGGTAATATTCAAGGAGAAGAATTGCTGGTTTCTGAATGTGAGGGAGGAAGCCCGCCTGCTTCTCAGGATAGCAATAAGGACGAACCCAAAAGGGGGCTGAACGAAGACCAAGCCATGATGCAGGATTGCTACAGCAAGATCGTGGAGCAGCTGTCCTCGGCAAACCCAACCATGGTGTTACAGGTACAGAAACCCAACTCCAGTGTTACAACGGTGTTTATTATAACCAGCCCCCTCCAGGAAACAAAGCCCATTCGAACTGTCATGGAAATCTTTGAAGAGCAGAGCTTTAGACTAACCCACGTTGGTTTTACAAAGCTGTAATGTTAGGCAGTTCCGGGTCTTTGGAGGCCGATGGGCCCAGATGCAGTGTCCCGTGTCTGCAGAGATCTGCCTGGCAGCCGGGAGACGAGCAGTGTGATGTGCTGTGTCCGCAGGTCCAGATGCTTGTGGCCGAGCTGCGCAGGGTCACTGTCCTCTGGGACGAGCTCTGGCTGGGGGTCCTGTTACAGCAGCACATGTACGTCCTGAGGCGGATTCAGCAGCTCGAAGATGAGGTGAAGAGGGTCCAAAACAACAACACATTACGCAAGTATGTTTCTGTACACTTACGCTACTTAGGCTCCAAAAACGAGCTGCTGCTTTTTAAAAAAATAAAATAACATAAAATCGGCCATTTCAACCACTTTGAAGTGCACAGTTCAGTGGCATTAAGTACATTCACAGTGTTGTGCAGCCATCACCAATTCTCATCCCAGAACTTACTCATTACCCTAAACAGAAGCTCTGTGCCTGTTACACATGCGTCTCCTGGTCACCACTGTTCTATTTTCCCTCTGGGAATCTGACTCCATGCACCCATGGAAGGCGGAGTCACACAGCATTCACCTTTTGTGCCTGGCTCACTTCACTCAGCATAGTTTTCAAGGTTCACAATGTTGTGGCCTGTGTCAGAATTTGTCCCCTTTTATGGCTGGATAATGCTCCACTGTATGGAGAGAACACATTTTGTTTATGCACTCATCTGTCGGTCAGTGGACACTGGGGCTGCTCCTGCCTTTTGGCTGTTGTCACAATGCTTCTGTGAATGTTGGCTGTTAGAGACATTCAGTTATTTTGTGTATGACCCAGTGGATTTGCCAGGTTGTATGCCAAACAATTTTCCACAGTGGCTGCACCATCTTACAGTCCCTCCAAAAGTACGTGAAAATTCCAGCTTTGTCATATCCTCCCCAGTTTCTGGTTTTTTGTTTGTTTTGCTTTTTGGATAGTCGCCATTCTAATGGTTGTGAAGTGGTATCTCACTGTGGTTTTGATTTGCATTTCCCAGTGACTAAAAACATTTGAGCATCTATTTGTGTGCCTGTGACCACTTGTATATCTTCTTTGGAGAAATGTCTTATTCAAGTCCTTTGCCCATTTTTTAATTGATTATTATTGTTGAGTTTTAGGAGTGCTCTATATTTTGGACATTGATCTCTCATCAGATACACGACATGCAGACAAGATACATTTTTTCCCTTTTTGTATGTTGGCTTTTCACTCTCTTGGTAGTGTCTTTTGATGCATGGAAGTTTTAAATTTTGATGTAGCCCAATTTACCTACTTTTTCTTTCGTTGCCTGTGCTTTGTGCCACATATAAGAAATTATTGTCAAATCCAGTGTCAAGAAGCCTTTTCCCTATGTTTTCTTCTACAGGTTTTACAGTCTTAGCTCTTAAGGTATTTGAACCATTTTGAAGGGTTTTTTTTTTTTTTTTGCATGTAATGTCAGGTAAGGGTTCAGCTTCATTCTTTTGCAAGTGGATATCCAGTTTCTCAGCACCATTTGTTGCAAAGAGAAGCTGCCTCTTTTATGTGCTGGATTTTTGACAGTTGCCACATTGTAAGTTACTTTGCTAATATTTTATTACTTGATTTCACCTTATTCTTTTACACTGTTGACTCACACCTGATACGTTTAAATTGTACCTTATTTGTGTCAAACTGTCTTCCTGGGCAGAGAGGAGAAAATTGCAATCATGCGGGAGAAGCACACTGCTTTGATGAAGCCCATCGTGTTTGCTTTGGAGCATGTCAGGAGTATCACGGCGGCCCCCGCAGAAACACCTCATGAAAAGTGGTTTCAGGATAACTATGGTGAGGCCATTGAAAATGCCCTTGAAAAACTGAAGACACCCTCAAACCCTGCAAAGCCCGGAAGCAGCTGGATTCCATTTAAAGAGGTACAGAAACGTCTCAAGAATGCTTCTAAAATGGGAAATCCCCTGTGAGATGCAAAATTTAAATAAGGGGACTGTCCTTACTTGGAACACGAGAGAAAATCTTGTGAGCTCATGGAAGGCAGCCTGTGACCAGTTGCTTATAAGAAATTTTCTTCATTTTGAGAATTTGAGGGTGAATGGGCCTCGGGGGTCAAACTTCGGCCTACAGAAGCTTCACACCGAGGAGGAAGGCCCTGTGAGACATTAGCCAAAGAAGGGGCTCTGGCCACGAGCTCCATGTCGAGTGCCTGCTGTGTTCTCCTCATGAAACATTCAGAAACAGCCTTGTGCCTGTGCTGTTGTTCGTAAATCATTGTTTTTGAAATCAGCTCTGCAAGGGCTGTTCGGGGATGATTAGTATATTTAAACATTTGAGAATCCTGATCTTTTTATATTTTGGTCCCCTTAATTCTGCATTTTCATTGGTTTTTACTGTGTTAAAACAATAGGACCATTAGTTGAGGGGGCCCATTTATTACCTTTTTCTCGTTTTTCCTTATCCCTTCTTTCTCTGTGGCTTACCCTTACTGCTTCTGACTTATTCCCTTACTTAACTCTAGTAATGAGAAAACTATTGAAAGTTACAACATAGACACAAAAGCACACCTAACTTGAACTAGTAAATGCAAATGGCTAAATTGGAAGGAAATACCCAGTTTCCCTGAAAATAAGACCTAGTCGGAAAAGAAGCCCTCGCATGATTTATGGCACCTTGGCATACTGAATATTTTAAGATGAAGGAGTTTGTGGAAAAGGCACCTTTCTCCCCGCAAAAGGTCATAAAACCCTCATGCGAGGGGTCATGCCAGGGCTTCTTCTCCCACTACGTCTTATTTTCGGGGAAACATGGTAGCTAGAAGCACAAAGACAAGAAGACCAACGTGAAGGATGAAATTTACTATGTGTGGCTTAGCCAAAGCTTGCTTCCTTGCACATCAACAGCAGTTTCATGCTTCTTTGTCTCCTCAGTAAGTCAACTCAGACACCCAGAGGAGGAGACGAAGGGAATACTTTTTAAAACCGTGTGTGTGTGTGTAAGTAATAAGTCGGAGATAAATTTTTGATAGTTGTGTTCATTCCATAGTTTGTTTTTTTTTTTTGAAGGCACTGTCACTGGCCCTCATGTGGGACCCGAACCGGGGCTGCTGGCTTCCCAAGCCAGCGCTTAAGCACCGTGCCACTCGGCTGGCCCTCATTTCATAGTTTTAAAAATTGAAAACAACTATCTCACAATGTATACAGCTAAAAAACAGAATTAGCTAAAAAAGATACAGCTTTTTAGAAGTCTCATGTGTCCCTTCCTAATTATATCTCCCTTTCTGCAACCACTGTTCTGAGTTTTTAATTCATCATTACCTACTTAAAAAAAGTTTTTGTATATTGATTCATTTCCAGATGTTGTTCAGTGTGTCTGCTTTTTAACTTCATATAAATGAGGTCATATTGTACATATGTGTCAGTGTTTATTTAATACTTCCGTTATTGATGGATTCACCTTAGGGTTTTGGGGGTTTTGTTTTATTTATTTATTTATTTATTTATTTATTTATTTTTAGCTGAGCCATCCTGCCACCTGTTGGCAGCTCAGCGGCAGCTCAGCTCAGGCTGGGCATCGAACTGCTGTTACTCAGAGCTCAGCTTGCACTCTTGAGCGAGCTCTTAACCCACTGAGCCACTCGGCCGGCCCTTGTTTGTTTGTTTTAAATGATGCATGTTTTGCGTGCAGCTGAACATTGGTCTGTTATGGGAAAAGACCACAATTTATCCATTGTCCTATCAGTGGATACTTGGGGTGTTTCCAGTTGTTTTTTTCTTTTTATGAACAAAGCCTGCTAAGGATTGATTTGAAAATGTTCACATGAAAGCCGAGGCCAGAGTTCATTAATTCACGTGAAGATAATCATTAGCTCTGAGTAAGGACACAGCTATACATGCGATCTGCTCCCTGTGAGTTATTTCAAAGGGGTTTTCTGCATACTTAAGTGGTCAGAGCTCTGAATTGTTCCCAGCTTCTCAAGTGGCTTCCTAAGGATACGTCTGCCTGACAGCCAACACTGGCTCCATCTTTTACTCTGGGTTGCAGGGACTGAATTGATTTGTTTTGGCGTTGATCAGACATAGCATAACAGGGGAGACTAGTCTACAAGCCCCAGATTTGTCATCACAGGGGTGATGCCCTTCCATCTGCTGTGACCTCATTGCTCGTTTGGGCAGAGGAAGACAAGGAGTCCCAACGAAGTAGAAACCATGTAGAGCATGTCAGCACCCGTGTGGTCCCCCTCAGGATGGCCCAGATACTGTGTGTAATGCTAAATTGAAAGTGGAGGGAAATGGGTTGTAATGATACTGTAAACTTGTTCTCCCCATCTCATAAATGCAGATAATGCTGAGTTTGCAACAGAGAGCACAGAAACGTGCGAGCTACATCTTGCGTCTTGAAGAAATCAGCCCGTGGCTGGCTGCTATGACTAATACTGAGATTGCCCTTCCTGGAGAAGTGTCGGCCAGAGACACCGTCACAATCCACAGTGTGGGCGGAACCATCACTATCTTACCCACCAAAACCAAGCCAAAGAAACTTCTCTTTCTGGGGTCGGATGGAAAGAGCTACCCTTATCTTTTCAAAGGTGGGAGTTAAAAGAAGAGGCTTAGCCTGATTCTGACTGCTCTGTGTGTGTGTGTGGTAGAAGAGGGTTGTTTCCTGTGAATGTGTGACCGTCATGGATAGATGGGAGGATCCTGTATCTCACGGGATTTTGAATGGAAGTAGCTGGGTGCTGGGGAACGAGATTTGCCATTCCCACCCCTCTCTTCTTATGGATTTGTACAAGCGGAACACTTGGGGTACAGCTAATAACGCTAGTATCTGATACCTTGTGACTGAAGAGAATGTTCTCCAAAGCTCTCCGTGTGCTTCTGCTATCATTTCATGAGTGCTATTGCTAATTGGGAAGGACACAAAAAGTGTCACATTTCCAACCCTGCCCCATCACACTTCACCCCATTTGGTCACCTGCTCTGGCGACTTTAATTTTGTTTCCACAGGGCTGGAGGATTTGCATCTGGATGAGAGGATAATGCAGTTTCTGTCTATCGTGAATACTATGTTTGCTACCATCAATCGCCAGGAGACACCCCATTTCCAGGCGCGACACTATTCTGTGACACCGCTAGGAACCCGGTCAGGGCTGATCCAGTGGGTGGATGGAGCCACGCCCCTCTTTGGTCTTTATAAACGATGGCAACAACGGGAAGCTGCCTTACAAGCACAGAAGGTTGATGAAAATTCAAATATGGATGTACTTTTATTTGATTGAGCCGAAAGAAGTATAGTGTATCAGTCTGTTTTCTGTTACATGTGAAATATGTTAGGCTTACTGCACTTGAGCATTTTAAGGAATTTATAAGAGTTAAAGAAGGGACAGACTTGAGGTACCCAGGAAAGTGGTTTTGAGGACAATTTATAAAAATGAAGTTGGAAAAGGCAGAAATAATGACATTGAGTTAATCTTATTCTTGACAAACCTGGGAGGGGTGGTAGTGTGGTTGTTAATCACTCAGTAACTTGATAATTCACATCTTAATGCATTTTTTGTGGGCCTACTGGGGTCTTAATTTTTTAAATAAGAGACAGCATCGAAACCCAGGTTCTTTTAAATTAAGTATGTAAGTAAGGAACAACTTTATATTTAGAGTTAGTCACTGTGGCATCCTATTTTGTACCTGTGAAATAAATATGTACTTCGATTTAGACTGGAGTTTAATTTAGAATTCATTTTAGCTAAGAATCTGTGTGCTTAATCTGTGCTGGGTACAGTAATATATGTGCTATGGATATAAATCTACATTTTATACAGTCTCCACTTCAGGGTTCCACATCTAGCCAAAGAAAATGATTCTAATCAGGATAGTTAGGAGAAGGAGCAGGAGTTTAAAAGGCGTCGTATGTGCATAAATGAGTGATAAAGTTTAAACAGATTACATGTGACAAAGAAAAACGTAATTTGATGTCGAATTTGAATGGAACCTCAAGGAAATATAACAGTAGACCAAGCTTTTAATAAAATAGGAGTACCCAATTAAGAGAAAGATACGTAAATTGAAAGAAAGATGTGTACTCCATCAGAAGAATTGGCTATTTGATCTATAAATTTGTCTGGGTACATGGAAATGGCACTAAAAAATCAGTTTTTACAGTACTACTTTGCATTCAAAATAATCTTTATCCTTATTTAAATAACGTTGACCTTAAAAAATATTTATTTTGCAGGCCCAAGATTCCTACCAGACCCCACAGAACCCTGGAATTGTGCCCCGTCCCAGTGAACTTTATTACAGTAAAATTGGCCCTGCTTTGAAAGCAGTTGGACTTAGTCTGGACGTGTCCCGTCGGGACTGGCCTCTGAATGTGATGAAGGCAGTATTAGAAGAGCTAATGGAGGCCACGCCCCCAAACCTCCTTGCGAAAGAGCTCTGGTCATCGTGCACCACGCCTGATGAGTGGTGGCGAGTCACACAGGTATGTGTTCCTTTGGACTGTCGTGAGGATTACTGTTGCCTTTGCCTGCTTCCTGCCGTGTCTGTCGGGTTTCCCCTCCCCTTCTCCCTCCCTGTCCCCCTCCAGACTTGGTAGTTAGAGACCTATATTTGAATCTTACATTACACTTATTTTGATAAGACACAGCCATGACTGTGTGAGGGCAGAACGAAGGTAATTCTGGATGAAATGGAGAGTCCAAGCTTTAGAAAAGGAGAAACGATGTAGGCTGCTGAGGATTGTTTTGGTTTTGAATTCCAGTATTGTGGTGACTGAGTGGGACCAACAAGGCCCACGGCTTTGTGTGCCATGGCTGCTCAGGGCAGACCCTCCGGCCACACGCCGCGGCCCCGAAGCGTGTTAGCTCTTCATTGAGAAATGAGGGGCAGGATTACGGGGTTCCGTAGACTTGAGAGCGTCCGGTCTGTGTAAGAAGGCCGTTGGCTAATGTGCCTGTCACGCTCCCCCCCGCGCCCCTCAGTCCTACGCCAGGTCCACTGCCGTCATGTCCATGGTCGGGTACATCATCGGCCTCGGGGACAGACACCTGGACAATGTTCTCATCGACATGACGACGGGGGAGGTGGTCCACATCGACTACAACGTTTGCTTCGAAAAAGGTAAGAGGACCTTGGACTTGGCATGCACGTCAGGGGCAGATGGTTTTTGGGAAAAGGACCAAAGTACCCTGATTTGTGTCTTCAAGGTAAAAGTCTTCGCGTTCCTGAGAAAGTACCTTTTCGAATGACGCAGAACATTGAAACGGCACTGGGTGTAACTGGAGTGGAAGGTGTTTTTAGGCTTTCGTGTGAGCAGGTATGCTGTTTGCTCTGACACCTCTTTTTATTTTTTATTTTGAGGGCAGTGTCACTGGCCCTCATATGTGGGACCCAAACCGGGGCCGCTGGCCTCTTCTGAGGCCAGCGCCTAACCACTGCGCCGCTCGGCCGGCCCTGCTCTGACACCTCTTAGCGTACCTCTTCAAGTAACAGATTCTGTGGCCTGAAAAGCTACGCTGTCAGGAGGGAACTTGTGGCAAGGCTTAATCAAAACGCTTCTGAACACAGGTCCTACACATCATGCGGCGAGGGAGAGAGACTCTGCTGACGCTGCTGGAGGCCTTTGTGTATGACCCCCTGGTGGACTGGACGGCGGGGGGCGAGGCCGGCTTTGCTGGGGCCGTGTACGGCGGGGGTGGCCAGCAGGCCGAGAGCAAGCAGAGTAAGCGGGAGATGGAGCGCGAGATCACCCGCAGCCTCTTCTCCTCCCGAGTAGCTGAAATTAAGGTGAAGCCAGTGATACCGTCACTGTCATCTTTTTTTTATTGTTAATAGTGTTAAAAAGCTGAGCAAAACTGTTTCTCTAGAAATTTTTTGCAAGACTGTATGTATAGTACTGAAACCACAGTGAAATGGGGTAATTTGATGTCTTTTCATTAGGAAATGCTCCCTTCCCAAGACACATATAGTCACACTCACACTCATAGGTGGGTTAATGAGGTGAAGAAATTGTACCTTTTTCAGTGGATTGAAGTGTGTCTGCTGGTGACTGTTTTAAATGTCCTTGAATTGGGTTGCTTCCCTCAGTCTTGGGTTTCCTATCCTAGTAACCTCTGATACTAATCTTGTTTGTGTGGCGTGGCAGTAACTCTTGTGGAATTGAGTCTCAGTTTATGGGCCTGTGAACTTGAACGCTTCGTCATCTTTGTAAAATGTGGGCGTTGCCACCACCCCTCAGGGTTTTGCTGAGACTGAAGTAGGATAATAGGCTCTACATGTCATTCTATCATGGTCCTCCTGACAGACATCTTCCTTAGCTCTCACCTGGCCCGGTAAGAACCTTCTAATCCTAACACCTTTCCAGGTGAACTGGTTTAAGAACAGGGACGAGATGCTGGTGGTGCTGCCCAAGTTGGACAGCAGCCTGGACGAATACCTGAGCTTGCAGGAGCAGCTGACGGACGTGGAGAAACTGCAGGGCAAACTGTTGGAAGAAATCGAGTTTCTGGAAGGAGCCGAAGGCGTGGATCATCCTTCCCACACCCTGCAACACAGGTTTAGAATCCTGCTGAACTCATTTCTAAACATAATACATGCTGTTAAGTGGGGATTTTCTTGTCGGGGTGACAACCATCAACTTGAAGTATAAATATTGCAGCAACTCACTTAAATGGTAAAAACTTTCCCAGAAACTGCAGGGTTAAGGTGTTAATACACAAGCATTCACTTAAGCTTTCTGCTTCATTATATTTAATTTAAACATTTGAGTCATTGTAAAGGATGAGTGTAGTGGTTGGTTAGAACATTGAAGCGGGATTCAGCAAAACGGCGTTAGTGTTCCCTCTAGAGTTTGTATCTGGATCCTTATTTATTTATACAATGGCAGTTACTTTATCTATCTTGCTGAGGTTTCTAAGCATTAAATTAGATAGAGTGATCTAAGTGAATGAACCTTCCACCCAGGAGGTGCTCAGTGAAGGGGAGTTGAATATGCAAGTTCCAAACACTGCATGAGGTCTAAGGTTATAAAGGCCCATCAGACGTCAGTGGCAGTTTTATCTTTAAATAACTCAGAACCTGACATGTGTGGTAGAGGTTTTTTTAAATGTTGTGAGTATAGCTGAGGGAACAGCGGGGTCAGGATACACCAGGGACGTGGGGACATTTGATCAGTGCCCTCACGACTGGAAAGATGCATCCCAGGCAGTCCAGGCGTGAGCAGAGTCCGGGCTGTGAAAGAACATAGGAGGAAGAACACAGAGCCATTTGAAACCTTCCGCCCTCCTCGTAGGTATTCTGAACACACCCAGCTACAGACTCAGCAAAGGGCCGTTCAGGAAGCCATCCAGGTGAAGCTGAATGAGTTTGAACAGTGGATCACTCACTACCAGGCTGCCTTTGGAAACCTAGAAGCCACGCAGCTTGCGAGCTTGCTCCAGGAGATCAGCACGCAGATGGACCTTGGTATGGGCTGGCCTAGGGGACACGTGAACGTGTGTCTTTGCACTTGGGTCTGGGTGTGTGGGCTCCAGCTTGTGCCCCCTTGCAGCGCCTGCTGAGTTGAAATGATTTCCCCACGAGTAATACCTCTCTTCTTCCCCAAGGTCCCCCCAGCTATGTGCCGGCAACAGCCTTTCTGCAGAATGCCGGCCAGGCCCACCTGATCAGCCAGTGCGAGCAGCTGGAGGGGGAGGTGGGCGCCCTGCTGCAGCAGAGGCGCTCCGTGCTCCGGGGCTGCTTGGAGCAGCTGCACCACTATGCCACGGTGGCCCTGCAGTACCCGAAGGCCATCTTCCAGAAGCACCGCATCGAGCAGTGGAAGGCCTGGATGGAGGAGCTCATCCACAGCGCCACGGTGGAGCGCTGCCAGGACCTGTACCGGAGGTGAGTGCAGCCCCGGGGCCACTCTGGGGCCCATGCACAGCCCTGCTCGCCTGCTGAGCTGCACAGCACTCAGTTACTGTTGAAAGAAATGGCTGGCGGATGGAATTGGGCTGGAGTCACTTTTGCCTTGGTTTTCAGAGGATTTGAGCTCCTGTTTTCCCTTCTAAGATGAAGCTTTTTCTAGTGTAGTGAACTGTATCCCAGTGTAGGTGGTAACAGGTCGGAGAGTTAACTGGACCATGGATTCTGTCAATTACCAACAAGTCGTCTCGGGACGTCACTTTAGCTCTTGAGGCTTTCCCTTCTGTGACGTGGGAATAATGATCCCTGTTCTTCCTGGTTTGAGGACCAAATGCAGTGTGCATTGTATAGTGTAATACTTTGTGAAGCGTGGACCTCATATACAAACGGAGTGGTCATGTGACACACAAGCACCTCTCTCTGTAGATATGAAATGCAGTATGCGCCCCAGCCGCCCCCGACGGTGTGTCAGTTCATCACTGCCACGGAGATGACCCTGCAGCGGTACGCCGCCGACATGAACAGCAGGCTGATCAGACAGGTGGAGCGCCTGAAACAGGAGGCTGTTACTGTGCCCGTGTGTGAAGACCAGCTGAAAGAAATTGAACGTTGCATTAAAGTTTTCCTCCACGAGAATGGAGAAGAAGGATCTTTGAGTCTAGCCAGTGTTATTATTTCTGCGCTTTGCACCCTCACTAGGTGAGCTAGCTAACCTCGTATTGAGATCATTTCATGCTTACTGAGATTTCACGTGTCTTTTGTTGATTCTCGAACTTAAGGTATTCATGTACTTTCATTAGTCTTGCCCTGTGCGACAGCTGTGTAATTCCCTTTAAGATTTTGAGGCATCCTCATTTGTGTGTGAGTTTAGCTGAGTCAGTTTCACTGTATAAATGCTTCTCCCTTTTAGGCGGAACCTGATGATGGAAGGAGCAGCTTCGAGTGCTGGAGAACAGCTGGTGGACCTGACTTCTCGCGATGGAGCCTGGTTCTTGGAGGAGCTCTGCAGCATGAGTGGAAACGTCACGTGCCTGGTTCAGCTGCTGAAGCAGTGCCACCTTGTGCCACAGGACTTGGACATTCCGGACCCCGTGGAAGCGTCGGAGGCCGTCCACCTGGCTAATGGGGTGTACACCTCACTTCAGGTGAGTGTTTGGAAAAAGGCTCACGTTTTCTAAGTTTATTTTAGAGACTGACCGGTTCCACTCCTCATTTCTTTAGTTCAGAAAAGCATTTGACTTCTGCTCTTTGAATGTTGTGTAAGCAGTCACTTCAGATAAAGATCAGTATGAGGTTTATATCCCTGCCTCGGTTACAGTTGCAGCAAGTTTGTTCTTAAATTGAGGCATTAAGTCGCTAAACGTGTAACTTAACAAAACTCAGAAAACATTAAAATATATTTCTCACGTATTTATAGGAATTAAATTCAAATTTCCGGCAAATCATATTTCCAGAAGCACTGAGATGTTTAATGAAAGGAGAGCACACACTAGAAAATATGCTTCAGGAGCTGGACAGTCTCATCGAACAGACGGCCGACGGCGCCCCCCTGCAGGCCCTGGTGGACTCGCTCCAAGCCCATTTAGGGAGCGCGGCCATGGGACTCGAGGAGGAGACGCATGCTCAGCACATCGATGTGGCCAGGCAAGTGAAGGCTGGCTGTGGGCCGTGTGCCCATGGAAGAGACGGGGAGGCCAGGCAAGGGCTCCACGCTCGTCCTCTGCTGGAAGCTTACTGTCACACTCGAGAGAGGATACGATTACTTGCAAATGCATACGTGTGTGCAGTGTTTGCAACTTGCATATTCAACTACCCTTCATGTATGCAAAGATACGTGTGTATCTTTAAAAAGAAAACCTTGTATTTTAAAATAGTTACAGATTTACAGGCAGTTGTAAAAAAGAAAAAAAAAGTGGGCAGGGAGGTCTTGTGCATGCGCCCCCCGCTGTGTTAGCAGCGTGCATTCTGCACAGGACAGCAGCAAGCAACGCCATGCCAGTGACAGCGGGCCAGTCTGCGGGCTGGCTGAAACTGGCACCTGTCACAAGTGCCCTCATGTGTGGATGTGTGTGGTTCCGTGCAGGTTTTCACACACACTTGTATGGCTCTTGGTGCTGCCGCCTCCATACCTGCTCAAACAGAGTGCAATGAGGGAGTTTGTAAGCTAATGGCGTATCACTGCACTTCAGGCAAACACTTAAATTAGCTCAAGTTTGGTTTGGATAGGGAACGCTGCATGTCTCACATCTTAAATCCAGACAGTTTGACTTTAGAATCTGTGGCGGTTGGGTGGTTCCTCTAGCTGTGTACCGCAGCCCTAGCTGAGTCCTAAGCCCCTTTGGCCTGTCTTCTTAAACCATATATATATATATATATTTATTTATTTTTTTTTTAGAGGGCAGCGTTACTGGCCCTCATGTGGGATCCAGACCGGGGCCATTGGCGTCCCAGGCCAGCTCTTAACCACCGCGCCACTCGGCCGGCCCCAGGCCTGGGTCCTTAAGACCTCTTTTTTGGGCCTCTTTCTCCTGTTCAGTTCACTCCAGAAAGTATAACTGAGAAGGTAGAAAATGAATTGTCCCACCACGTGTGCGCCCCTGGGAAATCTCAAAGGTATAAGACAGTACAGAGAATAGTATAGTGAACCCGAATTTTGTCAACTTCAGTAATTATCTGTACCCTGTCAATTTTGTTTCAAGTTTTACCACCCCAATTTTCTGAAACAAATACGTTTTCATTCTTAAATACTGCAGAAGCGTATATCTAAAATGTAAACTTATTTTCCTTAAAGTGCCATTAATTCCTTAATGTTTTCTATTATCCAGCATTCAGTTGTCCTGTTTTCTCACGTTTCTTTGTAATTGTTTTACTATAAAGTAAAAAATAATTTTTATAGCATAAACATGTCAGCTAAATAGTGATTTTGATATTTTGTACAACAACTTTTTCATTCTAGTATTTAAAAAGTTAGATGCTAAATCCATAAACCTTTCTTTGAATTGATGAATTGTCATAATATAAGTCTGCATAAAATTTAATCACTTGAATTATTGCTAATACTGACTTGGAACCATTGATTTCATGTTGTAATTGACAATGAAATGCCATTTTACGAGAATGTTCTTAATGCAGAAAGACTCCTTTTTGGACCTCGCATGCCACCTGGGAGATGTGTCGCTTTTGTCTTCCTCCCCACGCTGTTAGTCCTGAGTGGGGGCTCTGACTGGTACTCTCTTCTTCTAGAATTCTTCATGCTCAGTACGGTGAGCTGATCCAGCCAAGAAACGGCTCAGTGGATGAGACCCCAAAGATGTCAGCTGGCCAGATGCTTTTGGTGGCATTTGATGGCATGTTTGCCCAAGTCGAAACAGCTTTTGGCTTATTAGTTGAAAAGGTAAGTAACCAACATGATTTTGTGAGTAATGCAGGTGCGTCAGCGTCGCTGTTCAGTGTGGGAAGAGCGGAGCACTGAACTTTCTTTTCCTCCGTTTGCGTAGTTGAACAAGATGGAAATCCCTGTGGCTTGGCGAAAGATCGACATCATCAGGGAAGCCCGGAGCACCCAGGTCAATTTTTTTGATGATGATAATCACCGGCAGGTGCTAGAAGAGATTTTCTTTCTCAAAAGACTCCAGACAATTAAGGAGTTCTTCAGGCTCTGTGGCACCTTTTCTAAAACTTTGTCAGGTAACATTTCACATTTAAATGTGCTGGAAGGGGGCTTCATTTAATTGTATGCTCATAAAATCCTAAGTTTTTCAATAAGCAGCGTTACTACCTTCTTTTAGTTTTGCATGGAGTACTTTTAAGACAATCTCCTTTCTTAGGATCAAGTTCCCTTGAAGATCAGAATGCTGTAAACGGGCCTGTTCAGATTGTCAACGTGAAAACCCTTTTTAGGAACTCTTGTTTCAGTGAAGACCAGATGGCCAAGCCCATAAAGGCGTTCACGGCCGATTTTGTCAGGCAGCTCCTGATCGGGCTCCCCAACCAGGCCCTGGGGCTCACGCTTTGCAGCTTCATCAGCGCCCTCGGAGTGGACATCATCGCTCAAGTGGAGGCAAAGGACTTTGGAGCTGAGAGCAAAGTGTCCGTGGATGATCTGTGTAAGAAGGCCGTGGAGCACAACATCCAGGTGGGGAAGTTCTCCCAGCTGGTCATGAACAGGGCCACAGTGCTGGCGAGCTCCTACGACACCGCCTGGAAGAAGCACGACCTGGTGCGCAGGCTGGAGACCAGCATCTCCTCTTGTAAGACGAGCCTGCAGCGTGTCCAGCTGCACATCGCCATGTTCCAGGCAGGTGTTGTCTTTGTCGTGTTCACCCCCAATGGAGAAATCTGAAAAACGGGTGGATTAACACAAACCAATATAAAGCAGAGCATTGGGCTTCCTGACTCATGCCAGCCCATAGCAAACCCAGCTTTGGCGTTTGGCACTTACTGGGTATTTCTTGTTTCTCTTCTACGTAGTTGAGATAATTTTGCGCTTACAGCCTGCGCCCTTTGGGTGAGTTTCTGTCTGTGTTAGTGTTATCCGCGCCATGAGCATTGTAAGCATGACCTCTGATAGCTGCAATATGTTCCTTATGAGGATGTGCCTCCTGGGTTGTTTATCGTGCAATTCAGGTGATTTTTAAAGGACTTCCGTTTCCCTGAAGCTCCGAGAATGTGATAACAGCTTTGTACCTAAGTCTGTCTCACTTGGGAGTTGTTTGTAAAAGCCTGTTTTTGCCCTTGATTTTTTTAGGTACAGTGTGACAGCACAGGTTTTAGAGCTGAGGTGGACTTGGACTCAAGTGTGTGAACTTGAGTTTAACTTCCCTGAGGTCTGGCCTCCTCATCTAGAGAATGGGACAGTATCTTTCCCAAAGGTTCATGACTGTGGGGATGAAAAATGATAATCTCTGCAAGGCACCAAGTATACAGTAAACATTGTAGCTATTTTTTTTATTTCCTATTTTCAAATACTGTCTTTAAGTATTGTCAGTAGCTCCAAACAAGTTGTGGCATGGAGAAATATTTGGGGACTGCGTTTTCCTGGGATCTAACAATGGAAACTTCATTTTTGGGAAACTGCTTCCCAATAGTGAAATTTGTGGTTTCACCTCAGTGCACGAAGCTTGTATTTCCTTTGCTTTGAACTTTTCCCATTGGCTGTTTTCTTATTTGCTAAGAAAAGTAATTTATTTAAATTCTGAAATCACATTTATTATATAGTAACAGTTCCTCTAGCACATTAGGATGTGTTTTGGGAATGTGTTTTTTACTTTGAAAAAAAAAATGTAATGCTGAAAAGTTTTATTATTTTATATATTTTGGAATTTATTCCCTTAAAAAATTGACAGTTATGGAAAACATTCTAAAAAGCCTTTCAGTTTTATCTTGAACACATTTTAAGCCCTGAGCACAATGTATAACTTTTAAATTGTAGCCTGAATATCCCTTGGTTCTCTGGAGCCAACCTGACAACATGCACGATGGCTTGATCCCCTGTCACCAGTTGTCACGTTTATGTCACTTCAAGATTCTCAGTGTGGAGAACTGTTTGCTTTTGCAACTGTTGCCATTGTTCCTTTTGGTCACTTGCTTGTTAGCCTCCATGCCAGACAGCCGTCCCCAGCCCCACCCCATTCCAGTCTCGTAACTAGGTTTGGGGGTAGGGGCTTGGGTTTCTTGCACTGGGCTTGTACATAGATAAGGAAAAATCTTCAGAATTACGATTTTGATGTTGCATAATACTGATCCAAGAAGTTTGTCAGCCATTCTCTACCTCAGGAAAATTTTCGCCTGATTGTGATTCTCTCATAATGTTTCTTCTGTTCTCCAGCCAACCCCGCCTTGCTGCAGCTGGGTCCTTCTGTCTTCCCAGGTCCTACCTCACAACTCCCTCCCTTGTTTACCCAAAGGTTTTTTTCTGCTGACTTCGTTACATTTCTTTTTCTTTGCACAGTGGCAGCATGAAGATCTCCTGATCAATAGACCACAGGCCATGTCAGTCACACCTCCCCCGCGGTCCGCCATCCTCACCAGCATGAAAAAGAAGCTCCATACCCTGAGCCAAATCGAAACTTCAATTGCGTCAGTTCAGGTGTGTGTTGTCACATAACTTTCTTCCAGCACTTCTCACTTTTATGATGAATTGTGAGTGCTGTGTTTTGCAGTATATCTACATCCCTGCCCTTGGCTTCTAAGCCACAGGAGCATAACCCCTTTTCTCTTTTATTTTTTTCTTTTTAGAGGGCAGTGTCACTGGCCCTCATATTGCGGGACCCGAACCGGGGCCGCTAGCGTCCCAAGCCAGCGCTTAACCACCGCGCCACTTGGCCAGCCCTTATTTTTAATTTACATCTTTTTTTCTTACCCTCCAAGGTAATTGAATCTCACAGTACCAGTATACTTTTTTTTTTGTTTTGTTTTAAGATTTTATTGAAGAATTGGGGAAGGGGAATAGCATTGGGGAACCTGGGAAGGGGAACAGACAAGTTGGTGTCCTTCTGTTCTTCAGTCTAGTTGTGGAGGATGTCGCTTCACTGGCCCATGTTGGTATCATCATTGTGCTCTTCTCAGGTGAGGCAGATTGGTCGCCGGCCTCTGGACGGCAGCTCTTGGCAGCTCACACTGGCTGCCAGCCACCGACTCACTCTAGCCTATGGCAGCCCACTGCAGCAGGGGCTGCAGCTACACTGTCCCGGACACTCATAGCCCAGCTCCAGGTGGAGCTGTTGTTCACCATCTTAGCTGTAGAGGGCAGTGTCACTGGCCCTCATATGTGGTATCTGAACCGGGGCCGCTGGCATCCCAAGCCAGCTCTTAACCAAGCGCCACTCGGCCATTCCAGTACCAGTATATTTTGAACCAGAAATAAAGACATACCAAATATTTCAGGTTTTTAATGAATTTGATGATTACTTTGCCTTTATGCATTGAGGGAAACTTAATTGAAAGAACTTAAATCCTTAATTTGTTTTCTGAAATGTATATAAGCAATTATATCTAGTTTATTAGTACCTAATAAGCTTGGGCATTTCTTATCTCTATTGTGTGGTTAATGGAATTTTGTGATATTCCAGACTATTATTATTGACTGTATTTCTTTGTCATTTCAGCTAAATATTCAATCTTCCCTCCCTTTTTTTAAAGAAGAAAAACTGGTCTTGATGGTTGTTATATTTAAATCTTTATTTTGTGTGTCCCTGTACTTTATGTATGCAATAACTGACATTTTTCTGTTCTTTATAAATTGACATTAGTATAAAACCAGAATAATCACTGTTATTCTGTAATGTTTAAAAATGTTTTTAATGAAACTTTTCTAGAGCTCTTTTTGAAGATTGAAACACGTTTTATCTATAGCATATGAGTCCTAGTTTTCAACGTGGGTGACTGAACTCTTGCCCTGTTTTCTGATTTTAGAGAGGGGGTGGCGTGTGAAAGAAGTAGGGGCAAGAGAGAAAGAGAATGTGAATTCCTTCACCTGAAATGTTGAATACATAATGAAATAATTTTGTTATAAAACCTTCCTTATCATGATAATCTGGATGGTTTGTTACCATTATTCATAAACTTGAATTTCTGGGAATCTGATTTATGTCTTTCACGATCAAAAGTATGATGGATTTTCTTACAGCCAGTGGGAATTTGATGTAGTGAGTGTTTTGTTTTACAGACTATGTAAAAGTGAAAATGTAACTTCAGGAAATTTTAAATAGGCAGTAAGCTGAAAGCCAATTCTTATCTCCCCAGACATGTTTAGCCTTAAGTATTCAAAGTGAAGTCAAGATTAACTCCAAAAGGTGACTGTTTGTTAAGGATGTTTGCTAAATTATGGATGCCTCTTCCTGCTGCTTTTGAATTTCTCTTCTATTTATAAAAAATGCTGGGTTGGCCGGTTAGCTCAGTTGGTTAGTGCGCAGCGCTCATAACACCAAGGTCACTGGTTCGATTCCCATATGGGCCACTGAGCTGCGCCCTCCACAACTAGATTGAAACAACTACTTGACTTGGAGCTGATTGGTCCTGGAAAAAACACTGTTCCCCAATAAAATAAAAAATTAAAACAGGGCCGGCCGAGTGGTGCAGTGGTTAAGCGCTGGCTTGGGGAGCCAGCGGCCCCAGTTTGGGTCCCACATGTGAGGGCCAGTGACACTGCCCTCAAAAAAAAAAAAAAAAAATTAAAACAGAAAAAATCTCAACAGACAGGAAGTAGTATCAAATATTCATTGGGATTCTGCTGGCTTTTATAGGAGAAACTGGCAGCACTTGAAGCAAGTATTGAACAGCGACTCAAGTGGGCGGGCGGTGCTAACCCCGCATTGGCGCCTGTACTACAGGATTTTGAAGCAACAATCGCCGAGAGAAGAAATCTTGTCCTTAAAGAGAGCCAAAGAGCAAGTCAGGTATTGTGGCCCGCGTACGCCATCTTTGTTTGCAGTTGCAGGATTATATAACTGATTGGAGGTTACATGTTGGATAATGGGGTAGCTTGAGAGCCACCCTGTAGTTCAGAGTGCTGGTAAGAAGGACCCTAGGCTGGAGGCCGGGCGTCCCTTAGGCTGAGCTCCCAGCCGGCTGTTTCCCTAGACCCTCCTGCCTCCCAGTTAAATATGAAGTGGATTCAGTCTCTGTTGGAAAATTGAATTTAATTCCATATTTTTGTGAGGTTCTCATTATATGCCACTAAAGTGATCCAAAGATTTGAATATTCGTTTTATCCATGCGGTGATAAAATGTCATATGACTTTGTGTTCTGCCCAAGGTTATGAATTAACTTTGTTGTGATTGGGGTGGGAGAGGCACAAAAAAACCTAGTAAGCAATTTTCCATCAGGTGCAAAGTTAGACTACTATGATTTCCATGTCCCATATTCCATTACCAAAATTTAAATTCCCAACTTGTTTCCATATCCCATATTCCATCACCAAAATTTAAATTACCGACTTGTCTTGTTTTATTTCCTCTGTACTTTCTGCTCCTCTTTCCCATCCCATACTTAATGGAATCTCCAAATGTTTCATCATTTTATCTGTAAATATTTCAGTATGCATGTGTAAAGATAAGAACTAGTTAAGAGCATAGTCATAAAGTGTTACGTACCTTAAAAGATGTGCTTCATATTGTCAAGGATCTAGATAGTATTTTGTCATCTCTATTGTATAGTCAGGTAATAGAAGCAGAGAGAGAACACTCCAAATTGAAATTCGGACATAGCACTAAGTGCAGCTGAATATGATAACAATTTTCTACAGAGTAAGTTTTTTTGTATAAAAACAATCTTGTAGAAGATGCTTTTACCTAATTATCTAATGCTGTTAAGCTGTTTCAGACCTAACAGCATCAACCAAAATATGTGCTTTATTTATAGCCTTTATAAGGATTAAATCTGTTTTTCAAGAGAAGTCATACATTCCTATGTTGTCAGGACCGATTCTGGTCCTGAATACTCGAAATGAGTAGGTGGTATTTATTCATGTCATTAATTGCATTTTTTCCCCTCACTGTGGTGGTTCCATTTTTGCCTTCGCCTCTTTACAGGTCACTTTCCTCTGCAGCAATATCATTCATTTTGAGAGTTTACGAACTAGAACTGCAGAAGCCTTAAACCTGGATGCCGCATTATTTGAACTCATTAAGCGCTGCCAGCAAATGTGTTCATTTGCATCACAGTTTAACAGTTCAGTCTCTGAGCTGGAGCTTCGTTTATTACAGAGAGTGGTGAGTCCTGAATCGTGTTGGGAGTAGAGAGACTTGGCGATTCAAATGATAAGGCCAGCGTTACACCCTGAAAAATCAATTAATACATGCACTCAGTTTACATGTATTGAGCATATACTGTATGTCAGATGCTCTGAGGGATACAATGATGAGTAAGTCTTGTTTTGGCCCCGAACGAACTTACTTACACAAATAATACAATGAGTGAAAAAGTGGGAAGGCTTCTCAAAGCTACAATGGGAGGTGTGCTGTGCAGATTCGGGGTGTGTGTACAGCGGATGACTCAGATGCACTGAAAATAGGGGAGCACATGGGCTGTTGCAGGGCTCATGCTGGGCCAGAGGGTTAAGTCCAGAGATACCAAGTGGATAATTTCAGTGGTTATATTTTGTGGAAAGGCTGTAGGCTGTGTATTAGGAATCTCTGGTTTCATTTTTTTCAAGTGTGGTTGACAAGTGAATTTGGGTCCTGGATATGGGTCATCTTTATTATTCCAGCTATACCTCTTTTTTTTTTTTTTTTTTTTTTTTTTAGGGCAGTGTCACTTGCCCTCATATGCGGGATCCAAACTGGGGCCGCTGGCTTCCCAAGCCAGCACTTAACCACTGCGCCACTCGGCCGGCCCCAGATATATTTCTTAGGTTTTAAAAGCATTTATTCCTTTAAGCGTTTATTCCTTGTATAATTATGCCAAAACTTTAAAAATCTTAGTTTGTTTTTCATAGAGTTTAGATTACTGTTAAGTACTGTTTTATAGGTAATTAATTGAAGAACCTCAACAGAGGTTCTTTGTTTCAGTTTGAGTTACTTTTTGATGACGATGATGAAGAAAACAATCTTGTATTATTCCAGCTGATAGTTAAAATTGAACCCAATGCTTGTTGTCTTTAGGACTCTAGTCCGGAACATCCTATTGGCAGCCCTGAATGGCTTTTGTCAGCACACAAACAACTGACCCAGGATATGTCTACTCAGAGAACAATCCAGACAGAGAAGGAGCAACAGATAGAAACGGTCTGTGAGACAATTCAGAACCTGGTTGATAATATAAAGACGGTGCTCACAGGGCATAATCGGCAGCTCGGAGATGTCAAGCATCTCCTGAAAGCAATGGCTAAGGTAAGGCCCCTGACAGCGACACACAGTGACTCCCCCTTTTCTAAAATTACAAGTAGTTTTGTTTATATGACAAATAAAAACAGTTCCTCTCAGGTCACACCTTCCAGTTTGTTTGTGACTGAGTTCATTTGTGTTTTCATGAACTATTTTTTCTGATTTTGGGCACAGAGAAAGTGAGGCTGAAAGAAATGGATTCACCAGTGTCACAGAGTTAATAATAGAACTGAGACTTGAACTTAGTCTCAGCATTTCGATCCCCAGCCGCCTCCTCCCACCCACACCCCCAGACTCTTTAGTTTGCCTCCAAAATGACTGAAATGTTGTCTCTTCTTTGCAGTACCCTGCATAATCTAGATAATAGGGAAATTGAGTTCCCAGAAAAGGCTGAATTACTTCATTGTTACAAAACAGACATCATTCAATATTAGAATTTATTTTTACTTGGAATTTTTCTTTTGTGCTGGAAACAAGATTCTTCTAGAAAGAGTTAAATTATAATAAGTCGATTAAATACTTGGTATTCAGAAACCGCTTACTACCTCTTATTCAAGAGGTGACTGTCTTAAGGGGAATAACTGAAACAAATAGCGTTTTTCTCAGTCGTTACTGTTTGGATTCCAGGATGAAGAAGCCGCTCTGGCAGACGGCGATGATGTGCCCTATGAGAGCAGCGTTCGGCAGTTCTTGAGTGAATATAAATCCTGGCAAGACAACATCCAGACAGTGCTGTTTACATTAGTCCAAGCTATGGGTCAGGTTCGAAGTCAAGAACACGTGGAAATGCTCCAGGAAATAACTCCCACCTTGAAAGAACTGAAAACACAAAGTCAGAGGTAAGGCGGTCTTCTGCCTAAATGTAAAATGGAAGCCAAACCTCTGGTGTAATTTTTCTTTCAGTTTTTATTCATGTGTATAAGTAGTTATCTCATAAAGCATTTCATACATAAGCCACCTTGTTTTGTATTTCAGTATCTATAATAATTTAGTGAGTTTTGCATCACCTTTAATCACCGATGCAACAAATGAGTGTTCAAGTCCAACGTCATCTGCTACGTATCAGCCATCTTTTGCTGCAGGTAGGACTTCCCTGTTTCAAAAAGACCTGAATCTCGAGCTGTTCCTAGTTGACAAATAGAAGCTAAGATGTGTAATTATAAGTGTTCAATATGTTTAGAGTCATCATCTTCTTAAGGGGTTCCCTAAATTCTGTCATAACCTCCAACCGAACAGATTTTGGCTTAATTT
This sequence comes from Aselliscus stoliczkanus, assembly GCA_033961575.1. Taxonomy (NCBI): domain Eukaryota; kingdom Metazoa; phylum Chordata; class Mammalia; order Chiroptera; family Hipposideridae; genus Aselliscus; species Aselliscus stoliczkanus. The sequence continues at coordinate 4,097,495 of CM066741.1, forward strand.
TAAAGGTACTTATGTGAGAGAATAAAAATACCTTCTGTTCAAATAGTCTTTAAATGACTTGTGTTATGATTATAAAATATATACCTGTTAGGGAAATTTAGAAAAATAATTAATAGAAAAATGTATAGTTCTGTTCCAATTAGAGGTAAAACCACCGTGTGTGTTGATGGACTTCTGTGCATGTACACACATTCTTATAGATTGGGATCATTCTGTGAATGTAATTTTTGTTGTCTTTTCCCACTTAATATTAAATTGATAATCTCCCTTTCGTTCATAATCTTGTAAAAAATGACTTAATGGCCACATTTAATACTGCCATTCTGTAACTTGACTATGTTGTATTAATACAGTAATTGTTGGACAGAGAGAGATTTATAGTTTTTTGATCCCACAGCAAGATCATCATTGTACAAATCTGTATCTGAATGTCTTTATTTTAGACAGTTGGCTCTGTTTTGAGGAGGACAGTTTATCTTTCAAGGCCTAAGGACTTGAAGGTTGTAAAGTCATATCCCTTTTCAGGGCTGCACTTTTCTAGTAGAGAGGACCGCCCTGCTCTCTCCCTATGTCCATTTTCTGTTTACATGTAAATTGAGCTGCCAGCTCTTTCTCTATAGCAGTTCGAAGCAACACTGGCCAGAAGACACAGCCTGATGTCATGTCACAGAATGCTAGAAAGCTGATTCAAAAAAACCTTGCTACATCAGCAGATACTCCACCAAGCGCAGTTCCAGGAACTGGCAAGAGCGTTGCTTGTAGTCCTAAAAAGGCCGTCAGAGACCCTAAGACTGGGAAAGGTAAGTACTCAGAATAAGTACGCCTTACTCATTTAGACAAAATGCAAGCTTGGCTTACATGTGTTTCCATTGCCTCCTAGCTGTGCAGGAGAGAAACTCCTACGCAGTGAGCGTGTGGAAGAGAGTGAAAGCCAAGTTAGAGGGCCGGGACGTTGATCCAAATAGGAGGATGTCAGTTGCTGAACAGGTGACTTTTTTAACAACTCGAGCTACACACTTTCATGCTGCCACACCAGTAAAGGTTTACAGGTCCTCTCCCCCGGGTCCTGGGTGCTTCATCAAGAAACGAGACACACTTCCACCTATTTTTAAGGCTCAGAAGGTTCTGAGCGACAGCTCTGGATTGTCACTCACTCACCATGTTACTCTGACTCCACCCTGTTAGCAGTTTCTTTTCTCCCTAGCCCCCGTTTTACAGAAGTTTAAGGTGGGACCTGACCGTCCTCCACCAGAAGACAGTTCATTTGCATTTTGAAGAGGACTGTCTAAAGGTGTCACATGAACGTAGGGTGACCTTTTCGGAGTGGGAGTAGTACCTGTCAGGTGTTCTGGGATGTCAGATTGTCTGAAGTCAGTACTCTGAAATTTTCTCATTAGTGTTATTGAAATTGTATTTGTAAATCTGAGAATGAATTAGCCCACCACCCCCGCTGTTTATTTTGAAGATTTTCAAACCTACAGAGCTGTAGACGTGCTCATGCACTCTACCTAGAGTTGGTAAGCTGGTCGCCAGTGTCCTACATCTCCCTCACCTTCCTGTGTTTGTGCAGACCGTTTTCCAGACCTTTCGACAGTTAGCTGCAGACATCATAACATTCTGTGCCTAAATACTGCAGCATATGTCTCCTCAACAAAACAGTGTAATATATAATTATATAATTACAATGTAATTATGTAACTGTCAACTTAGGAACCCTAGGAAACTTAACATTGACTTTCACCTACCACTCAGCCCATTTTCAAATTTCTGTGGTTACGTCACCATGTCCTGTATTGTGTAGCCCTCCTCTCAGGGCTCCTCCTGCCTTTCACACACTCGTTTTCTTTCAGTCCCCTTTATCATCCAGAGCAGTTCCCCAGCCTTTTCCCCCTCTGGACATGGATTGACATTTTTGATGTGTCCAGACAGGTTGGTTTGCAGAATATGCCTCAGATTGTATTTGTCTGATACTTTCCCTATAATTAGATACAGAATCAGCATTTTTGGCAGGAATGCGACGCCAGTGGTGTGTCCTCAGAATTTTACACCAAGGGACACATGTCGGTTTGTGCCGTCTGTGACATGAGTGAGATTACATGGTCAAGGGCAGTGCTCCCCCAAATTCTGTGACATGTGTAACTTCTCCAGAAACTTGAGACTGAATATCTTATTTTCTAGTGGTTTGACATCCACAATTCAATTTGAACATCAGCAAGAAAAGTGCTTTTATTTTAAACGGTGTCACACTGCTGTATAGAACCTTAAGCTGACACTCTTCTTGATCAAGAGTCACTTTGTTAAAACAGTTTGTCCAAGTTTGTCGAAAACTGTGGACAGCGCTCTCAGTCAGTCTTTAGAAACTCGCGTAGGTTCATGGGCTGTATGCTTTCATCATATTGGGCTGTTGGAAAAACCATGACATATTTTTCCTGTGTGTTTCTTTGTAAAAGCGCTTCATGGCTTTCCTGACAACCCAGTCGCTCTTTGCTCATCTTTTTTTTTTTTTTTTTGAGGGCAGTGTCACTGGCCCTCATATGTGGGACCCGAACTGGGGCTGCTGGCTTCCCAAGCCAGCGCTTAACCACCGCGCCACTCGGCCGGCCCCGTCTGCTCATCTTTTTAAAGGAGGTTGGGCTCTTGTGCTTTTTATTCTGATAGTTACTGTATATGAAAAAGTTAAGGGGCTCAGAGGAGTGGGGTCAGTATCGGGAGTCCTTGGCCCAGCACTGTTGGTGTAGGTTATAACTCAGCAGCCATCTGCCAAGCTCTTCCGTCCAGTGGACTCTGATGGATGCTCTGGGTGGAGAGCTGACTCTGTCTCTTACAGTAAAAGGACATTTAGCCGAGTCAGAATCAGTGCACGTTTGTGGAGCACCCACCTGCGTTCCTGAATCTGCCGGGCACTGTTGTATGCACCAGCTAAGTGTTTCCCCGGGGGCTTCACACGTTGAACCCCAAGAGCAGCTGTGGGCTCAGTGGGGCCTCCCATCTCAGGGTTCCTAAGGCTCAGGGGTTGTGACTCTCCTGACACACATTTTGTAAGCTGTAGAGGGAAGCTTAGCTTATTTAACTGCTTTCCTCCATAGCAGCTTCACTTCCTTTGGGTAATTTGGGTGAGTATCAACTTACTTGCAAACTATTCGTGTAACTCATGTACGAACCATGTCCTTTCACATTTTAAATGTCTTTACATGTTATCCTGCCTGTTTTTACAGGTTGACTATGTCATTAAGGAAGCAACTAATGTAGATAACTTGGCTCAGCTGTATGAAGGTTGGACAGCTTGGGTATGAGCGGCAAGACAGCCGATGAGTCAGGTTCAGCGAGGTCAGACATCCACCAGAATCAACTCAGCCTCAGGCATCCAAAGCCACACCACAGTCGGTGGTGATGCGACTGGGGCTTACTCTGAGGAAACCTAGGAAATCTCCGGGCGCTAGGAAGTGAATCCTGCAGGGCAGCCGCACTCAGGGATATGCCCAACACCATGGCCTGCAACCCCAGGGTCAAGGATGAAAGAAAGCACGCTCACCGCCTGGACACGGAGATTGTCTTTCTGCCTCAGAACAGCTGCACACGTGTCAGGAGGTTAGCTGCAGAAAGCAAGTGGGGTGCCGCGGAGCACAGAGTGATTTGGAACTCCATTCCACCTGACCCTGTGTACAATCCAGGAAAAACCAAACCCCACTCAGAAACGGAAAACTGGGGCCGCGAAGAAATCACAGCCAAGGAAGATTGGATGCATTCAGATTCTTGTGTGATGCTTGTTGCTAGGCAACAGTACTGGTTGGGTTGACCAGTAAGCACAAAAAGGCTACGCGATACGTATTTCAGAAATGGACTGAAAATGGAGAGCTATGTAACAGATACACTACATTGGAAGAACGAACTTCTGAAATGAAGGGAAAAAAAACCAACCCATCATCATCCTCTCAGCCCCTCCCACCTACCCATTCCCCCTTTACCTGCTCTGGTAGATTAGCCGTCTTTCAGATTCACTTTTAAGTCAATCCTTAAATTTCATATACTTCCATCTCGATGCTATTAACAACTTCACGTTTGGAGTGAAAACAGAAATTTCTCCAAAACCACATGGAAAATTCAAGGATTGTTTAAATGTCTGATGATCACATACAACATGGAATTCTGGTTATTTCAGTCACTTCTGTGATTCTATCATGTACAGTTTCCAGAATTGTCACTGTGCATTCAAAAGTAATGAATCTAACACATTTGATTTCATGTACACTCCCTTTGCTATGGTGTGCATTCTTTGGAGGCTATTCAAACTTTCCCTCTTCTGTGAGTGCTGTAGTTTCTTTCAGAGACAGTAGCTAGTCCAATGTAATCTTTTTACCTTTTTAAAAAACCAAGATAGAGTACGTATTAGAGTTTTACATTGTTGATGACAGAGTAACAATAAAGTAACAATAAAGCGTAAAGGTGTTCTGGGGGAAGTAGAGTGAAATGTTGTCTTAATTCAGTTTTCTCATTTGATACTTTTAATTTACAAGGGATAAATTAGAAGTGCTTTAAGACATGTACATGAAACATTGGCAAAACCGAGAACCACCACCATCTTTTATTAAGTTCAATTAGTCTGTGAAGTAGTTTTTGCGTAATTTTAATAGTTTGCTGTGTAGTTAGACATTATAGTGAATTCATGGTCAAGGTTTCCTTAAATTTAGCCTTGCATTATTCAGTACTGTGTAAGCTCAATTGTTGATCCAAAAGAAAAATCCAGAATAGAATAGGATTCTTCAAATCACGTATCATCACAAAATAGAACACGATTCAAATCTTGATTGTCTGAGTCCATTTTTCCTGCGTCTTAGAGATTAGGACTGCGATCATTCTAGTTGCCAATCTTTATAAACTTGAAAGGTATTGAGGAAAAATTCCATGTAGCTCTTGCCGCTTCTGTGCTCTGATTGCCACGCTCATCCCTGTACCTTAAATACCCATCAGAGCATGCATTTCAGTAGCAGTGCTTTTTTTAATACTCTGAGATACTGCAAGAAAGGTGGTATTTTTGAATACCCATCTGTCTAATAACAAGGAACCTAGTGCATCACATTTTAGTTTCTTCATTTTTGAACTTTATTTTCACAATCAAAACAACCTATCAGGAATAATAATGCCATATTGTGTTTTGCGTGCTGCTGTTTCCTAGAGGCTGTGGGAACTACTGCATTCATCACTTGATTACCTCTGCTCTCAAGATTAAACAGTCTTTTCAGCAACATCCTCTGTGGTCCCAAGGCAGAACTCCCATCAGAACGACAAAACCAGTTCATACTGGTGTGTCCCTAATAGGGAGTATTCAGAAATTGCTTCCTCTTTGGGAAAGAAGAGAAATGAAACATGTGAATTTTACCGCCTGTGGATTTCAGGCCTTAGAGGTACCTGGCACTTGAAGCCAAAACACAACAGCTGTCTGTCAGAAGCATGTGCCTCTGGTAAATCACCTGTCACTTTTATTTAAAAATGGTCCCTCAGAGAAGAGTGTACACATTTGGTTGTGGCGCAGATGTGAACGAGGGATGACATCAGAGCTGCTCCTGACTGCGCTCTGGACGGGACCCGTGTCTGCACAGCTGGGCCTCTGGAAGTCCTGTGGGTAGCCTTTCCCCTTCGGAACTGTTGTAACAGAACTTGACAGAGATTTAATCAGTAAGAAAAGGCCCTGGTGATGGAGCAGAGTGAGCAGTCAGGGCTGCGTTTGGAGGATTACCTTGTAAAGCAATCTCAAGGGGAGAGTGCGGTGGTTATGAAGTCACACTTTTTATGATACAGAACACCTGTGGAAAACCAGGGATCTACTGCTCTCTTCCTTTCTCTTCCTCTAAGAGTCAGGGGGTATGGAATAACCTACAGCCTCTACTTCAACTCAGAGTACCCTTGGAAACTAGTTTCTCTTCAGTGTTTTGTTGTCTTCGGTTTTCTAGAATGACCTGAATTTTAGTTGATTCCTCTCCACAGTCGTGGAGGCTTAATGTTTTATGGAACTGTCGTTTTCTGTTTCTTCGGTGTGTCTTGCAGTAAGTACCTGCTTATTTTCTGGTCCGGAGCTCTTAACACAGTTTGCTAGCTGATTAAGATTCTTTAGTGTCGGCCACTTGGGGTGAGTCGTTTCTGAGGTAATGTGAGGCCCGTGTGGGGACAGAAACCCTGCTCTTGATGTGCTTCCCTAAGTTGTTTGTTTTTTCTTTTTTTTTCCCCCCAGAGCCCAGGCCCCTGTCAGGGTGAGGGCTTCTAATGCAGAGAAAAACTTCCATCACTTCTGCCCTTAACACTTGCCTCTCTTACCTAAGCTTAGCATGTAGTTTTCTTAATACTGTCCAGTGTTTGGTGTTACCCGCATTTTTTTTTTTTAATCGTGCTTGTTCTGTTGTGTGAAATTTAAGGAAAGAGCCATTAAAAAAGGCCACGCCGGGCAATGCAAGGACAGCCAAATATTAGAGTTGATGTTCAATCTTTGGTTCTTTTAAATCTGGGGTGTTATAGGCAGTACTTTCACCTGAAAACTGAAAAGTCTTCCTGGCCTATTTATCGTCCTCCACACGTTTGTAATTACTCTGGGGGCTTACTTGTTTTTGGCAGTAAGGGGCTCCTCCTTGTTTTCTCCCACTTGTTTTCATACTAAAGAAAGCACTTACAATGAGCCTGTTTGTCCTGTACGTCTGCATCAAAAATCAGCAAGTTCTTTACTATTAGCACATTTAAGAACCTTGGTCTTATATAAAGTTAGATGACTGTGAAAGCAATGACCTTCCATTCTGTATCTTCTTGAGCACCTTCTTGAGCTTGGACAGTGCCAATAATTTAAAGCTAGAGCCTACCCCTCCTTAAATCAAGGAGAGAATATATTAATGTAGCGGCCACTTAAAGAAGGCAGACTTGGTTTTCAATATTTGGGTTGTATTATAAAAATTCATCCTATGGGGGGAAAAAAAGCTAGCATTCTAAATTTTTCCAAACATTGGGGAATTCACTGCACTGTGAATAAACCCGTAAGGGTTTATGGCACTTTCCCTGCTTTCTAGGCCTGGGTAATGCTATCACCATCTCTTATTTACAAATGGGCAAATAGACTCCACTTTAGGGCAGCTTTTCAGGTTCCAGGGTTAGTTGTACAGCGTGATCCACTTAGGAGTTTTTTGCTGTCCATGGGAATTGGGCTGGGCTTACTAGGGTAAAAGCTGTTTAGTGTGCTAATGTAAAAACGTCCTGCAGTTAGCTCTTTGGGACTTTCGAAGCTGGTAAACTTAAAGAATTTCATGTTTTTCTGAAATGCAGACTTGTAGAATGTTTTTCTTTGAAAACTGGCTGAATGTTTTTTTTTTTTTTTCTTTTCCTGACAGTCCCAGGTTCAGCTCCTGTTTCAAGTTCTTGTGTCAGTTATTTTTCTGGTTTAACACTTCCTTTATATTTTTCCACCTGCAATGCCAGTGGCAACATCATAATTCACTTACTTGTTAATTTACTTTACCCTTATTATAAGAGCAAATTGAGTTGAACTGAATCTTCCTTGTCCTAGTAAACATTGTATAAATAAAGTGGCTTCTCTGTACAAAAGGTAATGCCTCCTGATGGATATAATTTTGTGACTGTATTTAAGATTAAAAGTTGAATAAATCACACCAGCTTCCTGAAAATGTTCATAATGCATCTTTTGGAAAACAAAAAATACATGCCTATTTTGTGCATATTTGCATCGACATGGCAAAGATTGTATGAAATATCTGTTTTTCAAAAAATAAACTCTTAAAAGACATAGCATTTAAGCTCGGAATTTATTGGTTAAAGTATTTCCAGAAAACTTAATTTTTGAATATGGGTAGCTTAAAAAAAAATGCATTAATACCGCCAAAACTTTAAAACTTCTCAAAAAAGTAATTTTTTTCTACCCTCAAAGTTCTATATAGTATTTTTGAACAGCAGTAGACATTTTACTTCAACGGGGAAGTACTTGGTATTAAGGCACAATTTTTTAAGCTTAGTTTTGTGAATATTTAAAAACAAAACGCTAGAACATTATTGACAAGTACATTCCCTGGGGTGTGAAAGCTCTCAAGGAAAATTAAAACGTCCAGCTTGTTATGTCTGGAAATCCGACTGCATTTATTGCTGCTAGATCGTAAGAATTTATGTTACCGGTTTAGTCATCTGGCATATTTTTTAAAAAGGTCACATCCTGTTTTTGTAGTACCAAAACAAAGCTCAGAAGGAAGCTACAGCAAGGGTAGGTGTTTTTTTAATTAGGCCAACTGGAAGTTTAAAAACCTGATAGCAGTGACCCTGGGCTGTGAAGTTGCATAAGTTCTGGGAACACATTCCTTGAGTCACAAAAAGGCTCCACGAAGAAATGGCTGCTGGAGTTGCTTTAATTTTTTCCACCTACCTCAGTTTCACAAGCTGGTGCTGAAAAGTCCTTCTTAAGTTGTACATGGGGAACTTGGGTGAAAACCAGAAGTATTCTGTCGCAAAAGCTGATTTCTCAAAGTAGAAATGTCATTTTTGTTGTGTGTGTTCCTTTTAGAAATGTCACTTCTCATAGCCTAATGAGTGTGGCCTCTCCTTTGGAGGTTACTGTGCTGATAGCAAATTTTGCCCTCGATGCTCAATGTCACTAATTACTTCGCTGCTGTTTGGGACCTTTGATTTTCTTTTGAAGATAGGGGAGGGCCTGGCCCTCAAACTTCATAGTTCAAGAATCTCCCTTATAATAATAAATAAAAAAAAAAATAAAATAAAAAAAAAAAAAAAAAAAAAAAAGAATCTCCCAAAATGAGAGATCAACTTGCTGCATCTTACCTACCTCACCCATTTTCCGTCCCCTGCAACACCCCCAAAGTATTACTTTATTGAAGAGACGCCCCCTTTCCCTTGCTAAGGCAAAGACCCCACCCTGTCTTGAAATTCACGTTGCTGCTGTCCCCCTGGCTTTCTCCAGGGAGGAATGTGGTCTGCAGCTATGTTCTCACATTTCTTTTTTTTTTTTTAAGATTTTTACTGGGGAATTGGGGGAGGGGAACAGACAAGTTGCTGTCCTTTTGTTCTTCAGTCTAGTTGTGGAGGACGTTGCTTCACTGGCCCATGTTGGTATCGTCATTGCGCTCTTCCCGGGTGAGGCAGGTCGGTCGCCGGCCTCTGGATGTCGCTCAGCGTGGCTATTGGCAGCTCACGCTTGGCTGCCGGCCACTCACTGCAGCCTATGGCAGCCCACTGCAGCAGGGGCTGCAGCCCACACCATCACCGGGGCTCGCACAGCCCAGCTCCAGGTGGAGCTGTTGTTAGCTGTAGAGGGCAGTGTCACTGGACCTCAGGTGGGATCCGAACCGGGGCCGCTGGCGTCCCCAAACCAGCTCTTAACCAATACTCCACTCGGCTGGCCCTGTTCTCACATTTCTTTATGCCTTCTGTGAACTCCTAAGAACCTGGTGGTTAAGGGACTCTTTTAAAAAACATTTAAATTTGATTGCATATTATATAGATGAGTATAAAATGTTAAAAAGCTGAAAGTTACAAAAAGCTATGGTAAGTTCTACTAAAACAGACATTTGACCCGGTCAACACGGGGCATTCCTTTGTTTGAATAACGAAAATCAAAACGCTTGTTAATTCATTTTGAAATTCTGGAGAGAAAAGTGCCTCAGCACACCGCCCAGTTCATCTGGCTGGCTGCTTACGGACTGCGCCGCTTCGGAGTCTGCACGTTGTGGCGCCACCCCTCCGGGAAGGCGAGGCCCCGTGAAACCCGGTCTGCGGGGAGGAGGCTGCGGGCTGCAGAAGCAGCTCGAGTGCTTCGCAAAGGGCTTTGGAAGCGACCCCACGTGAGTAAGCCCGCGTTAAAGCCGGTGCATTCGTCCGAGCTCTCCAAGTCTGCGCCGATGACCCCCCCCGTGACCCAGAGGAAATGCACAACATCCACATCAACAGCTCTTCGCACTTGTCCTCAAAGCTTCAGCAGGTGGGCACGGGGCTCCGCGCCGCAGACACCGGCTCAACTGCTGAGTGCCGGGCGGCCAGAGCCGGGAGTCAGAGCAAGGCGGGGGACGAGGGCTCCGCTGGCCCTGTCGGCGCGGCGAGCTCAGCAAGCCATGCCCATCTCTGCCCTCCCCTGACACGGCTTCATTTCAGGAGCAGGGCCGACACACGGTGGCTGCCGACCCTGGGAACGCCGCAGCCCTGCGCCGCAGCCGCTCCACAGCTGCCGAAACGCCTGGGCGGGGCGTCGCCCCTCTCCCGGGCGCTGATTGGCCCTGCCGCGTCCCCGCCCCCTCGGGCCCTGCGCAGCCTCGCTTCCCTTTGACCTCGCTTTCAAGCCATGCGCTGGGCCGCCGTTGGTCCGGCCTCCCTTCCGCTTGCGCTCGAGCTGTCCAATGACGAGCGAGCTTCGCGGGGGCTGTCGGGAAAGGCGGCCGGCCTATATAAGCGGCTGGCGGGCGTGCCCTCGCCGCGGAGGTCGCGGTGCGGAGCTCGGGGGCTGGTCCGTGTGGAAGGGCGGCTCGTCGGGGACCATGGCGGAGGGGGATTTTCGCAGCACCAACCAGCTGGTGAGTCCCGGCGCCGCGGCCCGAGGGGACGCAGGGCGGCCTGCGCGCTCGGTGGCGCCCGGCCCTGGCCCGCTTTGGGGCGGCTTCTGCCTGGCCGGCCCCTGACATCCCCTGGGCGGGGCTGGGCGCGGGGTCCCGGGCGGGAGCGCGCCGGGCGGGGGGCGCAGGACGCCCTGGGGAGTAATCGGGGCAGCAAGGGACCGGAGCGAGCTTGGCCGCGTCGCAGGCGGGGGCAGGTGTGACCCCACTGCGGATTTCAGGGCACGACGCAGGCAAGAAACCCGAGAGAAACCCGTGCATTTTCCCCGCTGCCTTTCCCTAGGGAAGGGCAGGACACGCGCGCACGCACAGCGAGTAGGGGAAGCAGAGAATTTAAGTTTTGGCCTTTGATTTTCCCAAGGGCCCAGATGCTAACGAATTAAAGAGATTTTGCAGGGCCGTTGGCGTGAGTTTCGCTTTTGCATTCTTGTGCAGAAATGCATGACAACCCCTCCCCCCCACAGAAATGCATGACCTGCCTCCTTACACACACACACAGACACACAGAAATGCATGACCTGCCTCCTTACACACACACACACACACACACACACACACACAGAAATGCATGACCTGCCTCCTTACACACATACACACACAGAGACACACAGAAATGCATGACCTGCCTCCTTACACACACACACACAGACACACAGAAATGCATGACCTGCCTCCTTACACACACACACAGACACACAGAAATGCATGACCTGCCTCCTTACACACACACAGAAATGCATGACCTGCCTCCTTACACACATACACACACAGACACACAGAAATGCATGACCTGCCTCCTTACACACACACAGACACACAGAAATGCATGACCTGCCTCCTTACACACACACACAGAAATGCATGACCTGCCTCCTTACACACAGACACGCATGACCTGCCTCCTTACACACACCCGCACGGGCGCGCATACACACACACAAATGCATGACCTGCCTCCTTACACACATACACATAGACACAGAAATGCATGACCTGCCTCCTTACACACACACACAGAAATGCATGACCTGCCTCCTTATACACATACACACACACAGAAACACAGAAATGCATGACCTGCCTCCTTACACACAGAAACACAGAAATGCATGACCTGCCTCCTTACACACACATAGACACACAGAAATGCATGATCTGCCTCCTTACACACACATAGACACACAGAAATGCATGATCTGCCTCCTTACACACACACACACAGAAATGCATGACCTGCCTCCTTACACACACACACACAGACACACAAATGCATGACCTGCCTCCTTACACACATACACACAGACACGCATGACCTGCCTCCTTACACACACCCGCACGTGCGCATACACACACACCAGAAATGCATGACCTGCCTCCTTACACACAGACACATAGACACACAGAAATGCATGACCTGCCTCCTTACACACACACACACAGACACACACACGTTATTAGCCCCAGCCAGGTTCCTTTTACGAGGTTGTTTAAAGCACAAAGAAGTTACTTGAGTTCACACAGCTATTGAAATGACAGGCCCTGGCCTGGAGCTGAACTACTCTTTCCAGCAGAGCGGTGTGAACAAGAGAACAACAAACACCCTTGGCCTTGGATTTCCTGCATTCAGCTCTGTGAGCCTCTGTGTTTATCGCAGATCCGCATCTGTACGATGAGGATAGCAACCCCTTCCTGGTAGCTTGTTGGGAGGATTAATGAACGTGGAAGCATATAAAATACTCCACCGAACTTGTTTCACATACTAAGCTCTTATTTATTAAGCACGATGTGTAAAGTCAGAAATATTGTGGTCACCCTAGGTGATCCATGTGGCACAGAGAGCATCTTTATTCAGATTAAGCTGCGTTGTCCACTGTCATTTGCATGTTTCCCTGTGATAACATGTTTAAGGACACCTGGGTTTCTTGTTCCAATGTTTTTTTCCCCTCTACCAAAGTCAGCTGAAGGGCTTTCTGCCACGTTAGCTCATCCTGCAAGTGTAAGTCAGCTGATTGTCAGATTTGCAGAGAAATTTGAAGTCTCACCGAAATGTCCTGATAAATGTAAGAAACACGGTAGAGGAGATATATAGTGAGCTTAAAATGCGTCATATACTTTGGCGAAAGGAGTTTTCCTTAATTGTGCAAATGATGTCAATATCTAAATGATTCCATTACACAAAGAGCTATTTTCGAAATGGAGTGCTGTTCAAGCACAGGCTTTCCTAATGGACTTAAGGGTTTAAATCAATAAAATGACAAAACAACCGATCAATTCTAACCACCCGAAATGAGTGAACATAACATGATCTCTCTGGGTATACTCTGGGTACTGTGCTTAGTATTAGTAGGGCAGGACTTTGGAGGAGTTACCTAACCTTTCTTTAGTTGTAAATTGGGTGTAATTATCCCTCCCTTGAGGAGCTCAATAAGAATTATGTTACATCAAATGTGAAAAGAGTAGCCCAGTTCTTAGACTTGGGAGGTGACCATTAAATGATGGTTTTTCTCCTCCATTGATTTTTGTCATTGGTACCAACATTGTAGAGTATTTTAGGAACTAACTTGTTTAAGATAGTGATTTGGGTTGATCCGTTAGCTCAGTTGGTTAGAGCGTGGTGCTGATAACACCAAGGTTGTCGGTTCGATCCCCGCATGGGCCACTGTGAGCTGCGCCCTTCGGAAGGGAGTCAGCTATGCCACGGTAGCATGAAAGCAATGTGTAACCAACGACCATGGCTGTTCCCCAATAAAATTAAAAAAAAAAAAAAGATAGTGACTTGGTTAACAGCTATCTGGCATACTTGGTGCTGTAGAAGAATTTAACTTTAGGAACCACAGAAATGTTGAGAGTATTCAAATGATGGCTGTACATGTTGATCCTATGCAGGCCGCAGAGACTGCAAACCTGGAGGAGCAGCTGCAAGGATGGGGAGAGGTGATGCTGATGGCTGATAAAGCCCTCCGCTGGGAAAGAGCCTGGTTCCCACCTGCCATCCTGGGCGTGGTTTCTCTGGTGTTTCTGTAAGTGAGCTGTTCTGTCCTTCGGGTTCCGTTTGCTGTGAATAGGGGCTCTTTTATGGAGACGCCTTAAGTCTTTGGTAATGTGTAATCTGTAAAGAATGCCTTTTCTTAGAGAGGTTTGCCTGGTTTTCAGAATTTCTCTACTTACATAAACTTGGTAACCTAAGTCAGTTGAATAACTCAGTGACTATCAGACCATTTGGCTTTCGAACCCTTTACACTCCGAAGAAGTATTGAGAACCCCAAAGAGCTTTGTCTCTTGGTATTTACGTTGCAGCCATGGTGTTAGGAAGCTTCCAGAAAGCCACTAATGAGAAAAGTAGAATGAAAAAGGCAAATAACATCTTTGAGAACCAGAGGACAAAGTGAATAAACTACTTTACTGGGGAATAATGGTAATGTTTAACCTTTATTAATTTTGTTTTGTTTTGTTTTGAACAGGACTATCTATTATCTCGATCCCTCTGTTCTGTCCGGTGTTTCCAGTTTTGTTATGTTTCTGTGCTTGGCTGACTACCTTGTTCCTATTCTAGCGCCTCGAATTTTTGGCTCCAATAAATGGTAGGTGGCATTCTCATTCGGAGGCATTAAATTAACCTTGGTGGCTATGATTGTATGTGTCTACCATCAGATACCTGGGGGTAGATTTATTGCTTTTATGTGGCGAGCTTCTTAGCTGATATATAAATCACGAATTTCCAGTACTTAAATCTCCACAGTTCTTTTATGGTCTAGCATTTATTGTGACTTTTCTTTCTAGACCTTCATATTGAAGTGAGGGATTTTTTTTTTTTTTTTTTTGGTGTTTTGTTGGCAGCTCAGCTTGGGCTGGGCATCGAACTACTGTTGCTCAGAGCTCAGCTCGCACTTTTCTTTTTTTCTGTTTTTGAAGGCAGTGTCACTGGCCCTCATATGTGGGACCCGAACCAGGGCCGCTGGCTTCCCAAGCCAGCGCTTAACCACCGCGCCACTCGGCCGGCCCATCAGCTCACGCTCTTGAGCGAGCTCTTTACCAACTGAGCCACTCGGCCGGCCCGAAGTGAGGGTTTTTTAGGTAATGTTTTCTCAAGGATTGTAGACCTCATGAGCATTCCATAAAAGTACATTTACATTTTACATTTATTTCCACTGATATTTAAGATAGTATAATATTTATTTAATGAGTTTGAATGAATAGGAAACGGGTAGATTTTTTGTGCATTTAGCATTGAGCATCTCCTTTTCTGTGAGGCACTATTCTGGGCGCTGGGAAATATTCTGACCTTTGAGATCTTGTGTTTACGGGTGAGTCGTTGAGCGGGGCCGTGGCGGGCAGCCAAATGCAGAGCAGGTGCTTGGGAACAGGTTCAAGTTGTATATACAAGTGGGTTGTTGCTTTCCTTCAGATCATTGAGTTTATACCGTACTTCCGAGTTCCCAAGATATAGGTAAGTGGCTGTGGATCATACTAAAGTAGTTCAACTTCTCTCTGGAATATTGCATTGCTCGCTTTTGATCCAAAGGCTGAATCAAACTAGATTTTGTTGAAACAGATTTTTTTCTCCTAGCTGCTATTCTCCCTTGGTTGTTTAATTTGATTACTAGTCTCCTGTGCCTTTAGCTTTTTGTTCCCCTGATAATAGCAAATTATAATTCTGTAAAAGGAAGAATGTTAAATGTATGCCTTCTGGATCTTTGAGAATAAATTCAGACATTTTGGGATAATTAAGCCTGTTTATTTAAAGATGTCCCCCCACCCACCTCCATAGCAGAATGGATGAGTATTAGGAAATGTCCTTTGAATTGCTTTTCCTGTGCAGTAATGAATTGTGCTGATGTTTGGGAGGCACGTTGGTAACCACATGGTGTCACAGTGGAACAAAGAGAATCAGCTTCTGACCTTGACTTCTCATCAGCCAGATGGCATATTCTAATCTGCTAAATCATTCCTGGAGGAAAGTTTTCAGAAATAAACTCTGAGTTTCACGGTAATGGGGACTGGCTTAGTCACGTAGATAGAGCATTTGTACTGTTTGATGGGTTAGGGAGAGCCCTGCAGCACAGCCGCATCCAGCCAGCCCTGGCCCTCAGGCATATCAGAGCTCAGCAGAAACCCTGCTCTGTGTCTGTTGCTGCAGTTTCCCCGCCAAGGACGAGAGGAGAGAAGCCAACACACCCTCCCCCGCTCAGAGCCTGCTTTATAGCCTCAGAGCTGTCTGCAGAGCAAAAACAGTACAAAGGCAATTTTTTCCATCAGAACCCAAAAAAACATAAATAAAAAGGGCTTCGATTTCTGCATGGCGCACAGTAGTCATGAGTCTTCTCTTATTGTCCTTAGCCAAATGTGGCTTTAGAACCACAGATGACCATTCCTTTGTACACACATGTGTTTATGTAAAAACTTATTCCTGTGCTCTAACAGGTGTCTTAATGGGACAAGAACCTGTCACCTTTATAAGATAATGGCAAATTGTTGGTTTTTTTTTTTTTTTATTTAGACTTTCTTCAGAAGATAGCTTTTAAATGTGAGAGGATGCTGTATTTCTGTTTACTGTAGAGATTTGTTTTGTTTATGGTGAAGGGGAAAATTCTTTTTCTAGGACCACTGAGCAGCAGCAAAGATTCCATGAAATTTGCAGCAATCTAGTAAAATCTCGCCGCAGAGCTGTGGGCTGGTGGAAACGCCTCTTCACACTGAAGGAAGAAAAGCCGAAAATGGTACTTTTTTTGTTGTGACCTATTCACGGAAAGCAAAATTTTGAGATTAAGTCAGTTCTTACTTCATTGTATAATGATAGCCTGTTTGTGTGAACCAGTTTGCTATTATCCATTGGTTTAATTCCTCTACGTACATTTGTAAATGTTTATCTGTATTAGACTGAATCAACGGAAGTTAAATTACATTTAATTTTGTATTCTAGTAGAGTGAAATTTTGATGTTTTCTTACTGAAATAAAAGTAAAAGACATATACATAGAAAGCATTTATTTTCTTATCTCACCTGCACATGAAATTACTGTGTGAAGTTATTGATTATAACAACATAATTCATATTATCAGCTATTTAGCTTAAATATGGAATACAGGATCTAGGAGGGAATGTATCTAAATTCTATAAATTGATCTACTGACGTTTTCTATGGGTCTTATGTAATACATAGATACAAAGTATTTTTATTTTTACTTTTTTAATTTTATTTTTTTAGCTGAGCCATCCTGCCACCCGTTGGCAGCTCAGCGGCAGCTCAGCTCGGGCTGGGCATCGAGCTGCTGTTGCTCAGAGCTCAGCTCACGATACTAAGTATTTTTAAAGAAAAGTGGTAATAACAACGGAATGATTTTCCTCCTCAAGTAATGCTTCTCAGTCTGCTTATAGGAGTTGATCGATCCTTGCTTTCCCCATTTAGTACTTCATGACCATGATCGTTGCTCTTGCTGCTGTGGCTTGGGTGGGACAGCAAGTCCACAACCTCCTTCTCACCTACCTGATAGGTAAGTCTGAGGACCGCCTGCGGGCACGCCGTGGCCAGTGGGGTCTGACTGAGACTCCGCCAACAGTAGCCGCGTGCTTGCCAAGTTGAAGGCGCTGATCAGGGACCAGCGGGAGACTAGAAAGGCGACCGAAACCCGCAGGGATTTCGTGGGCTTGCAAGAATCTAGACCAAGAGCAGAATCGCCAAGGTAGAAAGAAATGTGCCGAGTTAGAGTAGGCGGTGTGGGTCCTCTGAGGCAAGGAGGTCCTGATGGCTGAAGCTGCCAGGGACGTGGGTTCCATTCTGCTGCCCCCACTAGAGTGCCTCACAGTCTGGGAAACCGCGGCTCTAAGATGTAATTATATTTAAGAAGTGAATTGCTGCCTCCTTTATTTTGTTTGTTTGTTTGTTTGTTTGTTTTTAAGTGACTTTCTTACTGTTGCTTCCCGGACTAAACCAACATGGAATCATTTCGAAGTACATTGGAATGGCCAAAAGGGAGACAAACAAGCTTCTCAAACAAAAAGAAAAGAAAAATGAATAAGACATCTGTTTTATTCCCTGTGATTAAGTATACCTTGCCCTTGGAAACAGTTTCTGTTATGCTGTCCGGATACTCAAATGTTACAGAAGTTACTCTTTGCTTTCCCTCCGCCTGCCCTTAGTTACTAGAAATTCAGACTTGCCAGTAAGGCTTTATGCGTAGTGTCTTCATGACAAGTGTAGCTGGCTGCCTTCTCATCAGTTGGCCTGATAGCAACAGCGCATTCGTGAATATGACTTGTTTTGATTTTTCTCCCCTGGGGTTAATTGAATTCTTACTTTTGGGCCCCTTCCTTTGAAATAATATAGTGGTGAACTTCACTTTAGTACAGTTTACAGTGACTATGGATAATTGTTCGAGTTGTTCTTTGCTTTAGCTGGGTATACAAGGTGGAGTGGTCTGTTGCTACAGGAAGCCAGGTCTGTCTGCTTCCACAGTCTGCTTAGAAAACGGTCTGGCTTCGTGAATGTAGAGACCAGGTTTACCACTTCCGATGCAGAGACCAATTGAAATCCATTCCTCATTCTGTCTCTCATTCCATGGGAGAATCCTCATGGAATAGAACGGGGTGACTCCACCCCTGGTGTGTGTTTCTGCCATGTGCAGATCTTAGCCGTCAGGAGGAACCGCGGCTTGTTCTCCGGCCCGGGGACTCTGACCGGCTTGGAGCGTGTGTCCCTGCGGACTTGAACGCCAAGTACTTCCTCCTGGTCCTTGAGGCTTCGTGATAGCACGCTTCCAGAAGCTTGGAGTTAGGCTTTTTTGCTTTTCATTTCAGATTTTCAGCTGACTGAAACTAAAGTACTTAAGAGGTTAAGACTCCTGTCTGCGACCTTCACTCCAAGACCAGCCAATAAAGGACAAAGTCTTCCTGTGTTTAGTCCAGATTCACTGGAAAATAATCCCATCCTACTAAGTATTCAAGACCAGAACAAGCCTTTAAAAGTAAGCCTCAGGGTTCTCATTTTATGGACTCGCTGGCTGCTTTTGTCCCCATAGATTTGGCTGAGGAGCTGGTGACTACGCTGGCATCTGACTTGTTTCCTAGATATTTCCCGGACGAGGACGGGCTGTGGGCGAGAGCAGACGTGTGGAGGTGCTAGACGGCCTTAGGCCAACAGAGATTCTGTAATTCCCTGGCAAGTGTCTTAGAATCATTGTTCCTCTTACTAGCTAGTTTAGAGTAGTTGAAATCTGTAGGAATGAACCTCTGAGGGCCGAAAATGTGACATATTTGGGAACAATTCTTAAACTCTGATTAACTAGCTGTAATATAGTTCTGTGAATTTATTGCACTGATGCCGTAAAACCTAGACCTTGTGGTATATTTGTCTCTCTAAGTACTTTTCCTTCCCTCAGTATTGCTATAAACAGTGCCCCCATGTAGCAGATGTTTGATTTTTTTTTTTTTAATGTTTCATATGAAAACCACAAACTACCTTAATTTACATGTGTTTCCGTAGTGTAAATAAGCCTATCTTCTTATCTGGATTTTTTCGTGTATACGTGTTCTACCAATTTAACTACTTTTATGGTTTTAATCCTGTATTTCTTCTACTTTGTTTTGTGAAAAGGGGGAAAAAATTAAAAGCTGGAATCCCTTTTTGTGTCTTGCTTTTTCTACCTTAGCCAGTACAGTATTTACTTGAGTGCATTTTTGGATCTGATTAATGAACTACCCTGTGTGATGGGTACATGCCTGTAAGGTACTCTTTAACAACAAAATGAAATAAAAAGGTTTAAGTGCATTTCTTCAGCAAACATCCAGGCACCATGCTAGATGGAAACAAATACACGCACACACGCGCACACAGAAACAGAAACACAGTGAGTGAGTGATAGCTGAAGGTGAGGTGTGAGAGGGCTAAGTGGGACCACAGGCAGGGAGCCCTGCAGACTGAAGGGGAATTGACTGACAGGGCCTCTGTACCCCGGCGTCCAGGAGGTGCTCAGCAAGTAACTGGTGGGTGATTTTTGTCTGTACTTCAAACATCTTTAAAATTAGAGCTCAAATCGGATGCTTTATCATTGGGCCTCACTGTCTGTACTTAATGGGTCCTAGGGACAGATTCAATCCAATTAAATTTTGAGCCCTCCAAGCCACCTCCCCCGCACCCCCTTTCAAAAAAAAATTGGGTCCTTCCTTGGAACTTCCTGGGGTTTGGTGATGTCAAGAAAAGGGAAGTCTCAACCCAAAGTCACCATAGGTCACCCATGGCTGCCTGATACTTTGAAATGCTGGCCGTACACCATGGAGCTGTGACTACGTCTCAGGCCCATCTAATTGGCTGGCTTCCTGCCCAGACTAGCCTGGCTACCCTTGTGCCAACTGTGGCCACAGCAAAAGTCCCTTTTCAACACTTGCCTTGGCATCACCTCCAGCGGAGGTCCTACCATCCTAGAGTTCATGGGCTATTGAGAGGAGGCCATGTGGAGTTAGTTGTGCCAAGAAGAGTGAAGAAGGGATTGGGGAGTTTTTAGGAGAGGCGATTGGACACCTGCCCCTCATCTGCCATCTTTTACCATTCTGATCATGATCAGCCCTATTTGAAGCCCTCAGCAGGCTCGCGTGCCAAGTCGTACACCTAGAGGCACTGTAGGCATGGCCCTGTGCTCCATCCTCTGCCCGCCCCATTCCCCAGTCCCACCCAGCCAGTCGGAGATGACCCTCCGAATTTAGGCCAGGCCCTCCTGACTGTTAGAAGCCTAGAGTATCTACTGCCCCACACACCCACCCTCACATTTTGGCATCAGGCAGACCTAGATCCAAACCCCAGGGAATCAGTAGCTTGGACAACGAACCACTTGTTTTTCTTCTGCCTTATATAATGAAAGCAAACATGTTAAGATTGAGTCCATTTAAGATTGAAATTTATTTTCTCTCTTGTGAAATGGGGTAATAGGGGCATTGCATAATCACATTGGTGGTTTTGCTGATTCAATGAGTTAATCTGCAGGAAGCACTTTGTGACAGTATGAATTGCTACTTAGTCCCCTTCGTGATATGGATCAAATGGCACTTCCCTCCGTGAACGTTTTGGCAACATCCCAGGCCACCTGTGCCCTCCCACCGCACTGGGCGTGGCATCCCGTAGGGCACTTGGCCTGGCACTGTGATGTTCCAGGTCCGGCTCCCCTACTGGGATCAGTACCTCTTAACGGCCAGGACCACAGGGCACACCTTTGAGTTGGTTCAGTGAATGGATGAAGGAATACAGTGTATACAGAGATAGTGGATAGTGCTGGTTTTGTATGTATGGTACAGGTCTTGAAGGAAAGTGGGTTCATTCACTCAACTCTCCACGGTTGCTAAGCCCCGCAAGGTGAATACATTTTTAGTAAAATGTAAGGATAGGGGAACCAGTTCTTCAAGGAAATTTTCATTTTAAAAGCAAATGGTCCTTATGTAATGAATATTGAACCAGAGAATTCTGTATCCCTGAGATGTTCAAATTGGGAGCTTTGCTTTCCTGGGGTTCACTTGGGGGTGCGGTAGGCAGAGGCTTTATACTAATAATGTTGATGAGCACTCACTCTGCCAGGTTTTGTGTGAATCTCTTTTTTATGGATTATTTTATTTATCCTCAGCAAACTGAAGTGACTGGTCGTATCAGCCCCATTTTACAGATGGGGAAACTGCCCATTCATTTATTCATCAAATACGTGTGGAGGGCCTACTAAGTGCCAGATTGCTTCTCTAGAAGCTGTGAGTACAGTGCTGAACAAAACTTAGTTCCTGCTTGGGGCAGCCGGTTAGCTCGGTTAGAGCGCAGTGCTCATAACACCAAGGTTACTGGTTCGATCCCCACATGGGCCACTGAGCTGCGCCCTCCACAACTAGATTGAAACAACTACTTGACTTGGAGCTGATGGGTCCTGGAAAAAACACTGTTCCCCAATAAAATATAATTAAAAAAACAAAATTCTCAACAAAACAAAACTTAGTCCCTGCTTGCTTGGGGACAGAAAATAAATACACTTCCAATGTTTCAGGTGGTAAGTCTATGGAGAAAAATTCAGCAGGGCTCTGGGTTTGGGAGGATGGGGAGGAGGCTGTAGGTGTGTGTGTGACTGGATAGAGAGTTGAGGAGTGCCAGAGAACAAGCCATCTGGTTAATGGGAGCGTGTGTTCAAGTTAGAGGGGAAAGCAGTGCAAAGGCCCTGGGGTGGAAGATGCTTGGAGTGTTTGAGGAAAAGCAAGCCAGGGGAGAAGGATGGGGGAATGAGGGCTGGTGTGTTGTGCAAGGAGGCGGGCGTGCCCATCAGGGGGTACCCTGTAAACTTGGTAAGGAATTTGGATTTGATGGACGGTGATGGGAGCCGGTGGAGAGTGCATGGTCTGGCTGCCCAACGGCCGGGGTGGTAGAAGGGAGGACAGAGGTGGAGAGCAGTGAGGTAAGGAGGCTGTTGCAAATATTTCAGATGTCCGGTAGCTCACCTCGGGTCACGCCGCTCCAGAGGAGGCAGAATTCACTCCTTGCAGGTGGTAGGATACCTGGGCTTCAATCAGTAGTTACCACTCCGTGCTCTTTCCGTGGTCAAAATATATTCGACAGGTGAAGAGCTGGCTTGGGGAGCCAGCGGCCCTGGTGCGGGTCCCACCTAGGAGGGCCAGTGACACTGTCCTCAAAAAAAACCGAAAAAACAAACAAACAAACAAACAAATATATATGTGTGTGTGTGTGTGTGTGTGTGTATATATATATATATATATATATATATATATATATATATATTCGACAGATGCTGTGCAAGCCCTTGGTCAGCAGTATCTCAGGTAACCCTCGAAATAACCTGTAAGAGAGGTGGTATTATTATTACCCTTGGGGAAAGCTCTGAGACGATGAGAGATTTATCCAAACTGGGTTTTTGTCCGGGTGCAGAAGAGCAGATAAGGCCACTGGCTCAGAATCTAGAGTGTTTATTTCGAAACATTTGTGGCTTGCTTCCAAACTTGCCCAGAACTCGAAAGAAACGTCTGGAGCCCTCGTAAATGCCTAAGATTTAGGGACAGTCCAAAGGAACCACCGATTTAGAAAAAAATACGACTGCTTTCAACATGGGTATATAAACACATGCCAAGGGCCGGCCGAGGGGCGCGGTGGTGAAGCGCTGGCCTGGGAAGCCAGCGGCCCCGGTTCGGGTCCCGCCTAGGAGGGCCAGTGACACTGCCCTCAAAAAAGTAAATAAATAAAAATAAACACATGTCAAGCAACAAAACAAAATTATATAGGGAGAAAAAGAAGCTTACCGATTTCTGTGGGTCCTGACAGCGAGATTATCAATACGCGCGCATCAAATTTTATTCTAAATGATGAACAGTTATTGCAACAAAAATGAGCAAATATCTAGGCCCGTGTCGTCCTTTTGTTTACTTCTACAGATGAAGCACCAGAAAGGAGTCAGTCCATCCTGCGACCCCCGCCTCACCTCTCTCCCTTTCCCTCCAGCTTCGCCTCGGAAGGCCGATTCCATCGACCCTCTACTGTCCACCCTGGATACGGCTTCGCCTCGGAAGGCCGATTCCATCGACCCTCTACTGCCCACCCTGGATACCGCTTCGCCTCGGAAGGCCGATTCCATCGACCCTCTACTGCCCACCCTGGATACCGCTTCGCCTCGGAAGGCCGATTCCATCGACCCTCTACTGCCCACCCTGGATACGGCTTCGCCTCGGAAGGCCGATTCCATCGACCCTCTACTGCCCACTCTGGATACGGCTTCGCCTCGGAAGGCCGATTCCATCGACCCTCTATTGCCCGCCCTGGAGAGCCTCCGCCCCTCTATCTACCCGGCTGCTCGTAAAAGGCAGCCCTGCTTCGGCGCTGCTGGGAAAATCTCGCGATAGCCCGGCCGCTTCCCATAACGCCGCGCGCTCGCCCCTCCCGTTCTCTTTCCGCCATCTTTCCGTGCGGGTGAGTAGCGCTCCCTGAGCCATCCAGCGCCATCCGTCGGTTATCGGCGGCATCCTGCAGTCCGGGGCTCGGCTTCTGTGCTTTGCGAGGAGGCCGGGTCCCGTCAGGGCTGGGGATGCCGGCCTTGCGGGGACCTGGGCAGGCGTAGGAGAGAGGCTCACCCTCGGTCGTCTACTCTGGGCAGCCCGGCCTCTGGGTCACACTGGCCGCGGCGCTGGCGGGAAGCTGAGCTTCCGACCTCCGGGAGAGGCAGGAGTCCCGGCGCGGTCGGCGGCGCCAGCGGCTCGGGGCGACGGTGGCCGCCGTGGGCCGTGCGGCTTCCCATTAGCGCGGGGAGCTCGGGAGGCCACTGCCCGGGCTCTGCCGGGACGCAGCCTCCGTGCGCCAGGGTCCCCCTCGCTGCATCGCGCGTGAGAGAGCGGCTTGCATCCTTGCCGCCGGCGCGCGGGGCGCGCTTTGCACGCCATCCCCAGCTCCCCAAACTCGAGCCCCGTGCAGTTCGTGCCGGGACGCGGCCTCCGTGCTCCAGGGTCTGCATCGCGCGTGAGAAAGCGGCTTGCATCCTTGCCGCCGGCGCGCGGGGCGCGCTTTGCACGCCATCCTCTTGTCCCCAGACCTGAGCCCCGTGCGGTTCGTGCGCATTGGGATGGAGCGCGTCCCCGTGCCCGTACAACGCGCCTGCTGGCCGTCCGGCACAACTTCACGGCCCCGAGACGCACGTCTTATTTTTAATCGTCGTGGGCGTCAGGTGCAAGTTGAGCGCAGCCCTGTCGTGGGGCGATGAGGACGGTGCCGGCACGGAGCTGGCTGGTCTCAAGGGCCGCGTCGATGGCACAGCTGCTGCCGGGTTTCAGACGTTTGGAAAAGCGCTGTCGGTGTCGCTCCGCTCCCCGGTCTGCATCACGGACCGACTGTGGGATGCGCTTTCGCTTTGGCAGCTCGTGCCGGGGACGCGGGGGGGACCAGCCAGCTTGAGATGGCAAAGCCTGGGCACGATGGGGCGGCGTGGTGGGCGCCTGCGGGCGTTACCGGTCAGACGCTTGCTCTGTCCCCCGCACAGCCACCATGGTGCGCATGAACGTCCTGGCCGACGCGCTCAAGAGCATCAACAACGCCGAGAAGCGCGGCAAACGCCAGGTGCTGATCCGGCCGTGCTCCAAGGTCATCGTCCGCTTTCTCACCGTGATGATGAAGCACGGTAAGTGTGGCGCTGAGCTTGCTGTTTGGATGGGAAACGTTGGGAGGAAGGGGTCCTGTAGAAGTTGTGGGTGGCGGAGCAACCTGGGGACCGAGGCAGTCGACTTGGGCTGTGGGCGGGATAAGGGGGACAAGTGGCGCTCTTCGAGAAACGCTGAGCAGGTTCGGGACTGTTGAGAGGCGTGAAGTGTGTGACGGTTCTGCCAGGTGTTGGGGAGTCAGAATGGCCCTACTGTGTGTATTGCTGCTGCTGCTGCTGCTGCGTGTCCTTGAAAGGCCCCTGAGCTCTTCTTGGCTTGGCATGGAAAGGGGGTGGTTGCATGCCTTGGGTCTTTGGGAGTGGGGTGCTACGAAGGGGCAAAGGGAAAGTAAAAAGTCTCCTTTGTGGGCTTGCAGGGTTGTAGGGGGGTTGTGGGTGTTGCCCCGTAAAATTTACTACTTAGGCTGTGCGAATTAGTTGTGATACAGAGCAACAGCTGTCCTTCTCTAAAACTGCTCACAGAAAGTCCCGTGAGATAGGAGGCAAACAGGGAAAGCACACGAGGCGCGTAAATACTCCGGTCTGTCCAATTGACATCTGCCATTTAACAGTCAGCTTTGTTCTGCAGGTTACATTGGCGAATTTGAAATCATCGATGATCACAGAGCGGGGAAAATTGTTGTGAACCTCACAGGCAGGTTAAACAAGGTAAGCACTGATTACTTTCTGCATTTAAGAAATACCTAATGTGGTGTTAACGTGTTGTAATTAATTGCCTTTGTAAAATCAAATAGTGGCGGGCCGGCCAAATGGTGCGGTGGTTAAGCACTGGCTTGGGAAGCCAGTGGCCCCGGTTTGGGTCCCACATATGAGGGCCAGTGACACTGCCTTCAAAAAAAAAACAAAAACAAAAAAAAACGGAAAAGAAAAACCAAATAGTGGTGATGGCCTTACATCGTTAGGTAAGGAAATGTTAGGACTCGATTAAAGCCATTGATGTTTATACCACATTTGACTTCATTTGTTCTCTGGGGTTGTATTTGCTGTAGAATTGTTAGTTGCACTAGTGTTTGTGGCGTAGGCGCTGTCTGAAGGAGGGCTGGGGTGGTCCTGGTGCTTGAATCTTGGAGGGTACACTGGCTGGAACTTGGGTGGCCGAGTCCATGACTATCCTCTGTAAGTTACTTGTCCTTCCTTTCTTGGTTGGGTTTCTGAACACAGTGGGGTTCTTGAACAATATTGATAGTCCTGTTTTTGCTGACGTAGGCTGTACGAGTCTTTGAAGTCGGCTCCCTTCCCGTTTGACTTGCCAGCATAACCTTATGGATCTATTTGATGCATTTGACTTTGTGGTTTAATTGATGGCAGGTATCTTGGGGTAGGTGTCTGTAAGCTGGTTAGGGTCCCTGAGCTGCTACCCTGCTTTCTGTGTTCAGGTTTGTAGCTTTTAGATTTGCAGGGAGTCTGAGATCCTGTAGTCCAACACAGTGGGGTAAACAGGCCCAGGTGAGTGGTTGGCGGCAGGGCGAGATTGTTGGGTAAGGTTATTTCCTGCTCCAGCAGTTTCTGTCTCAGAGTTGCTTCCCTATAGAGTGAACTTGCTTCGTGTGTGGTGGATAGATAATGCCAGATGCCAACTACTGGATATGAAGGATCTAAGAGAGATTGAGGTTTTCAGGGATAAGGAAGTGTGTCTTCTTTCGTTCTAGCTGTAACCATTAGACCCAACCCCAAAGGAGGGTTTGGGGGTCACTCTTCTTTCTCACTCTGACCCCGAGTGTCCTTGAAGTGGGTGAGGATGTGTGTCTGTGTTTTGCCCTGTTACTAGGAGTTGGGAAGCTGAGGTCTGGGTCCTGCCCGAGGCCTCTTAGCTGGTTAGTAACCAGAGGGAGACAGTAGAGAGTTGATAGCACATCTTAGAACTGTGCTGCGGAAGACTGAGTTTACGTAAAAGTTTTCCAAAAAACTTTTTATTTTTGAGGGCAGTGTCACTGGCCCTCATATGTGGGACCTGAACCAGGCCGCTGGCATCCCAAACCAGCACTTAACCATCGTGCCATTCGGCCGGCCTCAAAAAACTCTTCAAGTGCTGCGTGCCAGATCCTTGAACATTCACTGTACATAATAACTTGAGAACTAAGTTTGAACACAGCGTTTGCTCCAATGGACTCCTTTTGGCATTCTTGTTCTGTGGTATCTGGTTTGAAAAATTTTGGCTAAAGAGGTAGTTGAAGTCCAGGCCCTGTTCCTACCTGTCTGATTTTGGGCAAAACAAACTAATGTTTTCAGTTTCTCCAACTTCAGTTTTCCCATTTTTGCCTCAATTGCCTTCCTGCCCGAGATGATGTACCCTTGCTGTAGAAATGTAATGGGGCTGGGGAGTAGGTAGTGTTTACAGTCTGTCGATGAATGAAGAAGATTCTGGTCTTGATCGCATCCTCTTTAGATCCCTCTCGCCTGGGAAGGGGGTGCTGGTTCAATTCTGCCGGAATGAAACTCTTGGTGCTGTGGAGTGGAGGCCACAGAGAGCCTTTGACTGCTGGTCGCTTGGAGAAAGAACTGGTTTTTCTATTCCTATTCCTGTATTTTTTCCACCCAGCGTGGGATTGATTGCTCTTGGCAGTCGAGTGACACCATAGCTGCTAGGATGGGTAAGGTCCTAAAAGGGGGGACCTGAGCAGGCTTCATGCACAGGACAGTTGGGCCTGCCAGGTCTGTTTTCCGTTTCTGTGGGTTTGAGTTCTGCTGTGGGAAGTGTCACTGCTCCAAAGACTAGTGAGCTCTCAGCTCGTAGCCTCCTTGAGTTTACTGTTCAGCATTTTGGCATTTTGTAAATGTCTTGTGGATGGATGTGCACACAGCTGCCAGCCTGCCCTCTTAGCCCCCTGGAGTTTACACTGGGGTGGTACCAATCCTGAATGTTCTCACGTGACCATTTCCTGTGTGTAAATAGCGGGAGCGTGGGAGCCTGTGTGCGGCGATATTTGTAAGTGTGCCGGTGGTTTGTGGAGCAGCGATGGAGACTGGAGGTCATATTTAGCTTTAGTTCATTGAAGAGGCTTTTGGTCCCCTCAGCCTCCGTTTTCTAAACCCAGCTGATGGAGACAGAGACCTGGTCTGACCTCCCACGGTAACTCCCATAGCCCGTTAGTGGGTGTTTGCACAGCTCGTGTCATTTAGGGTTGGTTCCTGATGGGTGACTGGAATATATGCTTGGGTGCGTGGACAGCGCTCCCTTTGCAGGGCCATCGCTGCTGTTTCGGTAGCAGACAGGTGGGATTGCATCGAGCTGCTCTTTCTGCCCCGTCCGTTTTGCTAGCTGAGTTTGGGGAAATTGCCTGGGTTGTAGGGCGATACGCCCCAGAAGAGTTTCGTGGGCTTCATTAGGTTAGTGCCCGCGGAGCTTGTTCTTAGAGATTCTAGTGGCTCGCGTTTTTAGTGTAATCAGACGGGGATTTGAGACCCTGCACATTCATTTCAGCTTTGCTGTGGAAAAAAGTGTGACTACAATTTTATTTGTCTAACACTTTTGTTTTGGGACAGCTCTCCAGCCCGCGGGTGCACTTGGGGACCCGACACTCCTGTGTTGCCTTGTGTTCTGCCTGTCTTACTGCCTTCCTTAATACTTTGTTCCTTCTCCCTAGGCTGGCATAGTGTTAATTCAGTACAGCTTTCAAATGGCATTTATATCAAACATTGCAGAGTGCTTACCCATTACACGTTGAGTTGGTTGGTTTATATGACTGGTCAGCAGCTGTAAATGCTGTTTCCTTGCTCAGCTTTGCTGGCCTTGGTGAAGTGTGAACAGTGTTTCCCATTATCTTTCCAGTGTGGAGTCATCAGCCCCAGATTTGATGTGCAGCTCAAAGATCTAGAAAAATGGCAGAACAACCTGCTCCCGTCCCGCCAGTTTGGGTGAGTCGATTTTCCTCCTTTAAAGCGAGTTAACGAGGATTGCTGTGGGGCACTTCGGCTTGAGCTGAGCTGTCTTGTTACCACCTGGCCAGCCAGCGGGGCCCAGGACTCGCTCGAGCTGCTGCCACATTCTGCGTGTGAGGCTTCGGGGTCTGAGGGGCCGAGGTGGCAGGTCTGCGTGCCCTCTAATGTCTGCTCTGTGGTTCAGTGCATGTGGCTCGTACATGTTCCATGTGGTTCCCCTCCTATGGCCAGAACTAGTCCTGGTTTTCCGCCTTTAAAGCTGGGAGGCCTTGGGCAAGTCACAGCCTCGATGTCTTCGACTGTAAAAATGATAGTACTCTTACAAGTTCTGTCTCCTGAGTTAATTCTGGCAACGCACTTCAGGGGCCGACACAGGAAGCACTTTATCTGTTTGGGGTTAGCTTCAGCCCAAGTCCCCCTCCCCCGTCAGATGTATGATAACATGGTTGGATTCACCCCCGCTCCCCCTGTCATGGTCACTGTATGTAGCGTTACGAGCGAGTCATTGCTGATGTAATTGCGATTCTGATTTTACTGCCTCCAGTTGACGTATTACATTACGTGTCTCCGCCCCCATAGAAACACGAGATAGGCTAGGTGGGACTCACGTTGTCCACGGGACTGTCTACAGTAGCTAGCCTGTGATCATATGTACAGTAAGCGGCAGAAACAGTTCCATCAAATTTATAGCAACACTTAAACGCTTTCAACTCCTGCCTACCTGAGAGCAGAGTGACATTTTGAAGGTCGAGGCGTTCCCAGCCTGTTTGCAGTGAAGCTCCCCAGCCTTGTGTGGCAGCGTTAGCCCCGGCAGCGCGTGCGGGGTGCGTGCCGCTGAGGGCTCCGGATTGCAGTCTGCACTGCCAGATCATGGAGGCAGAATTAGTCTCTGTAATACGGGAAGGCGTCTAAGCACTGATGAATATCGGTGTTTTCTGTACCAGAAAGTGGCTCGATGTTGAACTACTGAGGAAAAACTCACCAGCGTTTTCTTTTAACTCTCCATAGTTTCATTGTACTGACAACCTCAGCGGGCATCATGGACCACGAAGAAGCAAGACGAAAACACACAGGAGGGAAAATCCTGGGATTCTTTTTCTAGGGATGTAATACATACGCCAAATAAAATGCCTCAGTGGACTGGTGCTTCACTCGATCGTTTTGAACTTTGCAGCAAGAGCGTCTGTGCACTGTTCAGCCTTTGTGTTACGGGGTGGAAGCCGGCTCCCTGCGGTGAACAAGAAAGCCCTGACTCCGGATAGCTCAGACCATCCCGCTCAGCGGAGGAGGGGCCTGGCCCTAGATGGTTCAGTCTGGGGGTGGGGTGGAGGGGGGACAGGGGGTGCGCCCTCCTTCTGGAGTCCCGTGTTAACCCTGGAAGGAGCGGGGCCTTGATAATACACTTTTCACACACTTAGCCTAAAAACATGATGTGGTTACAGTTAGCTATCAGCCGGAAGCAGACAGCTAGAGCCCACAGCTCCAAGACTCATGTCGATAACATCTTAGCACTACATGTTCGTTAAATGTGAGTTTAAAAAAGTGAACATCTTGGGCCGGCCGAGTGGCGCGGTGGTTAAGCGCTGGCCTTGGAAGCCAGCGGCCTCGGTTCGGTCCCACATATGAGGGCCAGTGATACTGCCCTCAAAAAAAAAAAAAAAATGACCATCTCAGGGCTGGCTGAGTGGCTCAGTTGGTTAAGAGCTCGCTCAAGAGTGTGAGCTGAGCTCTGAGCAGCAGGGTTGCCGGTTAGATTCCTGGCCCGAGCTGAGCAGCCACTGGCAAGATGGCTCAGCTAAAAAAAATGAACATCTCTTAAAAACCACGTTTACTGTAAACCTCTCATAAGTAAATTCCTGGAACTTGGGTGAATTAGTTTGCTGGACCACTTGACTTGGGAAACGCCTGTAAAGAGCTCGGCCGCTGAAGGGCATGGTGGCCTCTGAAATATACCAGGGCTCCTTCTGCCCCCTTTGTAGGGCAGTGCTGTCCAGTATGCATGTGACGAGCAACGTGTGGAATGAAA
This sequence comes from Aselliscus stoliczkanus, assembly GCA_033961575.1. Classification (NCBI taxonomy): domain Eukaryota; kingdom Metazoa; phylum Chordata; class Mammalia; order Chiroptera; family Hipposideridae; genus Aselliscus; species Aselliscus stoliczkanus. The sequence goes on from CM066741.1 coordinate 4,128,166, forward strand.
CTAGTGACCACGCGAAGACAAGACGATTTTTTTTTTTAGCATTTTGTTCAAAACGTTAAAAAAATTTTTTTTTTTTTTTTTTGAGGGCAGGGTCACTGGCCCTCATGTGGGATCCGAACCAGGGCCGCCGGCCTCCCAAGCCAGCGCCCAACCACCGCGCCACTCGGCCGGCCTCCAAAATGTTAAAATTTTAATTCAGAAAAAAAAAACAAATGGAGTTTTACTCTAAAATCATTTACACTTGAAGCACGCACACCTTAATTGGGACTAGCCACTTTGATAACCACCCGTGGCTGGTGGTTCCTGTTGGACAGCAAAGGCCAGACTGCTGGGTTCTGGCTGCTCTGTGGGTCTGGCCAAGGAGAGCGGCTTGGAAGGAGAACTCGGGCACTGCCCCTCGCCAGCGGGGTATGTGTCGGAGTGGGGTGAAGGGGGCAGCTTACAGCCTTACAAAAAGACAGCAGCTGCTCTTGTCTTATGGTGTGGGCCAAAGTAGAAAAACGTGCCACAGTACATACAGGCCTGGTTACAAGACTCCACTGGACCTCGTAGGGTGTTCGGTGCTAATAGCTGCATGATAGGTTTGATATATATATTTTTCTTTTCAGAAAAGGGTAAATTTCACCCATTGGGATTGTTTGGATCACTGTCCTGGTGTCAAGCAGTTCTCAATAAATACTTCAGTGTCCCAGCCTAGGTGGAGTGCTGAGTCGTCACTGGCATGGCTTGTGGCGATGTCTCCTGGCAAGTGACAACTGTGAGTCTCCTATAAAAAGGGAGAACATGCCTCATGGGGTTGCTAAAAGAGAGCTTGGAAAAGGCCAGCATTCAGTAATTTAGTGACTTGATGACCGGCGGACCTACTGTGAGGTGGGAATACCTTGTGGTGCTAAGATCGGCCTGGAGGTGAGGCAGGTGGTGGCCCCACTTGTGTAAATGGCAGAAGAAGGCGAGCGGACAGACAAGTCTGGGTTGGTGGCCTCTGATGTTCGGAAGGTCATGCGTGAGCGAGAGGACATGTTTCGGGGGCACTCAAGACCAGATTGGTGTCTGCTTGTAAGAGCTGTCATGCCCTCATCAGCATAATGGGAATCTGGGAAACCTGCCTCTGGTTGTTGAGGGAAAGGCGAGCTTAAGTTAAATGTAGTTCCCAAGCACTCTGCAGTCATGTATACAGTTGTGTTTGTCAGGCACAGAGGTGGAGTGAGTCCGGAAGAACCCTCAGCTGGCTGATGATGGTTTCTTTTAACCCCCAAGATTGTAGCCCTGGGTGGGGGTGGAGGAGGGGCAGGGGGCTTGCTAACTTATATCTCGGCTCCCCGGCCCGGTGCCAGGCCCAGATGGGACGCCTCAGGAAGCACGAGTTGGTATGAAAGGCATCTTCCTGGGCACAGACTACAAATACTGACACAGGACAAGAAAATGGCCCCATTTGCCGTCAGTGTTCATTGGGAGTCCGTATCCTTTGAAGAGGTCAGGGATTGGGAAAAACGTGGGTGAGAAAAGTTGGATGGCCAGTTGGTGGGTTTCAGAGCACATGTGCTTTGTGTTCATGGGGAAGCAGGTGGCCTCAGCCCCTTTGAGACCCCGTACGGTTGGCGGGGTTGAGACTCAGGGACTTGGAGACAGTTGAGGCTCCTGCTGGCAGGACACTTGGCTCCGGCCAGGTGAGCTCCCGTGTGAGTCCCTCCCCTCTGCTCCTGCGCAGACCTGGGGGTGGTCGGGGCCCACCGGAGGTGCTGGGAGTCCAGGTGTTCAAGGGGCCTGGCACTTACCCAGGCCCTGGACGCTCAGCCTCGAGTCCATAGACAGGGCAGGGCAACACCTTTCCGAAAAGGCGTGCCAAGCTGGTATCCCTGCATTTTTCTGGAGACGCGTTTCCATCCAGGGAGCAGGGAGCCTTTGGTCAGGGCCGAGGGACTGATTCCGAAGGGGAAGAAGCACGGCCCAGGCCCTCCTCCACGCTGGCAGCACACTGGCCACGCTCGCTGCGTGCTCGCGTGGAGGCTGCTTTGCCTTCCGGGGCAGTGCTGACCGAAGAGCACTGGTTCTCAGCGGGGCACTTAGCGCCGGTCCTGGCCAGCCGGCAGCCGGGTGACTTCCTTCACCCCAGGCCAGGAAGTCGGCTTTCCGCTCGCGACCCCGCGGCAGCCTGATTCTCACTGAGCTTGCCAGTCCGAGCCGCTGCTTCCCAAAACGTACCTGCCTGTCCTAGGTCCACACTCAGTCCACGTGTGCCCCCACTGAGCCGTACTGTGGCTCCCCACCCGGAAGGCCTTTTCCCCAGAGATGTCCCCAAGACCAGCTTCAAAGTCACTTCCACCATAAAGCTTCAAAAAGAGCATGTCTTATCCGTCATCTTTTCTCTCCTAAACTTAAGACGGTAGTTTTTAGTGCTCGTTAAATGTTTACTGTGTGCCAGGCATGGAACTACGAGCTTTACGCATCTTAATCTCATTTGATCAGTTCTGTCACATGGCTACTATGACTGGCTCTGGTTTTCCCGGCGGGAAAAGTCAAGTACAGCCGTGACGCCATTTGTTCAGGGTGCTAGGAAGTGGCCGAGTCAGGATGTAAGCGCTTGGAAACCGCAGCCCACCCGGTTGGCCCTTGCTGCGTCCGGTCGCGCACTCGTCTTCTGGTGTTTTGGCGTTCACCGGGTTCAGGCAGTTGGGGTGTCAGGGTGCAGAAACCTCCTGCCTGAGTCCTGGCTGAAGCCTGTTACCCTCTGACAGGCTGAGTCCTCCTCAGCGGGAGCCCTGTTACTGCTCTGTCCACAGCATGTGGCCTGTCGGGCACATGTCGCCTGTGACCTTCACGGTGGGAGAGCACGCTCTCAAAAGTGCAAGTCTGTCCGGCGTCTGTGCTGTAGTGTTACGGTCACAGAATTTCATGGCCCCCAAATCAGTCCCCGGGCAGCACGGACTGAAGTGGGATGGGGGCAGGACTGAGTCGAAGGTCACCGTCCTGGCCCCCAGCTCCCCGCTTTTTATGTTCTAAGTGATCCGGTGGGCGGCGGGCGTGCTGAAGACTGCCCAGCATGTAAGGCAGGGCAGGCAGTAAATACAGAGGGTTAAGAGAATGGACTGCAATCAAATGCCGGCCTCACCGGTCGCCAGCTGTGTGATCTGGGGCCGGTTGCCTTGCCTCTCTGTGGGTCACTTTGCTCATCGCTAACATAGGGATAATAGTGATTCTTCCTGTAGTGGTTGTGAAGGTAATATGATTGGGAAGCACTGCGGTAATGAAATTAGAGCTGCTTGTGAAATACTCAGTTCTCCCCCTGCCCGGCACGTGCCCTTCCCACGTGACTGATTCTGGCCAATGCATGAGCTGTGAGCAGAAGTGACGCGTGTCATTTCCAGGCTGCAGCCTGTAGAGACTGGTGCAAGGTCCCTTTCTGCCACAGTGATGGGTACTGTGCCAGCGTGGCTGCCCTGTTCACCCAGGCCTGGGACTGAGGGTGACAATGCGCAGGTCCAGCCATCCAGCAGTGGGAGTGTAGGATGAACAAGACATTACCTGTCAGTGTGGGTTTGTTACTAACCTGCTGATACAGGTGGTGAGAGCAGTCTGAAATCAGTAAGGGCTTATGGCGTTACCAAAAGGAGAAGGACGGGATGTAGGATAACAAAAGGGACTGGCCTTTGAGTGGCTGTCCAGAGACGAGAGTGCCCTCTGCTCTCCTTTCCCTTCCGTTTTCTTTCCATGCGTCCGCACCCGACACAGATACTCAGTCCTGGCTGGGCCACCTGCTTCACACCATGAGGCAGGGTCCTGAGGATACGTTGAACCTGGGGCATGTGAGGTTGGTCTCTTTATTTTTTTATTTTTTTTTTAGCTGAGCCCTCCTGCCACCTGTTGGCAGCTCAGCTCGGGCTGGGCATCGAACTGCTGTTGCTCAGAGCTCAGCTCGCACTCTTGAGCGAGCTCTTAACCAACTGAGCCTCTCAGCCGGCCCCGAGGTTTGTCTCTTTAAAATGGGAGGTAGTGTAAGGTGGGAACCTCAAGTGCCTTTGATCATCATAATTCCTGCCAGGTGGAAATTGGAGGGCTAACAAGGAGGAATGCCTGTGAGCAGCACAAAGGAGACAGATCAGGCCCCGTGGTGTTGGGCCTGGGCCCCCCACCCCCGTTGTTTCTGAGGTACAGCTGCACCCCTGCCCTTGCCGTGTTTGCATTGTGTGAGCAAGGAATGACACCCTCTTTTTTATTTTTAAAAAGTGCTAGTTTGAGCTAAATTTACATTTAGTTAAAATAAATTGATAAAGCTAAATTTAAGTGTACTGATTTGAGCTAAATTCTAGTCACTTGCAAACTAACACAGCTCTTCCAGCCCTTTCACTGACCTGCCCCGGGACGTCTTGGGGACCAATCTCGTCACCTGTCAAATGGGGGCCGGGACATTGGTCCTACCTGCATCATCAGCCATTGTTCTCAGCCGGAAACAACAGCACCCCTCCTCTCGCTGGTTTGATTTATGGAAGATACAAGGTAACCGAATTTCTGGGAAGGCTAGGGAATCCATTGGGAGGCTTTGCGGCCAGGGCTGGTACCTCCGTTACCCCTCTGGCCCGTTCCGTTGGGGAACTCGGCTGCAGCTTGGTGTGGACCCGACTCCCTCTGTGACCCTGTCCCTCTCCTGCTCCTGAGTGCTTTGTCCCTGCCCTTTCAGGGGGCTTCTCCCACGGCCTTACTAGAATCATCTTGGCACTATTGACATTTTGGGTTGGGTAGTCCTGGGGCAAGGTGGGGTGGCAGGGGAGCGGGGGGATTGTCCTGCGCGTTATAGGATGTTTAGCAACATCCTCGGCCTCCCCACCAGATGCCAGTTGAGAACCAAGCGTGTCTCCAGGTGTGGCCGGGCGGCAAAATCACCGCTGGTTGAGGAGTACTGCTCTGTCGGATTAGTTTCACACCCTAACAGCAAGCACTCAGCGAGAGGGGCCCATGGGCCACATAGCTGTGGATTTACAAGTTAGAAATCAGGCTGACAAACTGTTGAGCAGAATGTGTTTCATTTTCCTACCTAACCTCATAGCAACAGAAGTGCAAACAAATCTGGGTTTCTATGAATTTGGCAAACTAGCCAAGAAAATAGTTTATATCTGAGCAAGTTGATGGGCCAGCAGTATTTGGATGAGAAATAAAAGATATTTATAATTTAGAATTACATATAATATAGAATAATATATAATAGTATATATTTAATCCATCCATTTTATTTCTCTTTGTTTCCATAAAATCACTGAGTATGTTGTTATGATCAAAGTTTTTGCATGATTGATGTTCTGGCAGTAATGATCCAAAAGACAAAAAAAAACAAAGCGTAATTATGTAGTTTCAAAATATAAAAATGTGAATATGTATTCACAGGAAATATAAAGGAAAAGAAATACAAAAATAAAAATTTTAAGTTCAAAAATACGATTAATAAAGTCGCTTTCTAAAATATTCAAAAGTAGTAAAACTACGGGGCAAAATGCAAATTATATAAGTAATGCATCTCAAACATTTTTAAATCAAAATTGTTTAAAGCTGAACATTTTAAATTTAATACTTTGAAACAACTTGACCAAGCTTGCAATGTAATATTTTTATTACATAGCTTTTGGCAATTCTATTCAGTGTCAGTCTAGTTGCTGATATAAAAAGCTGGTATACCTTCACACATCTTGTGTCTAGAGAGATATGAGTTGTTTAAATTGCAAAGTGTCCCTCAGCTACGACGATCAGGAACATGGAGAGAAACGGGAAAATGGATGCTCGGCACTGCTGGAAAACAGTGCTTGGTAAGCTAGATTCCATTGCTCCCATGCTCCTTGAGAAGGGGACGTTAATTAAGAAGCTAATTAATTTGTCCTTTCTCTCACTTAAGTGTTTCCAACACTCCAGTTCTCCACATACTCTGAAGCAGTGTCTGCCAGCAGCTTTGGCAGTGGCCTCAACCCACACACGTTTGTGTCGTTGAAATAGAATTGCCTTTTGTTTGCAGATTTGAGGGCAAGAGGTGAGGAGAACATTGTTTGGGGTCCGAACAGTGCTGGTTCTGAAATGGGTTGTTTTGGATTACAGATCGCGCTGAACCAGTGCGGAGCGTATGATCCTGAGGGACAAGGGCACGCGTGTTCCGGGGTACATTTGGTTTCTGATGTATTTCTGAGACACAGGGCCAGTGTTGCGGGACTCTCAGTGCACTATTGGCTGCAAGGGATACTGAGGACGGGCCTGGCCCGCCCTCCGTGGGGATCGTCAGACCCACGAAACAGGCATTTCCCAGACACAGAAAGCGCGGCTAAGGCGATGGGCAACTGAAAATGATGGACTAGGGAAATCCAGGCTCCATCCCTCCCCCCAGGCCACCACTGATCCAGCAACAATGGTGAGAAGCAGCTTTTGAGGAACTCTGGAATCTAGTCAAAAAACTTAAAACAGAGAAAATTTGGTGAGGAGAGAAACTGCTGGTTTCTGTAAGAGTGCTGTGGCATTTTAAATGTGAGCCCACCATCCCCCCACTCCATGGCCATGAGGATGGCGGCCCAACTTCTGGTGCCGAAAGGAGCAATAAGGACCTTACTCTGAGAACGGTGGCTGTGGATGTCAGCCTGTCTGGTGGCTCCCTCAAGGACAGGGCATTCCCAGGGCTGGGCTAGCTTTCCAGGTGGCTTGTGCTGAAAGCATTTATAGGCACAGCGACGGGCCTCAGCAGCATGGCGCCTGGGACAGCACTTGGGACAAATAACAGGCCAAGAAGCCTGGGAAAGAAGAGGATGGAGATGAGAGATGGGTGGGAATAGGCTTTTCAAAGCTCTGTGTGTGCCAGGGGATTCAGAATGCCATGTCCAGGCCAAGAGGGACACATGCTCAGAAAAGGTCTGAGAAGACTCTAAGCTTTCATCTCCTGCTGGCCCTCACCTCAGCCTCTGCAAGTAGGAGGCGAAGCAAAGGCAGAATTGTAGGCAGCCTGGCTAACTGTTTAAGGAGTGCCATGACCCAGATCCAGTTGGTATCATTTGAGAGTATTTTTTCTTTCCTTTAAAAAGCAGTCTTTCTTTTGTTGGCTCCAGGCTTTTAAGGTGACTGTGAAAACACCAGCTGCCCAATAAGCTACAGGAATACAGACTTCAGTGGAAACGACTAGACCTTACAAAAATAATATGGGAAAGTCACTAAACACTCAAACATCAAACACTGGAGAGGAAGGGAAACCTGACTTGCAGAGTTGCCACATGTTCAAAATATCCAGTATTTAACAACAACAACAAAAAACCCATAAGCCGTGCAAAGAAACAAGAAATTATAGCTCTTCACAGGGGGAAAAAATTAATAGAAACTGTCCATGAGACAGCCCAGGTATTGGACTTACTAGACAAAGACTTCAAATCCACTGTCTGAAATACGCCCAAAGAGCTAATGTAAACAGGAAAATGTTTCAACATATTGAGACTATCAGTTAAGAGACAGGAATTCTAAAAAGGAACCAAAATCTGGAGTTGAAGAATTTAATAACTGAAATGAAAAACTCACTAGAGAGGTTCAAAATCAGATTTACACAGACAGAAGAAAGAAAAACTCACTAGAGAGGTTCCAGATCAGATTGACACAGACAGAAGAAAGATCATTGATCTTAAAGATAGGTCGTTTGAGAGTCAGTCTGAGGAGTGAATAGCAATGACGGAGCCCAAGACGCCTGCGCGCACCAGGAGGCACGCTAACACCACAGTGGGAGTCCCAGGAGGCACAGACAAACATCAACAGACTAGATCGGGAATCGAGAAATAAACGCATACATCTATGGTCAGTTAAGTTTTGACAAGGGCGCTAAGACCATTTATTGGAAAAAGAATGGTTTCTTTAACAAATGGTGCTGGGACAAATGAATATTCACATGCAAAAGAATGAAGTTGGACCACTGCCTCACACCGTGTACAAAAATCAATTCAAAATGGATCAAAGACCTAAATGTAAAAGCTAAAACTGTAAACCTCTTAGAAGAAAACATGGTAAATTTTCGTGACCTTGGATTTGGCTATGGTCTCTTAGATAGGACACCAGAAGCACAGGCAACAACAACAAAACAGATAAATTAGACTGTGCCAAAATTTAAAACTTTTTTTTTTTTTTTGAGGGCAGTTACATGCGTGAACGAACACGTGAAGAGCTTAGTCCGGCGTCTGGCCCAGGACAAGCTCAGAAAACCGTAATAGCTGCCCTTGTCAGTGTTGGAAGCAAACCCACAGTGCAGCTTTCTCCCGCTCTCCAGCGACAGATGTTCTGTGTCATCGGCCACTTGTTTAGGGGAGTGAACAGGTTTTGTAACCACCTGTTGAACTGGTGGGCTTTGCTTAGAACAGATACAGATGCCTTTGTGCTTTGTGGAAGGTCAAATTTGCGCAAGCCTGCCCTCCTCCTGGGCCAGCCCCCGGCCCCTGGGCTTCTCCCCGACTGGCCACGCATCTGTGTAACTGCCTGGCGGTGAGCCGGCCTCTCAAAGGACCTGAGAGGCGCCCAGGCGGGCACACGGGGTGCGACCTGCCCTCTGCCGTGATCCCGGGGCCGCCCCCTGGGAGAGGCTGAGACCCGGGGGCGTCCCCTCCGCAGCCTGTTTGGGCGTCGGCTTGTTAGCGCAGAATCTAGGTGTCAGAGAATTTGCTTTTCTTTGCTTTCCTCCCCATGAAACAATGTAGGTGTGGTGTGGGGAAAATCTCGGGACCCCCGTTGTCTGTTCATTCTGCTCCTGGCTGAATAGGGATTTGCATTACTTAACGTCTGGCCTTTTCCTCAGGAATCCAGGTAAGTTTCCTATTCAATTATGAAGCAAGTTTTACAGCCTAATAACCCTCTTATTTTCACAAGTGGGATTTCCTTGGTGGAGGCTGTCTGGATTCCCAGAGCAGCGGATCCCTCTGTCGTCTGCTTCATATCCTGTGTTTCTCAGGTCCTGTCTGTCTGGGCAGGAAGTTAAACCCTCTCCTGCAGGCATTCGGAGCTTCTGAACAGGCAGTTTGGGAGACTTGGACCTTGCAAGCCAGGGGTGAATTCTTCACGTGCACCAGCCGTCCGTGGGTAAGCGCTGGCGCCCCCTCCCGGCTCCTCAGCCCATCAGCTTCAGCTGCAGTCACACAGGCCGCATCGTTAGCAGGACTTGGGCCTGGGGTCAGTAGAGACCAAATGTGAAGGGAACAGGACAGTGTGAGGTCCAGCCTGGGCTGATTGGGGAAAAACAAAAGCAGAACCCCTAAACCTCAAACACTCCGCTGCCCTTGAGGGGCCGTGTCTGGGAAGCCCACAGATGAGGCTCAGTTGACTTTCTTTCTGACTGGTCCTGTGTCCCCTCAGAGCGTGGGCTTCTGGGGGGCAGCCTCCCTTGCTCTCCCTACTTGTGGGCCCTCACGTGTGCGGCTCGATTGATGTCTGTGACCTTGTGACATGGGGACCACAGCTGAGTTAATGAACACGTCGGTCACCTCCCATCGTCACTTGTTTTGGGTGAGAATGCTTAGTGCGCTGGGATCTACTCACCAAATTTCAAGGATTTAATACAGTATTAACTGCAGCCACCATGCTGTGTGAGGCGCCCAGCATTTACTCATCGTATCCCTGGAAGTTTGTATGCTCCGACCAGCCTCTCCGTTTCCCCCACCCCCGAGGCCCTAGAAACCACCATTCTACTCCATTTCTGTGCGTTGGACTTTTTTTTATTTTTTTTTATTAAGGGTCCGCGTATAAGTGATAACCATACAGCGTTTGTCTCTCCGCCTGGCTCATTCGCTTACCGTAGTTCCCGCCAGGTTCCTGCACGTTGTTGCAGATGGCATCTTAAAGGCTGAATCACGCTCTGTTATATAGAGAGATGCGTACAATGCCCTCTTACCCGTTCACCCACCGGGGGACACTTAGGGTGCTTCCATATCTTGCCCATTATGAGTAACGCTGCCGGGAACGTGGGGGTGCAGATTTCACTTCCAGATGCTGGTTTCCTTTCCTTTGGGTGTAAACTCAGGAGTGGGACTGCCGAGCCCCACGGAAGTTCTATCGTTAGTTTTTTGTGGCACCTCCATGCTGTTTTCCATATTGCCTGTACCTGTTTAAAGTCCCGTGAGCTGTGCACAGCGGCCCCCTTTCCTCCACATCCAGATGCGCCATTTATGATCTCTGCTTTTTGATAGTAGTCATCAAAATGGGTGTGAGGTACGATTTCCATGTGGTTTTGATTTGCGTTTCCCTGATGGATAGTGATGCTGAGCACCTACCTTCTCATGTACCTGGTGGCCAGATGTACGTTTTCATGGGAAAACAAAATGTGTATTCAGATCCTTTGCCCATTTTTTTTTTTTTAATTTTAATTTTTATTTATTTACTTTTTTTGAGGAGAGTGTCACTCACATGTGGGACCCGAACCGGGGCCGCTGGCTTCCCAAGCCAGCACTTAACCACCGCGCCACTCGGCCGGCCCCTTTGCCCATTTTTAATCAGATTTATTTATTTATTTATTTTGCTATTGAGTTGTGCGAGTCCCTTATGCCTTTTAGATATTAACCCTTTATCAGACAGATGGTTTGTGAATATTTCCTCTGTTCCATAGATTGCTTTTCCTGTTTGTTGGTGGTTTCCTTTGCTGTGCAGAGGCTTTTTAGTTTGATGTTGTCCCACTTGATTCTTATTTGCTTTTGTTGCCTGACCTTTTGGTGTCATATCTGAAAAAATTATTGCCCAGGGCCGGCCGAGTGGCGTGGTGGTTAAACGCTGGCTTGGGAGGCTGGTGGCCCTGGTTTGGATCCCACATATGAGGGCCAGTGACACTGACCTCAAAAGAAGAAAAAAGAAAAAATTATTGCCCAAAGCAATGTCAGAGAGCCCTTTCCGTATGTTTCCTTCCAGGAGCTTTACAGTTTCAGGCCTTCCTTTGAAGTCTTTCATTTATTTCAAGTTCTTTTTTGTGAGTGGTGTAAGATAGGGGTTGGCCCAGCTTCCTTCTTCTGCATGTAGGTATCCGGTTTCCCCAAACGCGTTTATTGAAGAGACTGTTCTGAACCCATTGTGTGTCCTTGATGCTCGTTTCAAAGGTTAATTGGCTGTCTATATGGACTCTTTTCTGTTCCCTTTGTCTATGGGTCTTGTTTTTATGCCAGGACCTTACTGTTTTGATTATTGTAGCCTTGCAATATAGTTTGAAAGAAGAAAGTATGATGCTTCCAGCTTTGTTCTTTTTTTTTTTTTTTTTCCAAGATTGCTTTGGCGATTCAGGATGTTTTGTGATTCCATACAAATTTTAGAAATCTTTTTTTCTATTTCTGTGAAAAATGTCATCGGAATTTTGATAGAGATTGCATTGCATTTGTAGATTGCTATGGAGGGGAAAGGCGACCCAAACCTCACAGGAATCTCAGTTCAGGGACCAATACCCTGATCATCGGAAACATCCATTTAGCTGAAGAGGAAAGACCCAGGAAGCACCTTGGAAAAGGTGACCAGCCTTTGTCAGAAGAACAGGTTAATCAGGATTTGCCAGAAGTAGAATGTGACACTGATCAGATTTTGTCTGAAGGACATAGAGCGCTGGCCGGCCTCAGCCTGAGGAACAACGTAAAGAAGCAAGGGTCCACTCCGTTACTATTCCAAAGAAAAATAAAGGGGAAACATGAAATCAAAAAGCACAGGAAGGATATGAGCAGGTATACGCTAAACCTGCCGCTAAGAAACAAGGACTCGAGAGGAGAAAACGAGAGAGAGAAAAAGCTCCAAGACTCTACAAAAAGATGAAAATGGAAGTGTTTAAAATATGGAGCAGAAAGACTCAAAAGGGTCAGCGAAACTTGAATGTACAAGTACAGCATCTTCTTAAAAACATAAAAGGAAAAAATTAAATCAAACATTTCGACCTTAATCAAGCGTTAAAATATCTGCTGTCTGTTGAGTTCTTCTGTATGTGTAATGCGCCTAACAATTAAATAAATTTGTCAATGTAAGCTGGATGGCTAAGCTGTACTAAGTATAAAATGTCCACATATTTTTGTTCTTGTAAAAGAAAATTTTCTGTATATGTTTTGCATTAAAAAAAAAATAGTTTGAATTCTTTGCCAGCAGTTTGTAGATCTCCATTTCTTTAGAGTCAGTCAGTGATTAGAAAATTATTATGCTCCTTTGGAGGTTATGTTTCCTGGATTCTGTCATTTCTCTCGCGGGCAGTGCAAGGCACTGGTGTGTGCCCATCTGAAGCAGTCGCTCTTCCAGACATTGTGGACTGGTTTTGCGGGGGAAGTACATTCGCCTATAGGTGGCTCTGACGGTGCTGCCTGGGTGGGGTGTGGGGGTTCCGGTTCGGGGGAAGCGCAGTGAGGGGTGTCTCGGAGAGGGTTCCACAGTGGCCAAGGCTGTGTGTGTCTGCTGTGGACGTGAGGACTATGTGAGTCTTTAGTGGTGAGGGCTGCAGGGGGCCCCCTGCTCTCTTTTTCAATCGTGGGGATTTTCTGGCTGATGGCATCCCTCCTGACACCAGGCCCTGGAGTGGGGGCTCGTGCAGAGCAGCTGCAGCTCAGGTTTGGGGCATGCTGAGCTTGGGTTGCTGGCCGGCCTGGTCCTGGGGAAGCACGGCAGCCCCTCCTTCTGGGGTTCACGGTGGTGATGACTGTTGGTTACCTTAATGGTGAAAGCTGTGTGTCCCCTGCAGAGCAGGCTGCTGGGGTGCATGACCACTGTGGGGTCCTCTGCTATGAAAGCTGGGGGGAGCCTGTGGCTGTTACAGGGGCCGTTGAGGTCCTCTGTGGCAGAAGCTGCCAGGGTCCTCCGCAGAGCTGGCCCCCGGCGATTGCGATGGCTCCCATTACATGGCTGATCCTGAGAGCCCCCGCATCTTCCTTCTGAGCCATCTGCACCCAGATGTCTGAGCCCAGCCCATCTCCCCAGCAAGCCTTTCTGTGCGGTTACACTCCTTTTTCACTCCACTGTGTTGCTGTAGGTTCTTAATTGGGCTCTTGAGCCCTCCCAGGGCTATTTTCCTTTGCGGATAGCTGTCTAATGGTAGGTTTTGTCAGGAGATGACGGCTGGTATCTCGTATGCTGCCATCTTACTGATGCCACTTCAGGATGTCTTTCCAGTGGCGGTTGTCTCTTGATCTGTTGGCCTCATCGTACTTGAAAACCAATCCAGTCTGCTTTGAAAACGTGTCTTAACAGTGCAGTGACAGCAGAGTCTCATTGTGACAGCAGCACCTAAGTGGGGCTGTCTAGAGCACGAGCTGGCAAACCTTTTCTGTGAAAGACAGTCAATATTTTGGGCTTTGCAGGCTCCATACGATCCGTTTCCTCCTCTTCCTGTCTGCCTCTTTCTTTCACCATCCTTTAAAAACCATCATTAGCTCCGATCCAGAAACATCCCGCGGGCTGGAAACGCCCTGGGCCGGAGCCCCTGCCGCCGTGACCTGCCCGATTGCTCCAGGCCTGCTTCTCACGTCTCTCCTCAGACTCTTTGAGCAGCCCCGTGCTCTTCCAGCAAATTCCATACTTCCTTAAGTTAACCATCAGCTTCAGAGGCTTGCAACTGAGGTACACAACTGCGTCAGGTAAATGGGTGCCTTGCCCGGAATCTTAAGACGTGGCCCCGTGGGGAAGACCCGTGGGTTTGGGCAGGACCAGGCCACCTACTCCGGCAGCAGCCGCAGTGCTCATGGTGCGTGACAGGTGCGGGGCCGGTTTTCATTCCGTTGTTTAATCCTCACAATCAGTTTCCAGGGGAGAAAAGTGAGGCTCAGGTTAGGGCGCTGACCTGAGGTTGCAGGGTGGGGTTGGTCTAATTCTGGAACCAGCGTCCTGCCACTCTGCCGGGAAGGGCAGCCCCAGTGCCCGTGTCGCCGCCCATCGCCTGGCGAGGAACGCCTGCCCTCCGCAAGTTCAGGAAACGATGGTTCGCACTGGAGCGGCAAAATGGCTTTGGAGAAGGAGATGGGGCACGGGGAGGGGCGTCCAGCGGTCTGAACCCTTGCCCTGGAGACCCCCGGCAGGGTGCTTTGGGGGATGGTAACACGCAGGGCACCAAGGGCGCTTCGGGGGGAAATGCGTGCGCATGGAACCGAGAGCCTGCCCACTTTTCATAGGCCAGCCCTGAGGCCTGTTCTGGACAGACAGCCAGCAGCCTGGAGTGGAGGCCGCCCGCCATCAACCCTCAGGCCCGGGGTTGCTCACGAGTTGTCCTTAGGCCCCAGGATTGCTGGGCCGGCCCCGACTGCTGGAGGCTTGCTCCGCGCTCTGCTCGCCCAGGCGCCTGCTGGGAGACCCCCAGCTGTGGGGGGGGCCTGAGGTCTGGCCCCGGTCGGGGAGGAATTCATCAGAACCAGGGGAAGGAAGACCCAGGCCTGAGCTCTGGACGCAGACGCCGTGGCAGCCACGTGTGGCGCGTGAGGCCTCCTGCCGACCCTGTTTAGAAGGGCGAGAAGCGTTAGGCGCCACCAGAGGTCGCACATGGAGGCTGGCCGTGGGGTCATCCACAGCAGCCCAGCTGTGGAGGTGCCTGGGGTTCCCCCGCTGATGGGCAGGTGAACACAATGCAGCATGTCCGTCCATTGGACTATTACTGGACGGTGCAAAGACACGAAGCTTTCACACAGGCTACAAAACACGGATGACCTCGGAGACACGGTGCTCAGTGAGAGCAGACACAGGACCACATGCTCTGTGACTCCACGTCTACGGGACATCCTGAACAGGCGGGTCCAGAGACAGGAGGTAGATTCGCGGGGGCCCAGGGATGTGGGGGAAAGGACATGGGGAGCGACTGACCGCTGGTGGGCACAGGGCTTCTTTTTGGGGCCATAAGAATGTTCTACAATTGACTGTGGTGACGGTTACACAACTTTGTGAGTGTGTAAAAACCCAGTGAGTTTTACATTTTGAGTGAGTGAATCAATTGTATGGCATGTGAATTATGTGTCAACAAAACTGTCTAAAGTAAAAGAAGAGGTAAACTTATTCTCATAATTTAGCTCAAAATATCTAAACTAGGGTCATTTTAAGATGTAATCAGTGTAAAACAGGATTAATGAGATGTTTCCCCGTCTGCTACCTGGGTAACAAAGCTTTAGAATCCGGCGTGTGTTTTCTGGTCACCGCCCATCACTTGGGACCAGCCGCGAACCAAGTGCAAAGCAGCCACGTTCGGCTCCTGCCTCCATCTTGGAAGGTGCAAATCTAGACGCTTCCCGTCCCCACCAGAGACAGCCCCTCTGTGCCCTCCGGTGCGAGCTCACTTTCCGCCACTCACCGGGAGGAGCACCTTGAGCCAGTAGTCACTCCTTCTAAACGAGTTTTCTTTCCTGTGAAACGGGGCCAGTTAGCGACGGGCTGTGGTCAGGGCGAATTGAGCTCATCGGTGTGAAGCTAGAAGGGTGCCTGGCGTATCGTGTCCACTCGGCGTTAGTTATTCCTGGCTGACCCCACGGGCAGGGCAGCCTCAGGTGGAGAGGTGGGGAGCCGGGCCCAGGGCCTAGACCCTGGGCCTGTCCCGTACGAGCTGGTGGAGGGGCGGAGCCCGTTACGGCCGCACAGCTGCCACAGCCACAGCCCTTTGCGGGGGCGCTTTGCTCCGCGTTCCCCACTTTGCAAGTCAGGACCCGGATTCAGCACCCTAAGGACAGACGGCACCTGGGCTGGCCAGGGGACGTGGGGTGGCTCAGTGGGGGGGTACTGGGCCAGCTGAGCGATGCGCGCCCTTTCTGTCGGCGCATTTGAACATGAGACCTGAAGGAGGGATTAGTATCAGTGCCCGGGGTGGGGGGGGCAGCAGCACGAGGGAAGGTCTAAGGAGAAGCCTGGAGTCCGTGGTGAGTAGGAGCCATGAGTTAGCAGGAGCCGAGATGAGCCCAGAGTGGGGACAGCAGAGGAGCAGACCAGGCGGAGGGGTGCTGAGTCGCCGTGATGGGGAGGGGCCCAGAGGAGCGAGCCACCATGTCCCTGGTGAGCGCGCACTGAGCACAGAGCTGCTGACGCTCTTCCCCCTGCTGGGGGGAGGCCAGGTGGGAGGCGCAAACTTTGGTCTCCCGGTCTCGTAATGAAACCTGAGACTGTCTCTTCCGTGCACCCCTGCCATGTCAAACTCCTCTGAGACTCGGTTGTGTCACCTGTGAAATGGGGGCAGCTGTTGCTTTGGGCTGTTCAGCATGTCTTCCTTGGGGCGATGACTTTTGTGTGGCACTTCTGCAGTTCTGGGCCTGCCAGTCATGGGCCCTCGCCCCTGGGGTGGCCGTGTCACGCTCCGTGGCCGGGACCGGCCTCTTGTGCAGACAGGCCTGCGGGGAAGGGATCGGAGCCCAGAGCGCGCCCGGGCTCCTCTGGCTGGGATCTTCCGACGCTTCCCGGCTCCTGATGTCCCAGGTCTCTTAGTCGGCTCTTTTGTTCCGGGAGTTTCCTAACTGCCTTGCTGGATCCCCGTTTCTTGTTTGAGTATGAGCGCTAACTGGACGCACCTCGCGGGTGTCGGAGTGACACAGTGACCCCAAGGCAGGCGCTCCTTACCCCCTGGCTCTGCCCTTCTCCTGCCCTCGCTGCTCTGCCGGCCGTGGCCACAGTAGCTGCCTAACATCTCTGGGCTCTGTGAACCTGAAGCAGCCCAATGTTTCCCAATTTGAAAGAAGATTCTAAGCCTAAACCAAGCCCCTACTTACCGTGACCTTTGCCGAGGTCTTGCCAAGCGCCTCTTTTCGCTTCAGTTTCTCTTTCTGAACAACTGAGGATATGGGCGCCTCATCTGGGCTCCTCTCTGCAGTGCCCCAGGACGCCCTGTGGGTGGCAGCATAGGACCACAAGTGTCTGAGAAGAAGGGTCCCAGAGACCGACCAGACCGGAGCGTGGGCTGCGGAGATAGCAGCCCTGGGGGACAGGAGGACGGGAGGAGGAGGAAGGACACGGGCGTGTCGCTGCCCCCCCAAGAGACGGCTTGAGGCGCGGAGGACAGGAGTAGTGTTCCTGCTGCATGCACCCGTCCATCTGGGCCCCGGATGGTTTTGAGAACCTGGGCTGGGTTCAGAGATGCTGCAGACAAGACAGGCAGGCCCTGCCCTTCCCAGGCTGCGCCCTAACTCAGAGCCCCCCTCGTTTCCCAGCGTCATTCCGTAGCACCTGCGAAATGGGGTAGCAGACCGTGTACCTCACAGGTGGGTGGTGAGTCTGAGGTGCGGTGCTGGCCCCCGCCTGGGGGTCTTTCCCTCAGCCTCACCAGTCCCGGCACAGCAACTGGAAACACCGCTGGACCCCGCGGTCGATGCCAGCCCTCCTCGTCTGCAAAGCCTGCTGAGGCCTTAAACTTAAGGGACTCCCCCAGGCCTGTGTGTGCGAACCCTCAGGAACCTCAGAGGACTGACTGACTTGGATGATTTGTATCAATTCTAAGGTTTGGTGCAAAAATGTTTCTAAGGAACTAAGTTGGAGACGTTATCCTACTGATATATATCGTCCGTGCTACTGTATAGAAATACACAGCCACACACACACACACACAGATGTGTATCATACATGCTGGTACACATATATGTACATATACATGTATACACAGTGGTACATGCAGACACATGTACACACTGGTACGTATCATGCACATATATACACGCACCGATAGATTATACAGAGGGTGCCCAAAAATGTATGCACATTTTAATAAAGGAAAAAAACTATTAAAATTGTAATACAATGAATGATGCTGGCATTCATTTGATTAACGCCATCTTTTCAGCAAACGTCATACTGCACACTGCTATGTAATTTGACGTCAAAAAGTAATACATAGATGACACCTTAAATTGTGTATCTTTTTTTGGCATCCCAGGTATATACATACACATATACCTATACACATATGTATCATATATATATGTGTGTGTGTATATATATATACACACACACACACACGCACACGTGAGAGTGACACCTTTTATTGAGTGTCATTGTAGCTCATTGTAAAGATCTTGGGACCGGCCTGGAGTGCCCCTGTTACTAGTATTTCTAATACTATTATCCTTTTGTTAATATTATTGTCATTCCCTGGCCCATCACTTCTTAGTAGAAACTACATGTCACCTGGGGGACTTTTTGTGCCTTGTGACCTCAGTAAAATGTCCCTGAGTGCCCCTCCTTCTGCTCCCTGCCTCTACCCCATTTCCGAGGAGGCCCCAATGCCTCTCTCGGAATCTGCTAACTTCTGGCTTTTTCCTGCCCGTAGGGTTCTGTTTACCAGTGGGATCCTCTGACCTGCAGCATCTCACGTTCTTTGTTTTTTTAACAGCAAAACAACTGCAGAAAAGTATTCCCAGGATTTGCACCAGGCCTGTGAGTGGAGCCGACTCTAAGCCGGCTTGGGAGGCGTCCTAGGAGGGATCACGGTTCAGGCTCCTGACTCCCCATCGCTGCAGCTCAGGCTTGGCCCCTGCGAGCTGATTAGCCCCAGGCACTCCCTGTCACTCTCCCTCCATATGCCAGCCCTATCCTTGGAGGACTGGCGGTTTTTGAAGCTGGGGTGCCAGTCAGCAGCAAGCTCCCTGGAAACTGACGAGGGGTGATTAAACACACAGACTCTGAAGTCAAAGATTTGGCCTGTGAAAGTGGGAAAATGGGGGAGAGGGAGCATTTCGAGGGGAGAAAGACATCAAGACGTGGCTTTGATCGCTTTATGATGCTGAGTTAGATGCCCACGGGTCTCGGGCTGGCATCAGGGGCGAGGCCAGAGGAGGCAGCACAGACTCGGGGGGGGGGGCGTTGTGATTAGCGGGTACCCGCAGCCTGGAGGGTGGATCCACATCTTAGGAAGAGTGTGCCCTCCGTCCCCCGGGCCCTGGCACGTGCCAGGCTGCACGCCTCTTCCTCCCTTTGCTTGGCTGGCACCTCGCCTCCTGGGAGGCTGGTCTCCTCTGCCTGGGCTGGATTAAGTGTCTCGATGCCCGTGCGGCAGGCTGGCTTGAGGAACCACGCGTCCCAGCAGCAACATGGCCTTGCTTCTCAGTACATCCTGTATTGAGGGGCCCTGTCGGCAGGTGCTGGAGCCTGTTAGGGCAGAGAAAGACCGTTTGCTTCCCCTCACCTGGCACCTGAAATCTAGGAAAAATAACATTTTGTGATCAGACTTGGGGCACCAAGGAGTTTTTCATGGCCTATTGGAATGTCGAATACGAAATCCACTCGTGAATGCGGAGTAGTGGTTCCACAGGGCAGGCTCAGAGAGGTGAAGTGACTTGCCCGAGGCCACACAGCTCATTGGCTCAGAGCTGAGATTTGCACCCGGTGTCTGGCCCCACACATCTGTTCTAAAAGAAGGGAGGTGGGGGCGGGGGAGATGGTGCCACAGGGAGAGAAGCTTGTTGCAGGCTGTGCTGGATCCCAGGGGGCCTTGAGGTGAAGGAGTGGCAAGGGACATTCCTAAAGAGAGATGCAGGCTCAGGGCTGGAGGAGGGAGGCCCTGATGGCAGGGCCCTGGTCAGGGGTCCCATCCCCCCGGGTTTTTGAAGTGGCAGGAGGGGTAGGCCGGAGAAGGGAAGGGGCAGGAGAGTACCAGCAATTCCTATTTCAGCTGAAAACAAGGAAACAGGTTTTTCTTCTTTAAAAAGAGAGAAATGCAACAGAATTTGCAATGGAAGCCACGGTCTGGAGTGGGGCTGGAAGTCACTGAATAAATGTGACATTGCCCAGAAAAGGTCTTCCAACTCATTTGGAGTAGGTCAGTGCTCAAAGCTATTCACACATTAGGGGGCTCCCAGAGGAGCTGCCAGGGCACAGGAGGGAGAGATTAGATGCTGGACAAAACATTAAAAACAAAGAAAGAAAGAAAAGCCAAACTGCAGCCTGACAATAAGAAAGTCTGTTGCCACCCCACCATCATCAGCGGCAGCTGCTGGCGTGATCTGTTACACCTTCCCCTCTCCTTCAGGGTCAAAGCCACAGCTTCTCCCTGGCCTGGGGGGCCTGCCCTCGGGCTCTCGGCAGCTCTCTGACCTCGCCTCCTGTCACTCGCATCTCTCCCTCGTCCAGCGGCACCCACCCTGCGACCCTGGTGTCGCTCCCACGTGCCAGAGACCCCCCTCCCCCAGCACACTTGCACTCGCTTCCTCCCCGGCCCCATGGCTCCCTCCCTCACATCCTTTGGCTTGTCTCAAAGGGCACCTTCTCAGCAAGACTGTCCCTGATGACACTGTTTCAGTTTGCGATGCCCCTTTTCCCTCCCCTGCTCCCAGGAATCCCTACTCGCTTCTTAACCACCCCAGGACTTCGTGCCATCCTTGTACTCCATATTTTTGTGTCTCGTGTCTGTCTCTCCACGTCAGTGTGAGCCCAGTGGGGGCAGGAGTTTCTGGAACCGTGCCTGGTGTGGAGCAGGCACTCGGCGTTTATTCTCGGATGAGGGACGCGTGGATGAGGCCTGAGAGCTGTGGGCCAAAGCAGCGTGTGTCTGGTGCGGCAGGCTCTTGGGAGCTCGGGTGTGTGGGGACAGGCTTTGTGGGTCCCCGGGACCCAGGATGGGACACGCCATGGTCTCTGGGCCCCATATCCAGGGGGCAGGGGTTTGGGACCCCAGTCTCGTCCCATGGAGATACCTGGGGCTCACCGCTGCCGGGGTGAGCAGACCGGCCGCTTTCATCATTAATGAAAATTCCCTGATCCCTGTAAACTCAGCTCACAACGTATTCCGTGGAAAGAAAAGTAGATTCGGGAAGAAGGAGGAGCTTCATAGGGGGCAGCGGGTCAAGGCTTTCAGACTGAGTTGCTCAGAGTAATTGATTCGTGTCAAGGGAATTAGATCCAATCAGGAGCTGTCTGTGCAATTTCCCACTAATTGTCACCGGTGCCGTGTGGGGTAATGAGTTTAGGGGCCAAGGGACGAGCCAGGAGACTCGTTTTGGACTTGGTCTGAGAGAATGCGGAAGCGTGGGCCTCCTTTCTGGCCGGAAGGCTCCTGCGTTAGCCGGAAGTCCACGGATAGGAGGGCGCTGGGCCACGGAAAATGTGGAGGGAGGCAGACCCAGGAAGAGGCTACCAGGCCTGGACCCCAGGGGCCGAGAAGCTGCCTGGTGGATGGGACGCACTCTTGGACTTCTTACTCTGCACGTAGACTGTGTCACCAAGTCCATCGAGTTTGCCCCCAAGCGCCTCTTGGCTGTGTCCTCTCCACCTCCACGGCCACCGTCAGCTCTTACCTGGTCGCTGCAGCGGCTGCCCAGCTGGGCCCGCTGCTCCTCCTCATATTCGCCACCTGCACCCCCACCCCAGAGGGTGCAATGTGATGAGCCCCCTGCTCCACGCGTCTCGGTGGCTGCCGTTGCCCTGAGGGACGGGACCCCCACACACATACCATGTGGCCCCTCCCCACTTCTCAGCCTCGTCTTACCTCGCTTCCTCCAGCCTAACTCAGCGACCAGGTTCCTGAGTCGGCCACGGGGCCCGCCTTTTTGACTGGAGGACTGTGACCATGTTACCTTTGCATGGAATGACTTCCGTTGTCCTTTTCCATGCCAACTCCTGGGTGCCTTTTAAGTGGCAGCTCAGGCATCCCTGTTGGCAGGAAGCCCCGTCTGGCGCCAGCCTCCCTGATGCCTGAACGGATAGGTGAGTGTGGCAAAGACGGCGGCGGCAGCGCCTCTCACCCCACATGCTGCTGCAACGTGACCTGGACATCCCTTCCACTGAGGGCTGGGACTTACATGCTGTCCCCTTGAGTGTGGACATAGCTTTGCGGTTGTTTCCATCCAGAGTACAGCAGGAGCCATGCTCTGTGACCCCTGAGCCTAGAGCATCAAGTCCGCACACGCGTCCCTCGTCTCGGGGTCCAGTGCCATGCTGTGAGGAAGCCCAGACAAGCCATGTGGACAGACCTCCTGGCCAGCAGCCAGTGTCAACTACCAGATGTGAGCGAGAATGCTTCCCGATCATTCCAGATGGCCGCTGAGTCACCCCCAGCCCTTTAGCTGAAGCCGCAGACATCCAGAAACGTCCCCAGTACCCAGGGTCCATGAGCCATTTCCTGCCACTAGGTGTTGGGATGACTTCGTGCCACTAAGCGTTAGCAGCGATCGCTGACCAGGACGGTTAGGGGGCCTTCTCGCATCTTTCACGGCCCTTTCCCAATCCCAGGACGAAAATACTGTTTCCCGTCACCTCGCCCTTCTCCCCCCGCTGGACTGTATCTTCTGCAGAGTCTCCGTTGGGGTCCATTTCCCCTACATCTAGTATAATACATAGAAGGCACTGGACTATTTTAGAATATACTAATTTTTAGAATCAATTTTAATTGCTTGTGTAAAATACATTCTTCTCCTTAAAAAGAAGACAAAACCAAGTCCCTTTAGCCACCCTCCCCAACTCCCCCTCCATCTTTTGAACATGTTACGTGTCCTTGAGGATCTCAAAGTACCCTGACGTACATCAGCTTGCGTCCTCAGTGTTGGTTTAAAAACCCGAAGCGGTCCCATGCTATGTTGTGTGCTTTGCAGCGTGATTTTTTTTTCACCCAACAGTGTAGTTCTGAGCGTGACCCTTGCTGATATATAGAAAGCTAGTTAACGTCTCTCAGCTTCTGTGTAGCATCTCATCATTTTCCTTTTCGAGCGATTCCTGTGTTGACGGACATGTGTGTTGCATTGCAAACAGCACTGGAGTGAATGTGACGTGTGGGCCTTCTCATTTCTCCAGGCAGAGATCCCGAGGCCAGCAGTTCTGAGCTGGACTGCGTGCAGATAGAATCACCTGGAAGCTTTTATCATCACTCCATCACCCAAAGATGATGGGTCTGGAGGTAAGCGCCTGTGGTTTGGAAGCTTCCCAGGTGGTGTGAATGTGCATAAGGTCAGACCCTCCGTTTGGGGCTTACTCGGGGGTGGAGGTGGTGGAGTCTGGCTGTCAAATGGGGTGCACACCCGTGTACTGGGCACTGCCCAGTCGCCTCTCAAGGTGGCCGCACTGCCTTGCACGCACCAGCGGCACGTGAGTGAATGAGGGCAGTTTTGCATTTGGCATGAATGAATGACCACGGTCACTGCAGCTTGGTGAACCAGAGCCCTGGTCCCTGCAGACACCTCCGCGTGGCCCATCCCTGGGCTACAGGCCTCAGGCTCCGTGGCTGCGGCAGGTTGGAAATGCTTTGTGTCCCTAGGTGGCAGTGTGGCCCAGCCGCAAAGGCCCAGGGCGGGGAAGAGGAAAGCCTGGCTGCTCCCCGAGACCCAGACTGTGCCTCCCTGGGTGGCTCCCACGCCAGTCGCCCACTCCAGGCCTCGGCATGCCCACCCTTGAAGGGAAGAGAGCTGCTAACCCTCAGCGTCAGGCCGCGTCCCCAGTTATGTCCAGCCAGGTGGTCAGAGCAAGGCCTCAAAGCCTGATTCTTTATCCTTTCTGTGCCTGGGCCCCTTCTCCGAGTCGTTTTTAGGTATGAGATCCATAGGATTACAAAGGCAGCGCGCGCACGCACACACACACACACACATTCAGCTCTATTGAGGTATACTTGACAAATAGAACTGTAAGATATTTATAGTGTACAATGTGAAGATTTGATACACGTATACGTTGTGAAAGAAGCCCCCACCCATCAAGTTAATTAATAACATACATATTTACCTTTTTTTTTTTTTTTTTTGGTGAGGACGTATTAAGTTCTGCTCGCTCAGTACGTTTCAAGTCTGCCATTCCGTGTTACGCACTGCCGTCGCCATGTTTTACGTTGGCTCCTCAGACTTGATCCATCTGATAACTTGAAGTCTGTACCATTTTACTAACCTCTCCCTGCCCCCCCCCCCCGCCCCCTGCAACCACTTTCTACCATTTCTAGGGGTTGGACTTATTTGTTTAGCTTCTACAACACATATAAGTGATACAGTGTGGTATTGGATCTTTCTCTGTCTGACTTATTTCAGGCAGCTAATTACATATATCGAAACACCGTGGACAGAGTGTAACCAAGGCAAGTTATGACACAGCAGCACCTGCTGTTCTCTAGTCACACAGCGCAGGCCAAGCTCTGGTGGTCGGCCGGCACATGGTTACGATTGGAATTTACAGGCAGTGATGAGTGCCAGTGATATTCCCGGGTATCGGCAACAGAGGTAATGGGACATGAAAATGTCTTTGATGCCAACTGGGGACAAAGTCCCGAGGGCTCCCGACAGGACTGCGGCTTGCTGCCCACATTCATGATGGAAGGAAATGCCACATCTCAGTTAGATGTCAGGATAATTAGGAGAGAGCTCATTTTCCCATCCAAGTTCACCCGCCCTAGGGTACAAGGTCATGGGCCCCAGGCTGAGAGCCCTTGTTGGACCCAGATAGACTTGGCGTTCAGTCCCCGTTTCTACAGCTCCCTGTGCAGGTGCATTTGGGCGAATTTCTTTTTTCCTGCGAGCCTCAGTTTCCTTGTCTATAAAATGGGTGCAAGACTAGCGAGCTCAAAGACCCGCCCGGGGGACTCCATGCGATAAGTCAAATTCAGCACACGTTTGTTTGTTTATTTAAAATGTTATTGTGTTAAGAACATGGAACATGAGATTTACTCTCTGAACAAACAAGACAACCGATTTTGGCCAGGATGTGTGTGGAGAAACTGGAACCCTTGCACGCTGCTGGTGAGAATGCAAACTGGGGTAGCTGCTGTGGAAGACAGAACGGAGGTGCCTCCAAAAACATAAAAACAGAGCTAACATATGATCCAGCAATCCCATTTTTGGGTATTTGTCCCAAAGAATCAAAATCAGGATTTCAAAGAGAGATGGCACCCTCCTGGCCAGTGCAGCACCATCTGCAGTAGCCCAGGCATGGAAATAGCCTGAGTGCTTATTGACAGGTGAGCACATAAAGAAAAGGTGGCCTCTCCACGCAGCGGAGTACTTCCCAGCCTGAACGGAGAGGAAATTCTGCAGCGTGCGACAACACAGACAAACCGTCTCGATATTTATGGAGAGCCTTCTATCTGTGTGTTTTAGGTGCTGGGGACTCTACTGAAAGAGAGAGGCAAAATCCTGGCCTCATGGAGTTCACAGTCCAGGGACAGGGACCAGCAGGCTAAGAACTAGATGTGGCTTCGGGTAATTTTAAGGGCTGTGAAGAAAATGGCAGGAGCTATGACAGCAAACCCAGTGCAGGCAACAGTAGATCGGGTAACGGGATCGTAGCACACAGACGGTTAATTAAGGTATCAGAGGAAAGGATGTGTTTGAAGCACTTGGCACAGTGCCTGGCTGTCGGCGGAGGCCCGCTGCGTGTTTGCCGTGGTGAGGCCGGCAGTCCTCCCAGCTCGTGGGACTGGTGCTGGCTGAGCGCTGGGCGATGGGAGCTGGCGATGGGAAGTCAGCGGCCCAGTCAGAGCCGGAGCTGAGTGGAGCAGGTCTGATTAGAGGAGGATAAAGTCTTCTCTGTGCGGTGACTAGCGGGGAGAGCCAAGCAATCAGTGGGCCTCGCAGATCAGTGGAGGGTGCTTCAACCTGGCAGCACCGGGCTTTTTAATTAAGCCTGTAACTGCGAGGCAAGGTAACTGCCTCGTTTCTGCAGCTCGCGTTTCTGTCCGCCTGCCAGGAACCGAACAAATCAGGGGAAGTCCCGGGGAGCTTGATGAGGGGCCCTCTGGTTTCAGGGGGGGCCACACCCCACTAGGATGAACATCTGGATGGCCAAGGGTCAGCTACCAATTCTGGAGGCTCAGGTGTCACCTTTGGCTTTTTTTTTTTTCCCCCCAAAGATTTTATTGGGGAATTGGGGGAGGGGAACAGTGTTGGGGAATCGGGGAAGGGGAACAGACAAGTTGCTGTCTTTTTGTTCTTCAGTCTAGTTGCGGAGGACGTTGCTTCACTGGCCCATGTTGGTGTCATCATTGTGCTCTTCCCGGATGAGGCAGATCGGTCGCCGGCCTCTGGGTGTCGCTCACCGCCGCCATTGGCAGCTCACGCTGGCTGCCGGCCACTCACTGCAGCCCATGGCAGCACACTGCAGCAGGGGTTGCAGCCCACACTGTCGCCAGGGCTCGCACAGCTCAGCTCCAGGTGGCGCTGTTGTTAGCCGTAGAGGGCAGTGTCACTGGCCCTCATATGTGGGATCCGAACCGGGGCCGCTGGCATCCCAAAACCAGCTCTCAACCAATGCGCCACTTGGCCGGCCCACCTTTGGCTTTTAAACACCCGCAGCAGGTGTGATTACCAATTGCAGTCTGGGCAGGTGACGGCCCTTCTCAGCGAGTTCTCATCCAAAGCACTGAGTCTGCCCAAAGATGTCATCAACATCATGTTAAAAAAAAATACTTCCTTTTATTATAAAATAGAGCTTTGCCACGTAAGGTGTGGTCCATGGACCAGCAGGCCCGGCCCCAAACCTCCTCGGTTAGAATCTGCATTTTCGCCAGACCCCCAGGAAATTCAGGTACTGGTGACAGTGTGAGAAGCCCCGAAACGGGAGACCTGGAGACAAACCAGCCCATCGCCAGGGTGCAGATCTTAATTTACATCCTGAACAAAAGGTTAAAAAGAGTGTGACATTCATGAGTCACTGGGAACACTTTGGCTAGTGGAGGGGACGGAGTGACGATTAACTTGCTGGATGTGGTAACGATGGCGTGGTTGCATTAAAAGAGCTCTTGGCGTTTAGAGTGACACGTGGACATGCTTGCAGATGAAATGACTTCTCCTCTGGCTTCTGTTTGGAAATACTGACGCAGGTGGGGCTGGGGCGTGGCCGGGAGTCCACGGTTTGGGGAGCTGGGTGGCGTGGCCGCTGCGAAGCTACTCTGCACGGCTTTGTTAACTCGGAGCGTGTAAAGCTCCCCATGATGAAAAGTTAAGACTGAAATGTAACATTCACGTAAAAAGCGCATAAGACGTCAAGGTGTAGTGAGTAATGATTCACGCGAACCTCCACGCGTCTGTCACTCGATCATGGCTGGCCACGCCCCTCCCACGGAACCCCTTCCCCAAGGTAACCCTCCTCTCCCACGCCCTCGGTGGGGTCACCTGTGGGATCACCTGGGAAGGCTGTCGGCAGTAAAGCAGAGGTGCCCACGCTCTCCGGGCCCTGAGACGCCGCTCTGGGGGTGGAGCAGCCCAGCCCAGAATCACGGAGCTTTTCTGATGGTGGGTGGGGCTTTTTTGCGTGACTTTTTCAGTGAATTAACAGCTCTGTTGTGTCAAACAGGCCATCCCGCTGCTTGTTTCTCTCAGAGGCCTGGGTGCTGGGCCATTTCGTGAGCACAGGCTGCGTGTGGCAGTGGACACGGCAACCCTTTTTACAAAAAAATGCGGCTACCACCTACTGGGTGCTTGCTGCATGCCCGGCCCGCACAGGTACTTTATGTGCATTTGTTACATCCAACCCCACACCCGGGGGGGGGGGGCGGCCTCACGACCCCCATTTCAGGGGTGAAGCGACAGGCCGGGAGACCACGTGGCTGGCCCAGTGTCCCGCAATTGAGAAAATGCAGCGTGCGGGTCACCCTCACATCAGGCTGCCCGTGGAGGTGCAGAGGGAAGAGCTGGCCCCCCCAGAGGAAGGAGAGGGAACCCCAGTGAGGCGCCTTTGGTGCAAATCACTGTGAGCTCTTAGGGGAACCTGGCCCCTTTGTGCTCGCAGCTCAGCCGCTGCCTTACTCATCTCCCAGGGTTGCATCGGGTGTCACAGGATGGGAGGCAGGCGACCTCTGGCTGACGCTGAGCTCACCGCTGCCTCCTCCGGCCTCACTGAGTGCCTGGCCAGGCCTCACATCAGCCATCACTCACAGTGCAAGGCGCCCACCCGCCCTCCGAAGGACAGGCTCTGTTTCCTAGCTGTTCTGTGTCTGCAGAGCCCAGCCCAGGAGGTGGCACGGGTCTGCGATTGGAATGACAGGGTGAGGGCCCCCGCTCAACCAGCACCTCCTGGAGCTGAGCATGTGATCTAGTGACACTCCCCCGGGGGGACCGGGCAGGGACTAGGAGCTGGGTCTCCATGCAGACTGCAGGGGTTCAAGTCCCAGCTCTGCCCCTTCGGGGCTGGGCAACCTGGGGCGATGCATCCCACCTGCCTGGGCCTCCTGTCCCTCACCTGGTCGTCCAGGGCAACGCAGTACTTACCTCACAGGGTTATTGTAAGGAAGGAACGGGCCAACACCTGGGAGGCACTTAGATGATGCCTGGCAGTGCCCTGTGGACCTGGAGGCAAAAGGAAAGACTGGTAATTCTGGCCCTGTCTTCGCATTTAAAACTTCGATGTTTCTGTTCATCATAGATAGTTTTGCATTTATTTTGATTTTTTTTTTTTTTTAGAATGTTGCACCCAAATATTATTAATCTTGATGACTCGGGTGCCCCCTTAACCTTGGCACGTAAGGAGAGAGCCTCCCCGGCCTCCCCCTCCTCCTGGCACTCGGCAGGCAGCACCCCTAGTTTCACTGGTCTGTAGGGGACTCAGTGTGGTCCTGTTGGAAGAATGCATTTGTGTGTGCACAGCACCTGGGCAGCACTCGCCGTGCTGGGGAGAGTCACAGCCGCAGTGCTGGCCCCCGAGGACTGGACAGCGAGGGATAATAATCCCCACTCACTGAGCACCTACATACGCCAGGCGTGGGGTTGGTGATGCTACACCGGTCCTTACAGCGACCTCTGGGCTGGGGTGGGGGTGGGAGGAGCGTTGCATCATTTTACAGACTAAGACACAGCACTCAGAGTGATGAAACAACCGGGCCACGGCCACGAGGTTAAGAGCGGGGAGCCCGGCCTCTCAGGCTTTAGCATCCAGGCTCTTTCTGCCGTGACCTCTGGGCCAGGCGGGCCCGGCATCCTGGGTGCGGAGGCAATCAGCCGGATTCGTCTGGGAGTTCCATCGCACGGTCTCTCTCTCGTTCATCATGTCTCGGGAAGCTGGAGTCTAGACTCCAGAGGCCGTGGGAGGCGGCCCTCCCCCTCTGAGGTGGGTTGCAGCAGCCATCTGCCATCACCTGTTCCCCGTGGGGAGCAAAACACGGTTGAAAATTCTCTGAGATGAGGCCCTGGCGGTCTCCACAGACTCCAGACGCTGCTGCAGGACCTTCTGGCAAAGAGAGAGGGGCGGAGGGAACAGCCTCCCAGGCGGCACCTCTCGAGGTGCCCCCAGCTGTACCCCCGAAGGCTGTCTGTGCACCTCCTCCCACCGCCAGCAGGGAGACTGGCCTCTGCAATCAGCCTGCGAGAGGCAGTTCAGTGGGGGCGGCCAGGTGGAGGAGCCAGCGCCCCGCATGAAGTCTTGCTGGGAAGCCGGAGATTGGATTTCTGAAGTAGGTGTCCCAACGTGTCAGCGCAGCCCCCTTCTTCTTAACCCGGGGGCTCCGCCCTTGGAAAGGCAAGAAATGGCTCCCGAGTAGCAATAGCTACAATTTATAAAGTCTGTAAAGTTGTACCAGTTACTTTTCACCCGTGACTTCCTTTCACCCTCGAAAGTAGCTGCCATTAGCACCGTCTGTTCCGCAGGCGGTAGAGGAAGGCTCAGAGAGCTGAGATGTCCAGAAGGTCACCCAGCCTGCAGGCGTTTCGCTCTGGCCACTAAGGGCTGCACATGTGCCCAGCGCCAAGCCGGGGGTGAAGTTTACATGTTATTTAACTTTTATTAATTTGCATTTAATGTAGGAACCAAAGCAGTAAAGTGTTTTTCTGTGAAAACAACTTGATTGTTTCAGTGGGATTCCATTTCACTGTTGCTTCTGAAAATTTAATGTCCAAATTAAATCGCTGTGAAATACACAGGGGCGTTTGCAGACTTAGTGCGTAGAAAAGCGTCAGTAAAATATCTCAATAATCTTTTTATATTGATTGCGTGTCAAAATTATAATGTCTTGGCTATGTTAAGCCAAATAAAACATATTAAAATTATTTTCACCTTTTAATGACACTTTTATTTTTCGATTTTTAAATTAAACTTGTTGGGATAACATTGGTTAATAACATATAAATTTCAGGTGTAGAGCTTTATAATAGGACATCTGTATACGCTATTATGTGTTCACCACCTCAAGTCTAGCCTCCTTCCATCACCATGTCACTGTTACTTGAGCCCTGGTACCCTCTTTGTCCTACCCGCCACCTCCCTGCTTCTCCTCTGCCAGCCACCATTCTGTTGTCTGTGTCTATGAGTTTGCTTTTGTTTGCTTGTTTGTTTTGTTCATTTGTTGCTTTCTGCTTTATATCCCACATATGAATGAAATCATACGTTTCTGGACTTTTTCTGTCTGACTTCTTTCACTTAGCATGATAATCTCAAGAGCCATCCATGTTCTCACAAATGGCAGTATTTCATCTTTTTATGGCTGAGGACTATTCCCTTGTGTATATGGACCACCTCTTTATCCAGTCATCTGTCAAAGGATTCCTGGTTTGCTTCCATATCTTGGCCTCTGTGAATAATGCTGCAATGAACATATGGGTTCATATATCTTGATGGATAAGTATTTTCAATTTGGGGGGTAGGTACCCACAAGTGGGATTGCTGGATCATATGCTAGTTCTATTTTCAGTTTTTTGAGGAATCACCAGACTGTGTTCCATGGATGGCTGTACCAATTTACATTCCCACCAGCAGTGTACTAGGGTTCCTTTTTCTCCATAACCTCTCCAACACTTGTTATTGCTTATCATATTGATTATAACCATTCTAATGGCTGTGCGGTGATATCTCACTGTGGTTTTATTTTTTTAAAGATTTTATTGGGGAATTGCAGAAGGGAACAGTGTTGGGGAATTGGGGAAGGGGACCCATCAGCTCCAAGTCAAGTTGTTGTCCTTCGATCTTAGTTGTAGAGGGTGCAGCTCAGCTTCAAGTCCAGTCGCCACTTTCAATCTAGTTGCGGGGGTCGGGGTGCAGCCCGCCCTCCCATGCAGGAGTCGAACCAGCAACCTTGTTGTTAGGAGCATGTGCTCTCACCAGCTGAGCCATCCTGCCACCTGTTGGCAGCTCAGCGGCAGCTCAGCTCAGGCACAACTCACTGGCCCATGTGGGAATCGAACCGGTGACCCTGTTGCTCAGAGCTCGCGCTCTTAACTAACTGAGCCATCCGGCCAGCCCTCATTGGGGTTTTCATTTGCATTTCCGTTACAGTTAGTGATGTTGAGCATTTTTTTTTTGTATATCTTTTGGCCATCTGTATATCTTCCTTGGAAAAGTGTCCATTCAGGTCTTCTGTCCTTTTAAAATTAGATTATTTTTTTGTTGTTGGGTTGTGTAAGTTCTGTATACATTTTGGATATTAGCGCCTTATCGGAGGTATCATTTGTAAGTATCTTCTCCCACTCGGCGGGTTTCCTTTTTCTTTTATTGGTGTTTCTTTGGCTGTACAGAAGCTTTTTGGTTTGATATAGTCCCATTCATTTATTTTTGCTTTTACTTCCCTTGCCTTTGGGGCCAAGTTCACAAAGACCCCTCTGAGACCCAGGTCCATACGTTTAGTGCCTGTGTATTCTTTTATGTTATTTTAATGATGCTTTTTTAAGTGTGGCCTCTAGACAACTTAAAAAGGACATAACTGGTTTGCCATATGATTCTATTGGGCAGCACTGAGCTGGAATGTGGGCCCAGGGAGCCGGGAGCTCAGGATTTTGACCCCTGCTTTATATCGTCCGCCCCTCGAGTGTAGAGGTGCCTCACGCACCCTGTGGGAGGGTGGGGGGGATGGAGCGAGCTGGGGAGTTCCCTAGAATATCAGACCCGTCTTCCTCTCGGGCCTTCTTCTACCCAGAGAGGCCCTTTGGATGTCAGGACCTTCCAGCCCCCTCCGCTGGCTGGGAGGTTTCTGTTGGACAGGAGCACCAATGGTTCCTTGGCTCTCATTCCTCTGTCCGTTCTTCCAGCGAAGGCTTAGTGAATTCCTGAAGTGTGCCAGGCACTGTTGTAGGTCCTGGCGATACCACAGGAACACAACAGACAAGTACTGTCCTCGTGGAGCTTATGCTCTCCCGGGGAGGCAAAAAGAAACATTTATAAAATTCTAGGAGCTTAGCAATGAATGCCAAGAAGAAACAAACAAAGAAGGAGGTAGATGGGAGCTGTTGGTGACAATAGTCAGTCGTTTCCTATGGCTCGGTAACAAATTACTCCAAATGTAGCAGCTTGAAACAACCCATATTTATCGTCTTACACCCCCGAAGTCAGAAGTGAGTCTGCAGGGCTGCCCCTCCTGGAGGCTGGGAGAGAATCCGCGTCCTGGCCTTGTTAGCTGCTGCTGCTTTTTTTTTTTCATTAGGGAACAGTGTGTTTTTCCAGGACCCATCAGCTCCAAGTCAAGTAGTTGTTTCAATCTAGTTGTGGAGGGCGCAGCTCCGTGGCCCATGTGGGGCTTGAGCCTGCGCTCTAACCAGCTGAGCTAACCGGCTGCCCCACCTTGTCAGCTTCTAAAGGCCACCACGTCCTTTGGTTCCTGACCCTGCATCAGTCGCTTTGACCTGCACTCTGTGGCCATGTCTCTGACGGGGACCTTCCCGCCTTCCTCTTACAAGGACCCCAGTGATCGAACTGGGCCCACCCAGGCAGCCCCCTCACCTCTGAATCTGTAACTTAATCACACCAGGAACATCTGCCAACTCCCTTTGGACGTGAGGTAACATGTTCACAGGTCTGGGGATTAGGACATGGGGCGGGGAGCATTGTTCTGTCCACCACAGGGGCTGAAATTTTAGGTAAGGTGCCGGGGAAGGACTCACTGAGATGACCTTTCAGTAAAGACCTGGAGGAAGCGAGGGAGGGAGTCATGCGGATGCTCGGGGAAAGAGTCTTCCAGGCAGAGGGGAAAGCATGTGCAAAGGTCCTGAGGTGGAGGTGTGGCTGGCATGTTTGAGGATCAGCAGAGAAGCGAGAGTGTCTGGAGCAGAGAGACCCAGGGGCAGAATGGGGGGCCTGAGGTCAGAGGGGTCAGACGGGGGAGGCAGATCATGGAGAGCCTTGGAGGTGATTTTTTTTTTATTTTTATAAATGTTTTTAAAAATTTTATTAGGAACAGTGTGTTTTTCCCAGAACCTATCAGCTCCAAGTCAAGTAGTTGTTTTAATCCAGTTGTAGGAGGTGCAGCTCAGTGCCAAGTCCAGTTGCTGTTTTCAGTCATAGTTGTGTGTGTGGGGGAAGCAGGCACAGACCACCATCCCATGCGGGAGTCGAACCTGCAACCTTGTTGCTAGGAGTACGTGTTCTAACCAACTGAGCCATCCTGTCACCTGTTGGAGGTGATTTTAAGAAATGTATGTATACTCTGAGTGACCTTTAGAGGCTTCCTCTAAATGTATATTCAATAATTAACTATGAAAAAAAAAAACCAACCAAGTGAAAAGAGAAGTACAAAACGGGTGTGAAAATGTAAGGAGGGAATAAGGAAATATGAAAGGAATATAATTGAACGCAGGGACCAGAAAATGCAAAGAATTAAGCTTTTAATGTATGAGGAGGCCTCAAACAAATCAATAACACAAATCCTGAGACTGAGTAGAAAAACAAGCAAAGGGTGTGAAGAAACAACTGGAAATGATGAAATGCAATTAGCTAAGCACATGGGGAAATGATCAGCCTGACTAGTAATCAAAGAAATGCAAATGAAAGCAACAAACGGCTACATTTCCCCCTAGTAAGATTTAACTGTGGTGATGCTGGCGTGGCCAGGGTGGGTGAGGGACTCAGGAACCCTGGGCCCGAGGGGGATTGCGGGTTGGACGCTTTTGGAAAACAGCTTGACATTGGGCATTCTCCTTGGCCCAACAAATCCCTTTCTGGTAACCTCTCCCGAGGACACCATTCTAAATCTGGAGAACGCATCGTTCACTGCAGCCAAACAGAGACAACTAAATTGTAAACAATGGCGGCCAGGAGGGTCATTCCTCTGACATTGTATTAAATGCCAGTTGTGTGCTGGGCAAGGCACTGTTTTAGGTGCCAGGAAGACAGCCGTGAAAAAAACATCCCATACTCTAGCGAAGGAGAAAGAAAACAGAAAAGCAAAGATGTGAACATGTAATATGATGGAGAAGAACAAAGCAGGATTATGTGGCAGAGAGTGATGGGACCCCTAAGGGGAACAGCTGTCCCAGCTTGCTGAGGATGGAGGGGGAATTTTCAGGTTTAATACTGGGATAGTCCTGGGCAAACTGGGATGAGCAGGTAACCCTGAGAAGTCAGGGCCTCTCTGAGAAGGTGGAAGGTGGCATTTGATTAGGGATTGAATGAAGTGAGAGAGGGCACAAGAAGCCGGTCAGCAGAGTAACTTTCCAGGCAGACAGAACAGTATGTGTAAAGGCCCTGAGGCAGGAGGGTTCTTGGGGACATTGAAGGCCGTAAAGATCAGAGTCTCTGGAGCATAGCACCTGGGAGGAGAACAGTGGGTTTCCGAGGGGGAGGTCATAGCCTCTGACCCTTGCAGGAAATGGAAGAACTTTGGATTTTACTCTGAGCCCAATAGAAGTCTTTAGAGGGTTTAAGCAGGGAAATGAAGTGATGTAATTGATGATTTTAGAAAGATCACTCTGGCCTCGGTATAGAACTTCCAGCAGATAATTCTAGCTAAAATTTAATTTTTTGGGGAGGTCTTCATGTGATACCAGCTCATTGTGGAAAATATAGACAATGAAGGAGAACAGAAGTGTGAAAGTCAGGACCGTACATGGCAGAACTGTACTCCAGAGACTCTACTCGGCTCCGACAACAAAGGTTTCCCGGGCATGGATCAGGCATGGCTGTATCCAGGGCTCACAGAGCACCGACAGGCTGCCAGCCTGCTCTCTCTGTCTTCATTTCTCCAGTGGTCCTTTTCCAGGTGGAGGGAAAGGTGGACACTATCAGCCCCAGACTAACCCCTATCAATGGAATGACCCCACTAGGAAGGAGAAGTCTTTTCTCAGTGGTCAGGGAGAACAGTCTCAGGGAAGGACTTGATTGGCTGAGCGTGTATCATGTGTTCACCCATGAGCCAATCCCTGTGCTTACGAGTGAAATGCTGCGATTGGTCAGGTTAGTGAGCAGTAGGTTTCCCACAGGAAGGAGGGATTCTGTTCCAGAAGAAAGCGGAGAAGGAAATGAATTGATGAAATCGATGGGTGTCACGCACTATAAGAAGCAAACACACGTTTCCAGTCCTCCCACCACCCAGACAGAATGGCTACTGGCTTCTTTATGTAGATCCTTCCAGAATCCCCTGTCCCTCCTTTATCTCACCGGATCCTCCCCCAAACTCCAGGAGATAGATCTATTTTGTACATGAAGCTTAGAGATGACGTGGCTGGTAAAGGGCAGGCTAACACTCAGATCCTCCATCCCCAGTGTCTTCTAGTTCACTACTCCTATACGCCATACATCTGTGAGTGTTAGTTTCCTCATTGACTCAGTCACCAAATTTGTACTGAGCACCTACTAGGTGCCAGGCACTCTGCTGCCCATGTGGACAAACAAGACCAATGAAACCCCTGCTCCTGTGGTGTTTGCAATCTCCTATTATTCTAATCTGTAAAATAAGCTGACGCCCTCCCTCCCTCAGGGTTGCCACAGGGGTTAGGGAAAAATGTCCCTGGTACACAGTAGGAGCTCAATAAATGTTAGCTTCTGCTCTCCTTTACCCCCACGAGCTGGAGGACAACTCACATATGTTGTAGCCACACTAAGTTTCCTAGCAGGAGGCTTTGCAGGTCCTTAAAATTCATGCAGCCCACGCCCTGTTAACCCACCTGAGCAAATGCTCATTTCCTGGGCTGCTTAGCCTTCCATCTCCCTCCCCGGTCTAGCCAGTATCTCAGACTCGCCAGGAGTCTAGACAGACCAAAGGCAGCGGGCAGTGCTTTGGGAAACGATGTGCAATTTCGAGAGATGAAAAACGGAGGAATATGGGTCCAGGCAACTGGTGTGATGGAGAATAGAGAGCAAAGATAAGAGAAATGTGTCGCTTAGGAGGATGTGTTTGCACAGGCAATGAGAGAAAAATAAGTAACAAATGTCTACTTAGGGGTATTTTCCTTTTAGCATCTGGAGCTTTTGAAGAACCTGGATAGGAGAAATCTACATTTTAGGAATCTAGGCTGCTATTTATGTAATTTCCATCTTCGAGGGAAGGCATCAACTCTATCTTCTCTGCCTATGTGCTTGTCATTTCTTTTTTCAGGCTCAGTTTTAATGGTTTTCTTTTTATTCTTTCCCCCCAAGGAAGAGTGTTTAACTCTGCAACATAATCAGTGTACTGAAGCCCAAATTGGAAATCTCTTTCACTACAGACAAAATAGTTCAGAAGCGAAATGTCACAGGAAAATTGTACATTTCTTTTCACAGATTTAGCAGAAGCAATGCCTGGACTCCAGAGCTGAACAGTTGTAATCGGCATTGGGGCCTCTCCCCCTGCTACCCCCTTATGTGGGGTTAAGAGCTCAGGTTTTGTTCCTCATCCACCCCGAGACTTTGGCAGGCCCCCCCCCCCCAATATATCAGAGCCTCAATTTTCTTAACTGGGGAAAGATGACCATGAAAAAATATATACTCTGGGGTAGTTTTAGTGGGAGGATTAGAGAAGATACAGTTTAGAAATTCTTAGTATGGCATCTGAAGGGTATGTACATCTTATAAACAAGGGCAACATTTCCTACTATCAAAACTTGCTTGTGAAAGGGTCTGACGCTCACGCAGCCGCGGAGGGGAAATGGAATTCTGCAGCCCTGTCCCCAGCACCTCGTCCTGCCACCTCTAGGACCTTGGCAAAGTCACCTCCCTCTCTGAGACCCTGTTTCCTCTTAATGGGGCACAGGAGAGAAACTAAGTGGAAGGCTAAGGGACTTTTAAGGTCCTCAGAGATAGTAAATAATAACATATATATAACATACTATGTATAATACGCTATGCAATATGTACTATTTTGAATAGTATATGCACTGTATAATAGTAATATACAAGGAACTCACTATATTATACATAGCACATTATGTAGTATATATACACTAGTATGTATAATATACACTATATAATAGATAGTATCTAGTATATAGATACTATAGTATATTAAGTATTATATATTATATAGTATCCATAATATATACTATGTTATATAAACACTACAGTATAATACATTATGAATGGCACATATAGTATATATGTTACATAGTGTTTGTAGTCTATAATATATAACATATGTATATATACACATCATACAATACACACTATAATATAGATACTATATACTATATTGAGCATACTATGTTAGTATATATAAGGTGCTGTATACCGGGGGTGCCAAAAAATGTATGCACGTGACTTGTATTCATCTGTTGTTATCACTATATATTATTACAGTTTTTTTTTTTTTTTAAAGATTTTATTGGGGAATTGGCGGAGGGGAACAGCATTGGGGAATCGGGGAAGGGGAACAGACAAGTTGCTGTCTTTTTGTTCTTCAGTCTAGTTGCGGAGGATGTTGCTTCACTGCTGGTATCGTCATTGCGCTCTTCCCGGATGAGGCAGATCGGTCGCTGGCCCCTGGATGTCGCTCACCGCGGCTATTGGCAGCTCACGCTTGGCTGCCAGCCTCTCACGCTGGCTGCGGGCCACTCACTGTAGCCTATGGCAGCCCACTGCAGCAGGGGCTGCAGCCCACACCATCACCGGGGCTCGCACAGCCCAGCTCCAGGTGGAGCTGT
Organism: Aselliscus stoliczkanus; assembly: GCA_033961575.1. Taxonomy (NCBI): domain Eukaryota; kingdom Metazoa; phylum Chordata; class Mammalia; order Chiroptera; family Hipposideridae; genus Aselliscus; species Aselliscus stoliczkanus. The sequence continues at coordinate 4,165,749 of CM066741.1, forward strand.
TGTTAGCTGTAGAGGGCAGTGTCACTGGCCCTCATGTGGGATCCGAACCGGGGCCGCTGGCATCCCAAAACCAGCGCTTAACCAATGCGCCACTCGGCCCGCCCTTATTACAGTTTTAATATAGTTTTTTCCTTTTTAAAATGTGTATACATTTTTTTGGTACCCTGTGTGTTATAGGTCGATATAATATAGATACTATGTTATTGTAACAAAATATATACTCTGTAACATATGTATATATACAGAGGGTGACAAAAAATGTACACACATCTTAAGAAAGGAAAAACCTATTAAAATTGTACTTATACCGATAACAAAAGAGGAATACAGGTCACGTTGGACCTCTGCAATGACATGAGGTGCTCAGAGTGGTTCCCATCAGCGTCCAGACACTTCTGATGACGGCGAGCTACTGCTTGGGCAACGCTGACCAAAGTGTCCACTCATATACATTTTTTGGCACCCTGGTATAATGTAGCATACTCTGTAATATGTACTGTACTTCCATCTATATTACATAATGTATCACATATTATGTATCACATCTGTATATACTATATAATAATATGCCATATCATATAGCAGTAGAGATGAAAGTTCCTTGTAAACTGAGAAGCCGTAATTATTAGGAGGTGCCATCATTTACATAGAGGTATATAAATGACTAATCAGGTTTAAAATGCCACCTAAACTCCTAATATTTCACACTTTACCATTTTCTCCCCCCAAGTATTTCTCTGTGTCTTCACTGCTCTGTGAATGGCGCCACCGCCCTCCCAGGGCGCTCACCAGAGGCCTGCAGTCACCACTGTCCCTCCACCCCTTCCTCCCTCTCTCCCGCCCCACACCCGCCTTCAGGCCTTGGCTGCCTCTCTCGGTCTCAGCTGGTCCGTCCCCGCTCCCTGTCCCCCATCACCGCCTGCCCGGACACCGCAGGAGCCTTTTAGCCGCCTCCTGCTGCTCCCTGGCCGGTTCTTTATCCGCCCTTCACACAGTGGCCTGCGTGATTTTTAAGGGGACACGTCAGCTCCCGTTACTTGTCAGCTGAAAACCCCGCACTGGCTTTTCCATCACACGTAGGACAAAACCCCAACTCCTCATTTTCGCCTAGGAGACCCCGTCGGAGCGGGCTCCTGCCATTTGGCTTTGTCTGGTATTACCCCCGACTGCTCTGCTCACCCTGGCGACCGTACACCTCAGAGCCTGGGCTTGCTGTTCCCATCGGCCGCGATGCCCTTCCCGCAGGCAGCCACGCGGCCCCTCCCTCGCTTCCTTCAGGACACTGCTCAACAAACAGCTGTCACATGATCTGGGAGGACTTTCCTGACCACCCTGTGGCATTTTATGTCTGTGCCCTTACCATGTACTCTCTGAATAGATATATATATATATACCAGGGTGCCAAAAACATGTCTACAATTGGACACTTTGGTCGGTGTAGCTCAAGCCATAGTTGGCCGTCATCAGAAGTGTCTGGACGCTGACGGGAACCACTCTGAGCACCTCTTGTCATTGCAGAGGTCCAATGTGACCTGTATTCCTCTTTTGTTATGGGTATAAGTACAATTTTAATAGGGTTTTCCTTTCTTAAAATGTATATATATTTTCTTGGCACCCTCGCTCTATAAAACACACACACACATATAACATGTACACTGAAGTATTTTATGTATAATCTATGTCCTGTGTCCTCAAATGAGGGAAAGGCCCCGGAGCCTCTAGAAGAGTGTGTAGCACAAAACACGTAAAGCGGTGATTGATCGTGCTAGTAATTATCCTGTGACTTATAATAACAACAAACGCATGAGCCTAACATCCGTTGCGAGGCGGGTTTCGATCGTGAGACATCCCAGAGCCACAGTGTCGAGGTGTGCTGGGTGCCAGGCATGTGCCAAGGTCTCCTTATGTGCGTATTGGCAACTCTGCCTCCTCCTCCTCATCCCTCACCATTGCGGCCGTGCCTTGAAGCTGAGGTTATTTCAGGAGGGACCCGAGCTCAGAATCCAACTTGGTAACGTCGGTAATGATAGTAGTAAAGTTATTGAGCGAGTGCGTGAAAGGACAGCATGTGGCCTGTTCTGAAGTTGCTTCCTATTGAATTGGAAGATGAAGCACCCAGCTTCAAAAGTGCATTGATGGAAAGAAAAAACAAACAAACAAACAAAAACAAAAAAGTGCATTGACGGGCCGGCCGAGTGGCGCGGTGGTGAAGCGCTGGCTTGGGACGCCAGCGGCCCCGGTTCGGGTCCCACATATGAGGGCCAGTGACGCTGCCCTCAAACAAAAAAAAGTGCATTGAATGGTGGCAGTCAGGCAGCTTGGAAGGCGGGACACCAGTTGCTCACTCCTAGAGGAGCCCTTATCTGCAGTCAACCTTGGAGGCACCGAGATTTATTTTTGCGGGAAGGCAGCCCTTCCTCAGCCCCGCTGCCCACAGACCCACGGCTGAGGAATCTGAGAAAGGGCTCCCCTGTTCTTGGGCACAATCTGTTTCCATTGGGCAGTGCATCCTTGGCATATGGGGTCTGCACCTTTCACTGCGTCGGCGATAAACCTCGTGTTCCAGCGTCTGGGACCTCCCGACTCCATGGGGCGCATTCACACGCACGCGCCCTCTTATTTATGACTCTTGTGGAGTCTTCTGTGAAGTTGTAAATTGGCCCATAGTCCAGGTGGTCTGAGCCCTCATCAGGAGGCTGTCATCGGAGTGAATCGCCTGCTCAGCGGCTGCCCCTTCCCCGAAGCTCCATTGCAAAGGCTGGGATCTTTCCGGCAACTTGCTTATAGAACCTGGCAGCTCAGGCAGCCCAGACCCGCCAAGCCAAGGCTGTTACTGTTATCATCTTCATTAAAAACAAGTACAATGTAAAGTGGAGGGGAAATGCCTGTATTTGGTCAGGGGTCTTTCATGTCAGCACAGCATTCTGGAAAAACCTCAGTTTCTGGAACTGTGATGTGGGTGAAATTGCCATACTTTTATTTCTGCCCAGAAATAGGCTGTGTAATTCTTGTAGCAGGGACCTGGACACAAGGCAGAGGTGGACATACTTCCAAGGGTATCTGGGAACTGGCAACTGAAACACAAACGGGGATCCGACCTTGGACTCGGGGTGGACTTGGGTGGAAGTGATTTCCCGAAAAGCGCGGGCTGCTGCAGAGTTCACGCCAGCTTCCCAGACCCCTGTCAGGCCCGGCCGAGGCACCACATGGGTTATCTCGGCGACCCTCCGCAGCCCTGTTGCGTCCCCATTTTACACACTGTGAAACAGGCTTACAGGGCTTATTCGCTCCCTATATGGCCTACTCTAGGTAATGTGGCTCTATGTGGTAGAGTCAGGATTTGAACCCAGGTCCTCCTTTAATTTTATCAAAACTCACTCATCTGAACGTACCTTTCAATGACTTTTAGTAACTTTTAAAAGTTGTGCAGCCCGTTTTAGAAATTTCCATCACTCCCAAATGGTCCCTTGTGCTCATTTGAAATTCAGTCTCCGTTCCTGTCTCTAGCTCCAGACACCCCACTAATCTACTGTGAGTCTCTATAGATTTGCTTTTTTCTGGACTTTTTAAAATAAATGGAATCATGTACAGTTTGGCCTTGTACCCTGGCTTCTTTTACCTAGCTGGAGGCACATGTGTGTTGCTGTGTGTGTCAGTAATTCCCTCTTTTGTTTTACTGTATAGTATTCCATTGTACGGGTATTGTGTTTATCCATTTACTCATGGATAGGTATTGGGGTGATTTCCATTTCCTGGCTGTTTTGAATAATTCTACTCTGAATATTCATGGGCAGCCTTTGTGAGGATGTGTTTTCACTTCTTTGGGGTTGATTCCTAGGGGTGGAGTTGCTATGTTTCATAATGTTTTATGTTTATCTTTACTAGAAACTATCAAACTTTTTTAAGTGGCCCTGCTGTGTTACATTGAACTGAGGTCCATGTGTGTCTGGCACCCACGTTCTGAACCGCTGTGTTAGCATATGTCTGACTGTACTCCATGCCATTAATGATCAATTAATTCCAACAGCCGTCGAGATGTCTGTTCGTGCTGGTCCTGGTACTAGGTGGTAGGAATAGGAGATGAAAGAGATACGGTCTGTTTTCTGCCTTTTGTGGTAGATTGGACTATTAATCACAGCCCTTCTGCCATATGACCTTGCAGTGCATGAGACGAGTGGTTTGTATGTCGGGCCCTGGGAGAGGCGGCTTTCTGCGTCGTTTGAACTTGGCCTGGCTACGTAAGAGCGGGCTTGCGTCCGGTCTGTTTCCTACCTGGGAGGTACTGGGCTCTCACAGCCTGTGCTGGGCTCATCCCATGTGAAGGAATAGGCTTTCCCTGCTCTGTGTTCTCCTTGCTCCTGCTTGAACGCATGTCCATGGCCCTGGCGCGTGCCCCCAGCTCTCTGTATTTCAGACCCCACGAAGTGGTATGGGCTGCGTCAGCTGTGGAATGGACCCTCTGGCCACGGGGGGCTGACGCACCGCACAGGGCTGCCTGTCAAGCACACTCAGTCTCCTGTCTTGCTGCAACTTACGTGGAAGCCTGATAATGTGTGTGTGCAGTTTTCAGCAGCACTGAGTCACGCGCTGGCCTCTGCGTCAGGTGACCCTTCTCTGCCTTTTAACCTTGGCCGCACTCATGTCATATATATTCCGTCCTGCGGCACAGCCTGACCATGCCAGGAATGGTGCAATGCCAGGCCTGGTCCTGTGACTTGCCGTGGCCACTGGAACCTTAGCAGATAGGATGCCAACCGTCGCCTGGCCTCAAACATGCTGTGTGCTTTGGCTCGCCGGCCTGCACTCGTATGACCCGCTGTAGGAAAGCACACCCTGGGAAGCCGTTGTTTCATCAGCCTGGGGCTCAGAACACACATATGTGGACCAGGTACGACTTCAACTCAGACCTTAATGTAAGCGCAGGTTACCTATCTCCCCTTTTCCCTGAAGAGAAAGGAAAAGGGCCGTGGGTCATGTTTCAGGCGCCGGCCATGAGGTGGCGCCGTCGGCCTGGGGCAGCTTGGTTGCTGTGCTGGTTGTGAAACTCTGCCGTCCTGTGATCTGCTCTGCCCGGCCCAGGGCTAGCAGTCTGTGCGCTCGGTTTCCCATGCTCCTCCGCCATCCGGCTTCCTCCTCGGTGTCCGGCCGGAGAAGAGGTGGGAAGGGAAGGCCGTGTCCGCAGTTGCAGCAGCCGCGGCAGTTGGCTGGCTGCAGACTCCAGGGTCCCAGGCAGGGCAGCGCCTCTCTGAAAAGTCCGGAAGGGGGTGGGCTCAGCCCGGGGGGCGTTAGCATCTTCCTGTCTCTGGTTATCACTCTGTCTTCCTTTTGCTCTCAGACCCCCTTTGCCAATCGCCATTCCGTTCACCCCCAAGCCCTTGTAACCAGTTCCTTGGTTTGAAATACCTAGAGTGGTGTCTGCTTTGCAGATACTATTGCTTTCTGCAACATGAGCATAGGCAAGCCTTGTTCTTGGGGTGGGTGGGGGCAGGGGAACCGCGAGAAGTTGTCCACATGCGTGTGTGAGAAAACCGCCGGCCAGCCTTACTTCTGAAGGCCCAGGAGGGCTTTCGCGTTCTATTGATTCATTCTTCTTCTTTTGTTTTGTATCGTGATGCATTGAACATAGCCAGTCGATGGTTGGATGCCAGGCAATTGATGCTAAGACTTTTCTTTGGGCTGTGGTTTCCTCGTGCACCCTGAAGACAGGCTGCCATGGAGCACGGCTACACTGAGTTAGCTTAACTGAGACCATTCCAGAAACCCTGCTTCCTTCCCTCCCACATGAAGTTAGTGTCTCCCGGAGGCAGACAAGCTCAGTGCCAAGCTGCACTGCCCGCAAAACCGTGATTTTCCCACTCAGCGCCCTGCGTTCTGCGGCTTGCCCCAGCTGACCTGCTTCTCCGACTCCACATGGTCCCTTTTATTGAAGCCCAGGCCCCGGAGGTTTATAGATGAAGTCAGGAGGAGTGATTAGGACTGAAGAGAAGGCTACCCAGGCACAACCGCTGACGTCTCCTGAGGTCTGCAGCGGCCCCCAAGGTCTCTGCTGATTACAAGGTCTCTTCAGCGGCTCGGCGGGGAACTTCTCTCTAAGTGACTGCAATCCGGTTAGGCAGGTGGCTGAGGAAACAAGGCTGAACAATGGGCGTTCTGTGCGAGTCAGTTCAGATCAGCAAGACGCCCTGAATCTGGGTTTCTTTCAGCCTCACTTGGAGATGAAGGAAAGAGTTTGGTCCCCCTGCTGAGGAAAAAAAGAGGCCATTCTCACCCAAAGCAGGTGCCTGTCCTAGATTTCAGGGCTGCCTGTTGTCGGAAGGGTTTCTGGGGCTCAGTGGGGTGGCCCGTTGCCATCCTCTCACCCCCGTGTACCTAGGAAGGGTACAAATGTGGAGGTGGGTTCTTCGTGGACCTGGACCCCCAAGACCTGATACCTGACGCTTCCAGCGTCGTGTCAGCTCATCCGCTTTCCCCAACTCCCCACGAGGGAAATCCTGTTCTCTAACAAGCGTAAGTCACACCAGTTTTGTCTCCGTCACACACCCAGCCTGGCCTGTCACACCGGCTCAGAAGCAGCTGTACAGGGAACCCCTTCCTGGAACCAGGCAGCCGGTGTTCAAGTCCCAGCCGGCCCTCACCAGCGTCAGGGGCTCACCTTTGAGAACCTCAGTTTCCCCACCTGTAAAATGGGGATGGCACTAGAGTCTCTACTCCTTACCTGGCAGGATTGTGGTGACGCCCGCAGGGGGTGGTATAATGTAAGTGTTGGGCAGACTGTACTCTCAGCTGCCCGAGTTTGCACCATTCTGTCACACACCAGAAATACGGCAACATACCAGGGTGGGCTCTATTCTATCTTCTATTAATATTACCACTAATTACTACTACTACTAATATTCAGCTTCATCCACTGGTCATTCGGCCGACCCTTGGGTGTGAGTTGGCTTATGGGATGTCCTGACTGGATTCTCTGACACGTTCGTAGGAGACAAACCTGAGCACGTATGTGAATCACCAGGAACGCTGTCAAAATGCAGATTCTGTTGCCGTGGGTGGGAGGCAGGGCCGGACGGACTGCATTTCCCAAACTCCCAGGTCAGAGCCACGCTGCTGGTGTGACGGTCACATCCGGAGAGGCAAGGGCCCGGGAAATGCGACATCGTGTCTTGGTGCTCTCCTGATGTCCTATTTACTGTTCCAAGTTCACCTCCACCTTCTACAGTCTGGCGTGCCCCACTCTGCTCAACAGAAGTGCATGTAGAGACCCCTGGAGCAGCAACTACCCCGGCTGTAGGAACAACAGCAGCAAAACAGCGTTTGCACGAGGACCACGCTTGGCGGGGCGCCGTGAAGCCTGCAGCGCACCGTTGGCTGCAAACATTGCAGAACACAAATGCCACGGCCTTGGTCCTGGTTCTTTCATGAGCAGAAACATGAGAGCTTGCTCGTTTTTGCCTCCCCAGGTAGCACTGACCGTCAGTACATGTTTGATGAGCTTTGGGGTGTCTTCAGGGAGTGTGAAGCGAAGCAGCCCCCTGCCCCACCCCTGTCGGAAGCCCGTCTGTCCCTCCAAACTTCACACAAAAGGGTGATAACTTCCACAGAGCCTTTCCTCCCTGACGCTGTTTTATTTCTTTCCACATGTAGCTGACCCCATCACCCACCACCGGGCCTGCACCCACCTCGTGCTGTAAGTTCAGGTTCATAAGGGCAGGGAGACAAGCCCCCGGAAGTTGGCACCTCTGGTGACCCTGAAATCACCATGCTGACTGCTTTTCTTCTCAAGGCTCATACTGACACCTGAATCCTGTTCCTCGTTTAGAGGAGAAGGCGGCACACGTCAGCTCAGCGCTCTGGCATCTCTGCTTTGCTCTGGGCCCCAGAGCGGCGGTATCATGGATGACCACATCCTTCTGACATGAACAAGTCTAGTGGTAAAATGTTGGATGGTTAAAAAACCCATGCACCGAACAATGGAAAACCTATTGTGCTTTTACATTATGAAGCACTGCGGAGTGTAAGACTCTTCCTTCCTTTGATCCTCCCTCCCTCCCTCCCTTCTTTTCACTTGTATCTACCATTTTATATAAAATACCAATATGTTGGCAATTAGGAGAATAAGAAGGAAGAGAATGAAAAAAGGATTATATTCACTGCAGCATTATTCACAGTGACCAAGACACAGAAACAACCAAAGTGTCCTCTGACAGATGATTGGATAAAGATGTGGTATATACACACAACGGAACATTACCTGGCCATAAGAAAAGATGAAATAGTGCCATTTGCAACAACATACATGATCTTGAGAATATCATGCTAAGTGACATAAGTCAGATGGATTTGGACAAGAACCATATGATTTCACTCGTATGGGGGATATAAAACCGAAAGCAACAAATGAACAAGACAAACAAAAACTCATAGACACAGACAGCAGTTTAGTGGTTACCAGAGGGGAAGGGGAGAGGGGGTGGTAGATGAGGGTAAAAAGGGGTCAAATATATGGTGACGGAAGGAGAACTGACTCTAGGTGAACACAATGCAATATACACATGATGTTTTATAGAATTGTACACTTGGAAGCGATATAATTTTACTAACCACTGTAGCCCCAATAAATTTAATAAAAAATAAAAGAAAGAAAAAAGGAAGAGAAGTAGATTTTATAATTTTCCAAGGCGTACCTAGATTTCCAGTTTTTCTTTTGTTTCTCACAAAACAAGGAAGCCCCTGCAGGCATTGGCACTAGATGAGCAAAGTTTTAGATTTTCCTCAGGAAAACAACAACAACCCATGCTGATTTAAAAGCAGCGTACCTGTTGTGAGGATTTGGGAGGAGATGGAAATATATGGCCAGCCATGGAGACATTTGTCAAAACAACTGAATCCCATCAAGTGGAAAGGATGAACAAAAGAACCAATATTAGGGAAAGATGTTCGAAATGGGTTCTATTGTGTTAGAATTTTTTTTATTTTTTATTTTTACAAAGACAGGGAAGCTTTCAGCTGTGTGGAATAAAGGCTGTGACTAAATGAGAAACCAGCAGACCTTGGGAAGGGCGTTTAGTCTCACTGTGTGGGGCACGTGGCGTTGTCAGCTGGGCGTGTGGTCAGAGCCCCCCACGTGCCTGCCTGCCTGCCCGGCCCTTCCCGAGTCCGGGGGCCCCCGTCTGATGGAGGGTTAAGTGTCCACCGCTTGGCCATGAGGAGCGGCTCACCCTGACTGTTCACGGAGCAGAGAGGTTTCCCCAGGAGGAAAACGGGGTGCTGTTACCAGAAGAATGAAGAGTACGTGCTGGTCAACCGAAAACAGCAGAAGCCGCTTGCACTCTTGAGAACAACTCTTGCTTCCAGCATTGGACTCAGCCTTTGTTGGTGGCAGAGCCGCTGGGGCGACCCTGGACCCACCTCCCTGCCATCTTTCTTAGAGGTGCGTTGTCACTGAAGCATGACATCCCAGGGACGACGAGCCCTCGCGATGCTCAGGTCTTGGTTCCTCTATAGCGTTGTGCACTAAAGGTTACCAGGGCTCCTTGGAGAAATGGCCGATTCCAGGGCTGGGGCAGGAAAGGCACAAGGTCAACCTGAAGCATCTTTTTTCATCACAAAATATGGATTGCTTAAGTATATATATATATGATGGAGGCACAATGATACAGGGGATCTTGAAGTGGTTCCCACTGGCCAAATCGGGGATAATTTGAGCATCTGAATTAATTTTGATAGCAATAGGTCATAAGACATGGAATTGAAGGAGAATCCATGGGTCTATCCCGCTAATAAAGAAAAAAGACGAGAAGGAGGAGAGAAAACGGTTATCTACTGAAGAATGTCAACTGATAAATGTAGAAGGACTGGCAGACTTAGAAACTCACACTTTGCGACCACTGTGAACATACCCCGTTCGTGCCAGAACATGAACAGAGCTTAAAACCCTTAGATGAAATATTTTGGGGAAGAGCGTAGTACCAGTCCCCAAATACCTCCCCACAGATCATTTATTAATTCACAGTACAGTCACCTGTAGAGCAAAGAAATGTGCAGGCACCACCTTGGCTGAGCAATCAAACTCCTCGTCACGTGTCTCCTGACCTGAGTACCGGGAAGCCCACAGAAACACCTGCGCAGATTCTGGCCAAAGTATTAAAAGCACAAGGGGACAAGCTGATCAATGCAAATTGAGGGGCGCTGTGCACAACACCGAGCCTGGACTTTTCAAAAGTATCAATGCCATACAAACAAACAAACAAACATTTGAGAATTGTCCTAGATGAAAGGAGAATAAAAGGAAAAGACAATTAAATGGGGCATGTGATCTTTTTTTTTTTTCTTTAATTTTTTTTTTTCTTTTTTAGCTGAGCCATCCTGCCACCTGATGGCAGCTCAGCTTGGGCTAGGCATTGAACTGCTGTTGCTCAGAGCTCAGCTCGCACTCTTGAGTGAGTCTTAACCAACTGAGCCACTCGGCTGATCTTTGATTGGGTCCTGGACCAAAGGAAATATCCAGCTCTAAAAGACATGATAAGGGGGCCAGCCGAGTAGCGCGTTGGTTAAGAGCTGGCTTGGGAGTCCAGCGGCCCCCGTTCGGATCCCACATATGAGGGCCAGTGACACTGCCCTCTGCAGCTAAGATGGTGAACAACAGCTCCACCTGGAGCTGGGCTGCCGTGAGTCCCTGGGACGGCATAGCTGCAGTGGGCTGCCATAGGCTACAGTGAGCGGCTGGCAGCAGGTGTGAGCTGCCAAGAGCCACGGTGAGTGGCCGTCCAGAGACCAGCGACTGATCTGCCTCACCTGGGAAGAGCGCAATGACGATACCAACGTGGGCCAGTGAAGTAGTGTCCTCCACAACTAGACTGAAGAACAAAAGGACAGCAACTTGTCTGTTCCCCTTCCCCAATTGTCCAATAAAATCTTTAAAAAAAATTAAAAAATAAAATACATGATAAGGACACTGGGAAAACTCAACTGTGGACTGATCATTAGTTAATGGCACTGTGATGATAGTAAATCTCCAGGGAGTGACAACTGTCACCATAATTTTATAGCAAGTGTCCCTGTTCTTAGGACTGAAGTATCTGCAGCTTACCCTCCAATAGATGTATATGCGTGTTTATTTATTTCCGTGTGTGTGAAGAAAATAATTAGAAGAAAAGTGACAAAATGTTTACAATTAGTCAAATGTAAATGACGGATGTATGGTCTTTTGTTGTATTGTTCTTATAACTTTTCCATAAATTTGAAGTTCTGAAATATTGAAAGTTGGGGAAAAGTGCACCCGTGTGGTCCCAGGCTTAGTAAGGAAGCTTAGCCTTGGTTGGCCCCCATCTCTTTTTCTGCAAACAGCGGCACTGGTGACAGTCTACTTTTTCAGAGTTTCATGGTCCAAAGTGTTGGTGTCCTTGGCCATTGCCCAAACTGTGTCCCAAGGATGTGTCTCCGAGTTCAACTGGAGAGACAAATGGACAGACATGTTGGGAAGATGGATTTTGAGGTGGCCGGTGGTGAATTTACGGCTGTCTTCGAGAATTGCCAAGCGAGCTCACTGAGCCATGAAGGTTAGTCTTAGAATTCAAAGTTAGTTTATGTCAGCAAGATGGGAAGCCCAGAGACCTCAAAAGAAAAACCTGACAGATTTGACCGTATCCTAGTAAAAACTCTGAGGCAGATGATAGAGTGAACCATAAATAATGAGAAAATATTGGCAACGCATGGCCAAAGGTGCTATCCCTAATACCCGTGGTTGCTGCAAGTTGATTTAAAACAACACAGGCCCCAAAAACATTCTGAAAGGAAACTGACAAAGAAGACAAAGGCAGTCCACAGCGCCTCTGCTCGTATTTACACATTTTTAATTTGAATATGAAATGAAGCACAATTATTCGTTCATCAGATTGGAAAGCATTTAAAAAGTCGGTATGATCTAGAGTGGGAAGGGAAATCAAATGGGGGTGATGCTGATGTGGCAGTAAGTCATGACAACCTTTTAGGAAAGGCCATTTTCTATGAAAATTTAAAAGCAAAAGGGCATACACGCTGACACCCAGGTTCCACTTTGAGGAATCTACCCTAGGAGCAAGGCATCGGTAGCTAAGGACAGGTTTCCGTAGGTAGAAGAGTTTTCTAATGACGCTAGACAGCGGGAGAAGCAAAACCAGCCTGAGTCGGAGACGGTCTGGGTGTCTGTGAACAGACGCGATGATGGTATTTGTAATTCGGGGGCTCAGTTATTCACTCGTACAATTTTGAGCTTCTTCTATATCCCAGGCATTGTTTTAAATACTGGGAATGGGGCGGTGAGTAATACAGACTCATTCTCTTGATCATGAAGCTTCTAGTGTGTGTGTGTGTGTGTGTGTGTGTGTGTGTGTGTGTGTGTAGCAAGGGAGAGACATATGATAACACCAATAACAATCATAAAAGAAGTCAGGCAACCTTGATGATGGTTTCCTGGTTCCAGAGGCAGATACCCTGGTTTTTCAATAAAAATATTATATCCAGATTTGTATTCTGCCTTCAAGTCTTTGTGTCTTTTTTTTTTTTTTTTTGAGGGCGGTGTCACTGGCCCTCATATGTGGGACCCGAACCGGGGCCGCTGGCTTCCCAAACCAGCGCTCAACCACCGCGCCACTCAGCCTGTCCAAGTCTTTGTGTCTTGATCATTGGCTCCAGGCGTGTCCTCTCACTGTGCCTTGAAATATATATATATATATTTTTTTTAATTTTTTTTTTAAAGATTTTTATTGAGGAATTGGGGAAGGGGAACAGACAAGTTGGTGTCCTTTAGTTCTTCAGTCTAGTTGTGGAGGATGTTGCTTCACTGGCCCATGTTGGTATCGTCATTGCACTCTTCCCAGGTGAGGCAGATCTGTCGCCGGCCTCTGGACGGCCACTCACAGCGGGTCCCAGCAGCTCACCCCGGCTGCCGGCCACTCATGCTGGCTGCGGGCCACTCACTGTAGCCTATGGCAGCCCACTGCAGCAGGGGCTGCAGCTATGCCGTCCTAGGGACTCACGGCTGCCCAGCTCCAAGTGGAGCTGTTGTTCACCATCTTAGCTGTAGAGGGCAGTGTCACTGGCCCTTATGTGGGATCCGAACTGGGGCCTCTGGTGTCCCAAGCCAGATCTTAACCAACGTGCCACTCAGCCCAGCCCAAAATATTTTTAATAACACCGATCCAATTTTATTTTTGTGTTTTTTAAAGGAAATGTTAGACCTTGTTTGGATTTCCCTATTTTTTTACACTAACTTCCCTTCCTTAGTTTTCCCACTAATGTCCTTTCTCTATTTCCAGATCCTAGGCAGGATGCCAACTTGCACCTATTTTTATGTTTTTCCCCTGGATTTATTGAGATGATTGACAGATAACCTTGTATATGTTGAACGTGTACTGTGTGATGATTGGACATGCATTTACAGGTACTGTGTACTGTGAAATGTTTACCACAGTAAGATTCGTTGACACCTCCGTCGCCCAACGTAATTACCATTTTGTCATCGTTGTTATGGAGAGAACATTAAAGCTCTGCTCTCACAGTGTGTTTCGAGAATACAATACAGAATTGTCAACTACAGTCTCCACACTGTATAGGCCCCACAACTCATTCATCTCATCACCGGAAGTTTGTACATTTCTGACCATCATCTCTTTACTTCCCTCACCCCCAGTCCTTGACCACCCCACTCTGCTCTCTGTTTCTATGAGTTTGATGTTTGTAGATTCCACGTATAAGTGAGATCCTATAGTATTGGTGTATCTCCGTCTTATCTCACTTGGCTTAATGTCCTCGGGTCCATCCATGTTGTTGCAGATGGCAGGATTTCCTTCTTTCTCATGGCTGCGTTATATTCCATGGTATGTGGACACATCACATTTTCTTTTTTCTAGATTTTCTTTCTTTTTTTTTTTAACTGGGGAATTGAGCAGGGGAACAGTATTGGGGAGTTGGGGAAGGGAACATTGTGTTTTTCCAGGACCCATCAGCTTCAAGTCAAGCTGTCTTTCAATCTTAGTTGTGGAGGGCACAGCTCAGCTCCAAGTCCAGTTGCCACTTTCAATCTAGTTGCGGGGGGCGGGCGGGGGCACCATCCCATGCGGGAGTCGAACCGGCAACCTTGTCACACACTGAACCATCTGGCCTCCTGTGGACAGCTCACGACTGCTCAGCTCACAGTGCCGTGTTCAATGTTAGTTGCGGGGGAGTGCAGCCCACCATCCCATGTGGGTGTCAGACCGGCAACCTTGCTGCTAAGAGCACGCGCTCTCACCAGCTCAGCGGCAGCTCAGCTCGGGCGCAGCTCACTGGCCCATGTGGGAAATCGAACCTGCAACCCTGTTGTTCAGAGCTCGCTCTCTAACCAACTGAGCCACCCGGCCGGCCCCACATTTTCTTTATCCATTCGTCTGTTGGATACTTAGGCTGTTTCCACCACGTTGCATTTAGTCCCCACGCCTCCTTAGTCTCCTCTGGCCGGTGACAGTTTCTTGGTTTTTCCTTGGTTTTCATGAACTTGATGGTTTTGAGGAGGGCTGGTCAGGTGTTTTGTTGGGTGTCCCTGAATTTGGGTTTGTCTGAAATTTTAGTCTCATCATTTAGAGTGGGTAATGGCTTTTTGGGCGGAACGGCACAGAGGCATGTGTCTATAGACATGACTTGTCTATAGTGACACTGACCTTGTTCACACAGTTAAGGTGGCATGTCTGCCGGGCCTCTCCACTATGAGGTGACTGGTTTCCCTTTTCAGACCCAAGCTGCCCTCCACATTTGTTAGAAGCCAGTTACTAAGGCCAACCCACACCCGAAGGGGATGGAGTTGGTGGTAGTGGGGAATCTATAGGTATCATTTGGAATTCTATACGGATGTGTCCCTTTCCCCCCGATATACGTATTCAGTCATTTACGTATGTAAGTGTGAACTGATGTGTTCCTTTTTTATTTTTTATTGGGGAACAGTGTGTTTTTCCAGGATCCATCAGTGCAAATCAAGTAGTTGTTTTCAATCTAGTTGGGGAGGGCACAGCTCAGCGGCCCATGTGGGGATCCAGCCGGCAACCTTGGTGTTGTGAGCCTGCGCTCTAACCACCTGAGCTAACGGGCTGCCCTGATGTGTTCTTATTTTATACTTTGGGTTTTACACTTCTTTTGGTTCTGATATTGTATGTATTTTGTTGCTCCAGTTGTTTTAGCTTTGTTCTTTCAGATCGGCTCCTGGGTCCCTTTGACAGCCCCGCCCCCTTTTGTGATCACTTTCTTACTTTATGTCACTATAAGATGCTTCAGGCTTATCTTATCTTTTTCCTGTCCTAGTGCTACAATCAGCCACTTCTCTGAGGGGCCCTGGTTCCTTTTACAGGAGAATGGCAGGTGGCTGACAAATTTTATTTTTATTGCTCCTTAAACATTTTCATGTTCCCCTTTAGACTATAGGCTCATGTTGGATGGTAGCCTTGCTGTCTTTCTTATCATACTTCATCATTTTACATCATCCTGTACCTAAAGTATCCGTTATTTGTTGGATGAATGAAGTTTATTGAAACGTGTTTTAGCTTTTTCTTTTGATCTTTCAATATTGCCACTAAATTTACTTTCATGTAACGCTGTCAAATAGCCAAATCAAGAAAATGCATAAAGCCTTACTTAACATTCTGTGTTAACCGGTACCTTGTACAATAAAGACACGTGTCATGCATTCATTGAGTTTGGACAACCATGCAAGCTTTTCACCAGCAGCCACCCATAGTCAGCCATGCTTGATTCAAGGTTTATATTTCTGGCCAGGGATTAGAAAAGGAAAGATACATCGTTGCTCCCTTCTCCTCTAGTTTTTTTCCTACCATCCATTTCTGCCCATCAAAATTGGACTCATGCCTCAAGGCCCAATAAGTTACCTTTCTGTCTTCCTGTCTAAGCCATGATCTCCCCACCTCTGCATCACGTGAGTGCTGCACTTACACGTACACCGTGGTATTTACATTTTATCAATCTGTCTTATTGTATGTGTCACGATGCCCCCTATATGACTGTCAATCGCAGGTTGAGTCCATATCAGATCGAACGTCCTGTCTACGGATAACAACAAGAAGTCAGTTGTTCAAAGGGAACTGGAAATTTTAGAAATTAAATCCTGACTCTGTAATGATAGCTGAATTCCAGGAGGAAATAAAAAAGAGCAAATAAATCCGTCCATCAAAAGGAATGGGAACATATAAAAATTCATTTTAGCTATCAAATTGTAAGTGATGTCCATGTGGAAGGTAGCTGAAGAATTTAATACTACAATGAAACTCCCTTTTCGTTATTAACCCCTCAGAGTTGATGAACAAAACAAAACAAAGATGTTAACAGCCAATAACATCTGGTGCTGAAGAGGGTAGGATGAAAAGGTGAAATATATATATTTGGAAGGGAGTGGACTCTGAGCTAAAATTACAGAAGATACACGTACAAGAAAATGGATGACAGTGGCATTTGTCACAATGAGAAATGAAACAAATTGGAAACAGCCTGAATGACCCTCAGTAGCAAATGACTGGATAGAATGTGACACATCTGTACTATGGAATGTTGTGTAGCTATTAAAACCAAGTTAGGTCTCTAGCCATTTACCTGGAGAGATATCTCCCGGTGTGCTGCGGTGTGACAAAAGGAAAGGAAGACGTGAGAAAAACACCAACGTCCTGTAAGTCGCTATTCACAAGGAGAAAGGTGTGGGAAGAGACCAGGTGGGTGGGTGGGGGGGTCAACTCTCCCACGGGGCAGAGAGGTGGCCTCTCATTCAGGAAAGGACACACTCATCTTGGGTCTTAGTCTGTTCGCGATGCTATAACAGAATACCCAGACTGAGTGGCCAATAAACAACAAAATGTTATTTCTCCCAGTACTGGAGGACTGGAGGCTGGGAAGTCCAAGATCGAGTCGCCGGCAGATTCAGTGTCGGCTGAGGAATTCCTGGTTCGTAGGCGGCCAGTTTTTCCCTTTGTGCCCACGTGGCGGAAGAGAGAAGGCAGCTCTGTGGGGTGTCTTTTCTCAGGGCACCAATCCCGTTCATGAGGACCCCACCCTCATGGCCTCATCACCTCCCAAAGGCCCCACCTCCTAACACCATCACCTTGGGGTTAGGATTTCAACACATGAATTTTGAAATTCGACTCAAACATGCAGTCCATTGCATTTTGGCCATAATCTGTTCATCTCCTAGATTCCCATAGGAGATAACATTTGTGTCCAGTGGTTCAGGGGTCCTAGGTGTCATTTGGGGATTTTTCTGGGACTTTAGATGGCAGAGAACCAATTCAGGTGGATTGCTCATTTTTGTTTGTTTGTGGTATTTGAAAATTCTGAGCTTTATTTTTTAGAGGGCTGAGATGAAAAGGGCTGAGGAAGGGTTTGTAGTAATTTAAAATGACATTATTCATCCCAATGGATGTCCATTCAAGTGACAACAAACATCTGAAAAGTTGCTCAGACTCACCAGTGACAGAGAAATGTAAATTGCGGTAATAATTAGATATATCTCTCAGGCTGGGAGAAAATGGAAAAGACCAATTACATCTCTTATTGGTGGGGAAGCAGGAAAAAGTGTACTCTCTTATATTGTTGGTGAAGGTAAGAATTCATTCAGCTGTTTTGGCCCCATTTATTCAAATTAAAAATGGCATGTTACTTAAAAATTATTACATAATATTTGATATACATCAAATAATACAGGTAATAACACACATGCAAATTATAAAGAATAGTGATTAAAAACGGATTTGTGAGGCCACTTTCAACCTGAGAATTGGACCATCACCACTGAAGCCCCTACAAACTCCTCTCCAGATACCCACAATCCTATTCTCTTGTTTGCTCTATGAAAAATAGTTACAAAGACATACAAATGCCATCTGATCCAGCAATCTCAGTCCAGGGCCTCCACTGCATGGAAAGAAAAGCCATCGTGCATAAGGACGTCTGTAGAAGGGGTATTTATTGCCTCTTTGTTTGTAGTTGGAAAAGAGGGGATGCTAGCGAACGCTCATTCATGATTGACTGAATTACGGGACACCCACACCATGGAATTTTGTTCAGACATTAAAAAACGATGAATTAGAGCAATACCAGACAGAGGGATTTCCATGTCATATTGTAGAATGAGAAATCAGGAAGTGTGTACAAAATGACAAAAGCCCATTTCCAAACCAGTAGAGACTTATTCTCTCCCGGTCCTGGAGGGTGAGTCTGAAATCACAGTGTGGGCAGGACCGTCCTCCTGCAGAAGGTTTTCCAGGAGATCAGTTGGCTACACTACTGTGTTGATGTTGTTTTGTGTTTTGTTTTGTTTCCTCAGCCGAGCCCTCCTGCCACCTGTTGGCAGCTCAGCGGCAGCTCAGCTCGGGCTGGGCATCGAACTGCTTTGCCCAGAGCTCAGCTCGCACTCGTGAGCGAGCTCTTAACCCACTGAGCCCCTCGGCCGGCCCTTGGCTCCACCTGTTTTTAAGCTTTTCTTATCCAACAGGTCAGCAGTGTTTACAATTTCTTTTTACTTGGGAATAATTTTAGATTTGCGGAAATTTATAAAGATAGAAAAGAGAGTTCCCATGTATTATCCTCCCCGCCCCCCTCCCCGCCCCCCGTCCGGCGTCTCCCTCTGACATGGCCGTGTACACGTGTCAAAACGCCGCAGACCCTGGCACCTTGCGATTAGCCTCTGGGCGTCATTTGGATTTTGCCATTTTCCCCATTAATGGTGTTTCTCTTCCAGGATCCGGGCCAGGGGCCCATTGCGTTTAACTGTCATGACCCCTCAGTCACCTCTGGTCTGTGACAGTTTTTCACTCCTTCTTTTTCCTATTTTTAATTTTTTTATATTTTTAAATAATTTTTTTATTTTTCCATTACAGTTGACATACAGTGTTATATTAGTTTCAGGTGTACAGCATAGTAATTAGACATTTACATACCTTACGAAGCACCCCCCTAATAAGTCCTGTCCCCGCCTGGCACTGGACAGAGTTATTGCCATATTACTGACTGTCCCCTATGCTGTACCTTCCCTCCCTGTGACTGTTTTGTAACTGGCAGTTTGTATTTCTTAATCCCTTCCCCCTTTTCACCTTCCCTTCAATCTCCCTCCCGCCTGGCAGCCATCCGTTTGTTCTCTGTATCTATGAGTCCGTTTCTCTTTTCTTACGTGTGTTGTGTTCTTTAGATTCCACAAGTAAGTGAGATCGTACGGTGTTTGTCTTTCTCAGTCTGACTTAATTCACTTAGCTTAATACCCACTAGGTTTATCCATGTTGTCCCAAATGGTAAGATTTCATTCTTTTTTATGGCTGAGTAATATGCCATGGTGTCACTCTCTATTTTTATGACCTTGAGATATCCTCTGGAAAGTTCGTTATGCTGGAGTGGTTTGTTTTTGTGTGTGTTATGCGGACAAGTCCCACTGGGAATAATTTTGCCTATAAAGCTGTGACCCCATTGAAGTTTAAAGAGGGTATGAACTTACCCTTTTCTTCTTTAAGTGATTGCAGATGTTATCTAATCTACCGCCTTGCCCCAGGCTCTGCAGGGCGTTGGGTCCCTATCATACAGGGAGGTGCCTTGGGGCTGGCAGAGAGGAGGTCCCAGCCCAGATGCCAACACCGTGCTGGGTCCAGGACCCCACGCCGCCCATCTCTGATGGGCGGCTGACAACAAATTGGTTTGTCCAAGGGCACGTTCAACCCTCAGTTCCCCTTTGGAGGAATTTCAACAGCACCTGACTAGATGAAATCGTAACTGGGCAACCACTACTTATAATAGACGTGGAGTTGTAAATGATCCTATTTAATTAAGAACCGCACATTTCCTATTAAAGAGAAGCTTATCATAGGTTAGTAAATTTATTGGGAACACTTAACTTTAGCTAATTAAGCTGTTTGAACTCAAGGCAAGGGCATTCATTAATAATCAAGCCCAAGAGTTAAGGGCAATTAGTGAAACAGCTGGTCTTTATCGCGCTGATAAAGGATTGTTCACAGAGATCTTTACAGCTGTTATAAGCTTCCCCAAAGCAATAGCCTCTTCAGAAATTCGCATTAGTAAAGATGGTGGAAACTAAATTTAAAAGAGCCAAGCTGGTAGCATCTTGGAGGTCCAGTCCCAAACTGAGGCCAGATGAAAAATGGAATCTACCAGCCATGTCTTATTCCAGCTGTCCCCATTTTCCAGGCGAAGTTGGTCTAGTTCCCCCTGGAATCGTGGCTGCCCAAGGAGCAAAGGACGAGGGCTGGTCATCGGTACCTGCAGAGGTTATAGTTTCCGAAAGCGAACTGGAAGACTGGTGTGACAGTGTGTCTTCTGATCGGTGGGTGTCTTTCTGTAGAAAATCTCACACCCCTTTTAAAAAAGGTGTTGGCTTAAAATTCTTTTTAAATTTAAGTGTAAGTCATAGGTTTTTAAAATTTCTTATTAAATGTATTACGGTGATTGGTTAGTAAAATTATATAGGCTTCGAGCGTACAGTTCTATAATGCATTATATATTATATTGTATGCTCACCACCCAGAGTCAGTTCTCTTTCCATCACCATCTATTTGACCCCCTTTTACCCTCTTCTACCACCCCCTCCCCCTCCCCCTCTGGTAACCACTAAACTCTTGTTTGTGTCTATGAGTTTTCGTTTATTTGTCTTGTTCGTTTGTTGCTTTCAGTTTTGTATCCTACATGTGAGTGAAGTCATGTGGTTCTCAACTTTTTCTGTCTGATTTATTTCACTTAGCTTAATAATCTCCAGATCCATCCATGTTGTCGCACATGGCAGTATGGCAGTATTGTGCGTCGGCCCCCAAGTATCATCTATCAATGGACACGTTGGTTGTTTCCGTGTCTTGGCCACCATGAATAAATGCTGCAGTGAACATAGAGGGACATGTATCTTTCTGGATAAAAGGTTTCCTATTTTTTGGGTAGATACCCAGAAGACGGATTGCTGGTTTGTAAGATAATTCTGTTCTTAAGTTTTTCCTTCTTTTTATTTTTTCCTTAATTTTTTGAGGAACCCCCACACACCGTCATAGACTTTTTTGAAAAGCCTTGGCCAGATTGGTGTCTTGTAGCAGGTCCCACATCAGGATTTGTCTGGCGTTTCCTCTGGGCCGTGTTGAACTTGTTGCCCCATCCCCCTATGCTTCTTCTGAAGTGGAAGTTCACTTCAGAGCCTTGATTAGATCGAGGCTTGATTCGACTTTGGCAAGAGTCCTTCACGCCTGGAGGCCCATAAATGTGTCTCTGTTTCCCTCTCAGTAACGCCGCCGAGTAACGCCGAGCTTGAGCCTGGGGTTAGAGGTAAACTAGCTGTCTCCCTTGGAAAGGTGCCGTTGTGCCTCTGGACTCGGTATATGATGTGTGGGCTGCTCCCTCGGTCTGCGGCGTTGCTCACAGGGCCTTCCTGTCCCTGCCTCCTTCTCATCTTCCTCGCCCCGACTCCAGGGTCACCGCCTCTCACTGGCCACTGGACGGCCTGCAAAGCCCCGTGTGCCCTGGCCTGGCTCTGGGCCCATCGTGAACAAAGCGCCCTTCCACGTTGCCACTCAGCCGCACGGGCCACCTTCCAGGGCGTGGAGGGCACGCCCTTCTTTCGGAGCTTGGCCTGGACACACTGCCCTCCCCCTCACCCAGTTACCCTTCTCATCCTTCTGGGGTGCACTAGGCTCACTTCCTGAGGGACGCCTTCCTGGGCCGTGCACCCCGTCCCAGCCTGGGTAAAGTCCCACTGTCGCGTGGTCTCAAAGCACCGTGGAAATTTCCTCCATAGGGCTCATCACCCCTGGACTTTCCCATCTTGTTAATGTGATGATTGTACTGATTGCTGCCTTAGCCCCCCCACCCCCCCCACACACAGAAGTTAAGCCACAGGGGCAGGGAACCTGCCCAATTTCGTTCACCCTTGTAAACCCCAAACACCTTGCCCAGTGCCTGGCACACAGTAGGGTGCTCAGTAAACATTTGTTGAATGAATGAATGAGTGACTGAAGGGTCACTAGGTGAATGACTTAGGGGAACCTCTGTTAATGACATCCTGAAGGATCCCTGTCCTGTGTGGTACTGGGAAATTCCTAGACGGGTTGGCAAACTTGTGCTCTGTGGCCAGAGGGTTGACTGACCCCGTCTGGGACCAGGATTCTTCATCTGTGGAAAGGGCTAATGATAGTTTCTAGCTCATCTGATCATTACACAGGTTCAGTAAGCTAATATATATGAAGTGCTTAGAGTGGCTGGTCTATGATTCTCGCTTGGGTTTCAGCTATGATTGTGGGGCCCGCATATGGCGGGGATGCTGGCAGCAAACGCACACATCAGTAAAGAAGCGCAAATTACTATCGGCCAGAAGAAATCACGGCAAATAGAAACCCTGCCTACTGGCTTTCCACGTGCACCTCGGTGACAGGCAGCCTGGATTACAGCCCTGAGATGTCACAGTGGGAAGCGCTGCCTCATTCCCAGTGGGGAGGACAGCCTGCTGAAAGAGGCGGCACAAAGCTTAGGGACGAGGAGGAGGCAGGTGCCGGGAATCCGGGGATCCCAGGGGTTCTCGCCCAGCCTGAATCGCCGCTTCTGGCATCGGGAGCCCAGCTCCTTAGCCGTGGAGCGCTGTGCTCCTTCTGGCCTCTGTCTGTCTCCGCTAGAGCCTAATCACATTTGAAAGCAGTTTTTATCGGTGATTATTCAGCCGTATGTGAGGAGCTTACATGTCTAAGCCGCCACTTCCATCAAATCCAGGCACGTGGCCCCTTAATACACAGGCATGGAGTCGGCCCAGAAGGCAGCCCCACCCCCATTCACGCAGGCAGGTTTTGCGGGATTAGAGGGGACCAGCTGTGGGAGTGGGGGTGTGGGCTGGGGGGGCAGACCACGCTGGCACCCCGACCTGGACCCACGTGAGGAGGAGAGGACTGATGACAGGCGCTCTGGCCAGCCGGGGGAATCGATAGGGGGCTGGCGCGAAAGGCATGACTCCTCACACTTTAATAAGATGGTGTCCATGAAGATTACCTATGAGCTTAGCGGACAATATTTCATTTTTGTCGGCTCGTTCTAATCTGCAGGAGATGGTGCGCGGGCCAGGCTTCGTGCTCACACACGTATTTGTGGTTCCTTCTCTGTTACAGTGTGGTGAGGCTGGGAGCGAAATTGCACCACTCTCGCTGGGGTGGTGGGGCGCTGACAGGGAGGCGGGGAGCCGGCCCAGGGGGCAGGCCCGGGACAGTGGGAGGGCAGCAGGCCACGCCGAAGACAAAGCCATCTGATGGTCCTGGTTTCTCCTGCGGATGTTTGTCTTTTTGCTTTGGTTAGCTCAGTGTTGCGATATCATTCACACAGCCTGCAATTTATCCATTTAATGTGTGCAATCCAGCGGGTTTCATATATTCAGAGTTATGCAACCGCCATCGCAGTCCATTTTAACAGTTTAATCCCCCCATAGAAACCCATACCTGTTAGCAGTCACTCCCCCTTTCTCACCAACCTCATAGCCCTAAGGCAACCACGAACCTACTTTCTGTCCCTATCGATTCTGTCTCCAGATGCCTGTTCCGGACATTACATGGAACTCAAGTCTCTCTCTCTATATATGGCCTTTTGTGACAAGCTCCTTTCACTCAGCATAATATTTTCAGAGTTCCTCCATGTTGGAGCATACATCCGTACTCCATTCCTTCTTACTGCCAAACAATATTCCATTGTGTGGACATTTATATTGTTTCCACGTTTTGGCTGTTATGAATGTTTGTGTACAAGCTTTGTATGGACCCAGATGTTCATTTCCATTGGGATATATACCTAGGAGTGGAATTGTTGGGGCTTACGGTACCTCTGTGTCTAACCTTTTGAGGCTCTGCCAGACCAGTTTTCAAAGCGGATGCACCATTTTACATTTCTACTACCCATATATTTCTCTATACATCCTTACCAACATTTGTTATTATCTCCTTCCTTCCTTCCTTCCTTCCTTCCTTCCTTCCTTCCTTCCTTCCTTCCTTCCTTCCTTCCTTGGTATTAGGTATCCTAATGAGTGGGACTTAGTTTTAACTTGCATTTCCCTAATGGCTAATGATATCGATCATCTTTTCATGTGCTTATTGGCCATTTGTGTATCATCCACAGAGAATATATCTATTCATATTCTTAGCTCATTTTGTAATTGGGTTATTTGTCTTTTTATTATTGAGCTGTAGGAGTTCTTTATACTGGATGGAAACCTCTTATAAGATGTGTGGCTTGCAAATATTTTTTCCCATTCTATGGGTTGTCCTTTCGCTTTCTTGATGGTATCATTAGTAGCACAAAAGTTATCAATTTTGATGCAGTTCAGTATGTCCATTTTTTTTATTTTGTCGCTTGTGCTTTTGGAGTCATATCTAGTAAGACTTTGCCTAATATTTATTCCTGTGTTTTATCCTAAGAGTTTTAATAGTTTATCTCATTTATGTCAGTGACCCTTTTTGAGTTAGTTTTTTTTTTTTTTTTTTTTTTTTTTTTTAAAGATTTTATTGGGGAATTGGCGGAGGGGAACAGCGTTGGGGAATCGGGGAAGGGGAACAGACAAGTTGCTGTCTTTTTGTTCTTCAGTCTAGTTGCGGAGGATGTTGCTTCACTGTTGGTATCGTCATTGCGCTCTTCCCGGATGAGGCAGATCGGTCGCTGGCCTCTGGATGTCGCTCACTGCGGCTATTGGCAGCTCACTCTTGGCTGCCAGCCGCTCACGCTGGCTGCGGGCCACTCACTGTAGCCTCTGGCAGCCCACTGCAGCAGGGGCTGCAGCCCACACCATCACCGGGGCTCGTACAGCCCAGCTCCAGGTGGAGCTGTTGTTAGCTGTAGAGGGCAGTGTCACTGGCCCTCATGTGGGATCCGAACCGGGGCCGCTGGCATCCCAAAACCTGCGCTTAACCAATGCGCCACTCGGCCGGCCCTTGAGTTAGTTTTTGAAAATGGTGTGAGGTAGGGTCAAAATTTCTTCTTCTGCCTGTAGAATTTCCCGTCACGCACCATGTGTTGAAAGCGACGTTTCCGTGTTTTGTATCCATCTCAGTTACCGGCAACTCCGTCGTTCAGTTGTTCAGGCCAAAATGCATTCTTGACGCTTATCTCCCATTCTAAGATCTTGTAGAATCAACCTCCCAAATAGACGTGGAACCTGAGTGCTTCCTCCCACCTTCTCCGCTACCCCCTGAGTCCAGTACCCACACCCTGTCAGGATGGCTGCAGAGATCTCCTAACTGGTCTACCTGCTTCCACCCCGATCTTTCTCTAGTCTGGCCTCCACGCCCACAAGCCAGAGAGATGCGCTTACAACTTGAAGGCAGATTACGTCCTTGCTGTGCTCAAACCCTTCCGTGGCTCCTGGTCACTCGGAGTGAATCCAGAGTCCTCTCTGTGATCGGTAGGCCCTGCGGGACCTACCCTGTCCCTGCCCATTTCCCTCTTCCGTCTCCTGCCCTTCTGCCCTCGTGCACATGGCGTCAGCAGCACTGGACGCCTCCTTGTTGTTTCTCAAACATATCAGGCATGCGCCCGCCTCAGGACCTTTGCACTTGCTTTTCCCGCTGCCTTGGAATCTTGTCCTCCCCCAGATATCCTCCTGGATTCCTCCCTCTCTTCTCTCTGGTCTTTACTCAGTACCCGTCTGATCCCGTGGGAGTCTTTGCACAGCTTACCTGAGATTTCACCTCACTAACTCTTCCTTTACCTTTTCCCTGCTTTGTTTTTGTCTCCTCAGCACTTTTCATTATCCAACCTAATGAGTATTTTCCCTTATTTATCTTGTTTTTTGCCTTCCCAATTCAGATACCTTCCGTGAGGGTAGAAGTTGTGTTCACTTCGCTGCTGTATCCACAGAATCTAAAACAGTGTCTGACACACAGTAAATGAAAGCTCAATGAATAGGCGTCCAACAAAATAAGCAGCCTGGCTCTGGCTTTCCCACTGCTTCCCACAGTATCTTGTGATCCTGGTCCTGGTGACCATCCCATCAACATGGTTCCTAAAAGGAGCACGTTGGGAAAATGTGCTCAGGGGTGTAACCGTTACTCTGATTCTGCCAGCTGTGCCACAGACGCAGATGTGCAGGCCCTCAAATCAAGCCAAGTTTTTTGTTGTTTTTTTTTTTTAAATGGTTGCCTTTTTATTTATTTTATTTTATTTTATTTTATTTTTTTGATGGCAGTGTCACTGGCATGCATATGTGGGACCCAAACCAGGGCTTCCTAAGCCAGCGCTTATCCACCACGCCTCTCGGCCAGCCCAAGTTTTTTTTGATTTTTTTTTTTTAAAGATTTTGTTGGGGAACAGTGTATGTTTCCAGGACCCATCAGCTCCAAGTGAAGTAGTTGTTTCAATCTAGTTGTGGAGGGTGCAGCTCAGTGGCCCATGTGGGGGATCGAACTGACAATCTTGGTGGTATGAGCACTGCACTCTAACCTCCTGATCTCACCAGCCGCCCCAAGCTAAGGTTTTTATATGACCAAATTTGTCACAATATCAAAGGCTTCTCAACTAAATTATTGGGTACGTTCTGTATTTCATTGGTAGACTGGCTGGCAATGTTTGGATGAGTTAAAAAAAAAATATATATATATAGTTCATAAATTATATGTACCATAAAATTTCTTTTCCTTGCCTTAATTTTAGCAAAATCACTCATGTTTTTATAATCAAGATTTTCACTAATCTGTATCTATTGACATGAATGAGTTAGTTATTACAAATAATGTATAACTAGACTCAGAATATTCAACGTTTGGATCTAGTTTCACCAAAAATATAGTAAAGGTACAAATTGAAAAATTAAAATTATGTTTGATATGTTTTCAAAGAAAGTTATTTCTTCCTAAGTTATTCAAAATTATTTATTAAAATTAATAAATGATTTATTAACATTAAAATGATGAGTAAATGTGAACAATTTAAATATTCACATATTAAAAGTTGAAATTTAATTTGTGAAATTTTAATTAGCTCTTATGCATATTTTAAGTTAGAAACCTATTCATAATTCTAATTTTCTATGCCCAGTTGTCAGTGTTAAGAATCAGCATTATGGGGTGAACCTGTTAGCTCAGTTGGTTGGAGCGGGGTGCTAATAACACCAAGGTTGCCGGTTCGATCCCCGCATGGGCCACTCTTGAGCTGTGCCCTCCCTAAAAGAATCAGCTATGCCATTGTAGCATGAAAGCAATGTGTAACCAATGACCATGGCTGTTCCCTACTAAAATTAAAAGAAAAGGAAAAAAGAAGAATCAGTGTTATGGGTCCTATGTTATACCCAGACTTGGGCATTTACAAAATTAAGAGTAATATGAGGGCCGGCCGAGTGGCTCAGTTGGTTAAGAACTCGCTCAAGAGTGCGAGCCGAGCTCTGAGCAACGGCGGTTCGATGCCAGCCAGAGCTGAGTTGCCGTTGAGCTGCCAACAGGTAGCAGGAGGGCTCAGCTAAAAACAAAACAAAACAAAACAAAAAAACAAAAACAAAAGAGTAATATGAATTGTTCAGTACTACACCGTTTTCCTCAGCCACAATATGCAAATGGCACAGATTTCCACAAAGGTCCAGCGCCAAACGTTGGAACGCAAAGAGAAGCAAGAGGCAGTCGGCTCTGGGGGGCTGGTACTGTGTTAGGCAAGACTCTCCCGCAGTCGCTGTCTGAGGGAGCATTTGGCAGTAGCTGACAGGTCCCTTCTCGTACCTAAGTGTTCCCGCCGCTGAGATCATCCAGACATCGCAGCTGTGACCATCTGCGCCTTGGCCCTGGTACCACACACAAATCCACAAGCTGTTTGGACACAGTTAGCTGCCTTCTGCTTTGAGGACAGAGTTCAAGGTCTGAGGGAGGTGTGTCTCTGGCCCTGAAGTAGGGATGACTCGTGGGG
Source organism: Aselliscus stoliczkanus (assembly GCA_033961575.1). Lineage (NCBI taxonomy): Eukaryota > Metazoa > Chordata > Mammalia > Chiroptera > Hipposideridae > Aselliscus > Aselliscus stoliczkanus. The sequence continues at coordinate 4,193,643 of CM066741.1, forward strand.
GCGGATGTTTTGGCAACAGGTTGTGCTTTGGCAGGGCTGGGTGCCAGATCCCAAGTGACGGAGGTGCCCGGGACAGGGGTCCCTGTCGCTCAGGCCTGAGGGTGATCCTGCAGATACGCATGGGTGAGAAGGGGCCCAAACATCTGGACAGCATCCATGGTTTATGGACGCATAATGGTTTATCCAATGGTTTATGGATGCATAAACCATTTTCTCTGGATGCTCGTGGGAACCTCTCGCCATAGTTCTTGTCTGGGTGGCATTTTCTCACTTCTGACTTCAGACAGTTCTGTGAATAATCCTAATTGCTGACACTCATGGGTCAAAGAGTGGTTGGCTTTTTTACTTTGCTTAAGGATGCAAGTATCATTTTCCCAATAATGGTTGGTTTGGGCTTTGCGGACCAAAAACCTTGCCACCGATAGGCGCTGTCGAATGTTCTTATCCACAGATAAAGGACTAAGCAAATGCTGTGGGGTTGGATAAGAAAAAACGTCAACATCCAACCACTCAGCCTCACATGATCAATTTTATTTAGGCTATTAGCAGAGACTATTTTGCACTGGAGACTTCTTACATCAAGTAATGACTGAATATTAAACAAACAAATCATCAATTATTAAAATTAATACAGCAGTTATTAATGTAATCCTTTACTTCTCGGTAATACCAGCACTTGGAGGGGCCTATAAAGCTAGTTAAAGGCATCTGACATGCAGAGTAGGAATGCAGCCACGTTGCCTTTGGTAAAATGTTCTGGAGGCTCTGTGTGTACATTTTCCCTGCAGGAGTGGGGGTTGTGCTGGGAGGAAGAGGGGACTCCCGTCTGACGTAGAAATAGCTGATGAGGATGGAAGCCTGGGCAGTGTTTGGAGGGCTCAGCGCTCTGGCAGAGCCAGAGTTTACCATAAATACAGGACCCTAGACACGTGTCTTTTTTTGGTTGAACTCATGACAACCTCTTTTTGTGAACACATTTTCTTTTATTTATTTTTTTAGAATAATCGACAATACAGTCACACGGTTAAAAAAACCCAAAAAGTTAAAAAAAATACAATATACAGTAAACACTTGTGTGTCTCTGTCTCTCCCTACCTGCCACAGCCCGCCCCGTGACAAGTAACCACTGCTATCATTTTTGTGTATCTGCCCAGAGTTCCTTTGCATATCTCCGCAAATGCTAATTTCAGCTCACATCTCACACGTTTTTGTACCTTGAGTGTTTTGGCTTTGTTTCTTATTTACTGCTGTACCCTGGAGCTCGTACCCTATCATTACACAGAAGGCTTCCTCGTTCTTGATTTTCAGCTGCAGAGTTGTGTTGTGTTGTGTTGTGTCATACTTAATTTAACCAGCCTACTCTCTCTCTCTAGATATATATATTTTAAACTTTATTGGGGGAACAGTGTGTTTTTCCAGAACCCATCAGCTCCAAGCCAAGTTGTTATCTTCAGTCTAGTTGTGGAAGGCGCAGCTCCTTGGCCCATGTGGGAATTGAACCGGCAACCTTGGTGTTAAGAGGCTGCGCTCTAACCACCTGAGCTAACCGGCCGCCCTAACCAGCCTACTCTAGATGGATGTTGCATTGTCTCCAGCTGTGTTAGGCTCAACACGCTGCAAAGAATAACTTTATATGTGCATGATTTTACATATATTTAGGATAAATGTCCAGAAGTGGAATTTCTGGGCCAAATTGTATGTGCATTTGTGATTCTGATAGATATGGCAAGGTGTCTTCCTCGGGGTGGTAGCCATTTGGGCTCCCACTGGCAATGAAGGATGGCGCCTGATTTCCCATGGCTGGTTCGTGTTCGGACGAATGCCTGAGTGGAGACTGTCGCATCCACAGTCAGTCAGCCTCGTAGGCGAGGATGGCCCTGTTTTACCCTGGACTTTCCCTAGCACCCCACAACCTTTCCTTCCTTGCCTCTTGCTCGCTGCAGGACTGTAGCCAAGTTATTGAACCGCTTGTGCCTTAGTCACCTCACCTGTAAAATAGGGCTGTAAGGGCATCTACAGGTATTTGGGAGGGTCCCACCTGTACAATGGGGTTCATAACAAGACCGATTTCATAGGGTTTTTGCAAGAATATAAAGGAATGAGAACATTTAAAGCACTTGTAGGTCCAGTGGGTGTGTTGATGATGATGATGATGATGATAATGACAGAGATGAAGCGCAAAGTCTCTCTCCACAAACCCCCGTCCTCTCTTCTGGTTTGTTTGGACTAACATGTTAATGGTTCAAAGCCTTAACGAAATGGAAACCAGTTCCTCTTTTCCTCAAAGGCAAGGGAGGCTGAGACTTTTACGTTTCTTATTGCAAGTTTAAGCTGTCCAGTGCAATAAACAGAGAAGAGAAACAAAAGCACTGCATTTCATGTTAAAATAGTAGGACTGTTCACATGAGTGTGATACCCAAAGTTGTTTGAGTTGATATGTTATTCAGCAGCAGGAGAAACCTAGTCTTGCCCGTATACTGAAATGATGAGGGGTAAACTGAGGCTCAGAGAAAGGAGCTAATACGTGGTCACGCAGACATGGGGCTGGAACTAGAGCGCGTGTCTCCCAATCCCTTCCGTGCTCCGACAGCCAAGGGAAGAAATACAACCATTCTTTGAAGCTTCTCTAATTTCTTCTCTGACAGCTGTCAGCAAACATTTTTTGTGTATGTGTAAATAGCCTGACAGTAAATATCTTAGGCTTTATGGGCCATACATTTTTGCCACAACTACTCAACTCTTGCACTATCTGGTGAAAACAGCTGCGGACAGTATGCAAATGAATGGAGGTGGCTGTGTTTCAATAAAACTTTATTTATAAAACAAGGGGATGGGTCAGATTTGACCTATGGGCCATGGTTTGCAGATCCTTGCTCTGTGGCATCCCAGCTGGAGTGTGAGAGGGGATACCAGCTTCTCTATATGGAACAGAAGCTGAATGTGAAGACGGAAAGAGGAAAGAGCTATGGTGTGCGAATAAGGATAATTAGGCAAAAATCAGGTTTACTTTTCCAACCCAGTTACTGCTGTTTCTTTTTATTTCTAAGTTTTTTTTTTAAAAGAGGGAAAATAGAGATGGCAATTTTTCTACATTAACAAATGAGCTTATGGGAGAGATTTGGTAAAATGGTGTCAGTTACCATGGAATTCCCGGTAAAACTTGCCAGAACCTTCAAATAAAAGGGCAAATTGTATCCGTCTGTGTGACTCGAGCACTTTTAATCTGTAGCATGAGAATTATCCACTTAGCTCCCAGAGATTAGCTCGCTTTATTAGGATATAAAAAAATCAGCAGAAAGAAGAGAAAGTGTGTTTAGAGAGGCTTTGCTTGAGTTCGAGGAAATTGGTCCACAGTTAATTAGGGAACAACTCAGAGGCCAGCGGTCAGTGGAGTGAGGTTTTGTCATTATCAGGTGAGTACTCCGTGAAGAGAATGCCACGAAGAATGCTTTATGGGAGGTGGCCTAGGTACCCGCATCTGTTGAAATTGTCCGTGATGGGGAGTATATTAATGATCTGTTGCTGCACGATAACTAGACCCAAATTTCACAGTTTAAAACAATACACGCTTATCATTTTACAGTTTTGTGATCGGGAATTCAGGTGCCGCTTAGCTGCCTCCTCGGCTCCACGGTCTCTCACAAGCTGAAATTAAGGTGTCTCCCAGGCTGGGGTGTCAGCTGAAGGTTCAAGCGGGGAAGGAGCCCTTTCTGAGCGGCCGTGGCTCTCGGCAGGATGCAGCACCCTGCGAGTCGTGGGGCTGAGGGTTTCTGTGCTTCGTTGGCCACCCTCAGTTTGTTGCCATGTGGGCATCTCCAGTGTGGCAGCTTGCTTCCCCAAAGCACGCTGGCAAACCAAGAAGGCGGTGGAGTCCGCCAGCAAGGTGGCAGGCACGATCTCATGGAACCCGACTATGGAAGTGACGTCCCATCATCTTTGCCATATTCTGTTGATTCAAAGTTAGTCACAGGTCCTGCCCATACCAGAGGGAGGGGATTACACGAGGACATGAAAACCAGGGCGTGGGGGTGTTTGGGGGACATTTGGGAGCCTGCCTGCTGCACGGAGGGAGTAGCAGCGATGTCAGCCTGTAATGAGACAAGACCTTCCATGCTGGGAAGAAGGCTCTGAAGCTGTATTTACTTTGAAGGACGAGTGATTGCTGATGATGGCCATGGGCAGAGCTAGGGGCGTGGGTGCACATACTGCGTATTTTCCTTTTCTGACTCGAAACTCTGTCTGGGGTCTGGGAAATCTGAACTCTGGAGAGACCATTCAGCCTCATTAAATCTATGTGCTGGATAAGGGAGTTTGAACTCTTTTAAGGGCAGGCAGCAGAAACTCTAACCCAGGTGGTTAAAGACAAGACAGAATCTATTGGCTTATGACCGGGATGTCCAAGAATAAATCTCAGTTTAGGACTTAAAGCAATATATTTTATTTATTATTACTTTTTTGATTAGGGTTATTGGGGTACAATTATGCATGGCAAAAGCCATCCTTTTTAGTATACAATTCAGTGGGTTTTAACAAACAAGTCCATCCATGTAACTATGACCACAATCAGGATATAGAACATTTCCACGCCCCCCACCCGCCAAAACGTTCCCTCTTATCCCTTTGTAGTCAGCTCCTTTGGCTACCCTCAGTCCCTGGCAACCACTGACCTCTTTTCAGTACTTACAATTTTGCCTTTTTCACGATATCTTTCCAACGGAATCATACAGTGTGCCTTTTGAGTCTGGCTTCTTTCGCTCAGCATAGGCTTTGAGACGCACCCATGTGGTTGCATATTATGGATCATCCCATTACTGAATAGTGGTCTAGGATAGATGTACAACAATTTGTTTATCCATCGAACAACTGAGAGGAATTTGGCTTGTAACCATTTTTGGCAGCTCTGAGTAAAACTACTATAAACATTTGTGCATAGGCTTTTTGTGTGTGTGTGAATATAACTTTTCACTTCTTTTTCCAGTAAATACCCAGTTGTGGACTTGCTGGGTCAGATCATAAATCTGTGTTTAACTTGATCAGACACCACAAAGTTATTTTCCAAAATGGCTGTACCATTTTGTGTTCTCATCAGCAGTGAATGAGTGTCCCAAGGCTCCATATACTCTCCAATACCTGGTATCATTAGTTTTAAATTTTAGCCATTCCAGTAGGTGTGCAGTGGGATCTCATGGTGGCTTTAACTTGCTTCATCCTAATAACTAACAATGCTGATCATCTTTTCATGTGTCTACTTGCCATCTGTCTAACCTCTTTGGTGAGGTGTCTTATGCATATCTTTTGCTATTTAAAAAATGTATCCTTATCTTTATCTGTGTTGAGGATAAACAATATTCTTGGATAGAATTCTAATAGGTGAAGTTTGAGGCAATAGAAACAACTGCAGTAACTATACAATGGAACCTATTTTTAAAAATCTAAAGTATGTAAAAGAACATAGAACTCCAGAGGCGATAAAACCGCATAACATCATCTAAAATTATATTGTTTTATTATTATCAAGTTTTCAGAGTTCTGTATATATTCTGGAGCCATCCTTCACCAGAAATGTGTTTTGCAGATACTTTATCCCAGTCTGTGGCTTGCATTTTCATGATCTTGACAGTCTTTTGAAGTTTAAAATACTAATGAAGTTCAGTGTATCAATTTTTTTCTTTTCTGAGTCATGTCTAAGAAAACTTTGCCTAGCTCATGATTACAAAAATTTCCTTCCAGGTCTTCTAGATGCTTTATAATTATATGTCTCACTTTTAGGTCTATGATCCATTTCAATTTCATTTTTGTATAAGGTACACGTCAAGGTTTATTTAACTTTTTCCCAAATGGCTACCCAATTATTTCAGCACCGTTTTTTGAAAAGATGATTCTTTTTCTGTACATTGCCTTCAACGCATTCGTAAAATGCAATCGACTCTCTCTGGTTCTTGACCTTGTCCCTTTGAACAAGGCCATGCTTCCTCAGAATTGGCTCCGTTTTCAGGTCCACTTTTCTTGATGGTGACAGGATGGCTGACAGCGGCTCCTAGAACCCCAGTCATCAGCTTCACGTTCAGCGAAAGATAAGCATCTTTGGTCTGGCATTCTCTACAAAATACCAAGATTGATTAAGTCTGGTTAGATCAGTGTAGGTCATGCTCTGATCCCTGGTCCTGGGTCACCTCGTCCAGCTGGAGGCCTGGGATTAGAACCCCACCCAGACCGCACAGACTGAGAGCTGCGGGTGAGGGGGTCCTTAAAAGAAAAACCAAGGCACTATTAGGAGGGGTGACATGTATGCTGCAAGGCCAAACAGCAGCAAACAAGCAAACAATAGCAGCCAAACACCCCAGCAGACACCCATTTTTGCTCCTGACTCAAGGGTTTTATAGTGTCATGGGGACACAGGCACGGAAGAGAGCAAATTGTAGTGGATTGTGAGGACATAACAACTGAAACGAGTCCAAGGCACAGGGCGGGCAGTCATTCAATCTATCGGGGTGTTCTGGGCGGGCTTTGCAGCTAAGGCCTCTGAAATGGGTTTTTAGAAATGTTTTTGACACACTTAAGTGAAATATAATATATTTAAAGAAAAATGTACAAGCCGTAAGTATATGGTGTAAACATATTATCACAATGTGAATACACTTGAACAACCAGCACCCCCAAACACCATTGCGTCTCGTTCTCTCCAGAAGTAATTTATAGGCTGCGTTCTAACACCAAAGGTTAGCTTTTGCCACTTAAAAAAATATATAAATGGAATCAAGCAATATAAGGTTCATCCATGCAATTGAATGTAGCTATAGTTAGTTAGTTGTCATTGCTGTATAGTATTCCATCATAGAAATATACTACCACTTATTTACTAATTTTATCGTTGGACATGTGTGGTTCATTTTTGACATTCAAAACTGTGTTGCTATGAACATTTTTGTACTTGATTTTTGGTTCATATGTTCTGTTGGGTATATACTTAGGAGTAAGTTCATAGAATAAGCGTATGTTCAAATTTAGTAGATTCTGCAAAACAATTTTCTTAAGTGCTTATGCGAATTTAAATTCCCATTTGAATTGTGAGAGTTCCAGTCATACATTGTCAACAACACTTGATATCGTCAATCTTTTTAAGTTTAATTTTAGCCATTCTAGTGGGTATGTAGTGGTGTCTCATCATGATTTTATTTTGCATTTATTTTATTTACCTAATGACTAAAGATGTTGAACGTCTTTTCATCTGTCTACTAGCTATTTAGGTATCTTATTTTCGTTTTCTTTCTTTTTTTTTTTTTCATTTGTGAAGTGCCAGTTTAAGTCTTTCATCCATTTTTCTACAGGAATACCTCGCCCTATTGTGCTTTGCAGAGGCTGCATTTTCATGAACATCAAGACCCTCCACCAGCAAAACGATTATGACTCACTGAAGGCTCCGATGATGGTTGGCGTCCTTAACAATACATTTTAAAATTAAGGTGTGTACATTTTTTTTAGACATACTGAAATTGCACACTTAATAAACTGCAGTACAGTGTAAACATAACTTTTATGTGCACTGGGAAACCAAACAATTCATGGGACTCACTTTATTGTGATACTCACTTTATTGCTGGAACCGAACCCGTAATATTTTTAAGGCATGCCGGTGTAGGGTTACTATTCTTCTTCTTCTTGGCATTGATTTTTAGAAATTCTTTCATATTCTGGATCTGAGTCCCATTTCAGTTAGATGTGTTGCGACCATCTTCCCCCACTGCGAGTCTTGCCTTCCCACTGTCCATGGTGTGCTTTTATGCACAGGTGTTCTCAATTTTAATGATGTCCAATTCACCCATCTTTTCCTTTATGGTTAGAGCTTTCTGTGGTCTGCCCAAGAAACCTTTTCCTACCTGGAAATAGTGAAGATGCACTCCTATGCTGTCTTCTGAAAGCTTGTTATTTTACTTTTTATCATTACATCTATGAACTGTTTGGAATTTTATTTTTATGTATGGTTTGAGGCAGGGGTCACCTTTTGGTTTTTTCCACACGGATATCCAATTGAACCAGCACCGTTTCTTGAAAAGACTTCTTTCTTCACTGTCCTGCCCTTTTATCCTAAGCCAAGTGTTTGTAGATACATGGTATGTTGCTGGGCTTGATTCTCTTCCATTTGGTTGTCTGTTTTTATGCCTCTGGGACTTGCTATTTCTGTTATCATTTCTGTCATCATAATAATTCTTAACACTTGGCAGAATACCCCCTTCTACTTTGTGGTTTTTCTTTAAGATTGACTTGGCTGGTCCTCACCCTTTGCATTTACATATAAATTGTAGAATTAGTTTTTCAACTTCCATAAAAACACCATCTGGGAATGCAGCCAGAATTGGTTATATCTACAGAGGAGGTTGCACAGAATTGACAGAACCGCAGCATGGAACCTGGCAATCCAGGACCGTGATTTACGCCTCCATTCATTTAGGTGTTTTAAAACTTTTATCAGCGATGTTTTAGAGTGTCTCATGGACCAGGCCTACCTCTTTTTCTAGATTTATTCCTGGGCGTTTGATTTTTAAAAATCTCATGGTAAACACATTGTTTCATTGTCTAAATGTTTGCTGGTATATACAACTACGTTTGATGATTTTATATTTTACCTCTGTGGACGGCTGTCAAGGAAGGTGGCGTCTTCACAGAGTGGCCTGCGATCAGTGTCCCGGGCTCCGGGCAGCCGTGACCACCTGTCAGAAGTGTCGGGAAGGTGGCAGACGGTGGCCGAGTTAGCCTCCTCTGGACTGGAAAGTGCCTATCTTGTGACCTGCCTCTTCCTCTTCCGGCTGTTTGAGAAACACTGCAGCATCTCCACACGAGGAAGCTCCCCACTCTCCATCTGGAATCTGCCTCCTCATATTCAGTTTATAGCCAGTTACACTTCCTTACCTCTGGGTCCAATGCTAACCAAGTGGACTCTTGACTTAGCAGGGAAGAATGGGAAACCAGCTATTATGCAGGGTGGGGACGTGCGAAGTGACCTGGAAAGGGCTGCCGCATATGGCTGTCCAGTCTGTGCACTGCACAAGGGCCCCTGGCCATAGGGCCGAGGCCTGAGGAACAGGGCCCAAATCCAGCTGCCCTCTGATGGAGCTGTGGCCCCGCTCTGTGTAGGGCCGCATCCATCCACAGGGGCCGCTCTCTCCTAATTCGCCTGCCCCTTGGAGCATCTGTCCTGTTTCCCACAAAGGCACCTCCCAGGCTTGCAGCGGCCCTGGCCTGGGCCGTTTCTGAGCCCGCATTTATCAGCTCCTCCTGGCACAGATTAGCGGCGTTGCCAGGATGCTGACAAAATGTTTCTGGAGGCACCCCATGTCCCCTTCCACCCTTTCTGCTCTCCTTTATTGATTCTTCTCTCCTGCCTTTATAAGCCCGAGCCAGGAACCCTCCTGTTATTAAAAGCAGTCCCCATGGCCCATACCTTTCATTCCCTTTGAATTACATTAATTGCCTGACAGCTAAAAAAGTGAGCTGGTATTTTCAGATTTCAGCTGCTGGTCGGCAAGAAATATTTACCAGCTCCCGCAGATTTATAAAGATGCCACGGAGATGCGTGGAGACTAACAATCAGAAAATACAGCAGCAAAACAACACTATTTTTCAAGGTGAAATGCTCAGAATGCTAAAAAGAAATTGTCCATAAAGCAAACGAGGGATTCGGAAGGAGGCAGCCCGGACCCCGGACGAAAGGAAGGAGCCGGAGGTTTAAAATAAGATTTCACAGCTTCACGATAATTACGAATTTAATAAGGGGAGCTTTATTTTAATTTCGCTTCCGCCTGGCGGTCTGTGTCCCCCCTACCGCCCCCTCTCCACGCCATGGCGATGCGCTCTAATGGGGTCCTAAGGCGGAGGCCACGGTGAGGGCCAGGAAAAGCCCCCAGCCACCAGGCTTTCTGATGGAGAAGCATTTAGACAGATAACGTTTCTGCCTCTCCGCAGGCAGATGGGACCAGCTCCCACCGGCTTTGCCCCTCCTGGCAGCCAGAAACGCCGCTTGCTATGTAGGAAGATAGTAGGTTCTGAAAATTCCAAGACCGGAAGGTTTGGTTTTGTTGTTTTTTCCCCTGATGAGACCCCAAGTTTTGTCTCCTCTCCTCGATGAGCAGAGGAATAAAACACAGCTGCGGCCGCCAAGATAGGTCATAGACCCCAGGCCAGTGCTTGGTCCAGGGCCTACCTCACCCCCAAACAGGGTGATTTAAAGGGCCACAGATTTTCCAAAAATGCTTTTCATAGCGGACCTAATGTGAGCTATTTTGGGGGCCATACACATTGTTTGTTGTTCATTCATTCATGCAACAAGTATTTATTGAGGGCCTATGTTTTTGAGGTGCCCTTTTTAGTAGAGGTTCAACTCACTTAACACAAAATGAATCATTTAACAGTGAACAAATCAGTTGCATTTCATTCAGTCACAATGTTGTGCAGCCACCATCTCTATCTCCAAACATTGTACCGCCCCCCACAAACCCCCGTACCCACAGGCAGTTACTTCCCTATATCCCGCCTTCCCTCGGCTCCTGGCAACCACCAGTCTGCTTTCTGTGTCTACGGATTGGCCTGATCCAGACATTTCATATAAACAGAATCGTCCAATATGAGACCTTTTGTGTCTGGCTTCTTATCCTCAGCTAAATGCTTTCGAGGTTCATCCACATTGTAACATGTATCAACACTCATTCTTTTTGTGGCCCAATGATTCTGCATTTTATGTACATCCCACAATTGGTTTATCTGCTCATCCATTGGTGGGCATCTCAATTGGTGCCACCTTTTGGGCTGTTGTGACTAGTGCTGCTATGAACATTCATGTGCCTTTTGTTTGAGTGTGTTTTCAATTTTTGGGGCGTGGCATTGCTGGCTCCTAGGCTAATTCTATGCTCAGCTTGTTGAGAAACCGCGCAAGTGCTTACACAGGCGGCACCATTTTCCACACCCATTCCCAGGGTCCTTTTACAGCCTGGGTACTGCAGTGACCCAAACCGGCTCTTATGTTCCAGCAGGGGGAGGTAGACAATGAAGCGAAACATAATAAGTCTGCACAGTGTAGGAGGTGATCTTTTGTAGGCAAAAAGTAGAAGGTAAAGCAGGGTAAGGAGCCTGGGGGGATGGCAGGGCAGTGTGGTTATAATTTAAGTAGGATGGTCCTTACGGGCTGCAAAGGGAAGGGGCGACTGGAGCAAAGACTTGAAGGCGGTGAGGGGGAGAGTCAAGTGGATATCTGGGGGAAGAGTGTTATGGGCAGAGAGAACAGTAAGTGCAAAGGCCCTGGGGTTCCTGCCTTGTTTGAGGAACAATAAGGAGGCCAGTGTGGCTGGAGCAGGGGCTGGGGAGGGGCGAAGGGAGGCGGTCAGAAGGGCAGTGGGGCCAGCCGAGTGGCGCGGTGGTTAAATGTTGGCTTGGGAAGCCAGCGGCCCCGGTTCGGTCCCACATGTGAGGGCCAGTGACACTGCCCTCAAAAAAAAAAAAAAAAAGGGCAATGGGTAGCAAGGTCACATGGGGCCTCCCAAGTCCATTTTTGTTTTTGTTTTTTGTTTTTCCATTGCGGCTATTGGCCGCTCACGCTGGCTGCCAGCCACTCACTGTAGCCTATGGCAGCCCACGGCAGCAGGGGCTGCAGCCTACACCATAGTGGGGCTCGCACAGCCCAGCTCCAGGTGGAGCTGTTGTTCACCATCTTAGCTGTAGAGGGCAGTGTCACTGGCCCTCATATGTGGGATCCGAACCGGGGCCGCTGGCGTCCCAAAACCAGCTCTTAACCAATGCGCCACTCGGCCGGCCCTCCAAGTCCATTTTAAGGGCTTTGATTTTGAGCTGAAGGAAATAAGAAACCCAGCTGATGGCAGTGTCTCAGGAAGTAACTAGTGAAAGAATAAACAAATGTTCATCTACTTATGTCCATTGCAGGACAAAGAAATCGACATTTTCCATCGTATCTATTAATAATTGGGGAGGGACTTGTGTGAGATTTCCCCCACAAGTTTGGGAGATCCTGAGAGATTTATTTTTGGTATTTGGTCTTAGGATTTTATTCCCACATGGGCCGTAGGACTGGTCTATCTCAAGGAAGACAGAAAAAAAACAGTGTTCAGATTTCAAATGGTTCATCAGTCGGCTTCCCACGCTATCATTTTTCTGTCTGCCTGCTTCTCTTTCCCCCGGGTTCGAAGGAAATGCTTTACCTTAGCAATGATTCACTATTTCTGGGCCTCTGAGGGCTTGATGGCCACACAGCAGAAATCCCATTTCACCGCCCCCCCCACCCCCCATTTAGGATCTTGGGGGAAAGCCGGGTGTTGTCAGGGGCGGGGGGCGGTTACCAATGATTTCGCAAAGCGCACCCTTCGTTCCTCAGCTGTCCGTTTTTCAGCCTTACCACTCAAGCCCCTGAAAGCCGTTGCCCCTGAGGAAACATCTATTTTTGGTTTGACATCTGTCGCATTGTATCCCTTTTCGGGTCTTCTTTCTAACCCAGGATAAACGGCGCTGTGGGGTTTGGAATGAGGAGTTCCATCCTGCAGTGTGTTTGTGGGTATGAGCAAATGTTCCCCTCCCCCATGCCCCCCAGTGAAGAGAAATGGGTTTGGGTGATGTTATGGGTTGGATTGTCCCCCCACAACCCCTTCCTGTGTTGAAGTCCTGACCCCCGGGACTTCAGAATGTGACTGTCTTCGGAGACAGGGTTGCTGCAGATGGATTGGTTAAGAGGAGGCCAGTAGAGGGGGCTCCTAATCCCATACGGCTGGTGCTTTTATAAACAGGGGGAGATTTGGAGCTAGATGCGCACATGGGGATGGCACTGGGTAAAGATGGAGACAGAGGTCTGCACGCCAGGGAACGCCAAGGATTGCCATCAGCCCATGAGGAGCTAGGGGAGGCATGGGACCCTCTCTCGCAGCCCTCAGAAGGAGCCGCCCCTGCCGACACCTGGATCTCAGCCCTCCAGCCTCCAGAACTGGGAGACACTGGCGTTCTGTGGCCTAAGCCACTCAGTGCGTGGGGTTGTGTGAGAGCAGCCGCAGGGAGCCAAGACAGGCCACGGGCTCATGATGTTTGTCTCCGGGTCGGGATATCCTTGGAAGGTGATACAGCACAGTGGGCAAGTACTTGGGTTTTTAGACTTAGACGTCTTGAGTTTGAATAACCAGTTGGCTAATCTGGAAAAATTACGTATTGTCTCTAGGCTTCCAGTTTCCTGAAAATAAAATGAGGAGTAATAGAGATTTAGACCCGAGGCTTAAAGGAGGTAATCTATTTAAAGCTACGCCAGATACCCGGCACACAGCAGGCACCTGAGTGCTGGTGGTGGTTGGTATTGGAATAACTGGCAACGTTTCCTGAGTCCAGGAGAGACCCCGGAGTTTTAAACCATCTCCTTGGACCCCTCAGCGAGTGGTGGAAACTTCCCCTCTCTCTGACCCCTGCTCTTAAGGTTCATGGCCTGGGGCTCTGTGCCGTCTCTGTCCCCGTCAGGGACTTGTCTCTGTCTGTCAAGCAGGGCCTGTTATAATGGACACACAAGAAGATCCGCTTGTCACTCGAACAAGTGAACATAAGATGGTTCTAGAAACCGGGTGAGAACCTGGAGTGACCAGACAGTATTGACGAGGATCATAATTCACATTCAGACAACATGTATTCGCTGACAGGCAGGGGGCTGGGTGCAGGGCCGGGCCCAAAGGGGGTTGATGGCTGCGGCGGGGTGATCATTCCACGTCCACCGCCACTTACTGAAATGCGTGCTGCGAGCTGCCCGAGGACCCTTTCCCCTTAAGTGTCCGTAAGGTTAGATAGTATCATCACCCCATTTTACAGATAGCGAAACGGAGGCACAGAAGGGTTAAGTCACTCACTCCTGGCCACGTGGAGTGAATGGCAGAATTGGGACTCGAACCTGTGTCCCTCGCACTCCAGGGATCCGAGTTCATACGAGGCACTCTCTCCTCGGCACCAGGAACCCAGCGCCCTCCGGTGTGTATTTGAAATATTGGGCTGTTGGAAAAGTCATGACGCATTTTTGCAACAAAAAGCATAGAAAAAATACATTATGACTTTTCTGACAACCCAATATATTGTGGGGAAACCCATTGTAGAATCAAACGGAGGCATTTAACAAGACAGACCCCCCCAAACCTGCCATGACATGATGGCTGGTGCAAAGTGAGCATTTTCTCAGCATTTCAGTTCGGTGAGTGGACCTGAGCCTTGTCTTATTTTTGTAACGGTCTGGCCGGCGTCGATCAGCCGGGTGTGATGGCACCGCTGCACTGTGCCCAAGGGTCCCTGGGAAGTATTTTGGTGCGACAGCCATCACACGTGGGCCCCAGTTCTTTCATTCTGGATATTCTCCTCCGTTTCCTGGGAAAGCGGCATTGGTCCTTACGGGTTAGGGAGAGGATATTCATTAGCGATGTGAAGGGAAGTGTGAACCGCACATGAAATTTCCATAGTGGAATTCCCGAGACTGCCTTTGCCCCAAAATATCCTCTATTTAAGTAGTCCAATTGAATGTAATTAATAATGATGATGATGAGAAGTAATAATAATACACGTTCCTGGCTTCAGTTGTTATCATGGCAAACTGCAAGCCCCTTTTCCGTCTTTTGGTTAAAAGTGGAACATCGGTTCTCACTTTCTGTTTCATTTCCCCGCCGTTGTTGCGTCGCTCGCCCCCTTCTCAGCCTGGCAGCTGGACACTTGCGATGGTCCTTGTTGGATTTTTTGAAAAATAAAAAATACTCCTTGTGGGCCGGCCGAGTGGCACGGCGGTTAAGCGCTGGCTTGGGAAGCCAGCGGCCCCGGTTTGGGTCCCACATGTGAGGGCCAGGGACACTGCCCTCAAAAAAAAAAATACTCCTTGTTCCTGTTGGAAAGAGGAGCCTGTCAGATGTGGACACCCTCCAGCGGGCCAACTTCTCTTTTCCGTGAGACGCCGCCTTGAAGCTCTGTGTGCTGTCCAGCGTTCAAGTTGCCTGCATAGCCTCTCCTGATGTCCAGTTTCTCTCTCTCCCTGTCCATCCTCTGGAGACACGGAGAGCCACGTTTCCAAAAAGGCAAACCTGGCTTTCCGGCCTCTTTGCCACAAAACCCCTGGGGGGGCTTCCCGCTCCCGTCAGGATCCAGTGCGGCTTTCCTGTCATGGCTGCCGTGACTCCTTTTTGCTGCCCAGCCTTCTCCCTTCACATCTGTCCCCCACCTTAGTCCCGTCACTCTGGGCGTCTTTCTGGAGAAGCTAAACCATGTCACTTCCAGGCCTAGCATGTGCTGTGAACGAAACACCCTTTTCCTCCCTAAGTCAGGACTCGATTTAGGCACCAGATCCTCCTGGAATCTTTCCTGCCTTCACAGGTCGAGTGGGGTGCCTGAGGGTAATTTGGGGGACGGGTAAGACGCAAACACTCCACTCCCCAAGGCTTTCAGGGTCCTTCATGTGGTTGTACGTGCTTTGGTCCCTCCCCTTTTCGGCTTATTGACCTGAAACAAAGCTTGACACACGACGGCTTTTTGTTTTGATTTTAATACCTTCTTTTAATTGAGGGAAAAGTCACATAACATAAAGTTAACCGTTTGAAAGTGTACAATTCTGTGGCGTTTAGCCCACTCGCAGTGTCGTGAACCCATCACCTCCATACCCAGTTCCGAAACATTGTCATCAGCCCAAAAGGAACCCTCGTAACGGTTCAGCAGTCGCTCCCCGTTGCCTCCTTCTTGGCCCCGGTCAGCGACCGTTCTACTTTCTGTCTCTCTGGGTTTGCCTGGTCTGGACGTTTCCTATAAGTGGAGTTGTGCGATATGTGACTCTTGGTCACTTTCACTGAGCCACGTTTTCGAGGGCCACCCACATCGCAGCATGAATCAGTACTTCGTTCCTCTTTATGGCTGAATACCACCCGGTCGTGCAGGCAGACCACAGTAGATCTCCATTCTTCAGTTGATTGACATTTCGGTTGGTCCACCTTTTGACTGCTGTGAACGTCCACGTACATAAGTTTGTATTCTTTTGGGCCTACCCAGGGGTGGAGTTGCCCCATCATGTGGTAATTCTACATTTAACTTTTTGAGCAATTACCAAACCCACCACCTGTTTTTGTAAATATAGTTTTGTTGGAGCACAACTGCAAGCCTTTATGGACGTATTTTCCATGGCCGCTTCTGTGCAGCGGTGGCAGAGCTGTGTTGCAGCAGAGAGCGCATAGCCCAGAAAGCCTCAAATATTAGCTGTCTGGAACGTCACAGAACTTCAAGATCTCGAAGAGATAGCTGCACTCCCATGCGTATTGCAGCATTCACAATGGTCAAGGTACGGAAACAACCTTGGTGACCATCTACAGATGAATGGGTAACGAAGATGTGGGACATATATGCAGGGGAATACTATTCAGCCACGAAGAAGGAGGAAATCCCGCCCATTGCACCAACTCGGAGAAACCCAAGGTCATCATGCTAAGTGAAATGGAAAAACAAACACCGTATGGTATCATTTATATGTGTAATCTAAAAAAGCCGAACTTATGGAAACAGAGGGTAAAACGGTGGTTGCCAGGGCTGGGCAGTGCGGAAACCGGTGAAGATGGTCAGAGGGTTCAAACTTCAGATAGAAGATGGCTGCGTTCGGGGGATGGCATGTACCGCGTTGCGCTTTAAGAAAGGCTGGGTCTGTTTTGTGCCGTGTTATACTCTCGGCGCCAGGCTCAGGGTCTGGCACACGGTGGGCACTTAAGACTCGCTTACTGAGTGAGGCCTGTGTGTGGGCGGGGTGTGGGCTGCAGTTCCGGCCGGTGTATTTGGTATCTGCACAGCGCACAGTCCATGTAGCACGTGGGCATCGTCACGCCAGGTAACTGTGGACAGTGTGCTTGAATTCAGAGCCTTGGTCTGCAGGAGGAGGTCACAAACTGTGGCCCCGAGGGTCTGATTTTGTAAATGAAGTTTTATTGGGATTATGCCACACCCATTTACTTACATATTGTCGCCGACTGCTTTTGTGCTGCGAAGGGGAGAAATTGAGTAGCTGTGACGGAGACCCACAGGGTCTGCGAAACAGCTTGCCGACTTCTGGCCTAGAATGCCACTCCCAATGCTTTCATCCCTTTAACGCATATCTGTTGAGCACCTACTATGTGTCAGCGACTCCTTCAGGGGTCCAGAGCCGTCAGACACACAGACAGGGAAGATGAGGAGGGTAGGAAATAAGCACAGAAAGAAGCCAACTAAATGACTGCGGTCTCCCAGGTTCCAAGTGCTACAGTCACATGGTAACAGGCTGCCGTTATGGGCGGTGGCTGGGTGCTGGGGCTCCTGTAGACGGGCACATGGGGACTAAGCACTGGGTGAGGACAAGGAGCCAGGGCAGGACGACAGGCGGAAAGTGCCGCGACCCTGCTGTGGGACACAGAGGGCGAGGGAGGCTGGGATGGACGAAGGCCACGCTGGACCGGGCGCAGCCCTGGCGGACGAGCTGGGACCTCATTCCTAGTGTGACAGGAAGCCAGGGGAGGCTCTGCAGCAGACGAGTGACAGGACCGACTTAGCTGGTTGCTGTGGGAAACGGCTGCTCTGCTTTTTGGCCATTGGCTTTGCAAAGTGGTGTTCAGCGTGCAGGGACCACTCGTGTTGTTACGTGAAGGTGGCTTTGGCACGGCCAGCCTAGCAACGCATGTTCTGTTTCAGGTGCGTAAATGGGGCCGTATGTCAAACCCATTGACTTTCCACTTCTGAGACCCCAAAAGCAGCACAACCCTAACCCTCAGCAGCCCCACATTAGGCTGGCCAGACACCTTTTATTGGGGTTACAGGCAATGGAGCGGCCGTCTAGATTCTGCCCGATTCTTCTCTCCGAGCAGCGAACCCCAGGGACTCCTTGCTTCTGCTCATATTTCAGAACCAGGATGAACTCTCTGGGGCTGAGGGGCGCACCGGGCTTCTCGGCACCTGCGGCCAGTTCTTGTTTGGATTCCTTGAATGACGGTGGGAGGAGAAGGAGGAGGAGGCAGGTTTTATGGGCGTCCCTCTGTCACCCCCCCCACTCCCACCCCAAGTGGGACAGCTACAGCCATTCATTTTTCTGGGCCTGGAAGGAGGAAAGGAAACTAATACCTAGTGAGCAGCAACTCAGGGCTGCCTAGTTATTGTCAGGGATTCCTGAATTCATTCATTTTTCAAGGAATTTCCATTGAGGACTTTTTTTTTTTTTTAATTGGGGAATTGGGGGAGGGGAACAGCGTTGGGGAATCGGGGAAGGGGAACAGACAAGTTGCTGTCCTTTTGTTCTTCAGTCTAGTTGTGGAGGACGTTGCTTCACTGGCCCATGTTGGTATCGTCATTGCACTCTTCCCAGTGAGGAAGATTGGTCGCCGGCCACTGGACGGCCACTCACGGCGGGTCACGCTGGCCGCTGGCCAGCCCCACTGCAGCCTACACCGTCGCTGGCAACTCACAGCAGCCCAGCTCCAGGTGGAGCTGTTGTTTACCATCTTAGCTGTAGAGGGCAGTGTCACTGGCCCTCATATGTGGGATCCGAACCCTCGCCCTGCTGCTCAGAGGTGGTGTCCCAAGCCAACCAACGTGTCCCCTCTTAACCAACGTGCCACTCTGCTGGCCCTCATTGAGCGCTTTTCTACACCAGGCTGTCCTGCACTCTGGGGATGGGCAGTGAACACAGGAACAAAGTCCCTAAGTCCCGTGGAGTTGACCTTCAGGCAAGGACGACAGACATTAAACAAACACATCTAAATTGGGTAGGTGGGCCTAGGATGAAAAATAAAGCTGAGCGAATGGATGGAGAGAAAGTGTGGGCTATTTTATATGGGAAGGGAGGCTGGTCAGGGAAGACTCCTTAAAAAGGGGATGCTTGAGCAGGAAACTGAAGGAAACTTTCTGTGGTTATAGGACCTTGTTATTCTGAGAGAAGAAGCCACTGAGTGTCCGAGCAATTGCGTGGTTCATGCGAGGTCAGATCGTGGCAACAGTAGCAGCAGTAGTGATAGATGTAATCTAGTAAGTGGTTGCTCTATACCAGGCACTGGATTAAACATTTTATTTATATCATCTCATTTAATCCTCACCACTATGGTAGATATCAGTATTATTATTATTCCAATTTTGTAGATGATACTGAGGGTCAAAGAGGCTATGTAACTTAGCCAATGTCACACAGCTAATAAGTGAGATCCAAACCTAGGTTCACCAGTCCCCAGGGCATAGCAGATGAAGCTGGGATTTGGGGTGAAGCCTCCATCCGAAAACCCCTCTTCTCCAGGATGCCAGTGCTGGTCTCGACTTTCACCGGAGAGCTTGGTCCTTTGATTAACTCGCCAGGTAGATGGGTATTGAGCGTTTCCTGGATGATGGGAGGGTTTGTGATCACAGGTGTCACAAGTCCCATCCCCTCTGATTTTCCCAGACACCTTCCTGTGACCAAGCATAGTGACCCAAGGGCATGAGTGTCTAGTGAAAGTTGATAGGGACATAAACTTAGTTTTGAAAGGAATGGACTCTTTAACTCTGTTGGCTTAAAAAAGCATTTAACCACCATTTCACAGCCAACACCCTGTGAAAAAGGCCACAAATGTGTGATACAGTTATATGAATGTGTACAACTTCTGACAGTTAAGTTCACGAACTCACCCTAGAAAAAGTGCTACTTACCTCACTGCTGAATATCATTACGGTCACCTTTGAAGGACTCCCCTTGGGAAGCTATGCACCCACTCCAGTGCCTAGTCCACCCTTCAAAGCAGTTTTGGAACTTTTTCTGGAATGGCCATCAGAGCTGTCATTGTATTATCCTTGATGTCCTGAATGTCATCACAGTGTCTTCCTTTCAATATTCCCTTTATCTTTGGGTAAAGAAAGAAGTCATTGGGGGCCAGATCAGGTGGGTAGGGAGGGTGTTCCAATACAGTGATTTGTTTCCTGGCTAAAAACTCCCTCCCAGACAGTGCCGTGTGAGCTGGTGCATTGTCGTGATGCAAGAGCCATGACTTGTTGGCGAAAAGTTCAGGTCGTCTAACTTTTCATACAGCCATTTCAGCACTTCCAAATAGTAAACTTGGTTAACTGTTTGTCCAGCTGGTACAAATTTATAATGAATAATCTCTCTGATATCAAAAAAGGTTAGCAACAGCGGTGCAACAGTTCGTGAACTTAATTGTCAGCCAGACCTTGTATAAGCCTCTTAGCAAGCATGCAGTTGATCTGCTAAATTACAGGCTCTATAGAGCTATGCATAAGTTTACTTATAGCCTTCATTCATTCTTTCTGCACTGTGCCTGGTAATGGACAGGCAGACAAGCTCCCTATTATGGAGAATACATTCCGAGGTCAGGGGGAGACAGGTGATGTGGGGCATGAAGAAAAACAAAAGCAAATGATTAGAGGCACAAGATCATCTCGGATAGTGAGAGTGCCACGAGGATGGCGGCAGGGCAGCAAGATGGAGACAGACTGGGGTGTCTGCTTGTACTGGTGGTGAGCTGAGGCTCCTCGGAGAATTCTGGGAAAGTTCCACAGACGAGTGTTTCAGGTGGAGGGAACATTTCAGCAACGGACAGGAGACTGGGCCCCGGAGCTACGTGCATTGCCTTAAGTACAGTGATAATTAGGTCGTTTCACACGTATATTTTGCTGAGACTTGCAAAAACGGAACAAAGGAGAAGGCAAGCATGAAGCAAACCATGAAATTTCAAGTCTGTGAGCACTTCAAAATGGTCAGCTCTGTATAACTTATAAGGTATAGGAGAGCCGGCCCTGGAGGGCAGTCTTTTCTAGAGCATTTGAAGAGGATGGTCCAAGAGAAGGGCTAGCTGACAGAGGAGATTTTAAAAATATACACCTTAAAGTAATTTTCTTAGAGGACATTGCAGATATGTATGGCAGCAGAGAGAATAGTGTAAGGACACCCCAGGTACCCCTCACCTTGCTTCAACAATGATCCACGATGGCCGGCCTTGTTGCACTGATACCCCTGCCTGTCCCCACCCCCGTTATTGTGAAGCCAGTTCCAGCCTCTAAAATACCACGTGTAGGTATTACAGTATGCCTCCCCAAAAGATAGAGTCTTAGAAGTGTAACTGTCAGCACACCTAGCACAGTAACAGTAATTCCTTAGCAGGTCACTCTTCTGGCTTTCTCCTGTCTGATAAATGTTTTGTACTTCCTTTGAATCAGAACCCAACTAACGTCTCACACATTGTAACCGTTTTTTTTTTTTAAAGGCAGATCACACTTAATGGAAATACATCATGGTGAAATGGCCCTTTACTTATAAAGAGTACGGATTTGCAAAGTCATGAATTGGATTTCATTTTTTCAAATGAAGGACACGTTAGGCAGCTGTAGAATTTTGTGTCCCCGCCCCTGTTGCTGCAGACATTTTCAATGCAACCTGTTCAAAGCTAAAATAATTAATTTCCATCACACTGGCTCCTTGGCTACATTTCCTGTCTCTGAGGACTCCATCCTCGCACCCGTTTGTCCAAATGTGAAACGATACAATTAATGGTTGATGGAGCCTTTAACCTGTAAGGTTTCTCTTCAGTTTTTTTATTACTGGAAGAAAATGGGTTATTTAGCTTGCAGCGCCTTGACACTCAAAATGTGGTCCATGGGTCGGGAGGCTTAGGATCCCCGGGAGCCTCTTGGGAATGCAGACCACCAGGCCCCGCCTGGGCCCCCCGGCCTAGACATTGCATTCTAACGAGACCCCAGGCATTTTCTGTGCACATTAGCGTGTGAGAAGCATTGTTAGCGGCTCCCCTGGTCTCCATCTCGCAGATTATACCTCTGTGGTGTCATTGGGCGTGTGCCTCTGCTTTCTGTGTCTCTGGTACATGGGGAGTAGGATCTGGGTGTTTCATCAGGTTTCTGTCCGATTTTTTTTTTTTTGAAAGTCTCCCTCATAGGTGGCCCTGTGTTTGTCAAGCAGGAGGCACCTGGTGCCTGGTTATCTCTCGTTTTTTCGATGTTAGCTACTGTGTGATGAATGCCTGGACCCATGGATTTATTAGCGATTCCGAAGCAGAGCAGGGCTTGGATGAGAATGGACCTGGTTTGTTTGGGAAGTGGTTGATTTCTCTCATTTTTATCTGCGATTTCTATAACACTAATACCGTAGAGCACCAGTTATGTCCTAGGCTCTGTTTTAAGTGCTTTCTATAAGTGAATTCATTTATTGATCCTCACAAAACCCTCTGGAATAGTGGATTAGCGTCCTATGGCCGCTGTAACAGATTGTCACAGATTTCGGGCGTAAAACAACACAGATTTATTATCGTACAGCTCTGCAGACCAGGCGTCCAACATGGGTCCCCCTTTGGCTAACAGCACAGTGTGGGCAGGCTTTCCGGAGCCTCTAGGAGAGACATTCCGGAGGCCGCTTGCATTCCTCAGCCTGTGGCCACTTCTTCCATTGTCAAAGCCAGCCACATGGCATCTTCGAATCTCTGTCAGACTATCTTCTTCTTCCTCAAGGGTCTGTCTAAAGACTGTGTCATTCCAACTAGTGATCCCGCTTTGCATTCTTTAGGGTAGATACCCAGAAATGGGATTGCTGGGTCAGATGGTCGCTCTACTTGTAACTTTTTGGGGAGCCTCCATACGGTTCTCCGTGGAGGCTGTGCCATTTTGCATCCCCACCCACAGCGCACAAAGGCTCCAGTTTCTCTGGCAGCCTCACCATCCCTTGCTATTTTCTGTTCTTTTGATAGTGGCCACTCCCGACATGTGAGGTGGTACAGGATGAGGCTATTTAAAAATGACATGCAATAAGTAACAGGAGAGGTGCCTGCCCAATCTGGCAAAAAGCGAAGGTGCAGCAATGCATGAAGTTTGGGAAAGTCCATCAGACAAACTCCAAAGCTGCTCGGAGTATGCGCCACGGGCTGTGCTGGTCTGAGCACTGTTTGTTACTTGTCTGTGAGAGTGCAAAGTGAGAGGACACGTTTAGAAGCGTTCATAGCGATTTGACATTGAGGCAACAACACCCAAGTGCACGATTGTTATTCTGGTAATTCATTTCTATTATATGTTATGAAAGGATTGGCTTCCAGTGGATTGGAAAACAATGGGAAAGGAAGAAAAACGGGCACTTCACAGAATTTGAGAAGCCACGCTGTATCGTACCTTCCAGCCTTTTAACTACTTAATTTATTTCCATGTGTAAGTGGACACGTGCGGTTCAAATCTGTGTTGTTCAAGGGTTAGCTGTATTACTCTTCTTCTTCTTCTTATTATTATTATTCTATCTCTGTGTCTCCTGCATCTCACCGTAGAAGAAGCCATGCTGTCTTCATGGCTTGGTTTGGGATGCATGTATATTAGTCATCTATGGCTGATCTAGCAGCTCGAGTCAGCAGGCGCTGTATATCGCACAGCTTCTGTGGGCCAGGAGTCGGGGCGCAGCTTAGCGGGGTGCTCTGCCTCCCGTCTCTCACGGTTTCCGTGAAGCTGTTAGCCAGGGCCGCAGCCCTGTCTAGGCTCCACGTGGGGACACTCAGCATTCAGGCTCACTCGCGTGGGTGCCTGCTTGCCCACGCGGCCTGAATGGCCTCAGCGTGGCAGCTGGCGTTCCCCAGGGTGAGTGATGCCAGAGAGGGGGAGCAGCCATCATCCGTGTATTAGGCACACCCGCGCTGCTACTAGGGGCGGGAGAGGCACGCATCGGGGGTGAGCACAGGTTTGCCCCACTGTCATGGACTTTGCTTTCTGACACTCCACAGATGCTGCATCTGTTACAACTTGAAGGCAAGACCCTTCACCAGCAAAAGATGACTAGTTTTATTGTGGTACTTGCTTTGCTGCAGTGGTCTGGGACCAAACCCTCAATGTCTCCCAGGTCTGCCTGTGCCAGGAGGGGGGCGGGGACATTGGGGCCACCTTCAAGGAGGGGGATACGGGACATGGGGCTACCTTCAAGGAGGGGGGTACCGGACATGGGGCCACCTTCTAGGAGGGGGGTACGGGACATGGGGCCACCTTCTAGGAGGGGGGTACGGGACATGGGGCCACCTTCTAGGAGGGGGGTACCGGACATGGGGCCACCTTCTAGGAGGGGGGTATGGGTCATGGGGCCACCTTCTAGGAGGGGGGTACAGGACATTGGGCCACCTTCAAGGAGGGGGTACGGGACCTGGGGCCACCGTGTAGGAGGGGGGTACGGGACCTGGGGCCACCTTCTAGGAGGGGGGTACCGGACATGGGGCCACCTTCTAGGAGGGGGGTACCGGACATGGGGCCACCTTCTAGGAGGGGGGTATGGGTCATGGGGCCACCTTCTAGGAGGGGGGTACCGGACATGGGGCCACCTTCAAGGAGGGGGGTACGGGACATGGGGCCACCTTCTAGGAGGGGGGTACCGGACATGGGGCCACCTTCAAGGAGGGGGGTACGGGACATGGGGCCACCTTCTAGGAGGGGGGTACGGGACATGGGGCCACCTTCTAGGAGGGGGGTATGGGTCATGGGGCCACCTTCTAGGAGGGGGGTACAGGACATTGGGCCACCTTCAAGGAGGGGGTACGGGACATGGGGCCACCTTTTAGGAGGGGGTACGGGACATGGGGCCACATTCAAGGTTGGCACCACAGATGGCTTCTTCGTGCCTGCAAATGCCCTCCAACCTTTTCCTCTTGGCTTCAACTTTAATTCAGGCCAAGAAGACATCTCATTCTCTCTGAATGGAGCTTGAGACACAAATAAACAGGAGACAGTGTGAGTGATGCTGGGGATGGGCGGGGCCCACAGGTGTTGCGAGGCAGAGGCTTCATTCTGCTTGTTGACATTTGCCACAGCTCTCCAGGGCCAGGCTCCTGGGAGACCCCCGTCAGCTGCACTTCTGGGCCCGGAGAGGTTTCTTATCACCGTCTCTCCCTCCCCCCCTGCAGCACCAAGCCCGCATCTCCGACTGACAGTGACAGATTATCTTATCAAAACACGGGACCTGAACCATTCTGTGATTGGCTGGGCAGGACATCCTGGGGCTGGAGAATTCTTGTCTGAGAGAAACGATTATAAGGCATTTTAAGAACAGCGAGCTGAACGCTGCTCACAGCTGGCAGTTCTTGTTTATGACAAGTAATAATTGCCTCAGGTGCAAGGGAAGGGGGGTGGGGAGAAGGCTCTGCGAGTTTATTTTGGGAAGTGCACAGGGTTGGGCTTTGGACAGAAGAGGATGAGTGACATGACATGATGTGACAAAGAGTCCATGGACTTTGGAGGCCGATGAAGCTGGTAATAAACCCGGATCCCACACTCAGCAGCTGCACGAAACTGGGCGAGACGCCGTCCCCCCTGGACAGCATCTGCCCAGCCTGCCTGGGAGACCGTCGCAGGGGTGCGGGAGGAGGGACGTAAGTGCCCACCCAGCATGGAGCTCGCCACGCCGCAGGAAGTGCTGAGAAAGGCGGGCTGTACCACTGTTATGTTATTTTATTTATTTTATATAACTTGAAAGGTATGCATGAGGTGATGTCAGGAGGGCATGAGGATAGGAAATTTGATGATTTCAGGAGTTCAAGGAAGGGATTCCTAGAAGAGGTTGGTGATGACGTTAACAAGATCTGCAGGACCCTAACGAGGTTTTCATGTGTTTTGTTCACTCAGTTCCACTCTTCCCTGGCCAGCAATAAACCTGGAAGACAGTAACCCCTAGAACTAAAATGAGGGGAACACAGGACGTTTGCAAAAGAGTTGACTATTTCAAGGGAAAACTGCCAATGCTTTAAGAACACACACACACATGCACGCACACACACACACACACACACACCACGTGACCTCAGGTAAACGTTTCCTCCCCAGCCTCAGTTTCCCCATCTCTAAAATGAGAGCATGGACTATTTTCCCCTTAGAGCTAATTGAAAAATAGATATAGGCATTGGATAGTCATCAAAATAAGAGCTTTCTTCTGGTACAGGTGCATTGGAGAACAGAGAAACAAAACTATAGTAATGTGAGGTGCTATGAAGAAAAAGTACCATGACAGCCTAGAGCCAACCTGAATTAGATACGGGAACGGGGGAAATCACATCTAAGCTCTGTCTGAAAGAGCAGCTGGAGGTAAGAGCATTCCAGCTGAAGGACCAGCACATGCAAAGGTCCTGTGGCAGGGTGGAGAGGGGCACGTCTGAGGAACTGAAAGCATCAGTGTGGCTGGAGGGTCACTAGTGAGAGGGGAGCAGGTGCAGACCACCTGGTGTCTGGCCTTAGGGGGCCTATTAAGGATGGGTCATTTTGTCCCAGGATTGAAGGGTGTTAAGCAGGGAAGTGACATCAGTACTGCAGGAGCTTGTGCTGGCTGCACTGTGCAGAATGAATCAAATCTCTCCTTTTTGGAAAGGGCTGTATGGCAACCCTCCTCTCCTCACGTCTTCCTTCCCACTTACAGTCACTTTTGTTTGTGGGATAGAGGAGAGGGCCCTGGGAGGGTAGTGGCGCTAAGATGGCAGGGCATTTGAAAGCCCAGTGGAGAACGGGTGTAATTAAAAGAAAAAAGGTAGACAGACCTGGCTGGGTTCCCCCTAGCAGTAACGATTAAACCACACATTCGTGCTTAATACCCACTTGGTAGGAAAGGCAGATTGGTCCCCAGTTTGAGTTCTCAGCCCAGGGGCGGTACAGGGATGCGAGAAGCAAATACCCTCCCTGGGAGATAAAATTCTAGTGGACTTTTAATGTTTTGTCTCTGGTCCCTTGTGACATGAATTGGCTTTATCCAGCTGTCAGATGAAACCCCAGTGCAACCATTAATTTGTCGCGGCCTTGGCTGGTGGGTGAGGGTATTGTTCCGTAGCTCGAAACCTCCACAGCCATGTCCTTCCTCCTCCAAAGTGGTAATGAACCCCGGGGAGAGGTGACCTTGCCCACTGCGCCGACCTTGCCTGTGGAGCGGTGCTGGGGACGGTTCCTGATTTAGAGACAGCGATTGTGAAATTTTGTGTGATGAACGCCCTGTTTTGTGTACAGAGAAAGCATAGAGAGAAGAGTAGAATTGTGTTCTACTTATGCGTCCTTCAGCCAACAAACATTTAACGGACACTAGGTTTCCCCACCCGGATCCCATTTCTGAGGGCACGGCCCCCCCACCCCCGCGTGTTGGCCCCTCCACGTTCTCCAGAGAATTGTGTTCAGCGGTCGGTGCTGCAAGTGCCAGGAGGCTGCGCCTTGCACGCCCCCCGAGGGCGGCCCCGTGCAGATGCAGGCGGCGTCCACAAGGCTGGCCCCTTCATGGGGGGGTGTTTCTCTCTGATCCATTCACGCGTCAGCGCCCCCCATGGGATCAGAGAAAGGCTGGACTCGCGGAGTGCACCCCGTCCTGCTCTCCTTTCTCCCTTCCCTGGCCCCTCTCTCTTCCAGCACGGCCCTGAGAAACCAGGGCATAAGAACCCCTGTTGGAGGCCTTGCTTCCTGCGGACCAGATTTAGGACAAACACCCACTGTGTGCCAGCCACTGCGACTGCCCCCGAGATAGATATTAAACAAGATGGGCAAAGACTCCGCCCAGCGCCGCCCAGCACCTTCCAGGGCGCCCGATGTTCCATACCTTAGTCCTGCCAGCTCCCAGTTTCTCATCTGGCAAGCGGTGGTCACAGCGCTCGCCTTGTCTGAAAGGGACGCATGGCAGCCGCAGTAGGGTGGTGGGTCCCAGTGCTTCCAGACGGGCCCCACCGTCTCCTCCCAGCTGTGCTGCTGGCCTGCGGACTGTAGAAATTCTGGATTCTTCCCTGGCTCTGCAGAAACGCAGACGGATGGGATGTTGGGTTGGGTTGTGCAACGTTCCACCCAGGTGTGCGCTGAATGAGTGGATGAAAATACGGTTAACAACAGCAGTCTCATTAAAGCGCCTCATACCTAACCCTTACTGTGCCCCCGATTCTGGGATAAGCATTTGCCTCCTTTTCACAGCGAAGGAAATGGAGCCATTAAAATATCCAGAGATACTGAATACCAGAGTAATTTGAAAGCAATGGAAAGCGCCTATCCAGGGGTAAAATGTGAAAAGTGAAGAAGGCTTTGGGTGGACAGATTGAATCACACCACTAACTTTCCCCACTGAAGTTGCTGGAAGGAATTTTTAGTTGGAATGCCTCTCTGTGGTTTGTTCCTTTGTTCATCTCATCCTTGGACAGCTCTTTTAACCCATAGTTCAAAGTCCTGGCTGTTGTGTTTGAACCTTTACACCAAACACAGACGATTCCCCTCAGAATGGAAAAAGGAAACAGGAAGTAAAAAGGGAAATTGTGACCACCTGCTGTGATAAGCCGGGAAGCGGGGAGGGGCGGGTGGTGTGGATCTGTCCTACTGCCTGGGTTTCCGTGAAGGATGAATACTGCCAATAGCTGATAATTGGTTTGGTCATCTGCCTTTTTTTTTTTTTTTAATTTTTTTATTGGGTAAGTGTGTTTTTCCAGGACCCATCAGCTCCAAGTCAATTTGTTGTCCTACAGTCTTAGTTGTGGAGGGAGCAGCTCAGCTCCAAGTTCGGTCGCCGTTTTCAATCTAGTTTTCAATCTAGTTGCGGCGGGGCACAGCCCACCATCCCATGCGGGAGTCGAACCGGCAACCTCGTTGTTAAGAGCCCGCGCTCTAACCAACTGCCCACCGGCAGCTCAGTGGCAGCTCAGCTCAAGGTGCTGTGTTCAGTCTAGTTGCGGAGGGCGCAGCCCACTGGCCCATGTGGGAATCGAACTAGCAACCCTGCTGAGCCACCTGGCCGTTCCCGGGCATCAGAGTTTGACAGAGCTTTGGTATAAGGAATTATGGAGATGGACATACACCAGAGCCCCTATTTTCTGACCGATGGCTCACTGACCTTTGTTACCGGGTAGGAGCATGTTAGTGTGGGTCAGTGATTTTTCACGCTGGCTCTGGAATCCACGGCAGTTGGGGTTCCGAAGAGGGCTCTTATTTTCTCTCTTTCGAAGCTCTTCATCTTCCATTCCTCACCATCTCAGCAAATGGCACCACCGTCCACACGGCTGATGGAGACAGAGGTCTAGGGCTCACCCTGATTTCTCACCATTCACTTCATCTCAAAGACCCATCATTTCATTTTCCAAAATATGCTTGACGTTCACCCATTTCTCTTCATTCCTACAACCCCTCTCCTAAGTGACTGTTTTAGTTTTTTGTTACCACATAACCCATCACCCCCACCCCCGATGTAGCAGCTGGAAACGCCGCCGTTTCTGTGGGTCAGGAGCCTGGGTGCAGCCTAGCTGGGGCGTCTGGCTCAGGGAGCCTCACAGGCCCTCACCTCGGGGTGTCTGCTAGGGCCACAGCCTCCAGAGGAAGGACTTGGGGAGGAGCCACGTCCAAGCTTGTGGGATTGCTGCAGGATTAAGTTCCTGGAGAGCTGCTGGACTGAGGGTCTCAGGTCCCAGCTGGCTGTTGGCCAGAGGCTGCCCTCAGCTCCTTGCTAGATGGCTCCCTCCATGAGGCCGCTGACAATATGGCAGCGTGTTTCATCAAAGCAAGCATGTGATGGGGGACAGAGAGGGGCAGAAGGGGCGGGGTGGTGAGAAAGAGAGAGAGAGAGAGAGAGAGAGAGAGAGAGAGAGAGAGAGAGAGAGAGAGAGAGAGAGAGAGAGAGAATAATGCCGAACCTTAGCGTGGCCTCATCCACAGACTCGTAAGAGCCAGTAACCTCTCAGTTGTTTGGGTGATTCGAGCTGGATCCCCATCGCTTGCAACCAAGTTCCCCCTCCCCATGGCCCCCATTTTTTTTTGACATTTTTTCTTTCTTTCTTTTTTTTTTTTTGAGGGCAGTGTCACTGGCCCTCATATGTGGGACCTGAACCGGGGCCGCTGGCTTCCCAAGCTAGCGCTTAACCGCCGTGCCACTCGGCTGGCCACCCCATTTTTTTTTTTAGATTAAAATCTGACGTCTCCACAGCGGCATATAGGGACATACCTGACGTGGCCGCTTTATGTCAATGACCTCCTCTACCCCTCTGCCATCGCTCACTCTGCTCCTGCCACGCTGTTCCCCTTACTGTCCCCTTACAGTCCCCAAATGTGCCAGTCCCTGTTTCACACTGATTACATCAGACTCTTTGGGTGGGGCCTGAGCACTGGCATTTGGGAGGAGCTAGTCAGTGGTTCCGATGCGCCCTCAGGGCTGAGAACAGCCTCCAGATGAACAAAGGAGGCCAGTGAATATTAGGGCCGCTGCCATAAAGAATTTAGTGAAGTCCTATAATTTTGTCTCGGCAGTATAAAGTTCAGGTTCTTTCTAATTTTATTTATAAACTAGGAAAGCACTTTCCTATACAATTAAAAATGTGTTTAAAGAGTCCCTAGGACTGTGAACATGTATAACCTTGAGATTAAAAGAACGCATTGTAGAAACCGTAGTTGTTCAAATGTTAGTTGCTGGGAAGGCCATTTGTTCTCCTAAGGTCATGAGCTGTGTTCGTCACAGGAGGCTGACTTTATGCTCCAGGGTTGTGATCATTGACTAATTTGTAATTCTACCAGCTAGGACACCCAGCCTTTTCTTACTTGGTATTCAAATTAATTCTCCTTTACAAAAAATGGTATTTTTTCCAAATAACTAAGTGACTCTAATGGATTACCTTCAAAATATGATGCAAAAATCTCAATTTTCTACGAATCAAGAATTTTAAAGGAATTTCCTTACTCATTGTACACGTGCTAGAAATCATCTCAGCCTTGATGCTTGATAGCTTTTTAATTCCTGGTTCAAGTTTCCCACGAAGCCAAGCTCTTTTTCATGACCTGGGCCTCTGTGAGCGGTCCCTGATTCCTTCAGTGAAATCCTTGGTGGGTTTGTGCTGGTCCAGTGGATTTCTGCTGCTGATGCTGACAAAGGGAGTCATCAGCCCTGACAGCAGCCCTGCAAAGCGCCTCTTTTTACAGATGGGTCATCAAGGACCGTGTCCAGGTCTACACAATTAGAAATCGGTAATTCCTGGACGACAGCCCAGATCTACTTGACCCAAATACTCACAAGTTTACACTCACACAGGAGCCCCTCACCTGGTGCGTTACTTTTAAAAAAATTTTTTTAAAGATTTTTCTTGGGGAATTGGGGAAGGGGAACAGCATTGGGGAACCCGGGAAGGGGAGCAGACAAGTTGCTGTCCTTTTGTTCTTCAGTCTAGCTGTGGAGGACGTTGCTTCCCTGGCCCATGTTGGTATCGTCATTGCGCTCTTTCAGGCTGAGGCAGTTGTTCTCCGGCCATTGGACGGCTGCTCATGGCGGCTCATGGCAGCTCATGACAGCTCACGCCAGCTGCCGGCCAGCCCCACTGCAGCCTATGCCTTCGTGGCAACTCACGGCAGCCCAGCTCCTGGTCGAGCTGTTGTTCACCATCTTAGCTGTAGAGGGCAGTGTCACTGGTCCATGTGGGATCTGAACCGGGGCCCTGCTGCTCAGAGCTGGCGTCCCAAGCCAACTCCTAACCAATGTGCCACTCGGCTGGCCTGGTGCATTACTTTTCAAAAAATTGAAATATCATTCATGTCCCTTTAAAGTCACCATTTAAAAGTATACAATTCAGTGACTTTAGTATATTCAAAGGTTTTTCAGCTCTCACCACTATTTAATGCTAGCATATTTGCATCATCCCAAAAAGTTACCCTTTACCCATGAAGCAGGAATTCCTCCCCTGCCCTCACCCCTGGTCTCCACTCACCTGCTCTCTGTGTCTATGGATTTGGCTCCTCTGGATGTTTCATATAAATGGAATCACGCAGTGTGTGCTTTGGTGTCTGGCATCTCTCATTAAACATAATGTTTTCCAGGTTCATCCATGTTGGAGCAGGTGTCAGTACTTTATTCCTTTTGAAGTCTGAATAATATTCCATTGCACGGACAGACCACATTTTCGTTATCCATTCAGCAATTGATGGACATTTGGATTATTTCTGTGCTGTGGCTATTATGAGGCACATTGTGTTTTGATTAACATGTTGTCCTAGGAGACTTGCTTTTCAAATTGCACAAAAGGGCAGATCCTGTTTCGTACACTTTAACAAATGCTTCATGCTGACTGTTGGCCGGGACCCCGCTAGCCAGTTATCTGAAACGTCTGCACTTGGCCTCTCCATGTGGGCTCCCCAACGTAGTCTCGTTGCACTTCCTCACGGCGGGTGGCTGGGTCCAGAATGAGCATCGCATGACAGCAGGGAGGACGCACACACGATTTTCACGCACTGTCCTTGAAAGTCAAGTGCATCTCTTCTGCTGTAGCCTATTGACCGAGGCAGTTGCTAAGGTCTAAGGGAGCGGGATCAGAGACATGACGAATATCCCAGGGTCACGGTGTAAGAACATGAGGCACGCAAGCTATTGTCGTGACCAAGAGTCTATAACGGGGGCCTTGACCTATGCTGGACCCATGACAGATGCCCGGTAGGTCCTTATTGAATTGAGTGGAATTCATGATCATTGATACATTCTACCAGGCCTGTCCATCCGATGTAATCTTTAATCTGTCTGTTCCCTCAAAAGCGCCCCTTTTCTGGGCACTATTCTAAAGCTTTGCTTGCTTAACTCTAGGTTAGAGTCCCTTCTGCAGTTTCTTAGCTGTGTGGTCTTGGACAAGTCACTTTGGTTCTCTGAGCCTCAGGTGTCTTACTCAAAATAAAGGAACACGTTTGTTCCCACGCCATAAATATTTTGGGGACTCAGCAGGCTAAGTTATAAAGAGTGCTTCCTGCAGAGCCTGGCGGGAGGTAAGGGTTCAGCTACTGATAGCTGTTTTTATTGCTATTGCAAATGTAGTTCACATTTTCTTAAGGTCAAATCCTATTTGAGGACGGACGGCAGAAATTGGAACTCCTCCTCTTTTTCAAATTTCCAGTTTCTTTCTTTTTCTCTTATTCATGTTTCCTGTCTTGCAGATAACTTCCTGTTGGCTTTTGCAGAGAACTCAGACAAGTCATGAGGGATGCTATCAACTTAAAAAAAAAAGGTCTAATCTCAAGGAAGTTGCCGTAGTCTTAGAGTCCACACTTCCGATCTTGCCTGTGGCTGGAATTTCCCTCAATTAGGCTCCCCAGTGTCCCTGCCACTGCTCGTTGCGGTAATTATTCTGTCGTCATGAATGCAATGAGGCCTATTGACACCACAGACAGTCTATTTATCTACAGTGCGTGTTACCTGCTCTTCTAGACCAGACAGCCATCATACTTCAAGCCTGCTGTCTCTTTGTTAAGGTCTGATGTCCATTTGCAAGTGTTTCATACATATATTCTTTATTAATGGTGTTCTTTTTTTTTTTTTGAAGGCAGTGTCACTGGCCCTCATATGTGGGACTCGAACCAGGGCCGCTGGCTTCCCAAGCCAGCTCTTAACCACCGCGCCACTCGGCCGGCCCTAAAGGTGTTCTTATACCTTCCCAAAGGCCGTTGCTGGCCTGGCGAGACCCCAGGCTGGAGGGGGCGGCAAAATGCTCTATTCTCCTGCTCTGGGGAACCCTCTTCCCTACCTCCTCCCGCTCCCTCTCCCTGTCTTCCCCCCCTCTAGGGGCTGAGTGCATGAGCTCCGGAACCAGGCTGCCTGTGTTTGAACCCTGGCTCTGCGGTGACGGTGGGGACATGGCTTAGTCTCCCTGAGCCTCGGTTTCCTAGCCTGATAAATGCTGGTAATAATGGGTCCTGTGTGTTGTGATGACAAAATGTGTTAATAGGAGTAAGGCGTTAGCCCGCTGCCTCGTAGGTGCACAGTCGTGCTGTGGTGGTTGTGATTATTCTTTCTTTTTCCTGCTCTCCTGTCTTGGTCAGCTCGGGCTGCTGTAAAAAGATACCACAGTCTACTCGGCTTCGACAGCAAACCTTGATCTCCCGCAGCTCTGGAGGCTGGCCGTCCAAGACCAAGGTGCCGGCTGGCTGGGTTCCTGGCCGTGTTCTCCTCGTGTCCTCACATGGTGGAGACAGAGCTAGCTCGCTGGGGTCTCCTTTCTCAGGGTGCTGATCCCGTTCATGAGGGCCCCACCCTTATGACCTCACCACCTCTCAAGGCCCCTCCACCACAGAGGAGTTAGGGTGTCAGCCTGGGAATTTTGAGGGGACTCAAACATTCAGTCCACGACAGCTCCCTTCCAAAGGAAGAAAGCCTCTTATAAGCATGTCTTACGTGGCAGATGCTCAGCTCGGTGGTGGGGATTCTCCGTGAGCTAGTCCCCTGTGGCCTCTGAGTGAGAGAGACAGCTAGAAAGTAATTACTGATGGACACCAGCTGTGATCAATGCCTCAGGGCACTGGAATGGGTATAAGAGAGAGGCAGCTCACTGTCCATGGAGGAGGTGGGGCTGGCCAGGGAAGGCTTCCTGGGGGAAGTAACACCTGAACAGAGTTCTTAAAAACAAGCTATTTCCAGAAGGAAGAATGTGTGTGTGTGTATGTGAGTGTGTGAAGGGCAGAGCGCTTCTGACTGTGTGAACGCTGTATAAAAGCCTCTTAACGTGGGAAGGAGCCCCAGTTTTTTGAATAAGTAAACTCTCACATAGTTTGAACTTCCAAACATACAAATGGATAAAGAGTGAGTGATCTCTTGCTTTTCCATTTACCGTCCCCCTGCCCTCGAGGCAACAAACGAACCACTGTGGCAATATATATTGATACACACAAGGCGTGCATACACATGCCTGCATGTACACGCACATACACATGTACACACAAACACGTCCACCCGTGCACACACATGCACACACATACATATACACACATGCATATGTAGATGTGCACACATACGTACATGTACTCATATTCTGTCCTTCTTTTTATTAACACAAAAGATGCCCACTTTTCCATTATTTGCTTTCCCCCCTTCTCTTATTAAATATACATCGTATACATCTTAGCGATCCCTCCATGTCCGTACACTGAGAACTTTCTTGTTCCTTTTTCTGCATCTGCAGTGTACGCTACGTTGTAGACTATAGTCTCCTACCGATGGATGTCAGGGCTGTTTCCACTCTCTCTCTCGGTAAACAAGCTGCAGTGATAATCCGATACCCGTGTAATTTGCTCATGTGCGAATATATCTGGGGGATAAATTCCTAAAAGTGGAATAGTGGATCAAACGATGTACTTTTTGTTTTGTTTTTTGTTTTTTTTGAGGGCCGTGTCACTGTCCCTCATATGTGGGACCTGAACCGGGGCCGCTGGCTTCCCAAGCCAGCCCTTAACCACCGAGCCACTCGGCCTGCCCAACGATGTACTTTTTAAGTAGTTGTCAGAATGTTCTCTGTAGCAGCTGTACCAGTTTACATCCCAGCCCCGGGAATGCGTGGAGCATTTCCTTGCAGTGGCATCGACCTCACTGGGTCATTAGGCTCTTTTTAATTTTTGCCAATCTGATAGGTGAAACTTGTTATCTCAGCATGGTTTTAATTTCCATTTCTCTTACTATGAATCACACAGAGCATTTTTTCATTTGTTTGAGAGCCACTTGTATTTCTTTGCTTACAAATTGTCCTTATCTTTTGCCCATTTTTCTATTGGTCTGCTCTTTTTCTTATTGATTTTATACATTAGGGAAATTAGCCCTTTTCTACGATAAGCTTCACAAACATTATTATATCCTGGTTTGTCATTTGTAT
The DNA here is from genome assembly GCA_033961575.1 of Aselliscus stoliczkanus. Taxonomy (NCBI): domain Eukaryota; kingdom Metazoa; phylum Chordata; class Mammalia; order Chiroptera; family Hipposideridae; genus Aselliscus; species Aselliscus stoliczkanus. Next base: position 4,229,231 of record CM066741.1, read on the forward strand.
TTTGACTTCGCTTATGGTGGTTTTGGGTCTGCAGACTTTTTGTTTGTTTGTTTTTTTGTTTTGTTTTATGTAATCAAATGTATATTTTTTATGCTTCTTGATTTGTGATATAACAAAGGAAAAGCTTTTGGATTCTAAGATCATAAAACTGACTCCATTTTTTTTTTAAATTAAAACTATTGGAAACAGCATGTTTTTCCAGGACCCATCAGCTCCAAGTCAAGTCATTGTTTTCAATCTAGCTGTGGAGGGCACAGCTTACTAGCCCATATGGGAATCGAACTGGCAACCCTGCTGTGATGAGCCCGTGCTCTAACCACCTGAGCTAACCAACCTTCAGGAAACGTGATTCCAGGTGCTGTTTTTATTTATGTTTCCATGTGTTTACCACCCATTATGATAGAAAAGCTTTCCATATATCCAAATGAAACTCCTGATGCTGTAGCTTAAGCACACACTGGTAATATTCTTTCACCTCATCAGCAAACGTTTCCTGAGTACCTACTATGTGCCAGTGTGGAACTGGGCAGCCCTGGAGCTACAACGATTAATAAAGAAGCCAATACATACACTTAAGATCCCACCACCCAGAAATAACCGCCATCAACATTTGGTTAAAGATTGTTTTAAAATGTCTTTTGCAGTGTTGCTCTAGAGAAACGGAACCAATAGGATTATGTAGGAGGAGTTTTGTTACAGGAATTGGCGGAGCTGGTTACGGAGGCCGAGAAGTCCCATGATCTCCCGTCTGCAAGCTGGGCAGCGGGTGGGATTCCGTTTGGGTCCAAAGGCCCAGGAACCAGGAGCACTGACCTCTGAGGGCAGGAGATGGGTGCCTGAGCTCATGCAGACACAGTGCGTTCACCTTCCCGCTGCCTTTCTGTTTTGTTCAGAGCCCTGGTGGGTCGGGCGGCGCCCACCCGTGCCCGTGAGGGCCGTGTTCTGCACTCAGCCTGGTCACTCACACACTAGTCTCTTCTGGAACTCACCCAGACACACCCAGAAATAACGTCACACCAGCCGTCTGCGCACCCCTCAGCCCAGTTGAGTTGACAAAGAGCGTTAAGGAACCATCACAGCTGTGTACACATATTTTTAATATTAAAATGAGATTATTATACACGTAATATTGAGGACCTAACTTTCGAATCTACCCCGGCGTTCTTTCCGTGTCCCTAACTGTAACCCACATTTTACCATTTAATGCCTGTGGCAGTAACCTGCACGCGGCAGGGTTTGTTGATCTACAACGTACGGATGGCCAGTTAGACTTTCCCCCTGTCTCAGCATTGTAAACAGAGCTGCAAAGTACATCTTTGTAGCTTCACCTTTGCCCTCCTGTCCCATATTGCTAAATACGAGATGGGGAGAGTGTCCTGGGCGATGCAGGTGGCCCGATAGAACCACAAGGTCTGTGTAAGAGAAAAGACGATACGAGGACCGACAGCAGGGAGGAGGAGAGGCTGTGACTGTGGGATCCGAAGGCAGAGGAAGGGGCCGCGGGCCACGCAGTGCAGGCAGCTCTGGGAGCTGGAGGAGGCCCGGGAATGGATTGTCCCCTCGGCCTCCAGGAGGAGTCAGTCTCCTGACCTCCCGAAGTGTAAGACCTGAACTTTGTGTTGTTTTTAAACCACTAAGCTTGTAATAATTTGTGACAGCAGCCATGGGAAATGAATGCTTCTGGTACCCAGCCAGTAGATGCCAGTAATAGCAGCCCCAAGTGGTGACAACCAAAACGTTCTGCAGACGTCATTGCCAAATGCCCCTTCGGGGAGCAAAGGTGTCCCCGGGTGAGAGCCACTGTGTTAGAGAGATTCCAACAGCAGCTGCGAAAAGTTGCAGAGGAAAGAAGGCAGTGCCCTGGGGATGGCTGGTACACGACCAGCCAGGTGTGGCTTCAGGCGGGCGCATGGTCAGCCAGCTGGGGGAAGCAGGGTGACACAGACTACCCAGACTGTTCGCTGTCACTGTCCCAGCTCCCTTACCCCAGGGGGAGTAACGCCTGGGTACTCAGAAGCATGGCTGGGCTGACGGAGACTCCTTATTGAATGTGACAGCTTGTCCTGCTGGGTCTCTGTGTTTTAGCACAAGGATGACAGCTGTTCTCTGGCCGCCTGTCCCTGTGGGTCAGACTCCTTTGCCTGACCCATCAGGTCCCTTCACACCGGGCAGGAAGGACCGCCTTCCATCTGAGACACAGGAGCCATGCCTCGGCGGGTTCTAAGTTAATAAGGCACGTGAGTCCCTGATTTTTAGGAGAGTAGGGAGTGTCTCGGAATGGCGAGTTTGTAAGGAAGGGAGAAACCAGCCTAGCTCGAGAGCTCAGCGCCGGGGGATGGTCCACCTCCTGAGTTGCTAATAGTTGTGCCATCGATGGGCCTCTCTGCCTGCTCATGGTTTCCAAGTTTCAGATGCCGGAAAGAGAGAATCTTATTGCTTGGGTCCAATACATCAGCTGGCTGAGGCCCTGGGGAAGGACAACCCCATTAGCAGAGGTGGGCCGTGTCTCCTGACAGCCGTAACATAATACTAGCCTCTTCGGGGGAGATGGCCTTGCCCAGCCGGAGAGCTAGCCGGAGCCCATAAATACACTACGTTCCCTTGTTCTTTGCCAGCTGCTGAAATGACACCTCATCTGTGGGCACATGCATTGGCTGTCTTTTTTTCTACTGGTATCAGGCATCAGGATGTTTTTAGATAATCTACAAGGGACATGTATTCTATTTCATCTATATACTAAAATCAGTGATAATAGGGTTTGGGGGCGATTCCTTGTGTGCCACAGCACAGTAGAGTTTTAAAAACCCTTCCACTAATTTTAACATTTTTTTGCTTCCCACCTCAGTTCTCTTGGGTGTTTTGGCAGTTGGCACAACCTGAATTTTCAGTTTCTCATGGCCATTCCTGGGCCTGCTGTGGGCCCTGACTGATTTCTTCTCTCTATGGCTACTATTTAAATAAGCTCCACCACCGAACAGGTTTGATTTAATTTTAACTCAACAATCAATACGTGTTTTCATATAAAAATTTAAAAAAACACAGATATGCCAAGTAAAATGGGGAAAAAAATCACCCATAAGCTCACCATGCATGAAAAGCTATTTGCATTTTGCTCTGTTTTCTGTCCTTTCAGATGCTTTTTCTTGTAATTTTATACTTTATGAAAAATGGGATTATGCTACGTCTTCCATTTCAGTACTGACTTCATTTAATTATGAAAACATTTCTGTTGACCTTAACTATATGTTGATTTACCCTTTTTTTTTTTCAATTGGGGAATTGGGGGAGAAGAACAGCGTTGGGGAACCGGGGAAGGGGAACAGACAAGTTGCTGTCTTTTTGTTCTTCAGTTTAGTTGCGGAGGATGTTGCTTCACTGTTGGTATCGTCATTGCGCTCTTCCCGGATGAGGCAGATCAGTCGCCGGCCTCTGGATGGTCACTCACCGCGGCTATTGGCAGCTCACGCTGGCTGCCGGCCACTCACTGTAGCCTATGGCAGCTCACTGCAGCGGGGGCTGCAGCCTAACACCATCGCCGGGGCTCGCATAGCCCAGCCCCAGGTGGAGCTGTTATTAGCTGTAGAGGGCAGTGTCACTGGCCCTCATATGTGGGATCCGAACCGGGGCTGCTGGCATCCCCAAACCAGCTCTTAACCAATGCGCCACTTGGCCGGCCCAGATTTACCCTTTTTAATAGCTTTGAAGTATGTGAAACATGGCGTGACACTGCATCTTCTGTTTCATTACTGACTTTATTCATTAATTATCAAAACATCTTTCAGTGACCTTAAATATATGTTGATCATACTTTTTTTTTTTAAAGTTTTATTGGGGAATTGGGGAAGGGGAACAGCCAAGTTTTTGTCTTTCAATCTTGGTTGCAGAGGGCGCAGCTAGCTCAGCTCCAAGTCCAGTTGCCACCTGGCTGCCTCTCAGCTGCTCAGTTCTTGGTGCTGTGTTCAGGCTTGGTTGCAGGTGGGCGCATCCCACAATCCCATGCAGGAGTTGAACCGGCAACCTTGTTGTTAGGAGCATGTGCTCTCACCAGCTGAGCCATCCTGCCACCTGTTGGCAGCTCAGGGGCAGCTCAGCTCGGGCACAGCTCACTGGCTCTTGTGGGAATCGAACCGGCGACCTTGTTGCTCAGCACTTGTACTCATAAGCAACTGAGCCACTCGGCCAGCCCAAGATCATGCTTTTAACAGCTTCAAAGTATTCCGTTTCATAGTTGTGCCATGATTGATTTAACTTCTTTATTATTGAGAGAACTTCTTTTGTTTTTATGTTGTTGAAAAGTTTGTGAGGTTTACATGGCTGCAGAATAAATCAAACCATGACTTAGGTTTCATGATTTCATGAATGATCATGTTTTCTGTTGATTTCATTTTGCATAGTTACACAGTCCCGTTCTGGTCCTGTCTGGTGGGAGGACATTTTGTTATGACACCCCTCTGTGATGTTGGGAGAAGGGACATGGAACACCTTTAGGTCCTCTCTGTGCATTAGAGCTGCCGTACATCCCTCTTGGGGTGAAGAAAAGTGGATCAGCTTAAGCACATGTGCTTTTCCTGATGCTGACTCAGCACACTGGACCACCCTTGGGGTAGAAAACAAGTCAGTCTACTACAAGCCAATTCATAATGCTTTGTCCACAGCTGGCTTTCTAGAATCCACAAAACGATCCCTAAAAAGGTCCTACTTTTCTTCCTTCATGTGACAAGAAGATTTTATTGAGCACCTACTATGTGGTAGAGAGTGGAAACATATACAGATAATCTCAAAGCATCTCAATAGTTGAAGGCCTTGTTATTATTTTTTTGTCTTCCTGGTGGTCAGGTCCAATTCATTTCACCCTCAACCTGGGGCTTGGGAGCAGACAGACTCTTGGACACACAGGCTGGCCGCATGACATGGCAACTAGCTCTTTGTGGCTATTTTCATATCTATATTAACAGAATTCAATATGACCATCTGTGTGAAATACATAGCGTATAGAAAGTGGTTCAACAGGCAATGGCCATTGTATTATTATTATCACATTGTTATATTCTCCAGAAAGCCCTGCACATCAAGTAGTGGAAAACATATCGACAGGCCATTTAATTTTGCAAGGCAGCTGATGAAGAAAGGAGAACGAATTAGCCCAGAGAATGAGCCGGGTTACTGGGGGAGGAAGGCGGCTGGCTCTCGGGGTTAATGTAGGTGTGTTTAGAGTGCAAAAGGAACCCACTGCTTGTTGATAATTCGTCTGGTTTTAATGAATTATCAGATGTTAATAACAGTTCAAGTGTGATATATCTTTCCACAGTCTATGGAGTATTCGCTGGGTTCTCACTTCTTTTTTTTTAAATTAAGATTTTTATTAAAATATAGCTAATATATAATATTATGTTAATTATAGGGTACACCGTAGCTGTTTAACATTCATATACCTAAAGAAGTGATCACTGTGATAAGTCCAGCAACCGTCTTGACACCGTCCCACGCTGTCACAATATTATTAACTATATTCCCCATGCTGTATGTTACATCCCCAGGACTTATTTGTTTTATTCCTGGAGATTTGAACCTCTTATTTCCCTTTACCTTTTCCCCTCTTTTTATATTTCAGTTACATTTGACATTCAGTATTCTTTTATATTAATTTCTGGTGTACAGCATAGAAATTAGACATTTATATAATGTAAGAAATGATCCCCCTGACTAATCTAGTCCCCACCTGGCACCATACATAGTTATTACAATATTACTGACTATATTCCCTACGCTTTACTTTACATCCCCATGACTCTTTTGTAACTACCAATTTGTACTTCTTAATCCTTTCACCTTTTTCACCCTGCCTTTGTCTCCTCCCATCTATCCCCCCAACAAATCTAGTACCCATCTGACACCATACATGGTTACTACAATTTTATTAACTATATTCCTTATAGTCTACAGTCCCAAACTTTTTAACATTTTGTACTTCTTAATCCCTTCCCCTTTTTTTCACCCACCTCTTCAACCCCCCTCCTGTCTGGCAACCATCAAAATGTTCTCTGTATCTATGAGTTTGTTTCTGTTTTTGTTATTGTTGTTGTTTATTTTGTTCTTTAGATTCCACATATAAGTGAAATCACATTGCATCCGTCTTTCTCTGTCTGACACTCCATTCAGCACAGTTCCCTCCAGGTCCATCCGCACTGTCCAGATGGCGAGAACCCATTCCCTTCCATGGCCGAGCAATATTCCACTGTGTATATGCACCACCTCCTCTTTATCCATTCTTCCATTGATGGACACCCAGGCTGCCTCTGCATCTTGGCCATTGTAAACAATGCTGCAATGAACATATGGATGCACCTGTTTCCTCCAAGTAGCGTTTTGGGTTTCTTCAGATAAATGCCCAGAGGTGGGATTACTGGGTCCTTCTTTGTCACTTTTATAGTTTTTGTTTTAAAGTCTATTTTGTGGTGTAAGTATTGCTACCCCAGCTTTTTGTTTGTTTGTTTCCATTTTCATATAGTAATTTTTTCCATCCCTTTACTTTCTGCCTGTGTATGTCTATGTGAGTTTCACGTAGGCAGCGTATGTAAGGATTTTATTTTCTTATCCTTTCAGCCCTCCTATGCTTTTTAAAAAGATTTTATTTGGGCTGGCCAAGTGGCACGTTGGTTAAGAGCTGGCTTGGGATGCCAGCGGCCCCGGTTCGGATCCCACATATGAGGGCCAGTGACACTGCCCTCTACAGCTAAGATGGTGAACAACAGCTCCACCTGGAGTTGGGCTGCTGTGAGTCCCTGGGACAGCATAGCTGCAGCCCCTGCTGCCGTGGGCTGCCACAGGCTACAGTGAGCGGCTGGCAGCCAGCGTGAGCTGCCACTAGCTGCGGTGAGCGACCATCCAGAGGCCGGTGATTGATCTGCCTCATCCGGGAAGAGTGCAATGACGATACCAACATGGGCCAGTGAAGCGACGTCCTCCACAACTAGACTGAGGAACAAAAAGATTTTATTGGGGAATGGGGGAGGGGAACAGTGTTGGGGAATTGGGGAAGGGGAACAGACAAGTTGTTCTTTAGTCTTGTGGAGGGCGCCCGTGGCAGCTCATGACCTCTAAGCTCAAGGTGCTATGTTCAGTCTTAGTTGTGGGTGGGCGTAGCCACCATCCCATGTAGGAGTCGAACCAGCAGCCTTGTTGTTAAGAGTGCACACTCTATCCATTGAGCCATCCGGGCAGCAACTCAGCTCAAGGTGCCAAGTTCAATCTTTTAGTTGCGGGTGGGCATAGCCCACCATTGAACAGGCAATCTTGTTGTTACACCAGCTGAGCCATCCTGCCACCTGTTGGCAGCTCAGTCACAGCTCAGCTAGGGCATAGTGTTCACTGGCCCATGTGGGAATTGAACCGGTGGCCTTGTTTCTCAGAACTTGCGCTCTAAGCCAATGCTTAACCAACTGAGCCACTCAGCCGGCTCCCTCCTGTGATTTTTGATCGGAGCATTTAATCCATTTACATTGTAAACAATTGTTGATAGATATGTAGTTATTGCCATTTTATTATTCATAAATTTGATCCTTTTTTCCCCCCCATCTTGAAGAAGTCCCTCTAACATTTCTTATAATACTGATTTGGTGGTGATGAACTCTTTAGCTTTTTCTTGTCTGGGAAGCTCTTTATCTGTCCTTCAATTTTAAATGATGTCCTTGGTGAGTAAAGTAGTTTTGTTAGTAGACCCTTGCTTTTCATCACTTTGAATATTTCCTGCCAATCCCTTCCGGCCTGCAGAGTTTCTGTTGAGAAATGAGCTGACAATCTTATGGGGGCTCCCTTATAAATTACTCATTGCTTTTCTCTTGCTGCTTTTAGGATTCTCTTTGTCTTTAACCTTTGCCATTTTACTTATAATGTGCCTTGGTGTGGGCCTATTTGGGTTCATCTTGTTTGGGACTCTCTCTGCTTCCTGGGCTTGTGTGTCTATTTCCTTCACCAGGTTAGGAAAGTTTCAATTATTATTTCTTCAAATAGGTTCTCAATCCCTTGCTTTCTCTCTTTTCCTACTGGTACCCCTATGATGCGAATATTGTTACGTTTGCTGTTGTCCCAGACGTCTCTTAAAGTCTCCTCATTTGTTTGGATTCTTTTTCTTTTTGCTGTTCTGATTGGGTATATTTTGCTACCTTGTCTTTCAAATCTCTGATTCGATCCCCTGCTTCATCTAGTCTGCTGGTGATTCCTTCTAGTGCATTCTTCATTTCCGTTATTGTATTCTTCACTTCTGACTGGTTCTTTTTTATGGTTTCCATGTCCTTTTTTATGCTCGCTATCTCTTTGTTGAAGTTTTCACTAAGTTCCTTGAGCATCCTGGTAGCCAGTGTTCTGAACTCTGTCTGTGGTAGTTTAGTTCTTTTTCTGGAGTTCTCTTCTTTCATTTGGGATGTGTTTCTTTGTTCCCCATTTTGGCTGCCTCTCTTGTTTGTTTCTATGTATTAGGTAGATCTGCTGTGTCTCCCAGTCTTGGCCAGGTGGCCTTATGTCGTGGATGCCCCGTGGGGCCCTGCCACAGTCTCCCTGGTCACCTGCACCAGGTGCCCCAGGAGTGTCCCTTGTGGAGGTCATGTGCCCTCCTGTTATAGTTGAGCCTTGATTGCTGTGGATACATTAGTGGGTGGCATTGGCCCGCAGACTGACTGGCTGTGGGGTTTGGCCATGTCCACAACTTACAGGCTGTTGCGTCGGGTGCGGGGTGTTACCCCACTGAGTAGGATCCACCCCATTGGTCTCTGGTGCCTGTTGAGACCACCTTTTGTGTGTGCTGCTTGTGGCGGTGCTCTGCTGTGGTCGGAAGCCGGCCTCCCAGTGTGTTGGTTCTGAGGCCTCTTGGGAGGGGCTCCGGTGCAGGTCCAGGTCACCCACTGCCTGTGACCACCCGGGGATTACCTGGTAGGAGCTACAAAGTGATCTGCGGTTGTTCGCTGTCTGTGCTAAACCTGGAAGCACCTGGGAGAGGCCGTGCTGCACACCGAGGGCAGCTGCCATCAGCCCTGGACCTGGGTTAGCTCCACAAAAAGCCAGGACATCCCGAGGCCTGCTGCCACCTGCCGCTGTGTTAGGGCTCAGCCCCTGAGAAATCTCGTGTGGTAGGCGACTTGGGTGAGGCAGGGTTTCAGTGAGTCAGTAGCGTAGGCAGAGTTGTGGTCACCGGGTTAATGGTCTCTGGTTTGGTGCCAGTGCTGAGCGTGGTGCTACTCAGCAAGTCTCAGAGCACCAGCCGCCCACCTGGGGCCGTGGGCTCTGATAGTTTCCCGAGAGAGTGCCACGCTGCAGGGCTGGCTGCTCCTGAGAAAGGGCCTCCAGCTGCGTGCGAGGCGGGTGGGCGGGGCTCAGCGGGTCCGGGGCGGGGCTGCGGCGCTCGCCAGGCCAATCAGACGCAGCTTCGGCCCAGGGGGCGGGCCCAGCACGGGACAGACGGGCCGCTGCCGGCTGCCCGGGGCGGGGTGCCTCTGACCTCCAGCCCTTGCTCCGACCCCCCCCCATGCCTCCCACCCCCCCAGGCACCGTCCCCGGGGCCCCAAGGTGAGTGCCTGCGAGCGGGCGAGTCTGCCGTTTCCGAGGCCCCTGGGCTGCCCGCCAGGAGGGTGGGAGCCCCACTGTGTGCACAGCCGGCGGTGTGGGGGCGCCTCTTCCCGGCGCCAGTGCTCTGGGCCGGGGCGGGGCCGGTGTGAGGCTGGGGTCCCCCCTCCCCTGGGGCCCCGGGGCCGGGATGTCCCCCCTGGGTCTCACCTGCCCGGTGTGAGGCTGGGGTCCCCCCTCCCCTGGGGGCCCCGGGGCCGGGATGTCCCCCCTGGGTCTCACCTGCCCGGTGTGAGGCTGGGTCCCCCCTCCCCTGGGGCCCCGGGGCCGGGATGTCCCCCCTGGGTCTCACCTGCCTGGTGTGAGGCTGGGGTCCCCCCTCCCCTGGGGCCCCGGGGCCGGGATGTCCCCCCTGGGTCTCACCTGCCCGGTGTGAGGCTGGGGTCCCCCCTCCCCTGGGGGCCCCGGGGCCGGGATGTCCCCCCTGGGTCTCACCTGCCCGCGCAGTGGGGTCCCTCGCTCCTCTGGGGGCCCCCGGGCCGGGATATCCCCCCTGGGTCTCACCTGCCTGCGCAACTGCGGGGCCCGGCCGCGTCCCCACCCTCCTACCAGCCCCGCGTCGGGGCAGCTGCGTCCTTAGTTATGAATCTTCTGTTCAGCCAGACGTCAGGTGGCCTCCAGGTTGCTTGTTCTGTGCTTTAGTTGTAATTTTAAATTGTTCATGGAAGGGAGCAGGCCCAGTGTTCGCTCTGCAATCTTGGAGCTCTTCTCCTGGTTTGATGTGGGTGTGAGGAGTTGATCTGAGGAGGGCTTGGCAGCGTGCTTCCCTCTCCACTGATCCTGGGGAAAGACGCCTTAATGACTGCCACCTTGAGGCCTCACCCAGGGTGAGGTATGTCACAGGTGTTACTAGCTTTAGCTTTAGGACTGGTAGCTTCCGGGAAGGTAGGTGCTGGCCTTTCCTTATGGGCAGTGACATCTCTTTGCCAGCAAGAGACATCTTTGTTCTTGTCCCAGATAATCCTGACAATAAAACAGTTTAGAAAGAAAAAAAAAAAAAACTCCAACAAACCCCAAACTGGAAACAATGTAAATTCCTACCTATAGACTACTGGGCTCATTCCATTTTAGGACATCCATCCAACAGAATACTGTGTAGCCACTAAAAAGAATAGGGTGGATCTATATAGAATGGTGTCTCAGAGATACAAAGTGGGAGAAAAGCTGCAGTACAGTGAAGGAAGGAAGGAAGGGAGGAAATGTTTCTGTATACCAGGCTTTGCTCTGCAGTTACAGGTTACCCCAGGAACCCCTGAGGAGGAAGGTAGATTTTTACTACAGGTAGAAGGGCTGCGTGTGTACAGAGGTCCCCCCCCCAAAACTTTATTTGGAGAGCAGATGCCCAAAATTGGATTAATCACACCCTGCGGTTTGATATACACCATCATTGTTGACCTCTGCATAGCCCTCTTATTTGTTTAATTATAATGATAGGATGGGCACCTGTGAACCTACCCCCAACTCCACCAACTCAAATGCACCAGCAACTTATGTTTGCCTCTGTCTGCCTCATCTGCCACAGCTGAAGCATTGTCCTGAATCTTGTGTTTCTTATTCTACTTTATTGTAAAGTTCCGTCACCTGTGTGTGTGTTCTGTCCGATACATGAACAAGACACTGAGTTGCCTCATCATCATTCTCTCACTACAAAGTTCTACATCCATGGAGGCTACGCACATTCACCTCGCCCCTCCCCGCCCCCAGCCATATTCCTTCAACCTTCCACTGCTCGGCCCATTCTTTTTTCTTCCCTGGGCCACATGCCATCACTCTTCCACATACCAGGCTGCAGGCCCCAGACCTTGGAGACGGAGCCCTTTGTCCACTGCAGTTTTGGTGGTTATAGAATATAGTGAACAGTCCTGGTCACCTACGCTAAGGGCCATGCCCTGAGATTCTGTTCAGGTCGCCAGTCTTCTCCCAGCTTTGTGAATGAATCCTGATGTGTTACACTCGTCAGCCGCTGCCCATCCCTTGACGATGGCAGTGGGCTCTGGGCAGGGCAGAGGGTTTAGGCTGCAGGGAGCCACCTCCGGACTGGAAACGAGTGCTCTGTGGCCTCAGCCCTGCGTTTGCATGCTGGCTTTGCTGCTCCCGGCCTGCGAGATCCTGGCCACATGACTTCTCCGTGCCTGTTTTCTCATCTCTAAAATGGGGCGATAATAAAAAAGAAGGAAATCTACCATTTGTAACACCATGGGTAGACCTAGAAGGTATTATGCTCAGTGAAATAAGACAAATACCATATGATCTCACTTATATGTGGACTCTAAACAACAAAATAAACAAACAAAACAGGAGCAAACTCATAGATACAGAGAACAAACTGATAGTTGCCAAATGGGAGCGGGGGTTGGGGAGCTGGGTGAAAAGAAGGAAGTGAATAAGGAACACAAACTGGCCGTTAGAAAATAGTCTCGGGGATGTAAAGTACAGCACAGGGAATAGAGTCAGTAATATGGTAATAATATGGGAATAAATTGGGAGGATTACTTCGTAAGTTGTATAAATGTCTATCCCCTAGGCTGTACACCTGAAGCTATATGATACATAATATTATATGTCAACTGCAATTGAAAAGTTTAAAAAAAATTAAAAAACAAACCAAAAACGGGGACAATAATCCTTACATCGGAGTATTAAGTGAGATTATACGATAGCACAGGGCCTAGAACAATATCATCACTGCATTGATTGTCATTTTTGTTGCTGCTTAATTCTTATTTGTAGATTATCAAATGTCTTTCTCCAAAGTCCAGGAGCTTGTCGATGAAAACAGACTGTATCCCATCAACAGTCTCCTCCCTGGTGATCTTAGAGGCGGAGGATTCTGTGATAGGATCGTTCTGTCACTGTCTGCAGGGGCAGGACGATGCAGAGTCCAAGAGGATGCCCTGTGCCGTCAGAGAAACTGGCTTCGGCCCGCCCACTTGTTAACTAAATGCCAAACTGTACCCCTCACCAGGCCCATCAGTGACATGGGGATGCTGACGGCTGCAGCCTGGTGGCGTCATCGGGAGGGTTTGTTGAGATGATAACTGCACACAGGAAGCTGAACGCAGTCCTGGCCTTCAGACAGCCCAGCAAACACCAGCTGTCACTGGTTTTCGCGTAGGAGTTGATAGGGGGTGCCGAGGCATGAGGCCAGCGCTCCTCAGCTTTTAAAATCCAGGTGTTTAGTCCTAAACATCCTGGAAGCGCGGCAGAGACGTCGCCCCTGCTGAGCTTTGGCCTGCGGTGGCCCGGTGGCCCGTGTGGACAGTGGGAAGCTCTCTTCCCACTTGTGCCCCCTCCCCCGGGGGCTGTCCTCTTCCTCACTGGACTTCTGCTCACGGAACCCCTGCCAGAGACATGGACCAAGAATTCTCACTCTTGACAGACTTTCTTCCCTTCTGGTCCCGGTCTGTGCTGTCGCCTTGGCGTCCGCCCCCCTCTGCAGCTCTCAGCAGCTGGCGGGAAATGTTTATAGAAGAAGCTTTTCTTTCTCCTTTTAATAGCCTCCTAGGCTGCAACCTCCCAAATGAGAACCTTGTTAACCAGAAGGACTCCAGGCTACTAATTTACATTCTAGTCATATGGAGAGAGGAAAAAAATTGCAGAGGGAGGGTGAAAATACCCACATATCCCACGGACCCGTTCCCACACCTCTGATGAGAAGTGTATGTATTCGTTTCTGCTCTGATGCTAAGAGGCTCTTTCCGGATTTTACTACTGGACCTGTTATCTTTGTACCTCTGTACCTCTTGTGGGTTTGCTCAAAGCAAGAGTAACAATTTCATACGCCTGCCTTTTAAGCAAGAGATGTATTATTTTCAAATAATAACAACAGAAATGTTAGTACCCCAGTAAAGACGGCGTCTGAACTCACAGTGGTGTCGAAGCCTGGTTTGAGAGCTCACCTGTCTTCCTGCACAGTGACTGATGGGCCAGCATCCCTCCGTGGGTGGTGATGCAAGAGCCGTAAGACATACAGGCGGGTTGGTGATCAGAATTCTAGCTCGATGGTTCAGGGAAGGCTTCCAGGAGGAGGAAGTGCATTCGGAAGTGGGCTTTGGACCTGGTGTCATAGAGAATGCGTGCTTTCCCCCGATATCATTGCCCTCTGCTTCCATAGGAATAGAACCTCTGATTTTCAGCTGCGTCCCTCTCCTCTTTTTACCCCCCACCCCCGCCCCGGGGAAAGTATAGTTCTTTGGAGTATTCCTTGCACAGTGGCTGCAGTCGCTCCCCTCCCTGTGTACACTAGCATTTCCCTTTGCAAGGAGACTTTGTAGCCCCTCCCGAGGTTTAGAGGTGGAAGTCGATTTCTCCGCCCTTGAATCCAGGCCAGACCTGTGACTGGCTTTGGCCCATACAGTGTGATGGAAGTGACATTGTATCAGTGCGGAGCCTAGTGTCCAGGGACCTTGCACACTTGCACTCAGCCTCTTGGAATCCTGCCCAGTCACCATGGAAACAAGCCAGAGCTAGCCTCCTGGAGGCTAGGAGCCCACATGGAGCAGAGACCTAGACCAGCCAGCTCCCAGCCATCCAGGCGGCTGACTGAAGGTGCATGAGTGGGCTCAGGCAAGACCACAGAAACTGCCCAGCTTAACCCAACTGAAATCGGCAACCACGGAATCATGGGATAAATAAGTGCTTATTGTTTTAAGCTGCAGTGATATCAGATGGTGGTTTGTGACATAGCAAAACTAATACAGTGCCCCATGCAGCTAGGCGTGTCTGTGGTTTTGTTGAGTGACATGTAAGCAAAAATGGTATGTGTGATTCTTGCGGAGTTTCCTTACAAGGAGGAGGCACGCTTTTCTTCTAGCCTTCTTCCTTCCTAATGACAGGAATGAGAATGTAATGGCAGCAACTTCAGCAGCCATTCTGGACCATGAAGTGAGTTTAGGATTAGAAGGGAACCCATGACAGAACAGTAAGCTAGGAGGATTTTGTTTCTTTGAAACCGTAAGTTACCTTTCTAATCTTATTCTGACTACCTCTAAATTTATTTAAGAAAAGAGATGAATAAAGGTTAATCTTTAGGCTACTGTTGCTTTGAGTTTTATAGATGTTTATAGATGAACCTAATCCAAAATAATATAGTTGGTCAGGATTTAAATAGACTGGGGTGGCAGAGGAGGGCACCCATGCCAGAGGGAACTCTGGATAATGTTACCAAAAAACAGCAAGTGTGGGAAGTTGGTGTGAAACAGTGAAACTTTCCATGGCCTTGCCTGAGGGGAACAATGGGTGATAGAACCGGGAACAGTTTGGGGCCTGCTTTTGAAAGACCATTTAGGGCAGGCTGAGAAATTGGGTAAAACATGTCTGAGTGCTGAAGCAAATCTGAGTGAGAAAGTCACATATCCCGCCCCCCCATTCATTGATTCATTTCCTCTGGGGAGTTCATATTCTCCTGAGGGAGGCAAGATAACAAAATAGTAGGGTCATTACAGACTGTGGTTACTGGTCTGAAGTAAGTAAACTGGGGAACGGTGGAAACGAACTGCTGGATAGAGGTGGCTCTTTAACAGGAGCTCACGGAAGGGGTTTTTGCATTCGTAAGCTCTGTGCTGGGCATTGGGCAGACATCTAGGGACACAGGGATGAATGGCACACAGTCCCTGTCATTGAAGAGTCACAGTCAAGTGTGGGGGGAGGTGATTCAGGATCAATCTCCTGGAGGAGGTGGGAGAGCCAAAGGAAGCAACCTGGTCTCCCCACCTATACCCGTCGGGTACGGCTGCAGCCAAGCTGCGTACCGTACACACACCTCCCCAAATATTTGCTTGAAACAAGTGCTTTTTTTCCCCTCACTCAGATCTGCGTGTAGGCTGTGGTTCTGCCGGGCTCTGTTGGATCAGCTTGGCTTCATCCAGGCTGTGGGTTGGTCCCGATCTGCTCTGTGTAGCTTGTCTTTCTGGGGCCAGTGGCTGCCCAGGGCTTGATCCTTTCATGGTGGATGGCACTCGTGCAAGGGGTCAAGCTCCACAGAGACACGTTTAGAGTCTGCTGACAGTCACGTCCACTCACACGACTGGCCACAGCACGTTACATGACCATGATTGACAGCAGTGGGTCAGAAGATTGCAAAGGCACAGGATGTTTAATTCCATCGAGGGAGGGAGTGAAGAGTTGGGAACAGTAATTCAGTGTACTACACCATCAGAATGCTCACGTATGCCTGAATAGTTCTACTATTTTTTTGTCTCCAGAAATCTTACATATTTCTTGTCTGATTTAATGCACATTGCCATATTTCTTATTGTTTAAAATTTGACTTAAAAAATTACATATGACCACATATGAAAACCCAGAAAGTAGTTGTAAAAGATGTGACAGTGAGAATAAGGCTGGTCCTTGTTTCCTTCCACAGAGCTAGGTACTGGTTTTCCCCCAGCGGTATTCTGTGTGTGCACAAATATTTTGCGTACATTTAAAAAAACCCACAAAAGGGCATCCTGCAATACTTGTTCCTCTGCGCCGTCCTTATTTTTTCCTATTTAACAACGTGTCTTTGAGGTGGTTTCATTCCAGTGCATCGAGACCCATTTCATTCTGTTTAATGGCCACGATGTTTCCCATGATGAGGCTGTGCCGTAATTTATTTAATCAGAGCCATACTTGAAAGGCATTTGCATTGTTTCCAGTCTCTTGCTGCTATAACCAGGGCTGCGTTAAATACCCTGGAACCCCTATTTTTGAGTCTCTCATTAGGTTAAATCTCTGAACAGAAATTGCTAGATCCGGGGATAAGCATCTTGAACTATGGTGGCTAGTGACCCTCTGTTTCCAAAAAAAGGCATGTCTACAGCTCTTTGCCTCTTTCTTCCGTCGCCTTCTGATTCTCATTGTGATATTCTTTGGGGTTGAAACAATGGAATAAAGCCACTCAAAATGGTTCCTTCAGGATCTCTGGGGAAACTTGGAGTAGTTCCCTTTGCATCCTGGTACGTGGTCCCCAATGTGAAGATGGCAAGAGCCTCGGCACTGCACTTGTAACCCATGTTCATCCCTTTCACACGAGCCCCGAAGGCATCCATGCTGCAAGTGGGATTATTTATGTCCCTGGGAGAGCTCAGTAAAAAATGTGCACTATCCCCTTTAATTTGATCTGCTTTCCTTGTAGCACCTAAATATTTAGGGCAAATAGAAAATAGTTCTGATTTACAATCTCTATAAAAATTTCAAACAACCTAATAGGACATTTGATCATGAAATTGCCTGAAATAATGTTGGCACGAGTCAGCCATATTTCTTTGAAATGGCTTGCAAGTTCAGTGCAAACCCCTAAACATGGATTCCGCCCCCCCACTAATAACAGTCTTATTAATAAAAGAATGATTTCTTTACTGATCCTTGGCAGCTGCGTCCCAGTGCCTTCGTTCAATAAAGGTACAGATAATAACTGTCAGTGGAAAGAAAATGGGTTGAGGTTCCCGGGAGAAGTGGTGGAGACAAATCTTTTATTAAATCAGATCAAATTGTGTTTCTTGTTTACTTTTTTCATTTTGCAAGTCACTGTCGTATCTGCTAGTTTTTGTAGACTTTGCCTCAATTTGTCAAAAAAAAAAAAAGCAAAAAATGTGGAGGCTGACTTACATGCTGTGTGATCAATCAGGGTGATAAACGTCATATAATTAACTGCCATAATGGCATTTCTGAGTGTTTCTCTTTTTTTATCCCTGCTGAAATCATCCGAAATTGGTCAACTTCTGAACGTGTTTTCAGATGTTCTCTGGATGCCTAGAAAACGAGCAGTAGGAAAGTGGAGTTGATACCTGGGTTTTTACCCATTCACAGGCTCATGCCCCCTCTTTGAGTAGCAGTCACCCCATTTTCCTCTGAGGGCAGGTGGTCCAGCTGGGCTGGATCCATTCCTAGTGTAGGGGTGGGCATAGGACCCAGCCGCTGCCAGTCAAAACACCACTGCACAAGTTGGACCAATCAGAGCCAGTGAACATTCTGGGACTTGACTGGGACAGGGAGCTTATTATTTTTTAAAGATTTTATTGGGGCATTGGGGAAGGCGAACAGCCAAGCCGTTGTCCTTCAATCTTAGCTGTGGAGGGTGCAGCGCACTGGCCCATGTGGGAATCGAACGGGTGACCCTGCTGCTCAGAGCTCGCTCTCTTACCAGCTGAGCCACTCGGCCGGCTCTGGGACAGGGAACTTTTTTGATTGGAATTCTTGAAAGAACAAGATATAAACCTGCTTTTGGTTATCTTTTTTTCTCCATGGGAAGAGCGCTGTTGAAGGAAGACAAAACAGAGAAGGACAGCTGAGCAGCGGAGGAAGACAGATTCCTGATGACATCACTTCAGTGCCTGGAGTCTTACCCATCAATCCGGTAAACGTGGGGTTTCTGCCACTTGCTTCCAGGAGAATCCTAAACACGCGTGTGTTTTCAGCTCTCAGTGAAGTCCCATGTGCAGGAGAGCATGTCTGGCCCAGCATTCCCCGTGTCTGTGATAATAATTAGACACCAGCCCCCTTCCCTCCTGCTGTCAGTGGTCACCGCTGTAGAACGGACGGTCTTTAGGCTGCAGTGGCGACTCCAGTCCATAGCTCGTCAGAGGGTCTTGGCCCAGCACGCCTCCAGTGTTCCCGATAAATCTCATTGCTAGAATGCCTCGTGATTGTCCCATGTCCGTGCCCTGAGGATGTGGTATTGACTTGTGCTGTGCCCTGTCCCCCACTGTACCCCAGTACTTCAGGAGCTTCTTAGGTGTGCACTTGTACTTCTCTCTGCCCTCACGGGAGAGTCCAGAATGAGTTCCAGGCAGCCAGGCACTGGTATCTTCTCCCAGCTTTGCATCGCTAAGATCTTGGGTCCATCTCTAGTTCTTTCCTCGCCTCAAATCAGATAATGACCTTGTTTGTGGGAGAGGAGATGACGGAGCCAAGCCCAGGGACTGGCGTGCACAGAGTGCCGTCGGCACAGCAGACACCTGATTGGCTGATGTGGCTCAGAGCACCTTGTGTTTCCCACAGCGCTGAATGCCCGTGTCTACTTAGTACTTTGTAGGGCCTGGACACTGCTAAGCATCTTATCAAGTAGTATCGCATTTAATCCGTCTACAGTCAGGAGAAAGGCACTGTTCTCTCCATGGACGAGCTGAGGCTGAGGAAAGCTAGGAAGTCTCCTAGGGGCAGGCAGTGAGGTGGTGGTGGAGCAGGGCTTGCCCCCAGGCCCGAAGGACCCTGAGTCCACTTTTCTTTCTTCCTCTGTGTACAGGAGGTCCTTCCAAAGCTGTTTACCGACTGAAGGAACCTTTCCAACAACTTTGTAAGATGACTCCCTTCTTTCCATTTTACACATGAGCAAATTTAGGCTTAAGATGGTTCAGGAACTTACTCAAGGTGGAGAATGAGTGTTCGTGAAATATAATCCTATAATTCTGAAATTTCCTCCTTCAATTGAGAATTGAGAAAGATATTACAGAAGCTCACGGGGTTTTTGCTATTTTCAAACGTTCGCCTATAGACAGGTTAACGAAGGCTGCGTGAGGCTGGGTTACTGGGCAGAATACGGCGCTGCCATTTTTCTGAAAGAAAGCTGCATCCGTGTCACTGAGCCTGCGCTTGAGCCCCTGATAGCTTCTGAGCAGGCAGCACATTGCTTAATGGCGCTGGACGAGGCTCCAGTGGAAAAGACTCTAGTGGGGAAATCTTTTATGGAAAGCGAACTGACTGTTTGAGGACTCTAAATTGTAATTTTTCACTTGTTTGGCTCTGGTCTCTTGAGCCCCTGTCTGTATCATGGATACATTTGATACGGAATTCGGGTGGCTTCGCCCAGTGTAAGGAGAGCTGTGAAGGAGGGCAGACAAGCCCGGTGTGCGGGGAGAGGCAGCGTGTGAGGCATGTAGCAGGAGAGGCTGGCCCGGCAGCTCAAAGGGCACCTCAAGGAAACACGTTTCCCAGGGCGTCTGAGAACCCGGGAGCTGAGCCCGGGGTCTGATGTAGCCTTCTCTGCTTGGAAGCGCCTACATCCTGCTAAGCTAATGGTCAGCTTTCTCTTCGTCTTTCCTCGCAACACCAAGACCAGGCAAAATGCAAGGGACGAAAGCGCAAGAAGCGATTTCCAAAGTCCTCCGGGTCCCCAGGATGGCCTTGGGACTAAGTCACACTGCTGTCATCTCCCCTAATTGACTTGTGCTTTTGGAGTCATTATCGGCAGATACATAAGTTTTCTGAAAGTCAGGAGAAAATACCAGCTTCCAATACCAGCACTAAAATTTTCAAGGGCGTTTTTTGGGAGAGGGTGAAATACTGTCATTATCCTGATATACTTATGGAGGCATCTAGGTTATGCCATTAGTTAAAAATCCCAGCCATGGAGCTAAGAATCCCTCGCCCTGCCCCCCTGCCCTCCCCTCCCCGCCCCCCTCCCTCCCTCCCTCCTGCCCACCATCTCCCATCCATCCACTCAGTGTTTATTAAGCATAGACAATAGACCAGCCATTATCTACAACTACCAATACTTGGTTCTTGGGGAGACTGCGTTTTCCGTTCCAGTGTAAGTATGGAAAGTAAACTTGCTCTTGGAGTTTTTGTTAAGGTGAAACAAAAGGTTATATGGAGCTTATACAAATTTTGACTCTTACATAACCATGCACTTGGCATTGAAAATCTAATGCAACTTATTTGGGAAACGATGGCCTATGGTACCAGTTGCTGCATCGTGCAAAAAGATGGGCCGCAAGGAACGGTCCAGGTGTGGGCTTTAGTTTTCATTAGAAGCTGTGAAATTGTTGAGCACAAGTTGTTTTGCTTGGTCAGGTGTTGCTCGTTGCCTAAAAATAAACCTGTATCAGTGAACGTCTTACATTCTAAGAAAACTCCAATGTGACTGAAATAATTTAGTATACTGGTACTTTGTTATACGCATTGGACTTTAGTAGTTTTTTGGGTGTTTTATTTTTCTTTTTTTTCTTAGCCCTATTTTGAGTCCCCTCCTACCACTTCCTTCCTCTGTGGCCTTGGGAAAGTTCCTTATCTTCTGAGCCTTAGTTTTGAAAACAAAGCCAAGACAAACGATGATACTTATACCTTGTTGTGTTTTTGTGAGGATTCAGTGAGAGAATGCCGAGAAGGCAGTTTCCCCACCATTTTGGTACTTTCGGGGTGCAGGGTAGAAAGACCCCTCTTGTCTGGGCCCCTCATAGTTTTATTTCCTCTTATTATGTTCCCTCCCCTACCCCCAATTCTCCCTTTAACTCTTCGCACAGGCCCTCATTCTGGAATGCGTGGTACGTGTTTTCTCAGTTCCCCTTTCATAGGCCAGTGTAGATCTACGGACGGAATTGATAAAATATAAGAGAGCTGGCTTCGTGTTTTTGATTAATTGACATACATGGCTTGGGGCCCCAAAACTCACTTTCCTCCATGCAACACTATATTTTTTGATGTTTCTTCATGTTATTCCATGTAAACTTAATTCATTAAATTCTGCCTGTGGCCTAGGAGCCCATGTAGGCAGACCGCCGCCATCTGCTTATCCATCCCCTCGTGGTGACAAATAGGATCATCAGAGTCGTTGCTGGCACCAGACTGTGGGAACATCCTTGCACCTGCGCCCTGGTGACTGGTGGGGAAGTCTCGGGGGCACCTATCCGGGGGCGGGATCCTAGCTAATTGTTGCTCCTCTCTCCAACACTTTAAGCATCTTCTCTGACTTGGTCATTTTCACCAATCTGATGGGTGTAAAGCGCTGTATCAACGTTGCTTCCATTTGCTTTCCTCTGATGACTAATGGACTTGAGAATCTCTTCATAACGCTTATTAGCCATTAGTGTTTCCTCTTCATTAATTTTCTTTTCATAGACTTGACTCATTTTTCTAGTGGGTTTTCTGAATGGTTCTTGTTATTTTGTAGGAGCGGGTTTTAGCAGCGGGTTTTAGCCATTACAGATACCTTCTCACAGTCGACAGGTGTAAATGTGCAGGCGATGTCCTTTTTTGAACAGTCATCTCCATTTTGATGTCGTTATCAAAGGGGGTAGACTATGGAGGGAAGGCCTCCTACTGTCTTTAGGAGTCATCATGGTGCAAATCGTACGGATATGCAGCTAGACACCCCTGCGTTCTGGTCCCAACTCCACCATCAGCTGTGTGACCTTGAACGCATTCCTTGAATCTCTGGGCCTCTGTTTCTTCTACAGTGGGAATATGCTCATTCTACGAGTATCCAGATAAGATGTGGGCATAAAAAGGAGATCACAAACTAGTGACACACAGCGCCTGGCACACAGATACTCGGAAAGCCGTTCCTCCCCCTCCCTCGTGAAGAGGTGGAAAGATTACACAGCAGCACCATTCGTTTCCCCATGAAACGGTCTTGTTTTCTTCATTGGAAGTCAGCTTCCAAACTTTGCCTCTTCTAACCTGTTGGATAGAGAGAGCAGGTATACACATCAAGAAAAATGAAAAAGTAAAAAGAAAAATCTTACCTCCCAGCATCCCCTTTTCGAAGACCTCTTTGCCTTTTCATCTTTAGAACGTAAACTCCTTGAGGACAGGAAGCAGCCCAGGCACCGTGGTAGACTCCATGCACCCATCTCACTTTAGGTGGTTTGTCCAAGCCAATAGAGTAAGTCCATCCCCCTTGTCAGTGATTGGTTCGGGAGTACGCAGGCCCGCCCATGCTAGTCTGGGCCAGTGAGATGCTAGGGTGGGCTTGCCGGGGCTTCTGGGTAAGAAAATTTACTTTTTCTCCTTTATTGTAGTTGAGTTTCAGAGGCTTACTGCCCCTGTTTGTGCTGGTAGTCTTGTAGTGAGGGGAGCCTGGCTGGGGATGAACCCCACCCTGGAGGGGGCAGGGGGCCAGTGTGCAGAGAAATCGGGGTCGCTGGTGTCAGGGTCCCAGCATCAACCAAACCTGAAGCCCCCTTACCCTCTTAACAACTTTCTATTTTGTCATCATGATTTATTATTGATTTAGTCAGTTTGCCTAGTGTTATGGATTGAATTGTGTCCTCCCACACTCCCCAAATTCATAGGTGAAAGCCCTAACCCCCAATGGGACCGTATTTCAAGATGGGGCCTCTAAAAGAGGTAAAGATGAATGAGATCATAAGGGCAGGGCTTCTATCCAGTAGGCTGGCGTCCTTACAGTAAGAGGAAGAGACACCAAGAGGGCGTGTGCACGGAGAAAAAGCTATGTGAGGGCCCAGCAAGAAGGTACCATCTGCCAGCCAAGGGGAGGGTCGCACCAGAACCCGCCCTACCAGTACCTTGTCCTTGGACCCCCAGCCTCCAAAGCTGGGAGAAAATGAGTTTCTCTTGTTCAGGCCAGCCAGCCGGTGGTGTGTTGCTATGCAGCCCTTCCAGACTGACACCAATAGAAATAGCTTTAATGTGAAGTTGAAAGCACTCAAGAGGATTCAAGTCTTATGTCTCTGGCATAAGCCAGTGAGTAATTGATGCTCAAGAATGTGTGATGATGACCAAGGACCCGAGGATCAGGCTGAATGTACAGAATGAACCGCACGACTCTCAGTGCTGTAGCTGGCTTGAGCCTCCCAGTGGCCTTTCGGTACAGATACAGATTTACTCTTATCTGCAGCGTCCCGATGAGAAGCCTGGGGGTCAAAGAGGGTAAGCAATACACTCGTGTTTGAGTAGGTAGGTCAGCGGTCCCGATGTACGAAGGACCTGGGTCTTTTCACTCCTGTTTTAGCACATTTTCCAATATGCTCAGTCCTCACTCGTCTGTGAGAAACTTGAGGGTGGGAGCTACATCTTACATATTTCTGTAACCATACATCTCTAGCAGAGAGTCTGTTGGTTTCTTAGTGGCTGTCAGTAAGCGTTCGAAGAAGAAACAGTTCACTGATGGCTTCTCGTACCTTGGAAGCAGCTCTCCTGGAAAGATGGGAGATGACACCTCCTCCCAGAGTATTCGAACAATGGCTGTGTCCCATTTCCGATGCAGTCGTCACGGTGTGGCTTCACCGCGGGTGTAGCTTGATGTCCAGCTCCCAGCACAGATGGAGCAAGCAGGGATGACCTTGCGAAGGTCATCCCTGCCCGGAGAATCCTTCCAGACACGGAGGAAGGCGTCATGAAGCAGTCGGAAGCGGGAGCTGAGACCTGTCATCCTGGGTGCCCCTGGGAGCAGTTTGCGCTCAGCACATAAATCAGACCCAGGTCTCTGGTTACTCCAAAGCCCCCCGCGCCGTGGGCGTCTCTGTTAGCAGAATGAATTCTGACCCATGGTCACTGGGTTTATCAGTCACGTGCCCCATAAATCCAGTGAGCATTTGCCCTTGGGGGCTGCCCCTTGGGAAGCTGCCTCAGTGCCCTGAGGGGCCTTAGCCAGCTCTGGCCTTGAATCTCAAGGAGGGTCAGAGACACTTAAGACTCTTGACTGAGTGTAGTGTCACCTGTGATATGAGCCCCTTTGTCCCTGTTGGGACGCCCATGATCTTAAAGCTTAGACAAGCACCTCCCTCCCAGGGCATTCTGTCTTTCTTAGGAGTCCTGTGCTGTGGGAGCGGCTCTGTTTGTCATTGGCTGTTTCTGTTTGCTCACTGTCTCTTCCTTTGGAGAACTACCCCTTGTCATGGCTCTGAGGGGGCTGTCAATCATGAAGCTCCGCCCCCTGGCTGCATGGCCGGTCCCTGACCTTCCCTGGTCAGTCCAGCTCTGCTGGGAAAGACACACGGGTGGGAGGTGACTGAAGCAAAGCCATTTACTTCGAAGCCTGTTGATGAGCTGCTACTCCCCTTCATGCAAAAATCATTTTTTCAACTTTATCGAGGTATAATTGACAAATAGAATCGTAAGATATTTAGAGTGTACATTGTGATGAGTTCGATACACACATACTTTGTACAAGGAGCTCTGCTGTCTGGTAATTAACACGCCCGCCTATGCCTCGATCCCCCTCATTTACACGACCTTCCAAATGCCCTTGGGATAAATATCAGTGCTTGGTAAGATCATTGTGTCTGTTAGGGTACGTTTCTATTGCTTGTTTTAAAATACATCTAAGTAATGCAAATGTAGAGAGCTCATGATAATTCATTTTATTACTTTTATTTTCCAAAAATGAAAATATCAAGTGGAATCTTTTACTAAGGATGATGTTGGTGATAAAAAAAAATACTCCTTCATTCTTACTATCTTCCCATTAGCCTAGAGAAATAACAGTAGCTGCTAATGTGATTGAATGCTGACTGTTGGCTGAGCTCAGCATTCAGAAACAATATAGAGGCCAGGAGCTCAGGCTTTCCTGGGTTCAAATCCAGGCTCTGTCAGTTCCTGGCTGTGTGACCTTGGTCAAGCTACTTGACCTCTCTGAACTTCAGTATTCTCATCCATAAAATAGAATTATGGATAATTATGAAACCTGTAATACAGGTAAAAACATGCTTGGGGTAGAGGAAATCCTCAGTACGTGTTAACCCCTTACTGTTAGATGTTTTTTGCTGAGAATAAGAAGTGTGGTCTCACTGAGCCGCTATCGCCTGCCCAGTGCCACATGGCCAAGGCACAGTGGGAGCTGGGATTAAATGAATCCACGATCCTGCGTGCCTAGCACGGAGCCTGGCACACCAGGAATGCTCTTCTAAACTGCAGCTGCTGTTATTTTTTTTTAACCTCAGGTTTGAGAGGGAAGTGTGTGGACACCATTCCCCAGGCAAAAGTAGAAGCCGGAATTAGGCACCCTCTCCTCTCCCTGCTCTCACTTTTCATGCCTTCCTTCCCCTTGTCCCTCCAGAGTCCCTATCAAGTCCCCTTTCAGATAATCCTTGCTGTGTGCTAAGTGATAGCTGAGCTATTAGCTGGTATTTAAGATAAGCCCTTCCTCGGTCCATTTGCATTTCACTGGGGAATCCCAGAGACTCCCCTATTCCAAGCCTGGAGGGGGCAGTGATCTCTCCCTGTGGGGAGACACTGGGACTTCCCTGTGACAGAGTTCCTCCCCCTTGGGGAGGTTTCATTGTTAGAACCCTGCACAGGAGGACCAGCGTGCCCGAACCATGCTTTCCACAGATCATGTGCACTGTGGGGTACAGGAGATGTGGGATTGTCACAGTAGGGGGAGCAAGGAGGTCAAGGGCAGGCCCTTAAGGAATTGGGTGGGGGGAGTGCTGGAGGGGAGAGGGAGAGGGAGAGAGAGCACGCCAGAGCGAGCCAGCAATAAATTATTTGTTTCGTCTCAACCAGTGCAGTTGGTGCCTTGCAGTATTACGTTAATGATATTATTTGTAATAATCCCGTTCCTACGGCAGTCCTGAAAGTTTGGTGCCCTTTCCCTATTTTACGGACCAAGAAACTGGGACTCTCCAGCGTAGAGGGCATCTGTTGTCTTTTCTCATCCAGCACATCCCCTCCTGTAGTAATTAGCCTGCAGCTCAGGTAGGACGGAGCCTCTCCTGGCTCCTTGTGTCCGAGGCTGGCCAATCTGAATATCCCGCCCCTCTCGCCTCCGTGATTGGCTCAGATATGGACACAGGCGGCCAATGAGAGCCAGACATGGGACTTTTGTTGGAGACTCAGGCACACGCTGCCTTTTTTTCCTGGCTCGAGCTGTCCAGTGTGAGCCGAGATGAACGAGTGGCCTCCTAGCCTACCTGAGAATAAACCCAACATCTAGGAAAGAGCTGGAAAAGGGAAGACTGGCTCCAGTCGTTGTCAGTTGAGCCTCTGAATCCAGACACACCTCCAGCCACCGCGTCCCGGGACTTCTCAGGTTGTGAGTCAACAAGGTCCTTTCTGGGTGCCTTCCAGCTTGGGTCTGGGGTTTCTGCCCCTTGCAGTGGAAAGAATTCTGATGAATCAGTTTCAGTATTATGGGCTGAATATTTGTGCCCCCTGAAAGTTCACAGGCTGAAGCCCTAAGTCCCTAGGTGATGGCATTTAGAGGTGGGGCCTTGGGGATATAGTTAGGTTTAAGTGAGGTCACGAAGGTGGACTCGCATGATGGACCGAATGCTCTGTATGAGAAGAAGAGGGGGCCAGCACTCTCTCAGTCTCTTTGCACCCTTGGAGGACACAGGGGACCGAGTGGTTGGCACCTTGATCTTGGCCTTGCTGGTCTCTAGAATTATGAGAAATAATTGTGTGGTGTTGAAGCCACCAGATCCTGGTGCTGTTTTGTTCTGGCAGCCCGAGCTGACTGTGACAAAGAGGACAAAGACCTCACATAATGTTACACAACGAGTGAGCAGAGGTGCCAGGGCTTGAACTCGGGTCTCAGCGACTCCCGAGTCCATGATGCGTGCGTGGAAATACGAGCTCTGATGGAGCAGACGCCGACTTCACTTTCAGCCTGGCGGGGTTCAGGGTGGGCTCTGTCGTGGGACCAGGGACAGGGAGGAAACGGGGGCCAGCAGAAGGCGACCTCGCTCACTTCACCGCTTGACTGAGTCCAGTGTCCCTTGAACTTCAGTGGCCAAACTAAAGAGACATCGTGATTTTTTTTTTTTTTTTTTTAGTGCTTTCTGTGTGGGAAGTGCTGTGCTGATCCCTTTGCAGACATCGTCTCATTCAGTCATCAGAACCGCTCGAGGAATTAGATAACTATCATCTTCCCATCTTAAAGAAGTCCCTCTAAGAGTCCTTGTAATACTGGTTTGGTGGTGATGAACTCCTGCAGCTTTTTCTTGTCTGGGAAGCGCTTTATCTGTCCTTCAGTTCTAAGTGACAGCCTTGTTGGATAGAGCAATCTTGGTTGAACGTCATTGCTTTTCATCACTTGGAATATTTCCTGCCACTCTCTTCTTACCTGCAAAGCTTCTGTTGAGGAATCAGCTGGCAGTCTTATGGGGGCTCCCTTGTAGGTAACTAACTGCTTTTCTCTTGCTGTTTTTAAGGTTCTCTCTTTGTCGTTAATCTTCGGCATTGTAATTATGATGTGTGTTGGTGTGGGCCTCTTTGGGTTTATCTTGTTTGGGATTCTCTGCACTTTATAGGCTCGCACGTGTATTTCCTTCACCAGGTTAGGGAACTTTTCTGTCATTATTTCTTCAAATAGGTTTTCAATTCCTTGCTCTTTTCACTCTCTCCTTCTGGTACCCCTATAATGTGAATGTTGGTACGCTTGATGTTGTCCCAGAGACCCCTTAAACTCTCCTCAATTTTTTGGATTATTTTTTCTTTTGGCCATTTTGGTTGGCTGTTTTGTGCTACCTTATCTTCTGCATTGCTGGTCGGATCGTCGGCTTCATCTAATCTCTTGTTGATTCCCTGTAATACATTCTTCATTTCCGTTATTATATCCTTTATTTCTAGCTGGGTTTTTTTTTTTATGGTTTTCATCTCTCTGTTGAAGTTCTTCCTGAGATCATTGAGCAGTCTTATAACCAGTGTTTATAACTCTGTGTCTGATAGATTGCTTGTCTCTGTTATGCTTAGTTCTTTTTCTGGAGTTTTGTTCTGTTCTTTTATTTGGGACATGTTTCTTTGTCTCCCCATTTTGGCTGCCTCCCTGTGTTTGTTTCTATGTTTTACATAGGACTGCTATGTCTTCCGGTCTTAGTAGAGTGGCCTTATGTAGTAGGTGTGTTGAGGGGCTCAGTGGCACAGTCTCCCTGGTTACCTGAGCCATGCGCTCCAGGTGTGTCCCTTGTGTGGGTTGCGTGTGCCCTCCTCTTGTAGTTGAACTTGGTTTCTAATTGCACATCAGTGGGAGGGATGGACACTTGCCCTCACTGGTTGTGAGGGCTGGCCGTGACTACAGTGGAGGAGCTGTGGTGCAGGGGCTGATCCGCCTCAGCAGGGCTCTGGTGCCTGCCCAGGCTGCCCCTTGGATGTGTCGTACTTGGAGATAGCTGGGTGATACTCCAGCTCGTGTTGAAGCTGGCCACTGCGGGTACCAGACCCAGGGCCACCTTGGAGGGGATCCCCTGTAGGTCAAGTTCAGCCACAGCCTGTGCCCCACCCAGAGCCCCCTGACAGGAGCCAGAAAGAAATCGGCAGATAACTGCTGCCTGTGCTGTGCTTGGAAGCGCCTTGCGAGCTCAAGCCATGAACCAAGGCCAGCTGCCACTAGTGCCGGCTCAGGGCTGCTCAGCCAGAGGTACAGGACAAGCGCAAGCCACATGCTCTTCGTCTGTGAACCTTTGAGAGACCCTAGGAAAGTCTTGAGCCAAAGCAGGCTGTCTGTGTGAAAAAGCCACTGAAAGCCGCCTGGGTGTGCCCCAAAGTTGGGCGGGGCTGGGTCTTGAATTGCCAGGGTATGGGGAACGTATAACAGAGACTCAGAAATGGTGGCTGCCTGTCTTCACATGCCAGGGAGGGGGAGGACTCAACAAAGAAACAGTGGCCTCCGCCAGCTTCACCGTCCAGGAAAAAGCTGCCTCTCTAGCCCCCGTCCTAAGCCAGACAACTCAATTCCCTACCATATGTCCCCGCCGCCTCTCTAGCTGCTGCCCCAGTGCTGGAGCTCAGAGCAAGTGACTCCGTTGGTGGGTAAGTCACATGTCATCCGTTTAAGAGGAGCGCCTGGGAGTGCAACTGCCCTCAGTCTTACTCAGTCACAATCTCCCCTGGTTTTCACAACCAAAAATTATGGGGACTTCACTCCCCGGCATTGGAACCCTGGACTGGGGTGGGCATGGGGTCTCGCACCCCATTAGAGGATAGAGCAGGGGCCCACGGCCGAGATGTCCGTCCCAATCTTTAATGGTCACATATGGGTGTGCGACCAGCGTGTTCCATGTCTGACCTTCCTAGCAGTCTGGAGGTGGCTTCTCCTGTGCATCCTTAGTTGTAAGGATTCAGTTCAGCTTGATTTGAGGCGATTCTCAATAATGGTTGTGTTGTAGATTAGTTATAATTTTGATGTGGTTGTGAGAGAGGGTAAACACAGCATTTACCTACTCTGCCATCTTGGCTGTCTCCCTGAAGGCATGCACTGTTGATCTCAATCCAAATTATTGTCAACATGTAGACTAAAGATGCAATGCAATTTTCAACCTTGTGCGAGTCTGTCTCATCAAGGTAAGACAGTAAGCATTTGCGATTATGCCGTTTGCCTTCTTTACAAATCCAGTAATTCCTGGGGGACAAGAAAACACAGTGGAATTGAAGGCCATCAACTGATGAACTGGCCAAGGGACGCACCCGCTGATTGGCCCATTTCTCGGGTTGACAGAGAAGCAGGGCACAGGTGCGTGCTGTCGTGGAGAAGGCAGCTCCCGGAAGGAAGGAAGCTCCTGGTCACGCAGAGTGAGCCTGGCACCTGCTAACTGGGTAAGCACACTGACTTCTCTGCCAGTGCCGTGCTCCGGATCTGCCCCCTGGCATCCCCTCGTAGCCAATCCGTGATCAAACACGGAACCCACTGCGAAACAAATGATAAGGAAGCCCGTCCCTTGCTACCTCCCCCGCCCCTGGAAAAATCAGGCTTTCCCCTCTTGTTCTATGCTGTTTCCTGTCATGCATAATATGGCAAATTAATTAGTGAATCCAGCGGCATTTCGCTAATACAATTTCTCTCCCTTGCTTGAGGTGAGTTATGTTCATGCTTCAGTCACTTGAATATTACTCTTCAATGTTTGATGGAATTATGTTATTAGGTGATGATTTTATTGCACACTATCTGATTCTAATTAAACCAGAAAATAGTGACATTGTAATCGAGGCGCGCGTTTCAGTCTGCACTCTGCGCCCCCTTGCTGTCTCACCCCATTTTTAAAGCTCTCCGAGCTGTGCTGGGCTCTTCGCTGATGCTTGCTCACATTGGCTTCCTCTTCTCCAGGCACAATGCCTTCTCGGGCCGGCTTCCTCTAATATGTAATTGGTGGAAATTGAGTCTTGGAAAGACATAATGTTTACACTTGTCTTTTTAATCAGAGGCTGGGATTATTTCAGATGATATCAAAGAAGAAAACGTGTTGTTTTGTTAGAACCATACACACAACTTGACCAAAAAAAAAAAAAAATCCCTTGCCCGAGAGAGGAGAAACTACAATTTTAGAGGGAGAGGGAAACCCATGCTGTAGAGATAAACAAGAGGAGATCAAAGGCCTTGGGGCCCCAGAACCTGGGTTTCAATTCTCGCCTGCCTTTGGCTGACACTGTACCTCTCATCTGACCACAATACCAAGTGCTCAGTGAACCGATGTCCAGAGAGGTCAACCAACTTGCCAGTGGTCTAAGGACGAAAAGCCAGCGCTGGGACATCTACCCCTCCCTCCATGCCCCATGAAACGCTGTGCCCTGATTCCCCCAGGCCGGAGAGCGAAGGAGGGCCCCTGAGACTCCAGCTAGAGGAGGTCACTGGCTCCCAGAGCCTCTTTTCTCATAAGGGTAAAGATGTCCCCTTGAGTGAGACTACATTCACCCTCCATGATCCTTGGAGACACTGATGGCAGACACTGGGGACACTCAGGCGTTGGAAGCCTGAGTCAGCTCCAAGGTGAAACAGGCACCCTGCTCCCAAGGAAAGGCACTTTCACGGTTGGCTGGGAAAAAAACATACACAGCACAGAACTTTCAACTTAGAAAGCCTGAGCACAAGGTCCAGCCCCGCGTGGTCTGCAGGCGCTGGGCTTTTGTCCTGTTCAGCAGGTGGCCAAGCTGGGGCGGCTGGTGGCCGAATGGACTTGCGCCTGTTGGGGTACTGCTCCTGGCAGCGTGGGTCCGCTCACTTTCCAGACTGTTCCTTTTGGAGAATCAGCCTGCTACGTTGCAGCAGCAGATTGTATAATTCAGGCTGAGCCCTGCCAGCTTTCCCACCGGTTTCAGTCTCCCTCAGTGAAGGCCGCTTGGCTCTAGCCGCCCAGTTAGGAGGTGTCTGTCCTTGGCCTGCACACCCTGTGGGGACGAGGCACCTCTCAGGACCGTCTGGGCTGCTGCAGGAGAAGGGCTGTGGGTTTGGTCTTGTTGTGTTTCCGCCAGGCTGCCTGTAGGACCCAGCATATGGAAGAGAAGCTGTGCTTTTTCTTGCAGAATTTCTGCTGTGGGAGGAGGCGAGGCCGAACGGGGGACAGAGACACTTAGCATGTATTTCCTGAACAGCAGGTCATGTTGTGGGTGCTGGGGAGAGGGCAGTCCACTAGGTGGGCAAAATCTCTGCCCTGCGAGGAGCCAGGAGCAATAAGCATTTAGTGTGGTGTCGTAGAAGGAGCACTGCAGTTCCTCCCCGTCCTGCTTTTTGGTTTTTTTTTTTTTCCTACTTTATATTCTAGTGAGGAGAGAGAAACGTTCAGCAAAATAAAAAAGAAAAATATGTGGTATATTGGAAGGTGATAAGTTCAATGGAGAAAATTAAGCAAGGGAAGGAGATAAGGACAGCAGAGAGGGAGTGTGGAGGAGGTTAAGGTTTTCTTTAATTAAAATTTTTATTAAAGTATAATTGACAAAATTGTAAAAATGCTGGAATGTATGATGCGATGATTTGAAAACCTTGAGAAAGGAACTCCTCCCATCGTGCTAATTGACACATCCATCATTCAGGGTTTACCCCGCCTCCTTTTTTTTTTTTTTTGTGAGAACATTTAAGTTCTACTCACTTAGCTAATTTTAAGTATGCAATATAGTGTTATCACCTGTCATCACCATGTTTTACATTAGATCCTCGGACCTTACTCATCTTGTAACTGAAAATTTGTATGTTTTGCCATCCTCTCCTTATGCCCCGCACCCCCAGGTCCCTGGCAGCCACTCCTCTACTCTCTGTTTCTGAGTTTGACTTCATTTTAATTCCATATATGTGACACCATACAATACTTGTCTTTCTGTGACTGGCTTATTTCATTTAGCATACTGTGCTCCAGGCTCATGTCTTAAATGGCAGGGTTTCCTTCCTTTTAAAGGCTGAATAATATTCTATTGTATGTATGTACCACATTCTCTGTTTTTTTGTTTTGTTTTGTTTTTTGAGGGCAGTGTCACTGGCCCTCCTATGTGGGACCCGAACCGGGGCCGCTGGCTTCCCAAGCCAGCGCTTCACCACCGCGCCCCTCGGCCGGCCCTATACCACATTTTCTGTATCCGTTCATCTGATGGCTGCTTTGTCTCTATACTTTGGCTATTGTGAATAAGCCACAGTAAACATCGGGGTACAAATATCTCTTCGAGATAATCGATTTGTTTCCTTTGGATAAACTCCCTGAAGTGACATTGCTGAATCCTATGGTAGTTCTGTTTTTTATTAATTTTTTTTTTAAAGAAATTTTATTGGGGAACAAGGTGTTTTTCCAGGACCCATCAGCTCCAAGTCAAGTAGTTGTTTCAATCTAGTTATGGAGGGCGCAGCTCCGTGGCCCATGTGGGGATCGAATAGGCAACCTTGGTGTTATGAGCCTGCGCTGTAACCACCTGAGCCAACCGGCTGCCCTGTTTTAAATTCTTGAGGAACCGAGGAGGTTTTGATTTTAAAGAGTGATCAGGGCAAGTCTCTGGGAGAAGAGGACTTTTGGGCAAAGACTTGAAGATGCAAGAGAGTGGGCCACGTGGGTGGGTGTGGGGAGAACATTCCAGGAAATAAACCCAGCGAGTACGGGGTTCTCGAGGAGGATGTGTGCCTGGTGTGCCTGAGGCAGAGCAGGAGGCCACTGAGGCCTCACCGGAGGGAGCGAGAGGGGTGGTGGGAAACGAGGCCATCGTAAATGCCCTTAGCTTCTTTAACTGCTGACTTCTGGAGGGCAGGGAGGACGTGGTGAGAGGTATTCAACTAGCAAGGACTAGCTAAGTATATGGCGTCAGACTAGCTGTTCAGCGGGACCCCAAAACAGGGATGGCGACCCTGCCTTCAACGACCAAGTTCAAGATTTAATATTAAATCCCATGGAAACTTCGAGAACGTGAAATCCACAGATAGATTCCTGAAGGCAGAGAGAAAATTCTAGAGTATGGGATGAAAGGAAAGGCTCTGGAGAGAGACTACCTGGATATGAATCACAGCTTTGTTGTTTCTTAGTAGGGTGAGCGTGGGCAAACCGCTGTGTCCTCTGAGGCTCAGTTTTCACATCTCTGTAATGGAGCCCACATTGCAGGGTTGTGTGAGCACTTAAGATAGCACGTGTAGCATGCTTACCAAATGCCTCCCAGTGAACAGAGTAAGCCCTCAGTAAATATTAGCTGACATTATTGATACGATTATTAACTGGAGTACTCAGAGAAGGGTTTTTCAAGGCTTGTAACTGAAGTTAGTGAGGTACTCGGGAGAGGAAGGCCATCAGTGTGAGAGGGAAAAGGTGATTAAATATATCAGTATGGATGCTCAAAGGCAGTGAGGACAGCGGTCATATTTGACTGACTAGAGGAGTGGCAGTAAAAATGACAACTTACGGAGCATTGGCTTGGAGTATCTCACTTAGGGCTCACAGTGGCCCTGTAAGGTAGGTGCTGGTGTGGTTCTCATTTTGCCCCTGAGGAAGTGAAAGCTCAGAGAAATGAAGTGATGGGCTTGGAAGCCACAGACCTGTGACCCAGTCCAAGGGAGTTTCCACTGTGCTCTCTGTCGCCTAATTAATTCACTTCCCTTAGATGGTGTTCATAGGGTTTCGATGAGACTGAGATGGCTCCTTGTTCCAAGAGGTATGATAAAGAAGAGAGGTCCAGTGGGAAAGAAGGAAAGGGGAGATGGTTGCGCCCTTATGCAGAGTGTATTTCGGCTACGATCATTTTGCCCTTATAATCTCTTAGAAACAGAGACCGGGTTCTTTCCTGGCCTGAGAAGGAAAACTTGACGCTGGGGTATGGCCGCCCCGTAAAATGCCCAAGTAAGACATCGGTGTCCATTTTCGTCATCCTCATACTTGGGTGACAACCAGGCACTCCCCACATGAGCAGAACGGGCTTTTCTTGATAGGAGCCGACTTTCTGACTTAAGGACAAGAACATTCTGAGGTGCCCCGGTTGTGGGATGGGATTCGGTGGGCATCTGGACTGAGCCGCAGAGCCTGCCCACAGGGACGGGGAGTGGGCTGGGGCCTGGGAGCAGGGCAGCGGCCCGACCCGGCAGTGTGGCTCAGGGACAGCGGCCCGACCCGGCAGTGTGGCTCAGGGACAGCGCCCCGAGCTGGCTGAGTTTCCGGATCCCAGAGGTTAGAGCAGCTTGACATTCACTCGAAGGTGCATTCTGTTGTCTCACATTCTGGTTTTCAGTAATGCTTTACATGTATGGAATATCTTCCCTGAATTCTTTTTTTCATGATATTTTGAATTCCTACCTCTTGTAGATTGAATTCACGGAGCGCTCATAGGGTAATGAGCGCTGTCCTTGGTACTGACGATGGAAACTAAGATAAGGTCCCTGCACTCCAGAGGCATATAATTTGGAGGATAGCACGGTCCCAGGTCTATTTTTAGCTGCTTGTTATATACTCCGATGAGTTTTTAAGGAGCTAAAGACATGTCATGGGTTTTCAATGAGACAGGTTCAGTTGTGTCATTATATAAATACATCATACTAATTTAACATGTTAACTGGGCATGGGATATCTGAGAACTCTGCCCTATCTTCACAATAATCCCATAAATCTAAAACTGTTCTAAAATGTAAAAAATGATACGAAAAACATTTGTTGTTTTTTTCTTGATGCCACTTTCTCTACTGGCTACCACGTCATTCGTTTTCTTTGCATTGAAACTGAAAAGTTATTTACATATTCCCTATTTTCAGTTCTTCCCCTTCCATTTAAAAACAGCCTTACGCCCATCAGGCTCTAGCCTCCAGCAGTACAGTGAAAAGGCTTTCCTGAGGGTCACCAGTGGCCAGCATGTTGACCTTCGTGTTGCGACAGCCAATGGCTTTTTGAGCCATTAGCCGTAGACCTGACCTAGTGGATCCCGCCTTCTCTCTTGACCTCTGGGTCACTCTGCTCCCTGGTTTCCTGTGACTTCACTCACTGCCCTTTCTCAGGGTCCCTGGCGGGGCGGGGAGCTCAGCTCTTAGCCCCCGTCTGTGGTCTCTGCCTTGGGACTCCCCTGTAGCCTCCTGGCGTAGGACACCACCTTAATGCTGGCAGCTCTGACTGATTTCTCCGGGCTGGACCTCTGTCCTGAGCTCTGGAATTCTATGGCTACACTTCACCTGGCTAGCCAAGAGATACCTCAAACCCAACGCGTTCAAAACCAACCTTCGGCCCAACCCAGACTACTCTAGCCTCCCCACGTTAGCTGATGGCAATCCCAGCTTCCGCACCATCAGATCCAAACTCTTTCTCCGTTGCATCTCATGCCCTGTCTTGCAGCAAATCCTGTTTGGCTCCTTCTATAAACTTTAAATATCTAAAGTCCCACCGCTTCTCCACCTCCGTGGACCACTCTCATCTTTCACTAGGGTGACTAACTGACTTTCTTGCTTCTACCTTGTCCCCAATCAGCCTATTTCCAACACAGTAGCCAGTGACTGTTCAGATCTGAGACCGTGTCATTCCTCTGCTCCAGAACCTCCCCATTTGGCCACAGGAAGAGCCAAAGTCCATAAGATGGTTCACGAGGTCCTTCGTGACCTGGCGCCCCCCAGGCCTCATCTCCTATTACCCTCCCTCCCTCCCCCGCCCCCCCCAGGCCCAGGTCAGGCCCCTGCCATCTCAGGACCCCCCCACACACTGGTAGTTCCCTCACTGGAATGCTCCCCTCAGCTTTCTGCTTCACGCGCCCCCTCCTTCAGTTCTCTGCTCAGATGTCGCCCTGCCCCCCATCCTGACCTGTTCTTGTTCTTAGGAGAGCTCAATCCCCTCCCCCGTTCCTCCTTTTCTTTCCTCCATAACATGTGTCACCTAACAAGTCATGCATTTACTTGTTTTGTGTGTTGGCTGTCCCCACTGCAGAAATGTAAATTCTGTGAACGAAGAGACATTTTTCCATTTTGTTCATGGACGTACCCCAAGTGCCTTGAGCCGTTCATGGCAAATAGTAGGTGCTCATTAAAGGGTTAGCAACGAATGAATTAATTCATTGACTTTCTAAAATGTGGACAAAAGGGGTTTTGTAGAGCAAGGAGGTGATTCAGGAAGGGTCCCTAACTCCTCCCTGCTAAACAAGGTCCCTCTTTGTTGGCCAGTGGATCAGCCTGTGGAGTCACTTTTTTAAAAAGAGCTCATAGGGCCGGCCGAGTGGCGTGGCGGTTAAGTGCTGGCTTGGGATGCCAGCAGCCCCAGTTCGGATCCCACATATGAGAGCCAGTGACACTGCCCTCTAAAAAATAAATAAATAAAATTAAAAGAGCTCATAGGGGCGGCCAGTTAGCTCAGGTGGTTAGAGCGCAGGCTCACAACACCAGGGTTGCCGGTTCGATCCCCATGTGGGCCACTGAGCTGCGCCCTCTACAACTAGATTGAAATAACTACTTACCTGACTTGGAGCTGATGGGTCCTGGAAAAACACACTGTTCCCCAATAAAATTTGTTAAAAGAACAAAGAGAGCTCATAATTTTTGGTAGTTTCTAATCATTCTTTGTTTATTTTTCAATCACATAATGTGACGTGAAGAGGATAAACTATTTCCTGCTGCTGTTTTCTGTCTGCACCCTGCCCAGAGGTAGTACTTGCTACTCCAGTGACTGTTGCCCTGGGCCAGAGTGATGAAAGCCTTTGTCTAAATGCAGGCGTGGTCCTGCCATACCGTGACCTGGTGGCACCACAAACAAAAGGAGCCTGTGGATGTGTGTTTGAACCACAAAATATTCCTCAGCGGGCTGCAATACTATCCATTACACTTACAGAAAAATAACTTCCTTCCTATACCCTTCCAAATAATAGTAGGGTCTTGGGGGATACCCAGTTGAGTGTTACTAATGATTATGTCTGCATTGGCGGGGCTCAGGTACGCCGTCTCCCTTCTCTTTGATTTGTAGCAATATGAACAGTCATTGCTATGGACATTTAAAACAATCACGTGTAATTCTAAGAGTCCTGCATGCCAACTCCACCACTCACCTCGGCATCAATTATTTTATCGTATTCTTCAACTATCCACTTAGAAGATGGGACACAGAATGAGTTTCGATGGGCAGGAGGGAAGGCATTGGCTCTGCACAAGGAGAGCACGTGGGGGTTCCTTAAACCCCCAGAGAGGAAAGGTTGGGGAACACGTGTGCACCAAAGCAAGAAAGGCAAGGTGGCGGCATGGATGGAGGGTTACCCATGATGACTTCCAGCCGCTCTCCAGCTAGCGTGAGGGCCACCCCTGAGCTGGACCAGCGTAATGTAGCCCCCTTAGTGTTTCTTCTTACTAACAAACAAACCAGGTCATTTCGCTCCCCGACTCAGCCCCTGGGATCGCTCCCCACGCGTGCCGAACGCGCGGAGCCCTCCTTGCGCTGGCCTGCCGGGCCTCCGCGCTCTGGCCTCTCCTGGGCCTCCCACCGTGACCTCTTGCCGGCCTTGCCCTTGTGCTCCAGCCACATGCTTGCGGCTTCCTCTCCTTGGAAGGAGTTTCTTCTCCGCATTCTTCACATGCTCGCCTCCCTGTCGTCATTCATGATGTCGCTCCTCAGAACACCTTGCCAGGTCTCCAAGTCTTCAGTCCTCCACTCTTGAACTCGTTACTACATTTCCTTGTAAAATCTCTCTCCTCGCCTTTGTTACTGTCTGAAAGTAGCTTGATTATTGTTAAGGTTTGGTGTGTTTACTGCCTGTCTTCTAGAACAGAGGCTCCATGCCAGCAGTCCCCGGTGGTGTCCCCAGTGTTTAAAACATCACTGGGCACCAAATAGATGATCAGCAAACGTTTGGCATTGAGTGATAAACAGCCTTGGGGTCCCGTGCCAGTGTGCCTCAGGCAAGGGGCATGCCTTCCTGTGTGAAAGAGGGCTCAGTGAACTCCACTGCGTGGGAGGGTCAGGACAGCGGCAGCCCTGGGGGCTGGGGAGGCTGGTGACAGGAGGAGACGCAAGGGGGCTCTGGGGACCGGGCGATGATGGGCTCCTTGGCTTGGGTTCCAGCAGCACAGGTGTGTCCCGTGTACGACAGTTCATTGAGTTGTACGCTTTAAGATTCACACGCTTTTCTGTGTGCATGTTGTACGTCAATAAAATGTCCAAAAGGGGTGTGTGTGTGTGTGTGTATGTGTATGTACACAGTGGACTCAGCCATGAGAAAGAAGGAATTCCTGCCATTCGTGACAACGTGGTGGAAACTGGAAGGCATTATGCTCAGTGAGCTAAGGCAGGCCGAGAAGACAAGTGCGGTATGTTCTGGCTTACATGTAGAATCTACAAAAGCCATGGGAGCAATAGAACTGTGGTTACCGGGGGCTGGAGGAGGGGCATGGGAATTGGGGAGATGCTGTTTGGGGGGCAGCCTCGCACCTAGGGGATACGTCTGCCCTGGAGATGGGGAACGTGCAGCACAGCGATCAGTGAGCTGCAGTGGGCTGGGCGCTTCAGAGCTGCTGAGAGACTGGACCTTCGTGGCTCCCACCACCAATCAGAAGTAATAACTGTGACCCAGTATTACAATGTACGAATGTATCAAATCAACATGCTGCACATCTGACACCTACATAATGTTATATGCCAATTACATCTCAATTTTTAAAAACGCTGGAAGGAAAAAAAAAAAGGCCCAAAAGAAAAAAAAAGTTAACACATTGAGTTTAAGATAAAGCAGGGACAAAAGACTTCTTCATCTTTAAAACAGTGCTTCTCAACCAAGGGAGATTTTATCTTTCTTCTCCTGCCCCTCCTCCCCAACCCCCAACATTTGGCAATGTCTGGAGATGTTTTTGGTTGTCACATTTTGGGGCTGCAAATGGCATCTAGTAGGTAGAAGCTAGGGATGCTGCCAAATGTCCTACAATACCCCTTTCCCCCCATTAAAGAATTATCAGCAAAATGTCAGTAGTTCTCAGGTTGAGAATCCCTCCTTTTTAAGAATCCACCTGAGAAACTTCAGATTGCTCACACATTCATTTCACCCACCACGGCTGGCATGGCTGGCACGGAGGGCCACGTGTTTATTTGATTCAGACAATGTTCCCTTTCCCAGGGGGGCGTCTGGGAGCAGGAGTGACTTTCGTTGTAAATCTCTGCAATAGAAACCGTTCTCAGTGTTCATTCCGCAGCCTCCCCCAGTCTCCGAAGCCCTCGGAAGTGGGCTGTGGCGGTGAGCTCGCAACAAATCCCCCAGACACAATTTAAATGTCATTTCAGGACTGGGACGAGGCCATGAATATTTAAAATGTAAATTGTTTGGGTCACGCCTAAATCTTTTATGGATTTTACTGGCTGGGAAAAATAAGTCACTAGTTTTTGATCAAGTTCGCTTTCTCTCCATCTTATTAACAAAGCCAGCCAAGTGAACCAGACAGCGTTTGCCAGAGAGAAGAAGCGTGCTTGTTTGGGGGACAATATTGGATTCTGCTCCTTGCCCAGCATGCCGTGCTTATGGTTCAAAAACCCAAAGAGCTGGTAGGAGATATGTCCTGGGTCCGTGTGTCCTCGCCAGCAAAAGCACAAGTACCTCCGGGTGGGGCTGGGGGAGGTGGGGGTGTGTGGAAGTGAAATTAAATAACCCGAGGTGGAGAATTAGGTACCTCGACAGCGGATCACACAGCAATATCGAAATGACCAGACTGGAATTCCAGTGATTCATCCTCCAGTTTGGATCTCAGGTCTGGTGCTATTTCACAGACAAGTGGGGCCGAGAGGAGGGAGGGAAGGCGGAGGGAGGGAGGGAGAGAAAGGAGGAAATATTTAATAATTTAAAATTCTATGGACTGCAGAAAGAATACCTATTTGAATCTTTTGGGGAGAAATTATGCCTCCGCCCCCCACCCCCAGCCCCTACCCAGAAATTCATTTTGAATGTTAACGTGAAGGCTGCTTTGGAGTTTGACAGGGTATCTAAAAGGCTGTTATGAGACACGTTTTCATTAAGTAATTAGCTAGTTCTTGGTCAAAAAACATGACTTTTTTTGTCATCTCGTGAACATTTTAAAAAGCCATAATTAGGAGGAAAAGCACTAATTGAAAGGCACCAACTTGTTTGCTAAGAATAGTCATTAAGGGGCGACCAACGCAGTAGCAACACCAGTGTGAGAAAACAGCGATTTTAAAATGCAAGTGCCACTGAGGTTACATTCCGGGGTCTGTGGTTGCGGTCTGCCTGGAGGTATGGCTGGCATTGTTTAAGGCTCAATATACAGTGGGCCTGAACGCTTACAGCGCCCTGGCTTTGGGGCTCCAAATGACAGCTTAGAGTTTTAATTTCTAGAGAGCATTACCATAGAGAGTTACTCAGCTAGACTGTCAGGGCTGTTATTGCTTTGGGATTGTGATGAATTGGGCAAAACGAGGACAGAGAGGAATGTTTCGGTGGCCCAGACAGTTCGCGCCGCCAGCTGTGCATACGGATGCCTGGCGTCTGACATCGGGAAGTTTGCCCAGCCCCCTGATACGTCGCCCTTAAGAAGAGGTTGCATTGTCCTGGCTTCCTGACAAAGAGTCTTGGGGGAAGTTTTAGAAAGTGCAGAAACTTGTAACGAAGGAATTTTAAATTCTCCTTAATTCCGCCAACCGGAGACTGCCAGTGCTGACATTTTAGTGTCCCTTTTCTCCTTTTTGATTGCATTTTAAGCATTTTATAGTGTCATCATGACATGATGAAGTACCCACCTTGCAAGTGTCTAACTTGTAATGAGTTTGTACGTGCACCTTGATGTAACCACCTCCTAGATAGTGATAAAGCACGTTTCCAGCAACAGCGCCCAACCTTCCTGCCCTTTTGCAGTCGAGACCTCCCTGCTCCCAGGCCCAGGCGACCATTATTGTGTTCCTCCCGCAGTGGAGCCCATGATTCTGAACTTAGGATAAACGGACTCCTATGGAATACCTCCTGTGGGCCTCGCTGCTTTTATTCAGAGTATTTGTGAGGGTCATCTTGTTACAGTGTATAGCTCTATTTTTTGGTTATTGCTGGGTGATACTCCGTTGTATCCTTTACCACAATAATGTATTCAGTGATGGACGGTGGAGTTGTTTCCAGTTTTTAGCTATTACGCATAAGGAACAAATGTTATTTTTTTTTTTTTTTAGATTTTTTTATTGGGGATTTGGTGGAGGGGAACAGCGTTGGGGAATCGGGGAAGGGGAACAGACAAGTTGCTGTCTTTTTGTTCTTCAGTTTAGTTGCGGAGGATGTTGCTTCACTGTGGGTATCGTCATTGCGCTCTTCCCGGATGAGGCAGATCGGTCGCTGGCCTCTGGATGTCGCTCACCGCGGCTATTGGCAGCTCACGCTTGGCTGCCAGCCGCTCACGCTGGCTGCCGGCCACTCACTGCAGCCTATGGCAGCCCACTGCAGCAGGGGCTGCAGCCCACACCATCACCGGGGCTCGCACAGCCCAGCTCCAGGTGGAGCTGTTGTTAGCTGTAGAGGGCAGTGTCACTGGCCCTCATGTGGGATCCGAACCGGGGCCGCTGGCATCCCAAAACCAGCGCTTAACCAATGCGCCACTCGGCCGGCCCAGGAACAAATGTTCTTGAACGTATCTTTTGGTGGATAGGCGTTCATTTCTTTTGGATTCCTGTCCTTTGGTGTGGGTGCATATGAGCGTAGATTGTATTTTATAGGAAGTTCAACTCACATCGTAACCATTTCTCTGTCTCCATCCCTCTCTCTCTGCCCTACTGGTCACGGGAGTCCAGTGTCTCCCAGGAAACAGGCCTGTCTTAGCAGCCCTGACGTGTTCAGACATTGGCTGGGGGCAGCCGGGGGGAAGCATTATGGCTGCACAGGCCGGATCATTTCAGTGCTTTCGGGGTATCCATGGCCCCTTCCCTGCCTCGTTGAGTCCGGTGTATCTCCAGCCAGCAGCTCCTGCAATTAGCCCTAGTTATTGGCCTGGCATCTAGGAAAGGAGGTCGGGGCAGGTCCTGAGAGGTGGGCACCTGCAGCCTTTTCAGAAAGAAGCTTCTGCGGCATCTTCCATTACGGTGGACCACTTCCGAGGGAAGGACGGGCTGTCTGCAGACCCCGAGAGCCCAGGTCCTCCGTACCCTCGGGACATCCGTCCAGATGTCCCCATCTCACATTTCAGGATCCCAGCTCCTCCCCTTTCCCCCAGGAGACCTACCTGGGCGAGCATTCACACATCCCGGGTCTGCCACGCCCTTCGGGCATCAGTCTGCCGCTCAGCTGCGCCTCCTCTTCCGGGAAGTAGACAAAGGCTGTTCTGGTAGCTTCGGAGGTGCCCTTGGCCTCACACTCAGTCAGCAGGCTTGCATCTCGCGTCATTCTTCTGCAGGTCATCAGTGCACCTTGCTGGTAACCAGCCAGGTCCGCCAGCTTCGGACGCATTGGCAGCCCCGTATTTTCCAACCGCCTCCATCCACTGGGACGCTTTCCCAGGTCACCATTGTGGGGATTTTTTTTAGCAATTCAGCCACCGGCTTTTGACAGAGACTGTCTGTGCTGATCTGTCAACCCAGAGGACGTCTTCTCCACCGGCCAGGCAGTGGCCGGGCCCGGCTGCAGTCCCCATCACGCCGCCAGTTTTCTCAGCCCACGGCTGGCCTCACTGTGTGAGTTCCAGTTCCCTGAGAAGGTAGAAACCAAGACAGGACCAGAGGTTTTATTAGTGGACATGCTCATGAAAGAAAAAGGTGAAGGAGTCAGAGAAGCTAGAGGAGCCATCAGGCCACGCGCAAGTCTGAGCCCAGTGACACAGTTGTCCCGTATTTACCCTTGATTTTTGGGACAAGAAATGCAAAGAGGCCGAGAGCACCTGAGGGCCACGTGGTAGAAGTGTCACTGGGGGGAGCGGGAAGTGCCCTGGTTTGAGAGCAGGGGCCCCAGGTGGAGACCCTCTGAGTGTCCATCTGTAAAATGGAGCAGCAACTGGGTGTAAGCTTTCCTTCCTTTCTTTACATCTGCTCGGTTTTCATTCTTTCTTACCAAAACCCAACCTGTCTTTTGGGGATGATCACCCCTTTTCTGCTTATGTCCGTTTCTGTTGCTTGCAGAACCCCCAACTGAGAAACAGCTAAACCCTAAGGTTTAAAAAAAATTTTTTTTTTTAAAGCTAGCACTAATGAGAGTGCATATGAGCTCAGTCAGAGCCTAGAAAGGCTGGGTTTGGGGTGGAGGGATATCTTGATTTCCAATTTTCTTCCTTTTCTTCCATCCCAGAACTTCTGCCTCCTTATTTTTGCCAGCAACAGCCCTATTCCTCCGACAGCAATTTTTACTTACAAAGTGCTTTATAAGCATGGTATAATTATCCACCCTCATGTGCTGTGCTGTAGAATTCCTTTGGAGAACAGGCTATGAATTGCAAGGAGCCGGGAGCTAACTTAGCATCTGTTTTGAAGAGGGGTGGGGGTGGGGCTTGTTGATTGTGGCTCAGAAAGTGGATTCTAATTGCTGTTTTTATTGCTGGTTTCGCTGATGCTGCCTTCAGTCCTTTACCTTTTTTAAAAACTTCTTTTCTGAGTGACTTGGGAACTGGCATATTTGACTCCACCCCCGATATATTTACTCAAACATTTAAACTATCATGTAGCTGGGTGATCTTGGAAACATCTCCAACCCAACAATTCCAGTTTTCCTTAAAATATTGAGAACTGAGGTATTATAGTACGGGTAAGGGTAGGTAGTGTTTGAAAATTTGAATCATTACCTTCTATACCAAACTCATTTTGCTCTGAATATAAAAATACAGCTAGAGCACGGTGGTTAAGGAAATTGACTTCAGAGTTAGACAGCGCTCGATTTAAATCCTACTTCTGCCACTTACAAACTGTCGCTGTAGGGAAATTAGTTTTCTCAACAGAAAAAGGGGAATAATAATGCTATTAGCCTAGGCTCATCTTATTTCAGTCTTCGGAAAAAGTCTTTGGGAAGCTTTCCCACGCGGCAGTCTCACCCTCGGCCTGGGTTAACATTTCCTGTGCCACACGTTCATAGGACGGTGCTCCCTCTCAGACGAGTCGCAGTTGGAGTGGATACAACCTTCTGTTAGATTATCCGATTGCGTCCACCTCCGCTCCCTGCCCTGCCCTAGACTGAACTCCATGAGGTTCGGGCCAACCGTGTCTGTCTCCCTCACCACCTCCTTCTCAAGTCTTAGCTCCTGGGTGGCGCTTAATAAATTTGAATGAC
Source organism: Aselliscus stoliczkanus (assembly GCA_033961575.1). NCBI lineage: Eukaryota > Metazoa > Chordata > Mammalia > Chiroptera > Hipposideridae > Aselliscus > Aselliscus stoliczkanus. Next base: position 4,273,850 of record CM066741.1, read on the forward strand.
TGACTGAATGAAGGGATGATTTCCTGTGGAAGATTAAATGCTGAGATCGTGTATAAAACCCATGGTGTCTGTCTGGTCTAGGGTAAGAGCTGAATAAATGTAACGTCCCACGAAGCAAAACACCAAAATATAAGCCCCCAAACAAAAAAAACAAAACCTCGTAACGACCAAGCCATACATACGTCGTGCAAGACCTGAAACATTTATATGTTGTCATCATTCAGTGCTGATTTTTCAGGCTGAGTTATGCTCCTGGAATAAAGAACCATTGATTTCAGTTATTCAAAACAACAAAGGTTTATTTCTTGCCCATGGGACATTTGCAGTGCGAATCAGGCTCATGGGGGTGCCCCGCCTCCCACAAAGGGGTGAGAGAGCCCTGGAAGGGCCTGACGACATCAGGAATTAAGCACATAAGCAGGGGAATGGTACCTCACATTTCCACTCAAAGCCCATTGGTCAGAACTGGTCATGTGACCCCTCTGTCTTCCTCCGGGGGGCTGCTGCAACAAAATCCGACAGACTGAGTGCCTTAAACAATAGAAAACTGGAATGTGTATTTTCACAACTTGGAAAGCCTAGGCGACATCCAGTCCAAATAAAAAGTTGAGGAGACCCCTGGGTGTGCCAGGAACGAGTGCTCTCATCTCTATTTCATGGGGCTTTGAAGGAGGGGGAGCCCGAGTCCAGGGGCTGGTTGGGGAGCTCGGGGAGGACCTCCAATCAGTAGGGGAGTTCCTTCAGTATTTCAGCAGCTCGTGTGGCTGGACAGAGGCGTCCTGGGTCGGTGTCAGCCCTGGTGGAGCTGGACTCCATCTGGGGGCGACCGTCCCAGAGCCATAGCCTTTTTTTTTTTTTTTTAAATCGTACTGTGTGTTCTCTTTGGTTTCCGTAGCTTGTCTGCCCCAGGGTGAGGCTACCAGAGCCACATCCTTAAACATTTGCTAAAGAGCCACCCCTTACAGAGAAGGTGGGAGGCCTGCACCGGGTCACACAGCAGTGGGTGCTAGAGTGGGCCCCTGACGCTTCGGTCTGCCTGTCAGGCAGCCCTCCTGCTCCTCGCACTGCCTGTCACCCAGCTCAGGCCACAGCGCTTTAGGGCTGTGTCTCCTCTCTGCTCACCCAGCTGGGGTGGACACACTCAAGGCCTTGAAGAATCAAAGGGCTTGATGGCTTATAAAATTCCTGTGCCATCCACCCTGATCATGATGGCAGAGAGAAGGTGGCCATTTCCTGGGAAGACCCGGCCCGGGGGAGGGAGGAGAGTGGGTGCCACTTGGCAGGACAGATGGACAAGTTGCCTTTCCCTAGCTCAGCACTTTTTGGGAGAGCACGTGGCTGAGTCAGCCCTGGATTGGGCGCCAGCGTGGGGATTTGCTGGGCTGGAGCGCACCTGTCCCGTTTCCTGACCTGAGAGAGACACAGACAGAGAAAGGCAAAGAGAGAGAGAGAGAGACCAAGGAATACAGAGATAGCGACACAGCTGTGGAGACAACTGAGAGAGCTGGAGGCCAAAGACCCCGAGAGGTACAGAGCCGTGGGAGACAGCGCGATAAACTGGGCTCAAGAGAGACAAAACGAGCAACAGGGAATCACCAGCGAGAAAGACAGTGGGGGGAAACAGAGGCAGCATAAGAATTAGAGACAGAGAGACAAATGACAGAGGTGGGGAAGAGCGAGTGTGGCCTAGATGGAGGAGAAACAAGACGGCAGAGAGGCCGAGACACAGAGAACGGTAGACACAGGACAGACTGAAGGCTTGGTCACCACCACGTGACATGGGGGGATGTGCTAGTGCCATGCTTTTCCATGTTTGTGAATTAAGCTGTAAAGGGCGAGTGAAGAAGAGAAAACCAGGAGAAACGCAGTGGGGGTGGGGAGGGCGGGGGAGGGGCTAGGACAGCAGAGGTGTTCCTGCCGCTGCACGCGTGTGGCTGTTTATTATGCGAGGAGCAGACACGCAGACTCCGATTCCTCCCCACTCCCCACCACTCCACCCACCCCTACAAGGTCCTCGCCTCTGAGCCTGTTTTCTGCTCCCACAGCTGGGGCCACATCTGTAAGTTCCCTGAGAGGCGCCCGTCTAAGCCCTGGGGGCCACCTGCAGCCAGGGCAGCTGATCAGGAGCACAGCGGGGTGGGGGGGGGACAGATGTTGACTTGTACCTCGGTGGCTTTTAACATAGGGACACATAGGGACGGGTGGGCTTGTTCTGTTTTCTTTCTGAAAGTGGCAGTGAGATCCCTTCCTGCGACCTAGGGAAATAAGTCTTTCTTTTCTTTTCTTACTAGCTTCAGATGTAGAAAACAACAGAATGATTAGACATTTACACCCCTCACAAAGTGGTAACCCCAACAAGCCTACTACCCCTCTGACACCATACATAGCTAGTCCAATACCGTTGACTCGATTCCCTATGCTGTACTGTATATTTCCTGTGACTCTATATGTATATTAATTATAGTTGACATTCAGCATTATTTTATATTAGTTTCAGGTATACAGTGCAGTGGTTAGGCATTTATATAATTTATGAGTTGATCCCCCTATGACTCCAGTACCCATCTGACACCATACATAGTTCTTACATCATTGACTGTATTCTCCATACTGTATTTCACATTCCCCTGACTATATCGTGACTACCAATTTGTACTTCTTAATCCCTTCCCCTTTCTCACCCTGCCCCCAACCCCTTTCCCATCTGGCAACCATCAGTTTGTTCTCTGTATCTATGAGTCTGTTTCTGTTTTGTTATTTATTTTTTAGACGCCACATATGAGTGAGATCGTATGGTATTTGTTTTTCTCTGTCTGACTTATTTCACTCTGGGTCCATCCATACTGATACAAATGGTAAGATTTCATTCTTTTTGATGGCAGAGTAATACTCCATTTTATATATATATATATATATATATATATATATTTGACCACAATTCCTTTATCTAATCTATTGATGGGCATTCTGGTTATTTCCATATCTTGGCTGTTGTGAGCAGCGCTACAGTAAACAGGGGCGCATACACATTTTCAAATTAGTGTTTTGGGTTTCTTTGGATAAATACCCAGGAGTGGAATTGCTGGGTCATAAGCTAGTTCTATTTCTAATATTTTGAAATACCGCCATACTGATTTCCATAGTGGCAGCCCCAATCTGCAATCTCACCAGCAGTGCACAAGGGCTGCCTTTTCCCCACAGCCCACCAGACACTTACTGTTTGTTGATTTATTGATGGTCCCATTCTGACAGGTGTGAGGCAGGATCTCGTTGTGGTTTTCATTTGCATTTCTCTGATGATTAGTGAGGTTGAGCCTCTTTTCATATAAGTCTTGACCTTATTCCTTCCAGTTAAAGAAACACTTTTTAAAAACTCGAATTTCCCAATTCGACTCTGGCTGTTCTAACCTGCGCTAAAGAGCTCACTAATAAAGTAGGTCCCAATGACTAAGGACGTTAGGAATGCTGCAAGGATTATGTCTTCTGGTCCTGGTATAAAGGACGGGAATATTTCCCCCTTTACAGGTGAGACCACTGAGGCTCGGGCTTGGGGGTGCAGAGGGGAGGACCCCATTTCTGTGTGCGCCCAGCCTGTCTGGCTGTGTTTCTGAGTGCCGGCCGGTGCACCCCACATGTTACACAGATGAAATCATCGAGGCTCATTGGGTCTAACCACCCGGCCTGAGGTCCTGGGAGGACCAAGGTGCAGGCTGAAGATTGCACTCAATTCTGCTTCCCTCCCGGCCTCCCTGCTTCCTCCATGCATGGGGCTGGGGTCTTTCAGAAGGAGACCCCCTCCCGATGTGCCCCAGGAAGAAGTAAGGGAACAAAAAGTTGCAGGCACTAGCTATACGTACACTTGGGAATGGGCGAAATGCTCAATTTCATGTATGTGTATCTTTCTGCAATTAAAAGGGACTGAAAAAGGCTCCACTGGCCACCCCTGGGAGCGGATAACGCACCCTTATCGAGTGGAGCCATTGCCGTGGCAGAGCCTCCCTGCTCTCTGCTCCAACCTCCTTTTCCTCCAACTTGTGCTTCTGTATATTCGCGGCCTCAGCTGCCTGGGTTTCCGCTGCCTCATGGCTTTCTGCTTCCTGCGTTCTCTGTGTGCCTCTCTGCTCTACCCATTGTATCTATCCACGTATCTATCTATCATCTATCTATCTGTTTGTCTGTCTGTCTATCTATTGGGTTGTCAGAAAAGTCATGATGTATTTTTTTCTATGTTTTTCATTGCAAAACTGCGTCATGACTATCCATCCATCCATCTATCCATGTACATCTCTCTCTCTCTCTCTCTCTCTCTCTCTCTCTCTCTCTCTCTCTCTCATCCATCCATGTTTCTCTCTTTTTCTGTCTATCCATGTATCGATATCTATCTATCTATCCATCCATCTATCCATCTATCCATCCATGTACATCTATCTATCATCCATCCATGCTCTCTTTCTCTATCCATGTACCTATATCTATATCTTTCTATCCATCCATCCATCCATCCATCCATCCATCTATCCATCATCCATTCATCCATCCATCCATCATCATCTATCCATGTACATCTGTCTGTCTGTCTGTCTGTCTGTCTGTCTGTATCTATCTATCTATCTATCTATCTATCTATCTATCTATCTATCTATCTATCTATATCTATCTGTCTGTCCACCTATCCATCCATCCACTCACTCATCCATCTTCCAAATCAACCTTCCTAAGACAGAGGATCAGATCAGAAGGCGTCTTAGGTCTGGTTCCCTGGAAACAGGCTCTCAGATGGAGCTGTGCCTGCAGGGATTTGAGGCGGGGCAGCTTGGGGATTAGCGCCCCAGAGGAGAGAAGAAATTAGGACGAGGTAGAGGAGAAACTGAACCAAGCTGCAGACTCAACAATGGCCTCAGCATGTCCCCTGAGTACTTTGGGGCTGGGATGAGCCTTCAGAGTTGTTCCCGGCAGGCAAGCAGGCAGGCCAGTCATTGGATGTGGGCTGCCCTTTGGGGGTGACATGGCCTTGGGCGAGGTGGCTCTCTTCCACTGAGGACAATTCCCAGAGAGCGAGGCCGTGGACACGGCCAGTTCGCTGCCAGTGCGGCAGCAAGAGCCTCCGTATTCCGCTCTTCCTGCTGCCGAGGACCTGCCGACCCAGCGGGTAAGAGCGCGTACGTAGAGAGGCCAGGAAGCCGCAGGGAGAGCATTTCCTCTCTGTTCCCAAGCGGCTTCCGTCGATGTTGGACACGAGGAAGCGTCCTACGGAGCAGGTCAGTCCGTGCAGATAGCCACAGCCCCTCTGAACAAGGGCAGTCTTTTCTCATGAGCCAGGCCGCCCTTGGCCTCCCCCACTCCCTCTGAGGCTTTCTTGTGGACAGTTTTTTTTTCCTGCTTCGTCTCGGTCCCTCCTTCTGTAGCGATGTCTCTCTGCAAATAGCACAGAGGCGGCACACACATATGCTCCGTGATCCCGATATAGCACCACCCCTCACGCCACCCCGTCTCCCCTGCAGCCGAGCAGTGGCGGGGCACCCGTCCTCTGCTGCGCCTCACTCACTGCCACGTGCAGCCTCCTGGGATGGTGCCTCTTGGCCTCTCCCCAGCTGTAGCCTCTCAGCCTCCTGTAATGCTTCTTGGGTGGTGAGAACGTATGTTCCCCACCTTCTAGTTGGCATCGGGCGGATTTTCCCATCCCGAGGAATTTGCCGGCATTCATGTCAAACCTTTGCACGTTGCACTTGGGTGGCTGCTTCCCCCAGTCCCGGAGACGCTGTTCCCTGCTCCAGGACCGCGGTGGCATGCGAAGGGCTCCAGCAGTGGCCCAGCTAAGATGATCAGCCCCAGGATTTGCTCTGCTAAACCCAGGAGTCCAAGGAGCCTGGCTGGGCATTGCGCGTGGGCGCTAAGGGCAGGTCCAGGGACTCAGACCCGATCCCGTGGGAGGGCTTGGCATAAGACTTCCTTACTTTCTCCTTCCAAGACCCCCCCAAAGAGTCTATTCTTGGAGCCGATAACTTTTCATCACTGAGTTGGCAAACGTTTGTAATTGGTTTTTCACACATCCTTCCTGGCCAGGAGACAAGTTTCGTTATAATTAAAACTTAACTAACAGGGTTAAGATAACCCACGGCGTGTCCATAGGACTGGCTCGGGCAGAACAGTGAGTGATGTGGTGATGCATGTTTTCTCTCCCACGTCTTATTTCCTCGTTTCTCTCCTTTCTGACCAACAGTGACAAGTCACCCTGGGCAGCCCAGCGTACATTAGAGAAGCCAGCTGCCCCCGGCCTCACCAGCTCGTTGGCACACACTCGGTCACTTAAGACAAGTGTCCGGGTGCTCCAGGCTTTTCCTTCCTCCTCCTGGACCCCCCGCCCCCATCATTTCCAGGAGTCCTCCAGGCAATGACTCGTGTGTTTGAGCAACAGTCCCACTCAGGTTCTTCCATCCAAGTCTTTTCTGGAAGGGCACCGACTCCCCCTGGGCTGCTGCTCAGGTCTGAGTCCCCATTGCTCTGCTGGGGGCACTGGGCACCTTGGGTGCTTCACAAATGGGCTCCATCCCTCTGCCCCGCCCTGCACTGAACGTGGTCTTCACGCCCCCACAGCAGGTCTGATGTGCCCAGAGCCTCACGGATGAGTATCCGTTTCTCTCCTCTCATCAGGGCTCAGACCATCGAGACACAGACCAGTATCATGGCTCAGGGTCTCCGATCTCACAGGAACTTTGCGAGAAGGATCATTAGACCTCTGGATTTTTTCCCCTTTGTGCTCAAGGCTTAGCAGATCCTGCATTGCTATTAGACAGTGGGGAGGGGTCCAGGAGAGGCTGCACCATGAAACAGCTGCTAAGAGGCAGACTTAGTGACTCATCCTCAGCAACATCCATCCATCAAGCTCTCCAAGCTGTTTTTCCAGAGACATCACATAAGCCACACACACAGTGGAGGGAATGGAGTTGGCTTTTGCCAAACCAACGGCAGCAAAAACAGTGACATCATGGACAAAAATAAAATGATCAAGCAGCATGAGCTGGAAAACAAGAATTCCAGTGAGGCTGGGAACTGTTAGCTCCGTGCCTTGTTTGGGGGCCTAGCTGGTCAAACCAAACCCAATTCCAGCAGCCAGAGAGTGCCAAGAGCGCTATGCTTCAGCCAGAAACGTCAGCCACGCCATGGCACTGTCCAGCAGAACAGTCGTCGGGGAGCACGGGGCGGGGGGCACAGCAGTCCTTTCAAAGCACAGCCCTTCGCCTAGCATCCGGCGGCCCTGTTCACAGACACCTAGTAAAGCAGAACCAGGGAATCGGGTGAGGTTTTATTTCACCTTTTAGTTTTCTTTATTAACAGAACCTTTCAGAGCTGTTCATACATTTATATACGCCAAATCGCAATCCTTCCGACAAAAGGAGCAGATGCTACTACTGAAAGCCGGGGACAGGGCCCGAGCACAGCTGTCATCAGGGCGCGAGCAGAGCCTTGTCGGGGGTTCACCGCAGCTCCCATCTCGTTGGCAGGGTCGCTCTTTCCAATTCTGTGGAACTATGTGTTTCTTGGTCTGCATTGTTTTCGCCGTAATGCTTCTCCTTGAGCTCCTGTCAATCAGGAGTCTGAGTCGGGTAACCAGGACTGAGTTGGAAGATGACGGTTTTCCTGGAACGGCGTCTCTAAGACACCAAGGGCTTCCATGTCCACAGATCCCTGGGACCCTCCTGTGGAGAGGCCGTATTTGGTGTCACGGGAAGTCTCCACCTGGCCACAGGTGACTGCACAGGGATTGACACTTGAGTGACAACAGCCAGTGAGGGGGCCCCGTGTGGGAACCCTGCCTCTGCACTGGATTCTCCTTAATTAGCCCCAGTAGGTCCTCTTTCTGAAAGATCCGAATAGGAAACATGCTCAGAAGGGTGGGAGGTAAACGAGTGCAAGTAGGAACCGCATCTGGTTTCTTCACTGAGTCGTCACCATCGTTTCTGCTAGCAGAAGGCATGGCCACCCAATCAATGTGTACTTGGTAAACAAAGCAGACCTGTGGACCCGCACATAGAAGGATTCTGGGTTTCTTTCCCTCCCTCCCTCCCTCCCTCCCTCCCTCCCTCCCTCCTTCCCTCCCTCCCTCCCTTCCTTCCTAAAGTGAATCTCCACCTGTCTCCCTCCTGCCACCAGGTGTCTAGGCCCCTCTCCCTCACCTCCTTTTAATTGTGACTTTAAACAGACTTTTTAGAAGAGCAGTTTTAGGTTCACAGCAAAACTGAGCAGTAGGTCTGCAGCTTTCCCGAATGGCCCTGACCCCACACGTACACAGTCTCCCCCACTATCAGCATCTTAGGGTTATTTGGGTTTTTAAAAAGAGACTGTAGTTTTTAGAGCAGTTTTAGATTTGCAGCAAAACTGAGTGGAAAGTACACAGAGTTCCCACGTAGCCCTGCCCCCCCACATCCACAGCCTCCCAATTATCAACACCCCCACCAGAATGGGACATTTGTCACAGTCGATGAGCCCACCTCCACATGTCATTATCTCCCAGTAGCCATAGTTCTTACCTCAGGGCTCACTCTTTTTTTTTTTTTTTAAGATTTTATTGGGGGGACTTGGGGGCAGGGAACAGTGTTGGGGAACCGGGGGAGGAGAACAGACAAGTTGCTGTCCTTTTGTTCTTCAGTCTAGTTGTGGAGGACGTTACTTTACTGGCCCATGGTGGTATCATCATCGCGCTCTTCCCGGGTGAGGCAGATCGGTTGCCGGCCTCTGGATGGTCACTCACAGCGGCTCTTGGCAGCTCACGTTGACTGCCGGCCACTCACGGTAGCTTATGGCAGCCCACCGCAGCCTACGCCGTCGCTGGCGACTCTTGGCAGCCCAGCTCCAGGTTGAGCTGTTGTTCACCATCTTAGCTGTAGAGGGCGTAGTGTCATTGGCCCTCATGTGAGATCCGAACTGGCAACACTGCTTCTCAGAGCTGGCGTCCCAAGGCAACTCCTAACCAAAGTGCCACTCGGCTGGCCTGTTTTATCCCCTTCTGATTACATATTGTACCCTCCTGGGAAATCGTTCTTCCAGTATAATGATACACTTTTCAGCATTTGTATTTCTCTTATCTGGTTTTAGAATTTCTATAAAGGATGGACTGAGGAGTTGAGTTGAAAGGGAGGTTTGGACTGGCGGTCCAGCTCCACAGTGCGTCACTTAAGAATGAAAAATGTCAGTTGTCCCTATGAAGACATGGGGGAGTTGCTGATGGAGATGACGGGGGAACAGAGCCCTCCCTACTCCAAGACCACCCCTGTCACCTTGACCACCGCTGCCATCTCCCTGGAGAACCTTGATTCTAAAGGCAGTGATCCCCCAGCCGTCTTGTCTGTTCCCTCAACAAGACTCTCTCTCTCTCTCTCAAGCTCATTTTTGATATTGTTGTAATCAATGGGGGGAATGTAATGGATTTGGTATCTGATCAATTCACTGCGAGACTTTGGAAAAGTTCCTTAGCTTCTTCGATGGGGAATAATGATAGGACTTGATGGAGTTGTAAACATGACAAGATTGCTTCTGGGAATGGCTCTCTTATGGCGAGGACCCAGAAACACTCGCGTTCTTTTCCTGTGGCTGATGGGCAGAAGCAGCACAGCCTGGTTGTGAAGTGTGCAAGCTCTGAAGTCACAGAGCTGGGTTCAGATCCTAAGTGCTGCCTTTGCCCGCTGTGTGTAAATTGGTGGCAAGTCCCTTCACTTGTCTAGCTCTCCCTTGCCATGTCAACAAACGAAGGATTAGATGGGAACTGATACATTATGGGGCTTAAATGAGATATTGACTCTACAGCATTGGGTGTGTTGTAAACACTCAAGCAGTGGTAGGTCTCATCGACTTCGTTATGAAATACAAGCTTCTCTCTTCCTGTCCAGTCTTGCGTCTTCCAGTGCAGCCCACAAACCCTGATCTGAAGCCCTTGGGGCCATGGGCGTTTTGGAATGCAGAACCCTCTGGAAATGAGAAAGATAATGTGGTCCCATACATGGCCCAGCATCCCATCCCCAGTGGCGTCTGGGGTCACTTTTCACGATCAGCTCATTACCACACTGGAATATGGGAAGGTTCGTGCTAAGTGCAGTGGGGGATAAATAGAGGGTATAAATCACCTCAAGTCCAGGTTTGCTGCCAAATGAGTTTATGCCGAAATCAATGGAAAAAAATTTGGCTTCCGCAGCCTTTTTGGAGTTCAGGGACCTGTGCAATCATAATTTTTCCCATTCTGTGTTTTTTAAGCGATTTTTATTAGCCATATCAGCTTTAAACTGTGCTTCTCCTACATTTCTGTGTTCTTTTAATCCATCAAGGCGTCTTTTGAACTCTTCGCTCTCCTCTCTAGATGGCCTGTGTCTCACTTCTCCGTCTCTGTCTCTATTCTTTATCCTCTCCTGGATTTCTCTGTCTCTTTCTGGGGTTCACACACTACTGGCCTGAAGCCTGTTTTTGTATTCTTTGTTTTTTTTCTTCTTAGCTTCTCATCGCCCCTTCCTCTCCTCCCCTGGCTTTCAGCCTTGCTCCTGCATCAGGCACTCCCTGCCTCTCTTCTTGTGTAAATATCATCTTCCACCTGCCATTTCCTTTCCCCCCCTTCGTTCATTTCTGGTATCCCTGGGCGCCCACCCCATCTTCCACACCATCATCTTTCTCCTTTAATTCCTTCACCTCCTCCAAATATCCCTCTTTGTCTACTCTGTAGTTTACAACGCCGATAATATCATCACGATAATTGATGGAGTTCTTGCTGTGTACTAAGCACTTTCCATGGACCGTTTAATTTTTATCCTCACAGCACACCATGAGCCAGGGACTCTTTCCATCCCCCTGTTTCAATGAGAAAATGCCACTGGAGGCATAAAGCGACTTGCTCAGGTAGTCGGGCAGCAGAAACGGAATTCAAACTCTGATGCGTTAAATCTTTGCGTTTAATCTTTGTTGCATTAAACTCATTCCAAAGCTCCTGATTTCAGTCACTATGCCTGTATTTCCTTCACTGCAGAAGATACTGCTACCCCAGTTCTTTCACTTATCTTTTCTTTCTAGGGCCTTGTACATTCTTAATGTGATTCACCTCTGCCTGCCTCTTGTTCAGTACACCATGTAACGTGGGTGGTTTGTCGGGATGTGTCTCTTCCTGTGGCTGGATTCTTGGTCCTTATTTTTTCCTGGTGACCGACTGAGATCTTTTATAACCCCCACCTTCTTATGATGGAGGGCAGGAACAGTCTCAATTTCAGATGTTCTCCTCCACACAGATCACTGAAGGGTCCTGGACATAGATGCTGGACAGCAGAGCTAGTAGCATCTGCTGGCGCTGTGACCGCGCACCATTCATTCACAGTCACATGTTGGCAAAATGATTTCGTAGTATGAACTTTCCAGGTATCCAAATGACAGAAGCAACGATTATTATATTAGTCAGGCTAGGCTCTGTTTTGCTGCAGGAAAGCAAACCTCACATTTCTGGCTTCCTTCAACCAAGATGTACGTCTCTTTCGCATCGCATTTGGTGCTGGTTCTGGTGGTTGTCCTTGATTTTTCTCCTTGAACAGTCACTCAGGGCTCTGGGATGCTTTTCATCTTGCAACTCCACCGTCTCAAAGTCCTTTACTTCCAGCAACTTGGATGGGAGAGGGGGTGTGGCATAATCACAGCCTGTTATACACAAGAGTAGTCATTGTCATCATCTTTCAGATGAGGACACACGTTCATTGCCCAAGGTTTCCCAGGTTAGTAAGTGGTAGGTTCCAGAATGACATCCCAGGCCTGACTCTGCTTGCCACTGTATTTTTTGTAACTAGAGATATTTTGTCTATGTTAATGCTTCCTATCTTGATTGATTTATTCACAGCAAGTTAATAGATTTTTCCCTTCCTTTTCCCTGATAATTCCAGCAAAAGTTCTAGGAAGGATTCTCATTGGCTGGGCTTGGGTCACATGTCTGCCCTCAAGCCAATTGCTACGGCTTGGACAATGCAGTGTTCTGATTGGTCAGATTTGTGTCACGTGTCTAACTCTAGCATGGAGGAAATGGAGTAGAGTACACCTTCACTCTTGCAATATGTAATGGGAACAGTGGGGAACTCTCCCTCTAAGTAAATCCAGAATGTGGTTATTAAAAGAAAAGGCAGTAGATGTCAGGCAGGCCAATCAAGATATGACCCACCTAGCTGAACAACCGAACGAAGAAGGAAATGGAACAGAATTAGTACATAGAGAAATAAACTAATGGGCATGTGACACAGACCTGACCAATCAGAACACTGCATTGTCTTGGCCATCGTGATTGGTTTGAGGATGAGCCTGTGATCCAAGCCCAACCAATGAGAGCCCACCCTGGAGTAAATGAATGAACAAATGATGCTTCTTCGGGGGAGGATAAGGGAATTCTTCTAAATAATGAAAAATGAATTAGGGTCAAGTTGACAGTTCAATGAGGATAAAATTTGCCCATTGCCTAGATTTGCAGTAGGGCTCAACCTGCTTAGGGTGAATTTTCAAGGACCCAGAAACATTCTGATGCAGAACAATCATGGTCTCCATCTCCCCCTTTGACTCCTCTCACTCCTATTGGCGTGGGAGCAGCCTAAGGCCATCGGCCTGCTCACCCTCCACAAAAGCAAGTCTGTGAAGAGAAGGTGGCCCCTTCCTCCCTACCCCCCGAGGCTTACCCTTGTCCTTCAGTTTTCGGGGCTTCACCCTCTTCCTTAGCAAATGCTTTCCCATTAGCGCGGCCGAAAACTGGCCAGATGGCCCCATCAGCGATCCCTCCCTGCTGTGGACAAAGGGGCTTCTGCAGCACCAGGCCTGGGGTTCGTTTATCTCTCCCTGAGTCAACGAGGTTTTGTCTATAGGCCTTTCTGCTATGTCCCTCCAGAGAGAGGCAAACTGCCTTTAAGTAATTGCTGAAGAAGGCACAAAGCAGGGAAATTTGATTTGAGTATGCAATTTGAATCGGGAAATGCTTGTATAAATGACCGAAGCCGCTCAAGGCGACAGGTTTGTGTGCTATAGATTTTTTTTTTTTTAAATCTCAGGGTCTTCAGAATAGAAGTTGTGCTGCAGCGGCTTACAGCATCCCAGGCATGTCACTCTGGGCCCATGCTCGTTTGGCATCATCAGCTGCCAGTCTGGACCTTGGTAAGTTGAACTTGCCTAATTAATCTATATTGTTGGAAAGGGCAAAAAAAAAAAATGTTTGAACCCAACCCCCAAACAATGCTACAATCTAGACAGTGACACAGTCTTATCTAAAACAAACAAACAAACAAAAAAACAACATAAAATGATTTTGAACTAGGAAGCAGTTTGGAGTCATCTAGTGTCCCCTTCACCAATGAGCAAATTAGGAGCCAGCGAAGGTAAGTCACACTGAGACCTTGGAAATATCACAGTCAGCTTTTCCTGCAGCAACAACCGCCTAGCCTCCCAAACCCCAGAGATGTAAGTTTCTGGCATATGTTACGTCACAGCTGCGGGACACCAAAGGTTCTCCTGGGCAAGGGGCGGGGGCATCTTTTCAAGGAATGGCCACCCTCTGGGACGTGCTACTGTCATGGGGGTATGTTGATAGCTCCCGCTTGGATGTGGTGTGTGTCAGATCTGCCCACATTCTGTTGGTTAAAACAGGTCCCCTGGCTGCCAAGCCCAGTGACAACAGGGCGGTGATGATACTCTGATGAGTGGCAAGTAGGCAAGAGAGGGCAGATATACATCCTGTAGATAAACCACACGGTCCACCCCCCCGAGGGCATGCCAGTCCTTCTCAGTGAGTGAAGTCCAAGAAGAAACGTGAAAACTGAGAAAGTTTCTCAAGTTTCCTGAATCTACTTATTCTTTCAATGGTGTCACCTAGTTTGATTAACGGCTCAATTCACCCGGTGATATCAGCTTACTGTCCGCATGTCACCCTGGATTCCTCTCTCATCTCTCGTTGTCATATCCAGGGATCACCCAAATTCTTGTCATTTCTGCTTCCCAAACACGCCTCATTGCTCAGGCCTTCCGCCTCTGGGCATTTTCTTTCAGTCTGAGCTCTGCATTGTGACCAGAGCCACCCCTCTCATGTCATATCTAGGTCACCCCCTTTGCCTAAAGCCCTCCCACAGAAACAAGGATAGATGCCAGATTCCTTCATGTCACCCGCGTAGATGCAGTTATTGCTACTTCCCAGCCCTGTGTTTGATGTGGACTTACCTAAGACTGACCAGCCAACTCGCAGATAGGAACAAGGAGGCAGGACTCAGACGTGCCCGCGTTCCTGCTGGGCTTTGCTGTGTGGGCAGGAGCTAAGGAAGGCCTGATGGCAGGACCCAGGGAAACCGAGCCTGGCTCCCAGATGCTCTGTTTGGAAAGGGACGAGGTGAGGCCCATTTCTCCCATGAGGCTCAGCAGCATAGAGACCTTCTCCCCTTGCAGCGTCATGGGACGGGTCACGAGTGCTCCTTAAGCTCCATCGAGCACCCCAGGTCTCCGTAGAGTTTAAGTGTGGATCTCGCACTCCCAGAGCCGGGGGAGCCGGCTCTCGGTTTGATTGTGATTGGGGCTGATCCTGGCCATCTTCCCTCCATCACCCTGTCAGTGAGGTGGTGACGGTGCCTGGAATCAGCTGGAAGTTTCACCCTCTCCAAGTGACTCTCTGCCTTTGCATGCGCTTCATCTTCCCCTCCAGTCTCTCAGTCCTCTGCCCCGCACCCTGCCCCTGCGTCTCTACCCTTGTTAATCCAGAAAACTCCTCTTTGAGGTTTCGAGTCTAGCTCACCACACATCTCAATCGAGAGCTCCATCTTCCCTGGGGAATTATCTGCGTCCTCTCCTGAACGCTTACACTGCCGTGCACACCACCACCTTCATTCTTCTCACCACTTAACAGGTGCTGAGAGTTTACTGTGTGCAGGGCACTGGGTGTACAGCTGTGACAAGACCCCTTCCGGTGGGACAGCCACTGACTAGCGGGAACACGACGTACGTCCAGCCAACCGAATGTGCCAGACGGTTGTCAGTGGAGGGCGGGCTGTGAGCGAGGTAAATAGCGGATGAGCTAGAGAGGCAGTGGGGGAGCCACCTAGACAGTGGAGCCAGGAAAGACGCCCTTTCCGCTGAGGCCGGACCGCTGAGAAAGAGTTAGGCTTGCGAACAGATAGGGGAGGGGCCGGTGCACAGGGAGCAGCGAGGCAGGGCGGGGTTCGGGGGCCAACGCTCAGCCAGGGTCAGGAGTGTCGCCTGGGAGTGGGCGGGACAGCGCATGGAGACCCGCAGGCCAGCTGAGGCCTGCTGGGTTCCAGCCCAAGAGCGATGGGAAGACAGCCGGGGAAGGGCCATAGCAGAGGAATGGCGTGGCATGGACCACCATTGTAAGGAGCGCCCCGGATGCTTGTGTGGGTTGCTGTGTGAAGCAGGCACAGACGCAGAAAGCACACTTTTTATCTTGAGAGAGGCTCTTGGAATAACCCAGGCTAGAGCTGGAGGCTGGGACCGGGCAGTGGCCGTGTGTCTGCAGCGGGTGGATGGCAGCACGAGCTGCTTTGGCGATAGAACCCGCGGGACCTGGGCTCTGGCAGAAAGAGTGCAGTCAGGGATGACCCCGTGGCTTCTGTGCCGAACAGCTGGACAGGTGGAGGGGCGTTTCCTGAAATGTGGCACGTGGGGGAGGAGCCTGGGGTTGGAGAAAGCCGAACTCCGTCGCAGACAGAATGAGCTGGAGATGCCCGTTGGTCAGCCGCGCTGTCCGTCTCCCACTAGACGGTGCTGTCACAGGTACTTAGGATGCATTTGTTGAATGGGAGAATCTAAGCAATTTGCCGAAAAGCTGTAGATGACTAATGGCTTCTAGAACAACAGGCGATCGAGAGTCCGTGGCGGTGGCTAATTAAACCATTCCAATCCGATGTCCAAAACACTGTATGCTCGAGACCCCCCCCCCACCTCTCCCCATTAATTGAACAGGCCCCGTCTTTTTTGCTCTTGTCGCCCATTGTTCTTCAAGTGTAATTAGCCCTCATGTTTTGACAGTAAACGAGACTCTGGCCCTTTGATAAATGGCTCCTTTCAGGGAAGCAGCATTTGTGAGGACAAAACCCTGTCTTCTCCCCGTTTCTCCCCCCTCTCTCCCTCCACCTCCTCCTTCGGGCTGCCTGTGGGTTACACTGTCTCCTCCAAAGAGGCCATGTTCGTTAGAGATGGATCGCGGCTCAGAAATCAAAAGTTACTCCCTGAACTCCTATTACAGGCAGATACATTATAGGAGATACCGCGACCCTGAAAAGTAATTGTAAAACAATCCTTCCGTTTCCGTCGAGTAAACCAAGCACAGCTCGTGGAGAGTGAGCATCTCATAGTTGACCGGAAGGCCGAGTTGCCATTCACATGCGCCCAGGCTTCCATTTTGCAAGATGAGAGCGTTCTAGAGCGCTGTCGCACAACAGTGTGAATACACTTAATACTACTGAAATACGACCTCAGACACGGTGAAGACAGCAAATTCGACGTTATGTGTTAGCGCACGTGCACACACACACACACACACACACACACACACACACCCCTATCTGTGGAGGACTGAGGACTTGAACCCATGTCTCTAGGATCCAGTGGAGTTGAGGCTGAGAGAGACCATTGTCAGTTTTGGGGGGTGGGGGTGGCAGGGCGGTATCTTTGTCTCAGGCTGGTTTTGTTTCCTTGAGAAATAAAAGGGTACTTTTGCTAGACCTTAGGGGGAACCAGGTGAGCAGGGTGGACCTGCCGGAGACTGCCTGTTCCAAAGTGCTTCCATCTCCCTCGGGACGGCCCTGTGAGGAAACCAGGGGCCATGTCAGCCCCACATGGAGAAACTGAGACTCCGTGTAATTAACAGGGTTCGAGGTTACTTGGAGCGTCAGGGATGGAGAGGAGGCTAGATCCCAGGAATTCTGAGACTGGATCCCGGGTTAGTGTGGTGGGCAGGGTAGCACATCTTTCAAAAGTGAGAACCCCCGGGCTGGCCGAGTGGCACGGTGGTTAAGCACTGGCTTGGGAAGCCAGTGGCCCCGGTTCGGGTCCCACATATGAGGGCCAGTGCCACTGCCCTCAAAAAAAAAAAAGTGAGAACCCCCAAAACAGGGAGAAAACTTGGATGCTTTCCTTATTTTTCTTATTTTATCTGAAGAACTTTCCAGAATGCCGCAGTGCACAGTTCCATTCAGTTGTCCAGCGCTGCCTCCTGGTCCCAGAGTCCGCTAGTGACCTCACACTTGGCCCCCGTGCGGGCAGGACGTACCCTTCCTCCAGGCCGTGGGGCCCTCTGAGCCCTCTCTCTCCAGCAGTGGATTTTCCTCCTTCATGCTTGAACTCTGAAGGCCCCCAAGGGCTCCTGCCTTAATTAAAATTTAAATTCACAAATCATTTCTTAAGCCGTCTCATAGGCAGCCAGATAATCGCAGTCATTAGCGGGTGGTCAGAGTCGCTTCTGCGGTAGTGCTTTTAGAGGCATCAGCTGAGTCCCACACAGTTACACCCTGCCCCCTCTCTCACCCAGACCTGGCCCAGGGAACTCTGCAGGGACAACCTTTGTCTTCTGTGTCCCCAGGTCCATCCTGGTCTGTCCCCATTCCTGTCACCTGGACCTCACTTGTGCCCTGGGGTTATTGTTGGTGAGCAATGGGGGGCCAGCCAATTAGCGGGGAGCAGAGCCAGCGTGGAGAGACAGGCTTCCCTTGGGAGCCACCCTGCACCTGGGCAGCAGGATGGGTCCTTCAGTCCGGCCCCTGCTCTTGGTAACGTGCAGGCGGCCCTCACAGTTGTCCTTGCTCGAACCAGGGTTTCTCAGCCTTGGCACTGTGGGCACTTGGGACTGGAGAGTTCTCTGTTGTGGCAGGGGCGGGGGGAAAGGGGGGACGTCCGGTGCATTGTTGGGTGTCTGATGGCGTCGCTGGCCTCTACCCACCAGATGCCAGCACAACCCCCAGTCGTGACAACCCAAAGTGTCTCGAGACATGATCAAAGGTCCCTTGGGACACAGTAGCCCAGTGGAGAGCCACTGTCCTAGTGTAGTGGCCTCTCGAGGGCCAGTCCCCAGAAGGCAGGCCGCCTCTCACTGTTCCCGTCCCTGCACTTCTCTCACCACGTACCAAACTGACATTTAGAAAAAGGCCACCGCGCGCGCGTGCACACACACCCCTTCTTGTGCTGCTCTCTCCTACACAGGGAGTTAGAGCCTGACAGTACAGACTCACACCCTGGAATCCCCAGAGAGCTCGTTTATGCTTCACGGAGGGTGGGGCTGGGGGGATACGAAACGTCAGATCCCCTTCATTCCTTCTGGTGAAACCACCTTTACCCAGCAACAGGGGTGGCCACTCGGGATCTTGGAGCAGGGCCGTCTGTCTCTGGAGCCGGTGCTCCTGGCCACCCAGCCCCCTGCCCCCACTCGGCCTGTGTGCACCGTTGGCAGTGAGCTGAATGGTGGCAGTGCGTCAGCTAGCTGGGTCTCCTCGGGCTCTCAGCCCTGCTCTCTGGGCCTGGTAAGGTAAAACGGATGAATTAGACAATGTCGACAGTGATTTTCTGATGAACACCCCAAAGAAGGAAACCTTGCTGTGTGGAGGCCTTGAGCTGCTCACGGGCTCCTGGCCCGGTACTGGGTTAGGGGCCTAGAAAGGTACAGAGCAGAGCGCTCTGTGGCCGGGGGTCGCCTAGCGTGGAGATGGAATAGACAGGTCAGCAGGGACAATAAGAAGTTATTATTTCTAAAGGGACAAGCAGAGCAGCTCAGTTGGGGACGTGAGAAGTCACCGCGATGTGGGGGGTGACATGCCTTCCTGGAGCAGCCCTTCTGTTAGGGAATTCTGTGGGAATCAGGCCGCTTCATTGTCACAGGATCCATCTACTCCAGTTGCATGTCTACTTCTGTAACAAACCACCCCACACTTAATGGCTTACAGCTGTTTTACGACATTCCCAAATTCTGTGGGTCAGGACTCCAGACAGGAAATACTGGGACTCCTTTGCAAGGGGCCTCAGCTGAGAAGGTTTGGAGAGCAGGCAGTGACTCGAACGGGTGGGACCTGGAGTCACCCGGAGGCTTCTTCACTCACGGGTCTGTCATTTGGCTGGGCTGGGATTGTCCACTGGAGCGCCTGGCATGGTCTCTGCCAGTGGCTTGGGCTTCCTTTCAACCTGGTGGCCTCAGGGTGGTCAGACGACTCTTACAGCAGCTCATGGCTCCAAGAGAGAGTGGAAGCTGCCAGGTGGGAGCTGCCCAGCTTTTGATGACCTCGTCTTGGAAGCCACCTAACATCCCTTCTGCCATCCTTTATAAATTGAGGCAGTCATGAGCCCGCTCAGATTCAAGGGGAGGGGGCACAGACCCCACCTCTTGATGGCAGGAGCATCAAAATGTTTGAAGCAATGCTTTCAAACTGCCGCACCATCCTCCCATTTCAGTGGCCTGAATTTTCCCGTATCTTCCGCAGAGAATCCCACCTTGAAAAATCTCTCCAGGTGTATTTACACCAAAAGCCTACTTCAATTAATTAGTCCTAATGCTCCAATTACTCAGCTTATAGTTTCAGACACTCTAATAAGCACCACAAATGAATAGAAATTAAACCGATGATGCGTCTCCCTCCACTGTTTGAAAGACCACGCGTGATTTCCCGAGCAGCGTGCCCCTTTGTGAAACCTTCTCTCACCTCCGTTTAGCACAGAGCGGTGCTTTCCTGGGCGGAGGTGGGGTTGCAGCAGGTGGGAAGGCGTCTGAGAAAGTGTAGGGATCGTCGGAAAGGCGCGTTTTACATGGAGACGGGACCTTTTTGGTGTGTGCCCTTTTCACGGGGGAAGGACCCGGTTCTTCTCCAGGCTCTGGCCTTAGCCTGGGCCTTGGTTTACTCACCTGTGGCGTAAGGGGGTCGGACTCTGCCAGCTCCCAAAAGACCTGTGATAATAGAAATATTTGCTAAGAGCGGTTTTCTAATATCAGTACCCAGAGGGAGCATCCATGTAATAATCATCACATTCATTTGAATGACTGACTTGCCCTCAAGAAATAGTGTCACACACCAGACCTGTTGCTCTGCATTTCTGTAAATACACACATCCATGTCTTATATGAGAGGCATTTTACTGTAGGTTTTCTTATGCAATTTCCTTTTTCCTCACTGCCGTCATATCTCCTGAAAGCTTCCATGTCCATACAATAACCTGAATTCTTTTGCACTGCTACATAACAGTCCACTGTTTGGATCCGCCATATATTATTTCAGTAGATTCCCCCTTTGGTGTAAATGTAGGTTCCTTCCATTCTTTTGTCTTTATGTACAATGCTGCAATGAATAACCATGGACATACATCATGTTTCTCCTATGAAGGTATAGATAGCTACGGAACCATTTTCTGGAAGCAAATTTGCTGGGTCAAAGGTTATGTATGAGCTTTAGTAATTTTGATCAGAATTGACCAACTCTTCATCGTAGAGATGATAGCAGTTTATTCTTCCATCAATAATACTATATGAAAGAGAGTTATTTCCTCCTCACATAAGATATGATCACACTTTACAATTCCTGTCACTCTTGTAGGTGCCAGTGGCATCGCATGTAGTTTGAAGTGGAACTTCTCTTCGGAGAGAAAGCTGTCATCTCATATGTAAGAGCCTTTTGTATTTCTTTTTCTCAGAATTGTGTCCTTATAGACTTTGGAAGGAGATGCACTTAACACGTCTTTAACAGACATTGTTAAATTTGTCAGATGTTCCCACCAAAATGGCATCTCTCTGGCCTCCTTTTTGTACCAGTTTCCAAAGCCATCTATAAGCCCTTAGGAAGACGGTGACATCCTCCGCTGGTTTCTTAGCTCTGCCTCTCGGTGGAGTGGGGTGGGACAGCTGCCTGAGGGACCCCCACCCACCACCGAGTCGGTCTGTATTTGCCAGAAAACCATTTGGAAGATACTTGGTCAAAGAAGCTTCTCTGACTCCCTGCCATGCAGCCTTGTCCCTGAGTCTCCAGAAAAGACCTACACTCCTTTTTGCTGAAGCCTGTTTCTTTGCAGTACATTTTGTTATCTTTATGGGTTTTATCCTAAAAAGAAACGCAGCCTGTGATCTTTCTAGAAAAAGTCGAACATTGGCCTCTTTCATCATTTATTGGCATCAGCTCTTTCGACGGATGACGACGGAGACGAAACATCTTTTCCTCAGCACTTCTTTTGTCCTTGCTTTTCAAGGTTTAGAGATAGACTAGGAGGCAGCGAGGTGTGGCTCTAAGCCCTAAGCCGCATGTGCCAACACAGTTCATCAGAACTGTTGCATTTTGAGGTCAGTGGCCCTGCCCAGCTAGGAATAACGACGATGCTCTATTCAGATTGTCATGTGGGCCCAGCGTCTGCCACCAACTAGTTAAAGTCCCGGAGGCAGGAACGTTTGGACAGTTGGCCTGAGTCCAGCATGTGTCAGGATGCAAAAGAGAAGGAATACGCTGCAGCCCTTGGAACGGACGCCCTCTCGGTGTGCCGAGGCCCATGCACAGCGCCCAGCTCTCTGGCTGTGTCCGCATCCCTTTGACTAGCCAGCAAGTAAGTGAAAAGATGGGGATTTCACAGTCCTTGGAAATCCTGGCCCCATCAGGCTTGGAGCGTGAGAGAAGCTGAGGTCTAAGAAACCCAGTCCAACCGCAGGTAGTGTGTCCAAACAGCTCAAACCCTTCACTGGAGAGTCCAAGCATCCATGCAGTTTGATTTCTTCTACTGGGCTGTCGAAAAAGCCATGACATATTTTTTCTATGTCGTGACTTTTCCGACACCCCAATAATTCGAGTCTTCATGCTCAGGAAGTGAGAGATGGGACATGCAAGGGAGAAAGTGGGCGTAAGCTAAGTGGTCCAGCCACTTCTCGTGTGTCCTGCCCCCTGGCACAAGAGGGCGTGACATGCGAGACTGCTGTTCGCGTCCCACCATCGGTGTCATTTTCCCCACGAGCTCTCATCATGTGAGCACCTCTCTGAGCCAAGTGGGGGTCTGGTATTTAAATATTCTCTCTCTCTCTCTCTCTCTATTTCTCTCTCTCTCTCTCTCTCTCTCTCTCTCTCTCTCTCTCTCTCTCTTTATATATATATATATATATATATATATATATATATATATATATATATATATATAAAGAACCTGGGTGCTAACCACCAGGTGAAGGGCTCCCCAAGGAACAGTGCGTGACAACAGCTGTCACTGGGAGGGGAGGGAGGTGGGGCAGCCAGACACAGGGCACAGCATATGTTGTATTCAATGGGCTCCTTTAGAGATCCGGAGTTATTTTCATTTTGTTCCCTGTACTTGCCTTGCTGATTTTCAAGTGTAACACCCAAACGGGGCGGGGGGCGGGGAAATGACTTCGTTCACATTTCTCAGAAACAATGAAGGAGATACAAACACCTAGTTCCCAGTAACCTCACGACACTCTTCCTGTAGCCCCCCTACCCCGTCTTTCATCGTTCTGTGGGAACCCGTAGCCCCCGCCTCCTCACACAGCCCTGCGTAGCTTTCCCACCCTCCCTCTCTCACCCTACTCCGCCTTCTCTTACCAGACAAGATGGTCTGAGCCTCCCTGCAGCGGACAAGGGCTCGTTCCTGTTGCCGAGGGACTGTGAGATGGGCAGGCAGGGAATGCATTTGTAATCACAGGATACCCTTTGTGTTAGGGGGCGAATGGTGGGTCACCCACCCCCACATGCGTATGTTGACGTCCCAAACCTCTAGCACTTCCGAATGGAACTGTATTTGGAGATGGGGCCTTTACAGAGATAATTAATTGACATTACATCATTCGGGAGGGCCCCCATCCAATATGACTGGTGTCCTTGTACTCAGAGGAAATTTGCACACAGACCTGCACAGAGGGAGGAGAATATGAAAGGCACAGAGAGAAGGCAGCCATCTGCAAGCTAACGAGACAGGCCTCGGGCGAGACCAGTCTTCCTGATGCCCCTTTCTCCGACTCCCAGCTTCTAAACCTGTGAGAAAATCCATGTCAGTGGTTTTGGCCACCCCGTCAGTGCCGCTCTTTTCCAGCAGCCGTAAGGGCGCGAATACACTTGGGAAAAGAGGAAAGGGAAGGCTGTGGGCGCCCACCCTAAGGACGCCTGTCGCATCCTTGTTCAGTCTGTGGAAATGTATACAGAAAACGGGAAACACTCACAGACATTGGCGTGTGAGTTGCTTTGGGCCAAATATGACTTGTGATGCTCCTCCCACTGCTGATTGGAGGAGCGGGGAAACGTGGAGGTGGGTGACGGGCGCGTGGGAGGACTGGACGCAGAGCAGAGCATGACGGCTGTGAGTGGGGGTCCTAGCAGCATCGATATTGAAGATGGAGTGAAAGGGTCTAAAACTGGGACGCGAGGCACATGAAAAAGCTTTTTCAGGCAGCGGCAGCAAGGATGGAGATTTCGGGATGGGTTTGATGACTGTAGCGATGAGGGTAGTCCTCCTGGTTAATAGGATGGGGGTGAAGCGAGGGAGGGGAGGTGGATGGCAGCTCTGTTTCCAGCTTGGGCATCCTGAGGACATGGCGGCACCGGAGGACTCCGGGGGAATTTGTTTCCGTGCATGCCACTTCCTTCCAGAAAGAACTACGGTTGGCTCGTACAAGTGCTGCGAATGCCGTAATAAAGACAGGCAGCCGGGGCGAGTGAAGCCAGGAGCGACCGAAAGCAGGAAGGAGGGAAGACGCCAAGGACGAAGCGAGCAGAGAAATCCCCGTCCAAAGCTTCTGAGCCCTTGCCAGACACGGGCTGTCCTTTTTGGTGTAGGCCAGCGAATGCCATTCTTCCCACTTGTCATTTTCATCGATGCTACCCGCCTCTTCCGAGAACCCGGAGTCTTGAGAATCCCAGCATGGTGACAGTCCGGCTTCTGGGGTCCGGGTGTCAGAGGCACCAGGGATCCAGGAAGAAGCAGAATGAACATTTGGAGAAGCCCTGCAGAGAAAGAGGTGTGTGTGGGGTCCAAAAACGTGAGGCATCCCCCAGCTCCCCGAGGGCAGAGGGGCATCTGGGCAAAGCCCAGGGCTAGCCTGAGGAGACAGCGTCACACTGTACTTCGATGCGATCGTGTGAAATCTGTTGATTTGGGAAGATGACACAGACATGCCGGACGCCATCCGTGATGCCGCTTGACTGCGTTACGTGTGCAGGTTATATAAGCAGTCTGCCAGCTTAAGTCCTGTTACTATCAGTTCCAGGGTGGCAGGTGCCTTGGAACACGGACACCTTTCCCGCCACAATTGAGCATGAACGCAGTCAAGTGGCATCATGGATGGCGTCTGACATGTCTGTGTCATTTTCCCAAATAAACAGATTTCACACGATCGCATCAAAGTACAGTGTGACACTGTCTCCTCCTCAGGCTAGCCCTGGGCTTTGCCCAGGTGCCACTCTGCGTCACGAGCGCCCGTTGGAAATGCCCAAACCACCAGTTTGATGGCCCTTGGGACGGGACTGGTTGTTCCCACGCTCCATTTCCTAGGGAACCGCCTTCTGCCAGATGTTAAGGGGGAAGTCGGAAGGGGTTCGTCGGGTTCACATTCCTCCTGCCTGTGGGAGGCAGGGTCCAAAGAGGGACTTCCGAGAGTGAATTGTACCGAGTGGCTTTTGGCACTCACACTGCTTCACCTCACCCGGACCAGAACCGGTGGGGCCTGATTTGCTGGTCTTTGCAGCCCGTGTGTGCGTGTGTGCGTGTGTGTGTGTGCGTGTGTGCCTGCGTACGTGCACGTGCACACATGCGCTTTTGGGCTTTACTTAGTTCTCTGCAGAGAACACCTGTAGCTGCTGTGTGCCCACATCCATTTCCCTCTTCTCCAGTAAAATCACCTGATTTCCCCTTGGAGTCGCCTTGTCCTGCATGCAGTCCGGGGGGGCGGGGTGTGTGACAGGGCTCAGAATGAAATGAGCCAGGTTTCCATTTTCCTGCCTTCCATGATGGGTTCAGGGATGGGCACATGACTTCATCCAGTTCAAAGGGAACAATCCTGGCATTTTTGACGGCACTACTGCAGGAAAGATGTCAATATGACATAAGCCTGGGGCTGCTGGCGCCATCTTACTGCCACATGGGGCTAGCACACTTACGGTTGGAACCAGCACATTGGGAAGGGAACTCAAGACTTGGGAAAAGACAGCCTGGATCTAGCTGTAAGTGGCACCAGACGACACGTGGACTTCCTAGAGTTGTAAACCAATGAATTTATTATGATCATTGTCACTGCTTACGCCAGTTTTGCTTCTGTCTCTTGCAACCCTCTGTGCTTGCCTGTCTCCAGACAGCATCCTGACTGGCTCCTGACAGTGGTGGAGTTGGTGACTTTCCCCTTACAAGTTTATTCTTCCTTTACCTTCATGACACACGCGGTCAGCGGTGTTGGCTTTGGAATCAGAGAGCTCGGGGTGTGAATTATGGCCAGACCATTTGGTTTGGTACAAGTGGCTTCACCTCTCAGAACCTCAGTTTCTGCATCTGTAATGTCCTCATAAGACCTCTGTGACCACCTGTGACAGTGATGTAAAGGGGCAGCGATGCACTTGCTTTATGGCGTTCAAATGAAACAGAGGCCAAAACACTTTCTCTTAGATTAAATTGAATCTGGTTCTATATGGCTAGAGCGTTGAGACATTTAATCGCAGGCATGTCGAGGGACAGTCCCTGCCAATCTCCAAAGATATACGAAATCTAGGGAACTTATGCTGGTCCTTAAAAATGGGGGAGAGACCTTGACCTCAGTCCTTGGGGCCACCAGAGTCACTGATGCCCTGTCCTGCTTTGTCTCCCAGCCCTTGTCCTCTCCAAGGACCCAGGGATGCTTCTCACTGCTCCTATATTTTTGTCAGAGCTTTTTGCCAGTGCTGTCAGAGCCTCAGCCCTTGTCCAACCTCCCTGGTATCCGACAAGGATCTATGTTCAAACTGGATGCTAGTTCTACCCCTTGTGAAAATCTCAAACCTCTGTACCCCTCCCGTTACTTAGAAGCCAATGCTTAACCTACCCCTTCACCACCAGCACTGCCCCCACCCGTTAGTGAGCTCCCACCTCCTAAACAAAACTGGGGTGAGAGGCGCCTTCGGATGTCTCCTAATTTGTGTTTTTGGCCCTTGGGCTGAGATGCTAGTTGTCTCCACTATCAAGTGTCCCCTCCTTTCGTGCCAGTGGAATGTTCAGCTGTCCGACTGGGTGCCCAGAACGAGGCTGGCTTTTACCAGCCTGCCTTGCACCTGGGGTAGCTGTGTAGTGCGTTCTGGCCAAAGGGACGGAGGTGCACGAAAGCTTCTGGGAGCCTTGTTTGATGGACAGTTGCTGCCTGCTGGTTTCTTTTTCTTCTCCTCCTCCCCTCCCCGCCGCCTTCTTCTCCCCCGTTTCCCCATCCTGCTGCCTGGAATGCAGAGGCTGCCGTCTTGGACCAAGTGCATCATGGTCATATCCTAAAGCCAGAGCAGTGCGTGGGGAGGGGACCGAGGCCGCAGCGATGGAAGGAACACAGAGAAACTCCCTCTTTGTAGTCCCAGTGTCATGATGAGTGGAACAGCAGCTCCCATCCTGTGACCACCCAGGGGCAAGCTCAAGGATCCCGGTAACTGCTGAGCATGGCAGAGCTGAAGGAAGGAGTGAGGCAGCTCCCCGGGACATCCCTCACCCTGGAGGCTCCCACCCCCGGACTCGTTATGTGACACGAGACCTTTCGCCCACTGTTTTATTACATAAAGGCACCCTAACTGATAGGGGCAAGAGGGAGCACAGTCCCCAAAACCCCAAAGCTTGGCTCCTTATTTTTAAGAGGAGGCGAGGAAAATCTCTCTTGATCTTGTGAGCACCTTCAGCAGCGAGAACACAACACAAACAGATACCACACTAAATTATCCCCCACATGTAAAAAGCCCAGCATGGAACTTGACACATTTAAGCAGCCAGTAAAAGGTACCTATTTTTCTCTTTCTGATTAGCATAATGCCTCAATAAATGCTAGTTTCCAATTCCATCTCCTTGAGTGGCTCTCCCTCTGCAGCTAAGCCCCCAGAACCTTTGCATTTATCTCCCTTCTCCCTTATTAGAGCTGGTTCTTGAAAAGACTGTCAACTCACTTTCATTGAGGTGTCAGTGACAGATAAGGCTTAATGTATGACCTCATTCCCCAAACACCATCAGCTTGCCAGTGAGATTTACATTTAATAGAGAATCAAAGCCTTAAGCCAAAGGAGTGAATCTTTAATGGTGAAATTTGAGGCACCACAAAGCTGATGAAAAAACGCACATGGAAAGGGAGGGCGTCTCCCGGGTGTTCCCAGTTTTCTCAGGGGTCCTCAGAACGTTCCCCAAAGCCTCCCCGATCTAAAACCAAAACCATCACACCATACATGGAGCGATTCACAACTAGTGGTTGGCAAACAGGAGATTCTGGAGGAAGCTGAACCTGAGTGGGCCTGGTGAAATCGAAGGCCCGGGAAGAGGGGGGCTGGAGCCTCCGGGGCGTGGGGACCACAGTGAGCCACATTGGCTTTTCAGTGCGCCAGTTCTTGACACCAGCGCTTCAGGGGCTGTGCCGGGTTACCTTCCCCCCGCACTCTGCCCCGTTTCTGCACTTAGGCGTCCTCGTCCCACCTCATGCTCCTCTCGATTCTTCTCCCTGCTTGTCCTGACCTCCCCAAGCGTCTCTCTGGTTCTGTGAACGAGGTGGGGTCCCCTCCTCCTCGGATCCGCCATTAAACCTCTGGGCACCTGGGTTGGGCCTCCCGCCGTGCAGAGTGACAGGCTGCCGCTGGTCCAAGTGGGGATTCCCTCCCAGCTCCGGTCTGTGCAGTCTCCTGCTGGGCGTCTCGCTGATGCCTCCGACTCAGCACTCGCGTGCCGAGGATCTGCCATCCGTCCCCCTAGTTCCGCTCTCCGCCCGTGTCCATCTGGCTTTCTGTGGGAGATGGAGCTGTTTGAACCCCATCAACCCTGGCTGGGTAAGACCAGCTGCGAAGCGGGGAGGGGCTGCAGCGTGTGTTCCCCACCGCCTTCCGGAAAGGTGGGCTCAGCCCCCGTCTAAGCCTTCCTCTCGCAGACTCCCCTTCCCTCTGCTCATTCCTGCAGGTTTGGGGGCGCAGTACCAGCCTGCACCGGCTGTGTCAACATCACCGGGGGACTTACTGCAAAAGCACATTTGGGGGCCACGCTTTAGTCCTTATGAACTAGCAATTCGGGGTGGGGCCCGGGAGTCTGCATTTTCACCAGCCCCCAGGTGATCCTGACACACAGGGGAGCCTGAGAATCTGCCCTTCCTTCAGCAACCCACACTTTCGTAGTGAGTCACAAAGTCTTCAAATCGTGATGCATTGGGTGTCTGTCCGGTTTCCTCCTGGGATTCTAACTGAATCATAACAATAGTAACAGCAACAGTAATAATAATGGGGTTCCGATCCTCGCGTACACAGCGACCCTCTTCTCTGCTCCCAGCGTTGGCCGGCCTGTCTCATGCCCTGTAGGACCTGCTCAGTAAAGAGTCATGTCAGTGCATTTCTCTCGCTTCTTAGCTCGTACTTCTCCCCACATGCCACTCACTCATCCCGGCAGCCCCCAGGCGCCACCGCACAGGCGCTGGGGTAGAAAGCCAGATGCAGCCTGGCCGGCGTCCTGAGACCAGGGGTGAAATGTCAGCTCGCCAGCCTCAGTAATGGCATCTGTTGAACGAGGGTCAGTGTCCGCCCCACCCCAGGGGTTGCTGTGAGGGTTTCATGCCTTAACGCATAGAAACTGCCATCCCCGGGTGTTTGATCAGGTGTTCCTGTGACTGCATGTGACAACGCGACATGGGCAGGGCTCCCACAGAGGTGCGGACAGAGCTGCCTAGAACCCCCTCGTGCCCTGAAGCTGGGCAAGCACCTTGTGAGCTAAAAAAGGACCATCGACGTCCTGTGGAAACCGCCTGGAGTCACACAAGTATCATGTTTATTACCCTCGTGTGACATCACTCCCCGCTTTCTCTCTTCAAGGCTCCGCTGCAGTTTCATTCTGACCCGGTTTCATTCCTGGGAAGAGGTCAGTCAGCACAGAGGAGCAGCCGTGGCCTCCTCTGGGTCAGGGGACCCTCAGCCTCCGAGTTTATTTTCCCCTCTCCAAAATGAATATAATTTGATCGTTTTCATAGGTTAGACAAAGATCTGTTATATGTTCATTTAAAAAAAAATCAAATTAAAAAGAACACAGAACAAAGCACATATCAGTCAAAATAAATCACTCGGAATTACTATTTTTAACGTTTTGGCGAACCTCCTTCCAGACATATCATTATGCATTTAGCTGCAACTCTATCCAGCTTTTCGGCTTTGCATAAATGGGGTCACTTTATACTGGCAACCAGAGACCCTCAGAAGCTCTAGGGAAGTTTCAGGGCAGGATGCTCTCGGGCTGTCTCTGGTATGACCAGCAGATGGCGATGGTTCTGAATTTTTCAGAATTCCCCGTCCCTGGTGCTGGCTGCGGAAATAAATGGTCATTGCCCCGAGTCCAGGGCCCAGGTCCCTCCCATCCCTCCAGCCCAGGGCTGAAGATGGATTGATTTTTGTCTTCAGTGACACCCGCGGATGGCAGAAGCCATGCCCGCATCCCGACATGGAGCGACTGGCCTCTGAGCCCCCACCCCACCTGGGCAGCTCGGAGGCCGAGCGAGCTCTGACTTGCGTTAGTTAGGTTTGCGCCTGGCTTCTCCTCCTCGCCCAGCCGCCGTCCCTAATTGGATGGTGAGCTCCCTGCCGGAAGGGCCCGAGCCCCTAACCCAGAGCTTCGTGCAGCTTTATAAGGCCTCCAATACCTGTTGAGTTTAAGTTTCAGTTAAGAATAAGGTGGTTTGTAAAATAGAAGTTAGAAAGAAAAAAAAAATACGTGTATTAAAGCCAAAAAAAAAAAAAAAGGATAAAAAGAATATTGGGCTTTTTCTCCGACATCGTAGCGAGGCTGCGGTGGTGTCTGCTGCTGGTGTCGCCATGCCTCCCAGAGACGACAAGAAGAAGGGTGCTGGAGAGTCAGCCGAGAAAGACAAAGACCCGGTGAACAGACCTAGAGGCCAGGCCAAAAGGAAGAAGTGGTCCCAAGGCAAAGTTTGGGACAAGCTCAGTAACCCAGTCTAGTTTGATAAAGCGACATATGACAAACCCTGTAAGGAAGTTCCCAGCTATAAGCTTATAACCCCAGCTGTTGTCTCTGAGAGACTGAAGGCCTGAGGTTCCTTGGCCAGCACAGCCCTTCAGGAGCTCCCTAGCAAAGGACTTATTAAACTAGTTTCAAAGCACAGAGCTCAAGGAATTTACACCAGAAACACCAAGGATGGGGATGCCCCAGCTGCTGGTGAAGATGCAGGAACAACAGGTCCCACCAACAGTACATTTGGAAAAATAAAACTTTATTAAATCAAAATAAAAGAAAAGAGAATATTGCACTGGGAGTGAGAACATCTGACGTTTAGGCTTGGATTCGGTACCAGCTGGCTGACCTTGGACAAGCCGGTGACCTCTCTGGGGTGAAGCTGACGTGTGTACGGGGCGCGGGAGGCTGGGCAGAAGGACCCCAGGTCCCCTTCCACCCTGACATGCTTGGATACCAAAGCCCCTCTAGTTTTGTTTTCTTCCTCGGGTCAGCCTGCACCAGGAGCGACTCCGGGCGCTGCCAGGAACCCTGGAGGGTCAGGCCCAGGGGCGTCCGGAGCAGGGCATGGCCTTGGCCCCCTCAGCGGTGCTGCCTCCTCGCAGGGCTGTGAGCGCCCGCCCGTCAGCACAGCCCATGCATCACGATCAGGCTCCCGTCATTGTGCTAATTGACACAGGATGGAAAATACCCAGCGAAGGAAACAGCAAATGTTTTGCACCCGCTGGAACGGCCGGTAAATGGGCGAAGCTGCTGTCAAAGTTAAGTGAGATTGAGAACGGGCCTGCTTGTGTCTTGTAGGGTGACTGCTTCCTGTTCGGGGATCCAGGTCCGAGGGGCAGTGTGAGTGGGTGCTGCCACGTCTGAAGCGTTTCAGGCATCTGAGGCCCGGAGCTGCTGAGAACCGAGGCAGAACAGAAAAAGGTCAAGAAGAAGGAGGCCGCTTTCGTCATCCCCAGGACGCAGTGACGATCACAAATCACAGCCCCTCCTCCATTTGAAACCTGGTGAGAATTATTTTCTCATGAGAGTTTGCTCCTGGGCAGGGGGATTGTGGAAATCCTAGGGTTTAGAGCAGCGCTTCGCAACTGGGGGGCCCCGCCGGGGGCATCAGGTTACATCTGGGGATGCGTTTGCTTGTCATAGCTGGGGTGGGAGAGGGGTGACAGTAGCATCTAATGAGTCGAGGCCAGGGCTGCTGCAAAACATCCCATGATACACAGGACAGCCCTCCACAGAGAATGTCGGTTTTGCTGAGGATGAGAAACACTGTTCTAAAACAATTTGTGACTCTGGACAAGTAGCTGAATCTCTCACTATTCTGTTAAGCTGTATTGCTAATTTCACACGGCGTGGTAGATGGCCGGCAGAAATGGCTCCAATTCGAGGGCCTCCCTGCCCTGCCCCTTGCAGTATGACTGCCGGTCCTGCCCTCGAGGCGGGGCTGGCCTTGGGGCTTGCTTCGTCTAACACAATGTTTGCACAGCTCTGCTGTGTTCTTTGGAGCCCGGCTCCACGTGGGGTGCTCTGCTGGGGGGTGAGGGACCTCGTGGAGAACAGCCGGGGGTCCCCACCTGTGGCCAGACAATTCCCCCAGAGGCGAGACTCAGCCCAGCCCCCAGCAAAACCATGAACTTGACTGACCCCCAGCTGACCAGACCATGGCCCCCCGCTGACCCACACTCTCAGGCAACATGGACTCGGACTGGGTTAGCCCCCCGCATGTGTTAGGGTGGCTTGTTAGGCAGCAGGAGATGGCTGGTACACATGGGCCTGGAGGGTAGATTCAATTCAGAGCAAACTCTGAGGGTCATGGGGAGCCGCTTATGGTTTCCCTTCTGGATAGCTGATATTTTCCTCCGTCAGATAGCTTCCCGTGGTTGGAGGTGTGCATACCTGCATCTCTGATACCCAGTGAATGGAGCTAAGCAGGCTCTGTCTGGAGTCTAAGGTCACGTCTTCCCACCTGTATCCCGGCGAGCCCGGGGGAACCCAGCCTGACATGAACAATAGCCCAGGGCGGGTGACAGTCCTCGGTGGCGCCGGGAGTCAGGGCCCCTCCTGGGAGCTCAGCAGCGCATGTGTTTGGGATTCTCCTGGGATGCTGTCAAGGTGAGCACCTCCCTGCGTCCGTGTTGGCGCTCCCAAAGCGATGCCAGGACAGATGGGAGAATCCGACTGACTTTCTGGGGTCCCCTACCGGGTTCACGGAGACAGGATCACCCTCACGGAGTGGGAAAGGGGGCATCAAACAGAAAGAAAAGATACGTTTGCCTTGGCCCTCGCCTCCCTCCCTCCTCTGATCATGTTACGGATGGGGACGGGAGAGGAGGGATGTTTAGGATTTCTGCTGCAAGGTCTGGACATTGAGGATATTTCATCACGGCTGTCTGCCATCATGGTCTATTTTGTGTCTAGTTGGAAAATGAAAACACTTAGAATGTTAAAATTCAAGTGTAGCTGTGCTGTGGACTCCCACGTAACCTTCCTGATGACTCTCACCTTGTCACACGGGTGTTAGAATTTGGGGTGATACGTTGTTGGGAGTGGCTGGGGGGTGGTGAGAAGGGAGATGATGTCACTTTTTTTTTTTTTTTTAAGATTTTATCGGGGAATTGGTGGAGGGGAACAGCGTTGGGGAATCGGGGAAGGGGAACAGACAAGTTGCTGTCTTTTTGTTCTTCAGTTTAGTTGCGGAGGATGTTGCTTCACTGTTGGTATCGTCATTGCGCTCTTCCTGGATGAGGCAGATCGGTCGCCGGCCTCTGGATGTCGCTCACCGCGGCTATTGGCAGCTCACGCTTGGCTGCCAGCTGCTCACGCTGGCTGCGGGCCACTCACTGTAGCCCATGGCAGCCCACTGCAGCAGGGGCTGCAGCCCACACCATCACCGGGACTCGCACAGCCCAGCTCCAGGTGGAGCTGTTGTTAGCTGTAGAGGGCAGTGTCACTGGCCCTCATGTGGGATCCGAACCGGGGCCGCTGGCATCCCAAAACCAGCGCTTAACCAATGCGCCACTCGGCCGGCCCATGATGTCCCTTTGGACACGCTCTGTAAGGGCCTCCATCTTCCAGTCCCATTTGGGCCAGGACCTTTTCTGCCCCAAACGCCAGAGCAGATGCCACGTGTCCATAGGGCCAGCCAAGATTTTGTTGGCCAGACAGTGAGTTTCTGCTGTCCCTGCGTCACCTCCAGGTCGCCAAAGTGTCCCAGCTATAGAGACAACTGAGTGCCCAGTGTGCCATCTGTAAACTAGGAAGGCTGAACAAAAGCCGTAGTTTTTTAATCGTTTTGAATCCTCCTATCAAAGCTCAGCACACCGCAGATACTGTGTGAAACCCTGCTTCACACTAGGGGTTTGCTCTCAATGCTCTCACCACCATGGCTAGGAGGCCTGTTCTCTCTCTCTCTCTCTCTCTCTCTCTCTCTCTCTCTCTCTCTCTCTCTCTCTCTCTGTCTCTGTCTCTGTCTCTGTCTCTGTCTCTCTCCCCCCACCCCCAGGGGACTGTTTTCTTTTCCTTTTGTCCCCTGGTACGAACACCAGGAGTGAAATTAAAGCAAAAAGGGCTAAACGAGCTGAGACAGGAAAACATAGCGCATGATGATATATAAAGCTAAAAGCACAAAGTAGGCACAACTGGTGCTCCAGAAGTGAGTAAAACCAAGATAAATCCATCCCCAGAGGGCCATAACACATAGCTCAAATAACGGGAGCGGCAGGGGCCCGCTGTCCCCTGGAATAGCAGTTTGCACTCCTGTGGAGCCCAGCCTCTGCCCAGCATTGTAATTGCGGGGACCCCCACCCCCCAGCCTCTGGTACAGCTGGCTGGACCCTGGTGCCTGTTGGCAGCAGATCTGAGGTCCAGCCCAGCCACATCGTGGAACAGAGGAGAACTAGATGGGCTCCTTGGAGACCTGGATTTTAGTTCTGCCTTCACCCTTCTGTGCTGTGTGACCTCGGTCAGGTTACTTCGCCTCTCTGAACGCCAGTTCTCGCTCATGGAAATCGGAGATAGAAATGTCTGTGTGGGGGAAGTGCAGAAGCCCATTCAGGGGGCTGACCTCACAGATGTGTTGTTTCACGTTCCGTTAAAGTGGGGGACCCGGAAGGAACACCAGCAGCAGCCCTTGGGAACTTGTTGGAAACACAGCGGCTCGCCCACGCCCCAGACCTACTGAGTCAGAAACTCTGGGGATGGTACCCAGCAGTGTGTGTTTTAACAAGCCTTCTGACATATGGTAAAGTTTGAGAACCACTCCGTTATCGAAAAGCACCCCAACCTGTATTCTTGTTCCCTCGCATCCTGGTTTGCTAACTTAACTCATTCATAAGGACAGCGAAGACTCAGTGCCCACGGGGCCCAGCTCTGGACCCTTCCTGGGGTTGGTGACGAGAGTTCTTGTTCCAGGACACATTTGAGGGGTGCTGGGGGGTGTCCACTGCAGGTGTGTGTGGTCCCTTCATCCCAGACCCAACAGTCCCCTGCGTTCACCACCCTTTGCTGCTTCCCCTCGCCCCTCTCCCCGGACTCAGGAAATTGCTTTCATTCAGGGAGGGGAGAGATTTTCTGTCCCAAATAACCATGTTTTTATGCCCTGGTTCCCTTTGGAGGTGGGCTTTGGAAGCTCAAAAGCCCAAGTTTTACAACTCACAATAGGAGGCATTGACGTGTAAAGGCTCCTCTGTGCTTTTCTGCAACCCCTTCCTCGGATAAATAAATGTCATAAATTCTGGTAGCTGCCAGAGTGGGGGAGGAGAGAGCAGAGGCGGCCGTTTCCAAGGTTATGTTGTGTATGCTTGTAAGATAGAGAGGCACAGCGTTCCTCGGAGCATCGCTGGGCAAACTCACTGTCATGTAGGAAGCGACACACGTGGCTTTGCTGGGGGGACGGACCAGTCACGTGCAGCTTGCTGTCCCACCTCCCACTCCATCTTCATAGCTTTCCTCCTGTCCACAGCCCGCGTGTCTCTTCCTCGTGGCCCGAGGGAACTTACCCCCCTGGAGTGATCCACTTCCATCTCCCACGATGCCCGCTGGGTCCTCCTGGATGGGAGCTGGATGGAGAATCAGCTTCATGTCTCTTTTGAAACCTGAGGACGTTGGTTTCAGCGTGGTTTTTAGTAGTTACAGTCTGAGTCTCCTGGACATTATGGTCCCACTGTTTAAGTGTGATCTCACTGTTGTGTGTGTAGTGAGGTGAGGATTTAAAGGCATCAGAAGGCGCCCACCTGGTTAGAGAGGCAAAGAAGATGCCAGGAGGCCTTTCCTCAGTGGGACTGAGACGGGGAGGGGTCAGGGGGACATTTCAGATTCACACTTGGGCGGAGCATTCATATTTATAAAGTGCGTCTGTACGTATTAAGCATTCAGATGTGGTTTTGACAGGTAGCTAATGTAACCTGGGTTAGAGTAAGAGGGATCGATGAGATTTAAGGACCAGTCAGGACGTTACCAAACAGTAGTAATAAAGTGTATTTCTTCGAATCATGTCTTTAGTTGCCTATGATCTGTAGTCAAGAAACCTCGTTGAGGATGATGTTAGATTTTTAAGAAAACGTTCTGTTTTATTTATATTGGAGCAGAGTACCTTTAGTAGTGGTAAGCCATGGTTTAAGCCCTAACACCACTCGCTAACTAGCCAACAGGAAAAGCCCTCTCCAGGGTTCCCGTGTAAAGATCCAGCCATGCCATGAGGCTAAAGCCACAGTGATTGAATGAAGTATGATGAGCTCACCAAACCGGCTCCTAGGATGACCTTGGTTCCACTGTTCCCTTGGCCCTCCTCTGTCCAGTCCTGACCAGGGGGCGTTCAGAACAATTCCAGGTTGAGGTCTAGTCACTGCACTGGCTTGATCTTGCTCGGCAGAGAAATGGCGGTTCCTCCTTTACCTGGGAGGCTGTGCTCTCACCTGGCCAAGTGAAATGAACAGACAGAAGAGATGACAGCCTGGAGCCCAGGTGGCCTTTGCTGGCCATCTGAAATGCTAAGTCAGGCCCCACACTGGCTTCAGTTCTTCAGACCTGCATCCTATGGTCACGCCACCTGACTTGTTTCGTGGCAGGAATTTAGAGCTTGGCTCTGGCTGTCACTTATGAGAGTGGTTAAAGGGTCGCCTCTATGTCCTGCCACAACGCACCAGCCCAAGTGACTGCTTGGCAGTTTTGCAGCTGAACTCAGACATCAAATAGTCAGTTACGTGTCTCTTTGTCAGATAACGCACAGTTTGGATACACTGTGGACGGTGATTGGGGTTCAGCTACCATGGGAACGCTGCCTTAATTGCTGCACAGGAGGACAGCAAGGAGGCCCAAATAGCGGGGTGCATCTCCAAGTCCATTCTCTCTGGGCTTGGCAGGCATGTGGGTGGCACTGGGTGCTGTCAGCCCCTCTCTCAGGACTTGCCAGGAAACGCAGGTGAAGAGACAGAAGACAGGAAAGGATTGTTGTCTGGAAGGGGTGGTGCCCTGGTGATGGTGGAGATGGGGAGAGAGACACGGTGTTACTGCTTGGAAACCTCCTCCACGAGACGTGCTTTCCCACCGTGGACCCACCAAGATGGCTTTTATAATGGGGAGTGGGAGCCAGGAGCCCTCTGCTCTGCCATTTATGCCCAACTAATTCTGGGACCCCAAACCCAACCCCTGAAGCTGCTGTGTCTCCTGGTAGAACACCACTCGTTAGCTGGGGCGTGTGTTGCCAGTGCGTGTTCAGACGGCCCCTTCTGATTCCTCGTTGGCACCTTCCTTGCCATCCTGACTCTTGGGTTTCAGAACTCATCAGGAGCAAGAAATGGAAAACCCAGCCCAAAGTGGCTCAAGCCAAAAGGGTGTTTGTTATAGGCTTATGTCACTGACCTCGTTTTAGGCACTGCTGAATCTGGGGCCTCCATAGTG
The DNA here is from genome assembly GCA_033961575.1 of Aselliscus stoliczkanus. Taxonomy (NCBI): domain Eukaryota; kingdom Metazoa; phylum Chordata; class Mammalia; order Chiroptera; family Hipposideridae; genus Aselliscus; species Aselliscus stoliczkanus. The sequence continues at coordinate 4,310,885 of CM066741.1, forward strand.
TCATCAGGACCCTGTTTCTCTCCGTCTCTCCCTTCTCTTTCTTCTGTGTCGATCCTGTTGTCAGCAGGCTCCCTCCTCCTGGTGGCAAAATGGCTGCCGGAAACGCTCAGCTTGTATCCTCAAAGCTTCAAGCTCAGGGAAATAGAGAGCCTGCCTCTGTCCAGCAATCTCTGCACGTGTTCTGCTAGCCCTGGAAGGGTCCTATGATACTCCTGATTTGGGACAGCTCAAAGGGTACTCCCTCTGCAGGGGGTGAAGCTTCACCTGAGTTACTTGGGCTAGAAGTGGGGGAGGGGTTGATAACAAATGAAAAAGTGGGGGATGTTGCAAAAAGAGGAAATTGGTGGATACAGTGGTACCCACACTGCCTCACCTCCAAAAACGTGGCCTGAAGATTGACAAAGACTCTCCATAACAGAACTTGACAGGCTCCTCTGAGCCGAGCCACCTTCTCAGCTAGACCCTGACCCTTGGGCTTCCGGGTTCGTCTTTGCTTTGCCCTGTTCTGGCAAGAACCCTGCTGGGCTGAACCCTCACCCTCGGTACCTGATCCAGTTCGTCACCCCCCCACCATTCCCCAGGTGGTATCTGGACACCCAGGCCTGCCATCAGCACGAGTCCAGTTAGGTTGGTTTATCCCGAAACCCCGTTGTGCCTCTCGTGCCCTTCGGTAATTCCCCATCCACTGCCCCCCCCCCCGCCCCGCGGCTGCAAACCCCGATTTGTTCATGGCGCATTCAGAATCGAGCTGGTTCTATCCTGAGGCCTCTTTCCGTATTGCGACAGTCCTGGGCGAAGTCCGTTTTTGCCACTTTTGTGTCTGTCCATCGGCTCTCATTTTTCTTTGACAAGGCTCTTCCATAGCAGGGGTTTTACAAGACGCTGGTGTGAGTTCTGACAAGTGGTACGTTGCAAGTTCCTAAAATTAGCTGCAACTCGCTAAAGAGTTCTTTATTTTTTAACATTAAAGGGGTTCAGAGTTACCCTTAGGGTGCTTCTATATGGGCATTCATTATACTGTCGTTTCTCTTTTTGTAAAAATGTGAAGATTCTCGAAACAAAATAGGTGTCCCCTGAATCAGGTGAATTTCACTGGCTTGTTTTCCAAAGCACTTCTTTGTATGTGGGGGTAGGGGGTCATCTGGGAAGAGGAGCTGGGTGGGGCCTACCTGGAGGAGGTGCTTTGCAAACTGTAAAGTGCTGTAAAAGTGCTGGTTTGTGTGGCAGTGGAATGTTTTGCAGATACTGACGTGTTTTTCTTCACACTCACTTCCCCACTCTCATTGCCGTGGTTTTCTGCCTCAGCCAGGCCATTCGATGTCCAGACAGTGCGTGTAACAGCAGAAAGAAGAACAAAGAGTCTTTTCCTGGCGTTTGGAGGTCAGATGAGAGGCTTAGAAAGGAAATTGAGTTTCCCAGGCTTCCCACCTCCAGACCAGCCTAGGGGAGGGGAGACCCCAAGTTCTGTGCTACACGCTTCCTCTCGTGGCCCTGACGCTTCCTCTCGTGGTGCTTACACTTTCTCTCGTGGTGCTGAGCTTGGGAAAAGACAAATTTGATGGCTCTCCATACCATGGACCATTATGCAGCCATTTAACACGAATGCACTAAATCCCTCCAGCTCTTTTGGAGGGGGTTCCATGTGTTTTCTGGTTCACGACACCAGGAAGATGTCGAAAGTGTATGTCACAAGACCCATTTTCACAAAACAAAGGATGAGCGCCCGCTGTTAACTATTATAATAACCATATTTGTATGTTTGCATAGATTATACGAACATGGACAAAGGCAGGGTGAGATATACTTTGCTTCCTCACATTGTTTACCTGGAGAGAGAAAAAGAGATGGAAGGGGAGGAAAGTGGGAAAAAAAACCTCTGTTCATTCTAACCTGAAAACATTCATCTCCGGCTGGCTATTTTGTCTCAGTGGTGAATGTAAAGTCAGCCCGAAGCCAGGGGCTCTTTCCAGATTGGTGGTGGTCACTTGGAGGGGTGCGGGGAGGGTTATGGGAGAACATTTACGTCCTACTTACACATTTCTACACTGCTTAATATTTTACAATGTTAACGCATGCACTGTGGCTCCGATGACAAAGAGCAATATAATTATATAGTGTGTATATACAGATTTACACGTTATAAAGTGTGCACAGCAGGAAAAGCATTTGCGATCCCTTCATTTATGTGAATTTATATATGTACACACACATATATGTACATATAATTTTGTATGTGTATATATACTCAAGAGAGAGAGGGAGAGATCGATAGATATGTGCAAATATTACCACCAACTCAGACAGAACAGATACCTGTGAGGAAAGTCAAGATAAATAACAGTAGCATTTTTCATTATTGAGTTTCCTCATACTTATCTGAATTGTTCAGATTGTTTTGACAAGGCTCCCGGGTTCCCCCACTTTTAAGCAGGCAATAACAGCCTCCATCTTCAAGATAACACGTGCAGATTTGCACACACACCGGAGGCACTGGCTGAGTGGTTTAAAGGGAAGTAATGTAATTCTCGAAATCCAATCAACCTGTTGTCATTGTGGAGACACAAAGAACGTTGCTTGGAGAAGCCAAGGGTCGCCGAGAAGTATTATCTCCATTTTGTCGCCAGTATTGTCTCCTCAGAAAAGCCGCTGCGGAGTCCATTCCGGAGATCCAAACATGATGGAGGGGAGAAGGGAGACTTGTCACCCTGCCGCCGTACACCCAGCAGGGGCCCGTGTACCCTGTGCATCTGACCCCAGATGGCCCTCACTTTCCTGCTACTGCTTCGAGTTTGCAGGGCTGGGAGATGGCGGGATGGGACAGCTAATGGTGCAGCTGACCAGACGCCCTGGCTGACCCAGAGGCACCCATCAGGCTGAGCCAGGCTGGGTCGCGTGCCCCATTTGATCCCCCGGGCCGAGCAGAGCACCTGGCACAGGGCTGCCCGCCACTCAGTTACTGTGGGGTGAATGCCTGAGTAACTGAAGGAATGAGCGAAGGGCGGGTTGAGTGAATGAACAGGTGAGACGATGGAGGGGTGAATACATTTAGACCCAAGAAGAAGCCCGGACACAGCTTTGAATGATTCTTTCAGGCGAGGGCAGCTTTGTGCAAAGCCGTCCATCGCCTTGCCCAGTCCGTCCCCCTCACGAAGACCCACTCGAGGATAATGACTGCTTGGCTCTCAGCACACAGATGGCAGCCACCGAAGGAAGCAAAAGGAACTGGCCTCTGTCAGCCTCCTCGTCACACACTGCAGGGTTTCTGTCGCCTGCGAGGCCTTCACTGGGGACAGTCAGTGGGAGATGGATGGAATTCTGGGAACTCCGGACACTCCAGGAATCTCCAGACTTACAGGAAAGCTCTTAGACAAAGATAGAGTATCCCATCCTAAAATACAAGATGACACCCCGATAGAGGCTGTAGGTTGTCATTCCTGCAAAAATTCTGGGGTAAATGTGGCTCCCAATGGGAAGAGAAAATTCTGGGGTAAATGCAGCCCAGCAGAGATGAGCCTGGACTCTGAGGCCAGATCCCTCCCACCACTGCCCGACCTTGGACAACCGGCTTAACTCGCCCCATCTGTAAAATGGCCGTAATGATAGTCACGATCTCCCAGGGTGGTTCTGAGGATTAAGTAAGCCAACCCACGTGAAAAGACTGGCACATCCTAAATGCGATATACTCGATATACTCGTGTGTGAGCTATTGTCTTTATTCTGCCCTGAGGAGATGAGCTGGTTAGAAAACACGGAGGCTCCTCAGAGAGGAGACTATGGGAACAGTGGGGCCGCGCAGAGGCGGGAGGCGTTTGGCTGGGCAGTTAAGCTTACCTGGTTCCCCCATTTCCTACCTGGGAGACTTCGACTTCCATTCTCCAAGGCTCAGATTCCTCGCTTATAAAACGGTAATAACAACACTGCATTGAAAACACATGTTAACCATGCCATGCTGGATGGTAACTATTATTAAGGAGAAGCACAGTCGAGAGGATCCCAGAAAGAGGTGAATAAACGAAGCAAGATCGCACGGCTTCCTCTTCCCCATCTTTCCCTTCTTCCCCCAGATTGTTCAAGGCCTCGTCATTACCGGTTTGCATTTCTATTTTAATCATGGTTATAGGTTTACAGTATTTCTCCCCCCTGCATCTTTATATGCTATAATTTGGGTACTATTTTTACACAACAAGGCCATTTTTAACCGAGAACAGATTCAATTGTCTTTCAGCATATATCATTGTTTATCTTAATTAATGCTAAAATATTCTTAGGGGGAAGAACACATCCCACAGAGCATTATGCAAGGAAACTTAGCATTCATTGTTGCCTCCCTCTTGTCTGGCATATCAATTTATAAAGGTTTTAGCATCCTGTTATTTCAGTGACAATAATGCGTGCTCTTAAACGTGAGACACCCATCTGTGAGAAGTCACAAGGTGTTAAGAGCAGATTTGCGATCAGCACCAGCAAGGTCTGTGTTGGGAGGCGGAAGATTGACAGCTGGAAGAAGAGAGGAACTCTGCTGGTGAGGAGAAGAATGTCCAGGGAAGTCTAAAGCCATAGGCATCGCCTCTGATTGGTCCAGGGGAACATGCCTTGAGTAGAGCTGAACCAATCAGGACCCAGGGCGTGGAGTGTCCTAATGAGGTTATTATAATTCTCAGCCAGTGATGGGCATCTCTGTATTGGCTCAGTATCCTCCTTCCTTCTAATCCCCTCTTGTCCCTTGAGGAATCACCCTTTCCACCCACGGCCCAGGTGTTTTGAGGGCAGCTGACTCTTGCCCTAGCCCCAGGGGTAGACATCTGAGACAGATCTGATCAACCAATACATACTCCCTCCCTGGCCGCAGTGATTGGGCAGTGGGTAGCCATGTGACCCAATCAGAGCAAAGCAGACTCCATTTGGGGACTTACGATGGAATCATTGAGGAAAGGGTCTCTCTTTTCCCTGGGATGCTAAACTGGTAGGAGAATTCCCTGGAGCTGCCATCTTTACTCGGAAAGGGAGAGAGCTTGCCTGGGAATGACACCAGAGTGAAGGAAGGCAGAGGTGAGCGATGGAGGCAGATTCTCGGTGCCACCTCCTGAACCCTGGATCAAGGCTTGTTTCAAGCCAGACTGCCCTCCGGACCTTTAATGGAAGTCACTACATTTTTTTTTTTGCTTAAGAGAGATTGAGTTGGTTTCTGTCACTTGCAACCAGGAGAGTTCTGTGGGACACAAAGCCTCTTGAAGGGAGCTTTGAAAAGCCAGGATATGCTGCTGAGTGCATGTGCTGTTGACCCCATTGGGGGGACCATGCATTTGAGGGCATCTCTCACCTCAGACCTGCTTGTCTTTCTAACACTGGGCAGTGGGTTGATATCTGGAATGTTCCAAGCAGCCTTTAAATCATGCCTTCAGCCTAGAGGAACTCCCAAGAGTATGTTAGGAGTGTGGCCGGGGGAACTAACCTGCTGTGGGAGGGATCTGGTGAACTTGGGCTCCATCCTGCTAGAGACAATATTTTAGGGGGCCTGATCCGAGTGGGAATGTGAATTATGACAAGTGACCACAGGAAGTCACTGTCTTTTTTTGACAATTTACAGTGAACCAGATATTGTCCTCAGTGCTTTACACACACTTGTATTTAATCCTCTCAACCACCCTCTAAGTTATGGGGCTTATTGTCTCCATTTTACAGGTAAGGAAGCTGAGGTTTAGTTGGTGATGTGACTTGGTGAGCCACAGCCAGGATTTCTCATGGCTGCCTGACTCGAAAGCATCTCATGGTGTGATGTGGGGCTTTGGACTTCATACAAGACTTTGGATGATGGCTGAGAAACATGTCTAACCTCCCAAGGTTAGGAGGCTTCAAAGACTAAAGCTTTGGTCAGAGACTCAACTCTATAGGGGCAGCCCCTTCGTTCCAATGGGAGAATGGAGTGTGATAGGGAAACTGAGGCTGGAGCTTGGGACTGGAGCCAACATAGTAAGGCGTCGCCGGGAGGATGGCTGTGGTGGGTGAGCAGGCATCTGGGGGCTTGTGGCAAAGGACAGACCCTGGGCTCCAAAATAAATTCCAGGCCCCCTGCCAAAGCTCATTCTGTATTGGCTCAGGGCAGCGAGGGTCTGAAAGTGAGGGAAGCTGACAGAGGAAGGCAAGGGCAGCCTTGCAGACTCCCAAGATTAAAATAATTATCCCTTTTAGTCACTGAACAACTATTACAAATTACCTAACACATGGCCACCCCTGGACTAAGCTCGTCCCCACACACTGTGGTCTGAGGCACAGAGAGGTCACCTGGGTTGTGCAGGGTCAGGAGCTGAGCTGGTGTTAGGGGCCAGATCTGTCAAAACACACAGCTCTTTCCATCGCACCAGACTGAGTCTACGGCTCCTTCGGAACTGATGGTCAGCTCTGAAACGAGTCATGAAGACAGCGCACATTACGGACAGGTACTCTGTGCAATGCAAGTGCTGAGCCCTTCACCTGGATTATCTCGCTTCATCCTAAAACAACCCCATGACATTTTGCAAGGTATCCACATCACTACCACTGCCACCATCACCACCACCATCATCACCATCACCATGATCACCACCATCACCACCATCATCACTATCACCATCATCACCATCACCATCATCACCATCACCATCATCACCATCACCATCATCACTATCACCATCATCACCGTCATCACCATCACCACCATCATCACCATCATCATCACCTTCATCATCATCACTGTCACCGTCATCATCACCATCACCATAATCACCACCACCATCACCACCATCATCACCATCACCATCATCACCACCATCACCACCACCACCACCACCACCATCATCACCATCATCATCTTCATCATCTTTATTTTACTGAAGAGTTAAAAACTCACAAAGGTGACTTGACCTCTGCTCGGTCAAGTTCACAGAGCTAGCGAATCCAGGATCAGCATCTGAACCCAGGCAGCTGCCCTTTTAGACATGCCTCAGCTTTCAGCCATGACACCTCTACCTAGAATGGTGCCCCAGTTTCCCCCTCAGTAAAGCGAGGGGAATAATCTCGCCCCCTTCTGTTATTGTGAGAAGGAAATGAGCTAACTCATACAGAGGGCTGAAAAGAGTGCCTGGCCCACAACGCCCAGCCAGTGTTGGCTCTCAGGGTGATGGTACTGTTTGCGTCACCCTTTCTAAAAGGGCACTTCTCTCTTCCCCACAGCTACCCCGCAGCGCTCAAATGTGCCAGGAAAAGGCAAGGAAGCTCACGTGTGCACGGGTCTTGTAGGGTAATCCCAATGAGAAAGGCTCACTCGACGTAACTTCATAAGCCCATTCCAATCCAGACATTGGTGTTCCTTTGGAACAATTCCCTGCCAGTTCACACGTGCAGCTGCTTCTCGTCCCTGACGCCGATGAGGGTATAATACCATGACTGAGATAAAACTGTCGCCTTCCTTACTCCCTTTTCCCCTCAGTCACCCCGAGCCTGGCTTTGTCTTTCTCATCCTCTGCTCCCGGCACTGTTCATGGGAGCACCTTCTGAGCCCTTCACCAGCCATAACTCGATGTGAGGATTGCAAATACTGACAAGTCGTAAAGTAGGAGAGACGTACGCAAACTCAGCTGGAAATAATGTGAAAAAATATTATTCACCCTCGACACGCACCTCTTTTGATCTGCCTTGTCCAGGATACATGTCTTAAAAAAAATGCTCTTTTGCTAGCAAGATGCAAGCAGACGCTAAAAGGAAACCGTACGTCTTTGTTGGGAAATAATTAGTCCAATCGAGTTGGTTGCTTTGTGATGGACAGAGGAGCCTTTTGAGAAAATCATTTGTGTTTTCAGAGCCAGCGGCCTCCAGTTGGGGCTTTTAGATGAGAGTTTGGGGAATGGAAAATTTCCCTGAATAAGAAATCAGAAAGCTTGACCCACACAGTTACCTCGTTCTTGACATGACCACAATTCACAGTTACTTTTTGATCCGAAGCATGGGGGTGAATACAGAGAGGCAGGTTGAATCATTCTTGTTCTTCTAAACTGACTCTCTCCTTAGCCCTGTACCTGAGGCTGAATTACATTTTTTCAGTTCCAGAGTCAATACAATCCATAGCCTGAACTATCTATCTAGCTGCGGCTAGGGGAAGCAGTTGGCGAATTCATGAATCAGGGTTTCTTCTTCTCTCGTGAAGGGTATCTGTTCTGATGGCTCCAGGATGGTTCGGAATCAAGTGCGAGTTGGTTCATCGTGTGAGCACATTGCATGGTTTCAACCAGCCTGTCTGATGAAGTGTGGCCACCCGTAGACGATCCCGGAGTCTCAGAGACATGAAGGACGTGCGTGCAGACAGAATGTTATGTCAGATGCCCAGGCGTGGTTCTTTCTGGGTCTGTGGTGAAGAGAAGGGCTCTGAAATCCATCAGATTTGGGGTCAGACGCTGCCTGCTCTGTGATTTGGAGCCGATTGCTTAATTCCTCTGATATTCAGTGTCCTTACCTGTAAAACAGAAACAAGAAGGGTAGCTATCTCACAGGGTTGGGTTTCTCACCCTCAGCACTGTTGACATCTGGGGCCAGATCATTCTCTGCCTTGGGGGGCTGTCCTGGGCATCGTAGGATGTTTAGCAGCACTGCTGGCATCACCCATGCGATGCCAGTAGCACATCTCCCCACCCCCCACTCCCAGTCCCTGTTTTGACAACGAAAAATGTCTCCAGACATGGCCAGATGTCTCCTGTCAGGCACAGTCCCTCCTCTCGGCCTCTATGGGGAGCCACCGCCATGCAGCTATTATGAGAATTAAATGGAATGCCCCATGCAAAGAACTCAGACCCTGCTTAGTAGGTATTATTATACATAGTAGGTGCTCAACAATGTCAGTTACTGTAGGAATGAAACTAAATAGAAACCTCTCACAATCTCCTTGATTCTCTTGAGGATTCTTAGGGAGTCCTTTAATTGCTGGGCCCCCCCAATTCCCTGCCATTACATAGAAACCCCCAGTTGCCCAACCCACCAGGATGCAAAAATAAAATATTTTGCTTCCTGGGAAAGCCAGCAGCAGCTAGGAGCAGGGAAGCTGACTCTCAGGTAGTGACAGAGTGCTGTCACCTCACCTTGGTCCCAGGGAAGCAGGGAAAAGCTTTAGGACTGAGCCTCGGAAGCAGAAAACATAGCCCACATCAGCTGTGGCTGCAGCCCTGAAGCCCTGAGGTGGTAGAAGCATCCAGGCCTTGGTGAGAGAGCCGCACATCCGGGTGGCTTGCCCGCAGCTGCCCCTCAGTGGTTGGAGGGGACAGTCGTCTGAACTGCTAAGGGCGGGGAGAGGCATGGAGTCCGCTTTCTGCTTCCCTATCTGAGTTGCAGCTGCCTCTCTCCGTTCACGGCCCGCTCAGACAGGTTAACATTGTTTGAACACAGCAACGGACCGAGTTGAGCACTGACATGCGAATGTGGAAGCCCTCACCCCCGTGTGGCTGTATTTGGAGGAAGGGTCTTAGGGTGGTCACCCAGGTCAGATGAGGTCGTGAGGGTGGGGCCCTGACCCTTAGGGCTTGTGCCCTTTAAGAAGAAGGGACAGCAGAGATGGCTGGCTGGCTGAGGGCACAGGGAAGCCTCCTGGGAGCGCACGGCGACAAGGATGTGTGCGAGCCCGAAGAGCGCTCCCCCCAGAAACCGAATTCCCAGAGTGACCCTGGGCTGCAGCCTCCAGAAGCATGAGAAGACAAATTGTCTGCTGTTTGCGACCCCGTCGGTGTATTTCGTTATGGCAGCCGAGCTGACTAATCCAGACACCACGTGCCTGGCATAATTTTTCATTTCATTCTAACAACAGAGCCTTTGAGATAGGTACTATCAGCACCTCCACACGCACACACTAGACCCCTCACATTTTACCAAAGAGGGGCTAAAAGCATGGCCAGTGTCAGCAGCTAGAAAACAGAGCCCCGGAACTAGACCCCAGGCCCGCCACCACCGAGCCATCTGCACGGCGGCCGTCCCCACCCGCACTGCCGCTCACAGAATATTTGTACCATGCGGACCTCATGTAACGGCTCTAAAATGCATCAGCTCTTTGAATCCCCACCACACTCCCGGGAGGAGGCCCCAGGACTGTCCCTGGGTTACAGACGAGCAAACTGAGGGAGGCTTCCGCCCATTAACTTGAAGAGCCACAGCGTAACCATTTGCAGCCACTACAGGGCACTGAGCAGCTCAGAGTCCCGCTCGGGGCATCTCTGGGTAGGGGACCGCTGTGGGGAGCAAAGAGCTGATACTTGGTCTTTAGATGTCCCGGAGACAGTTGTTGAATTTTGCTGTCCCTACAATGTTACTCCTACCCGGAACTCTGGGGATGAGTGGGAGGGAGACGTGGTGGGGAAGAGCCCAGGAAGCTGAGCGGTGCTGGGGTCACCCCAGGGCGAGAGTCAGCAGATGCCATTAGCTGCTGCATGATTGCTTCTCAGGACTCCGCATTTCCACAAATTAAAGCGAGAGGTCTCAGCCCGAGGAAGAGGAGGCAACTTCCCGTCCCACCAGTTCCACCCCACGTCATGTCTTTTCTCCGGCTGGGGGCTTAGCAGCTGATTGCTGCTGATTCCTTCATTTCTCTCCAAGGCCAAGGAATACTAATAACTCAGAACAGGGCAGACCTGGCGAGGAGCAGCTCCCCAAGTGAATTCTGAGATTGCCCGATTTTGCCTTCAAATCACCATGAGGACACTTGCCCCCTCGCCCACTGTTTTTCCCCAGGTACCACCATTCAGCTGGTGGTGTCCCATCACGGTCAAAGGCAGGGGCTATGGTGGCAGCTGACCTGGGCTGGATCCTCGCCGTAACCCATCTGTTTGGCTTTGGACATGTCACCACCCCTGTGTGCTTTAGATAAAATGCAGATGGACTAACGGTGGTCCCCCAGGGTCAGCCACGCCCAATTGGAGGTTCTCTGTGGAAAGCATAGTGCTTGGCACATGGACAATGCTTAGTAGCTGTTTTCCTTGTTCTCAGTCGATGAGAACTTTCTGGAATGTGGAAAGTCAGTACTTTGTTCAGGACTCACGATCCTTGGGCATTTCCAGGGCATGGGGTCTTCTCAGGGACCTTGGGGGTCATTCTTATTTTGTTGGGGGCTTCCCTCGGGTAGGGAAGAGGACACGGATCTCAATTAGACAGTATCTGATGAGTGGTCATCAGCTGTTGACTAACTGAGGAGATTCACCACGGCATATTGTTTATGAATCCCAGGCTTAAAGCAGACTCAAGTCCAAGCTCAATGCCTCCTAGTCATGCAGCCATGGGCATATGTCCCATTGGATCGTTAGAATATAATGGGATGAGGCATGAGATGTTCTTAGCGAGCCTGACGCTCAGTAAGCTGATGGGCTGGCTCGGTCTGCCCATAGCCCCTACCTCCAGTTTCCTCTCAGTGAAGGTGGGTGTGAGTAGCCCCCAACTGTGTTGTTTCCTTTCTCTTGCCCCTTCTCTTCCCTGTTGGGGGGTGACTAAGCCCATCAGGTGACCCACAGTGGTTCCATGCTCACCCTGGTTGGGCCAGCACTCACCTTTCCTTCCTGGGAGGGAATTTTGCATTAAGAAGTAAAGTTTCCTCCTCCATTGCCACAGCTCCGAGGCACAGGAGCGAATTTCGGATCCTTTTTGGCTTCCTGACCACTTCATGATGACTCAGCACCTAGCCCTTCCCCAGGTTGTTATGCCCATGATACACGCATAGGGTCTGATGTCAAGAAATCTGTGGTTTGAGGGCTAAATTCACCTCTAACTATGCATACATGGGGAGGGGGCTTCCCTTCCCCCCCTGGGCCTCAGTGTCATCATTCTGATGGGCCTGAAAGACAAGCAACGTCTAAAGTCCTTTGGGTATTCTGTGCTTCTGCCGTTCCCGTAATCACCCGGGAGAGAGTGGGCCGCACCCAGGTCCACATCTGGGTCCATCCTGTTCCCCGTCCCCTCAGCCCACGTCTCTGCTTTTGATTAGGAAGATTTATGACAAGTGATGGGCTGTTCTTCCCAAAATGCATTGTCCCTGTGTCCAACCGCATTCCTGCCAGTGGGTGATGGTGGTTTAGAGTTCAAATTCCGTTCCTGCCACGTCCTAGCTGAGAAACTCAGCCGGTTACTTCTTCAGCATTCGTTCATTTATACAGGCATTCTACAAACAAATACTGAGGGTACAACCATGAGCAGGGCAGACACTGTCCCTGTCTTCAGAGTGCGATCTAGTGACAAACGTGGCACCGACGAAGGGTGGCCCGTGCCAGGATGTGGGGAGACCCGATGTCTGGGGTCACAGAGCAGAGGCCCCTCGTGTAGGCGGGGCGGGGCAGAGGGTCGGGGTAGTGAGGCCTAGGTGGGAAGTGAAGAAGGAGTGGGCCATAGAGCAGAGCAGCCGTATGCCCGGCCAAGAAACCCCCACGTGTAGAAAGAAGCCGGGGGGCTGGAGAGGGTGAGGTGCCTTGGACCCTAAAATAAGCTCAGAACAGGAAGGCGGAGCGCGGAATGTGTGGTGGAGAGGGGCATGGTGCGAGCTGGGGCTGGACGGGCCATGAGGGCCGGTGGGGCAAGAAAGCGGGCACCTGTAAGCCATGGGAAGAGGGGCGCCCTTAATCCTCACAGCGGCAGGGACCCCTCAGCCAACTGTAAGAAGGAAATGACATGATCAGATTTTTATTTCGGAAAAGTCAGCGGCTCTGTGGGGAAGAAAGAAGGAGGAGGACAAGATGGAGGATGGGGCGGAAATCCTGGCAAGAGATCGCTCGAAGGAAGGCTCCCTGAGGGTGGGGTCTTCGTCACTCGTGTTTCTTCCTGGATCCCATGTGCTTGGAACAGGGCTTGGCGCACACCAGGCGATCAGTTACTGCTTGCTGATGGCCGTTGGGGTGGACACAAGCATATGGATCTGAGACCTATTAATAATTTGTAGACACAAGGAAAAGAATTACAACAGATTCTATGGCAGTTAAGGGTGATTCCCAGTCTTGTGGCTTTGGCATCTGGGGAGAAGAGGGTGACATTCCCTGAGATGGGAAAGCCTTCATGTCTTCGAGTCTCAGTTGCCTCCTCTATAAAATGGGACCAATATCCCCCATGTGACAAGTCTGTGAGGGGAGTAGCCTGGGACGTAATCCGTGTGTCAGTCATGTGTGCTCCAAGCTCAGATCTCACCTCCCTGGGGTGCAGCTCCCCTGTCTAGGTTAAGAGCAAAGAACCTACACGTTTCCCAGGGTCTCCCGGTTTGAAGTCCCCACAGAGATGGTGGCAGCGACAGCAGCAGAAGCACAAATGAAAAATGAACAGCCAGGAAATGAAACAAGCAGCTGAGATTGCTAATTGGAGTTTATTTTCTAAAAATGAACTGTGATTCTCAGTACAGCTCAGTCACCTGCAAACCTGGTCCTTGATGAGCTATTCTACTCTGTCAACGTGAAGGATTGTATTGGATGGAGGCCTGGGTGGCAGGGAGGCTTTCTGTGGCCAAGGGGGAGGGGCAGGAGCAGGAAGGAAGGGAGTTTGTTTTCCAGAGCTCGCAATCTTCCCTGGGACACAAGCCCTAAGGGACCCTTCTCTGGTCCATTTTCTGGGAAGGAGGAATCCCGCCTGGTCATGGGAAGAACCGGTGATGCTGCTGAGCTGGGTTCCCATGGGACAGATGCCACCGCTGACGTTAGACGGGCTCAGAGGGCAGAGCCCCCACCCCCCTTTCGCGCGTGTCCACTCCATGAATGGAGACTAAGCAATGACTCTGCCATGTACGCCCAGTCCTAGTACTGGGATTACTCAGTGAACAAGACCCCCCACCACCCCTGCCCTTTGCAGGGGAAACAGCAGTAAACAGGCAATTCCAACCTCATATGACGGGTGCATGTATGAGCTTCCTGGGGCTGCCATAACACATCACCATAGACTTGGATGGCTTCTAACAGCAGACGTTTATTCTCTCACATTCTGGAGGCTAGAAGCCCAAAACCAAGGTGTCAGCGGGGCCTGGCTCTCTCTGAGGGTCTCCAGGGGAGGGTCCTTCCTTGCTTCTTCTGGCTTCTGGTGTTGCCGGCAATCCTTGACTTTCCTTGGCTTGTCTAATAGATAGGTCATGCGAGGCGCTAAAGGTGGAGCGGGGAGCCAAAACAGCCCATCCCCTGCCCTCCGAAGCTTACAGTGCTGTGAGGGGTAGAGGCAGGGACCAGGCAGCCACCCCCCCCCATGTAAAATGGCACTGGAGTGATTGGAACAGGAACGCTTCTGAACACTCAAGATAACAGGAGATAGGAGGTCCTTGATGAAGTAGGGACCGTGTGCATGGGACCCTTTGGCTGGAGAATGGGTGTGAGACAGGGACCTTCCCTTCGGCCCACTGAGCTCAGCCGCTGTCCAAATCCTGAACGCTGGGACTTGAACCATGAGTACAGCCACCAGAGTCCCCTGCAAGGAGCCACTAGAGCATAGTCACAAACTATCCTATTAAAAGCGGGATCCAGGGCACTGTCAGGGGCTCAGTGGCATTCTGGGGAGTGGGAACATTCACGAACTTTGGATTTTCCAGGGGGACCCTCGGGCAGCTTTGGGCAAACCACTGTTAGAGGCGGGGGCTACCGTGGTGGGGTCCATGGCAGGTGGTAGCAGATGAGAAGCCTGGCCTGCTCAGGGGAGGCAGACGGCTTCCTGGGAAGTGACGCTTGCCCTCCTGTCTCGGGCCCGCGGAAGCCAAGCTGGCAGGGCAAGGGAAGGTGGTTTTATAACCCTCCACAGCATGGGTGGATTACACTCCAGGAACTGCACACGGGTGTTCATGGGAGACGATTCCAGTACCCAACCTTTTAGAAAAGACAAATACAATCTATAGCGATAGGAAACACCAGGAAGGGATTGCCCAGGAAGGAACACAGGCCGCTTCGTGGGGAGGACAGAAATGCTCCGGGTCTTGGTTATGGTGCGGGAGAGAGGACAGAGGTTGCATTTGTCAAGACTCACTAAGATGTACACTTAAAATGGGGGCATTTGATCATCTGGAAATTGGCCCTCGATAAAGTGGGTCTTGAAAAGTACTGGGCGTATTCTTTCTTGTCTTATTTCTGGGGGTAAAAACCAGGGTGAAAGTCTCCTCAATCTCTCCCAGCAGTCACCTGATTTTGTATGAAGTAATGTCAGAGCTGGGAGAGACTCTAGATTCTAGACAATTAGGATTAAACGCACCACTTTACACGTGAAGAGACTGAGTCTGAGGACAAGTGAGGAGGCCAAAGTCATAGAGGCCAGGAGGATGTGGACGGTGGGAAGGGCCGAGTGACATGTTCTTGGGTAACCCAGCCCACGACTGAGATCAGAGGAGTTAATTTTCAGATCATCCAGCTAATCAGATTTGGGACTGGCCTGTCCCCAGTCTGAATTCCTAAATTTCCTGGCCATGCACCGCTTTCTGTCCTTTGCATGCTCTGTCCCATTTAGACTCGGGCACTCTCGAATGTCATCTGTTACAGTCACAGACACAGTTTGTGGGTTTTTTGTTTTCATATTTCTTTGCCAAGGTTCTATCACGTTTGTATATCTTGATGTGGTTCCATGTGGCATCAGTGGTCTGGGCAACTATTTAGGACCCACTGAGACACAGACGTCACGGGGGCCCACATCACGCAGTGGAGGATATTTCAAGCCGAGCAGAGTTTCCTCAGACTTGGGCGCTTAGGAGAATGAAAGTCTATTTCCTGGGATTCATGTCCCAAGACTGTAACTCACCGGGCCCGGGTGGCACCCAGTATCTGCATTTATAACTCACACCCTGGTGATTCTGATGGAGGTGGTTGGAGGACCAGACTTGAGAGTCCCTGTCCTCCAGGTAACCCCTGGATTGAACAGGGGAGAGAAAAAATTAGACCTGGCTGTTGACTGACAGGTGACTCTCAACGTAGGCCAAGTTCAAAAGCAGATTTTTCCCGTGTCCAAAGCGAGCACATGAGACAGCAACAGTGACAAAAAAAGTGGGCCCTGAACACATACTCATTGCTGGCAGTTTCTCCGAAGTATATTATTTTCTAATAATGGAGTTATTTGTTTGTCTTCTTCTCTAAGTTTTTTTTTTAAAGAGCTGTATTGAGACATAATTCACACACCAAACAATTCATCTATTGAAAGTGTACAATTCAATGTTTTTAGTATATTCACAGAGTTGTGCCACCATTATCACAATCAATTCAAAAATATATTCTTCACCCCCACCAAAGAAAACCCGTAGTCAGTCCCATTTCCTTCCCGTGCCCCCTCAGCTCCTGGGAAACCACTAATCTGTCTTTCTCTATAGATTTGCCTATTCTGAGCATTTCGTATAAATGGAATCAAACAATATACAGGCTTCCCATCTGGCTTCTTTCACCTAAGACAATGATTTCAAGGTTCATCCATGTTGTAGCAGGCGTCAGCTCTCTGTTTCTTTTTATTGCCAAGTAATACTCCCAATGATGGATTTCTAAATGTGGGCACCTCTTTTTTTCCATGAACATTTCCACAAACTGAACAATGTTACTCAAAGTCCGAGTGACTTTTCCACCCGCTTCTGTGATGCTCTCACCACACCCCTGGGTCCCCTCTGCCGGCCCCAGCTTGGGAGGGACGCGTCCCCTTTCCGTGTAGTCACTGCATCCTCTCATTCTGAACTCGAGCATCCCTTCCCCAGGACCTTTCCTCATCTGTGCCCTTCATCTTGATGCCTGTTATTCTATCTCTTCCCGTGTTGTGTTGGAGTGGTCAGTGAGCGTTCTCTCTGTGCTGGTGACTCCTCCAAGGGGGAGCCTGAATCTCACTCGTTTTTCAAGCGCCTAACTGGTCCTTGACGAGTATGACGTGCTCGGTTCACAGGTCGGAATGAATGAACGAATGAATGACAGAGAGACAGCCATGGAAGCCCGCCTGTACAGCCATTTGCCCCTGCTGGTGGCAGCGCAGCAGTTTGAGCTCCCCCTGTTTGAAATGACTTGTTTGAAAGAGAGTGGCAATGACAACTGAGAGAATATTAAAGTGCCTGAGCATGAAAACCTGTCTGCTAGCAGCGGTTATCTCTGGGGGGAGGGATCGGCAAGGCTGGGGGTAGCTTTTACTTATTCTTTATTATAGAGTTCCAAAGAAGAAAATGGTGTCATGATGGGTGATTTTGACCTTTATGGTTCCGGGGGGGATTCTTCACATAAAAAATATAAAAGTGAGCAAATGAATAAATAAGAAGTACTGCCCTCAAGCTGGATCTAAACATTACGCTGGGCCTGGGAGCCCTGGGCCAAACCCCCTTTTCTCCCCAAGCTCAGTTTTGTTGCCTATGAAAGGAAATGAGGAAGCTTGCCTGGTGGGTCTGGTGAGGAGTGACAAGCGTGGTGCCTGGCACAAAGGAAGCATTTGACAAATGACAATGACTGCTATTGTTTTTAGCAACAATAATAACAGCAATGAGGAGAAAAATGATAAACCGGGGTACACGGAGGTCCCTTCCCTCTGAGATGGTCCTTGAATCTAATTTATTTATAGCCTGTCTGCTTATGCGGGGCAGCTTAACATATTGATTCTCTGAACACCATGTGGCTTTGCCTTGGAATGGAGGCTTTTTTAATCAACTCCACTTTATTGGGTGATTATGCAGAAGGCGGCTGCAGTGACCCTGGTGACCTAGAGAAGTATTGTGATAATAGTAGCTGCCGTTTCCTGAGCCCTCACCATGCACCACTTAGCCCTTAACCCAAGCCCATGAGATCTTATAATCCCCCATTTTACAGATGAGAAAATGAGGCACAGACATGTTAAATGGTCCCAGGCCATACAGCCAGCATGGCTCACCCAGGATTCAAACCCAGCTCTTCGGGACCAAAGGTAGCTGTCTTTTCATTAGACCTCAAGTTGCAAATAATGTGGTAAAAGAAAGAGGAAGAGAGGAGATGATGCAAAGGGGCAGTGGGGCTTTGACAGAAGGTTTACAGTTTCCCGTCTGTCCCATCTGTTGTCTTATGTCATGTCCCAGTGGGTCCTGGAAGTCTTGGAATGAAGCATGGCATGTTCTTGCTGGCGTCACTCATCCGGGGGAACGCTGTGAACTCTGACATAGAGTGCATGCTGGGTGGGTAGGAGGGGTTGCCATGGATACCTGAGGATGCTGAGCAAGGACTACCCGTTGTCCCTCACAACCAGTCTTTCTTTTTTCCAGAGTAAAAATGATTTTTTTGTAGAGGATAGTTGCTTAGAATAAAGACTACATTTCCCAGTCTTCCTTGCAGGAATGTGTGGCCATGTGTCTCCGTTTTGGCCAATGGGATATCAGTGGAAAGAGGTATGTGCAATGTCTGGGAAGTTTCACTAAAAGCTGTGTGCATGCCTGTTGCTTTTGCCATTCTGCTGTCTGGGGCAGCTGTGTTGGCACCGAGGTGCGCATAGACTGGAGGCCATTTACAGGAGAAGAAACACAGAAGGAGTTTGGGTCTATGACGGTGTCGTAAACCTTCCTGGACTTTTCATGAGAGAGAGAGGAAAACCTTCCATGTTGTTTTAAGCCACTCCTATTTCAGGTCTCTGTTAATTCACAGTTGCAGCAAATTCTAACACAGATGCCACCCCCAGCACCCATTGCCTCCCCATCCTCGTTTCCAGTAGCCCCCAAGTTCTGCTAGGGGCTGTTCTGGGAAGCATTCAGAGGTGCAGCACGTGACCTCAGCTAAACCAGCCACAGCATTCCATTCCCCCAGCTACAGTGAGTGGTCCTGGGTGGGTGTGGGACCTAAGCTGGCCCCATCAGAAGGAACCTGGGGAGTCTTGATTCTTGCAGAGGCAGCTGAATGGAAAACGTAGTCTTCTGCTCTGGAAAGTATAGTGTGTGCATGTCAAGCCTGGAACTGTGACTGCCGTGTTACGGTGAGGAGGGAAACCGGGCTGAGGACACGGCTGACGTAAGGTGGAGAAAAAAGCCACGGTGATAGACAAACAGCCAGGGCCCTGAGCACTTCCGTATTCTTCAGACACATAAGATAGTAGGTTACATACGTTGTCTGCAAGTGGTGTTTTCTTTTTTTGTCCTTTGTTCTACGTGCAGTGTGAGCTGGGGTTTGTTATTTACAACCAGCTGCACTGTCACTGATAGACATGTCCCCTGCACCTTCTGTCACATACACAGCAAGCAACAGAAAGAAGCGCAGAGTCCTTTGAAGGCAGAGGAAGCAGAGATGTCACTCCCCCGAGAGAGCGTTCTCTGATGCTCCGAGCAAGGGGCCTCCTTGGTACCATCACAGCGCCTTCCCATCCTCTTACTGGAAAGAAGGTCCTTAGTATAATACATCATTGCAATTATGCCCTGGGAGCTGATCAACAATCAGCAAGAGGTTTGTTTGTCTTGTTAATGGTTCATTGTGAAGAAGCTGAGAGGGTCACCGCGAAGGGGGGTATCTACCATGTCCCTTTCGGGATGAAGCCAGGAAGAATAAAGTCGTGGATTTGACCATGGAGAGATGGAGGTCTGAGCAGGGACCCTGAGGGGCCCAGGGAAGAGGCTGGGTGGCACGGGGTACGCACATCCTCGGGACCCAACGGGGACGTGAAGAAACCCAGACTTATTTTCTATGGTGATTGGATTGTGCTTGTTCTGGTGACCCGCGGTGTGGGCAGGCACTTTCAAGAGCAGAAAAAATGGCCCGCTCACCCCAGTGGGCTGTCCGTCTCCCCCATAAGCCCAAACCCATGACCCATGACCCATGCGTCATCATGGCTTGGCCACCGTCACCTCCTCAGAACCCAGTGCAATGTCTAGAACATTGAAAGACACTCTCAAGTGTCTGTGGGATGGATAGATGACTGGTGGGTAACACTCGGTTTTTACCTTGGGCAGAGCGCTGTGGTTTGCAAAAACAATCTCCCAGCAGTGACTCGGTTAAAGCTGAGCTTTTTTCATCCAAACTGTCTTGTCTGTCCTTCCCTGAATTTCACACTGGCAGACCATGCATATGCAGAGCACAAAGCGATGGCACCAGGCAAGCCCTGCCTCCCATCTGGCAGAGGGATGATTACTCCCCTGGAGCCCAGAGTCCTGTTCCTCTGCCTGATAGTCGATTGAAGGTCAATCACAGCTTGACTTGAGGTCAAGGTGTACTTTTCAAAAACCTTTCTCTTTTGGGGGGCTGTAATCATGAAAATGCCCAAACGGAAGAGAGGGATGGACCCAGGTGTCCCTAGATCTGACTTCCATTCAGCATTCATCTCCACCATTGTTCAGTAAGCATCTACCGTGCGCCCTGCAGGGTACCGAGCCCGGGGCTACGACGGAAAATAAGGCGCAGTCTTTATCCTCATCAGACTTGCACCCCGGTGGGGAACCGACAAGCCAGTGATTCCAACCCAGTTTGAGAAGCAGGGAAACAGGCTGCAGAGGGACTTTGAAGCCGGCTTGTGAGATTTGCAGGGGCAGGTACTTCCTGAAAGGAGTTTTGTCCGATCTGAAACTGATCTGTGGGAAGGAGGTGGCCAGGCGGAACATGGGAAAAGGAGAAGAGTATTTCAGGAGGAGAGAGAATCTTAGCACTGCTGCAGGGAGAGCAGGAGTGGAGGGGCGGGGCGAATGTGGAGGGGGCGGGGCTGGGGCGGGGCCGGAATGGAGGGGCGGGGCCCGGCTAGGCCATGGTCTTGTAATCATGCTCAGCGTTCAGACAGATCCAAAGAGCCATGGGGGACAAGTCCCTGGAAGGCTTTCCTAGGAGAGTGATCATGACCAGACATAAATCTGTAGAAATCTACTCTGGGTGCCGTGTGGACGGGAGATTGGAAGCCAGGACACTGGTTAGGTGGCCATTTTAATGTACACACATGCACACACCTTCCCACCAATGGGTTGCGCATGCACCAGAGTCATCCCACCCCTGGGGCCTTAACAGTGCCTTAAGCTCTTCCATTGTTAGTGCCCCGGCCTTCTCCTCTGCAGAATGGGAATGACCACAGCTGTCCCTCAGTGTCCCCCAGGGGTTCTGAGAGAAGGGACATGTCACATGGTGAAAGCCTTGACAGCTCCGTGTGGATGAACACAAAGGGCTGCTTCTGTGGGGTCCCTTTCCACGTCCCTCGTCCTTCAGCTCCAGCTGGGGGGGTGCCCCCCGGGCCTGCGTATGGAAAGGGCATGCAGAACGGCTATGCGCAGCTCAAGGAGAGATGAGTTTCTGTTAGATTCCCATTCTGTTTCAAAGCTCAAACCAGGGCGGGGGGGATTGGGATTTTACCCCTGACACTGAATTTAGAAACTACAAAATGGTCTGTTCAGCCAATCCTTTGATTCAGCAGCCCCATGACTGGAGGGTGTGCCGTGCTCTGTGAGGCTGGACGCCTGTGTGCATCTCCTAGGACTTCGTAACCAAGTGCCATAGACTGAGTGGCTCAGACAATGGAAATTTGTTTCCTCGCAGTTCTGGAGGATAGAAGCCCATGATCAAGGTGTCGGCAGGGCTGCTTTCTCCTGAGGCCTCTCTCCTTGGCTTGCAGATGGCCGGCCGGCTTCTCCCTGGGCCCTCATGTGCCGTCCCTCTGTGTGTCCTCATCTTCTCTTAAGGATACCAGTCATATTAGATACGGGCCAATTCTAATGCTCTCATGTTACCTTAAGCACCTCTTTCCAAACACAGTCACATTCTGAGGTACTGGGGATTAGGGCTCCAACATACAAATTTTGGGGGGCGGGACACAATTCGGCCCAAATGGCTTATTTTTGTTTTTTTTTGAGGGCAGTGTCACTGGCCCTCATATGTGGGACCCGAACCGGGGCCCCTGGCTTCCCAGACTAGCGTTTAACCACCGTGCCACTCAGCTGGCCCCCAAATGGCTTATTTATATAGTGAATATAAGCAAACTGCCAGGAACCTCAAAGACTGAGAATTCCTGCCGAAGTTTATTCCCAGACTAAGAGTCCCCGACTGAAATAGATTTGCTGCTGCCTCGGTGGTGGCACCACCCCCGATCTGTCCTTATCTCAGCTCCCATGTGCTGCCATAGAAAACAGTGGATCCATGCCCACTTCTTTCTTTCTTCCCCAATTCACTGAACGAGTTTTTCTGTGGCAGCCGCTGGCTGAGAAGAGATAACCCAGGGAGTGGTGGGGTCAGCCCGTGTCCTTTTTCTCTCCTCAGTTCTTGGACGGCCTCTGTGGTGTGTTAGCTGCTGCACAAATCTCCAGAGTGGAACTCATTGCTAAGAGTTTTGAGTGTGTGCATGTGCGTGCAAAGTGGCACCTTTAAGAAAGCCGTCAAAAGGACAGTGGGGTCCCCTGAAGAGGGGAGGCATGCATTCATCTACCGATGGGCCCCATTTGGATTTCCTGTCCCAGGCTGATATGCCCTCTGCTCATCTTGGTTTCCATAACCTCGTGAGCCAAGTACATATAATAAATCAGTCAATCTCTGTGTCTCTGTCTCTTTCTCTGTCTCTGTGTCTCTGTCTCTCTCTGTCTCTGTGTCTCTGTCTCTCTCTGTCTCTCTCTGTCTTTCTCTGTCTCTGTGTCTCTGTCTCTCTCTGTATATATACTTATACACACACTATTGGTCTGTTCCTCAGACTAACATAGACTAACCCAGACTAACATATCTATATAGGAATACAGGAGTGAAATAAAATAGCTGCCTTTGAGTTTTACATGTTGGTGTGTGGAGATCGGCTGGGAGTTGGTCTTTGCACTTTGTTTGCCATGTGCCATGACTCATTTGGACAGCAGTTTTAGTCACATACTTTCCACCTGGAAAAGCAATTTCTTGAACATGCACCTCTCTGTGACCCCTCATTTTAGGCCTCAGCCCTGGATGTGGGGAGAATGTGAGAGTAAGGGTATATCTGTACTATTTCTTTTATGCTTAAAGCAGGGCTCTTAGCCCCTTTTGTTCTAGGGGCCCCTTTGGCAATTCTGTGAACCCTATCTCAGAATAATGTTTTAGAATCTGTAACATAAAATACATAGGGTTATGAAGGAAACCAACTATTTAGAAATTCAGTTCTCAAAAGTATTTAAAAAATTGTGATCTAATAAGATTCACTCCTTTACTAACATGTTAGAAATTCAGTTCTCAAAAGTATTTAAAAAATTGTGATCTAATAAGATTCACTCCTTTACTAACATGTTAAATAACATGATTTAGGGTTTAATAACCACTGTGATTTCAAAGTACTGAGGAGCATAAATGATATTTTGAAATAATTGTTAACACCTGGGACGTGATATGAAGCTATCCATGATTTATTGGGAACAAAGTTCCAGATACTATAAATAATATGGCGGTTTGTTACCCTCTATTGGTTTGCTAGGGCTGCCGTAACAAGTATCACAAGCTGGGGAACTTAAACAACAGAAATGTGACACTTCTTAGTTCTGGAAACCGGAGACCAGGAGTGTTGGCAGGGCTGTCCCTCCACTGACGGCACTGGAAAGCGGCCAAGATGGTGTAATAGTCAACACATACGCCCCACATACAGGAAAGGGAGATGGACATTTCACACGTAAGAAAAAAGCACAGACAGGATATAACATCTTCAGCTAGCCCATACTCTGCTCCTAGAGTCTTACTTTTACCTAGCTAGCCTGCTAAGCTCCTGCCTCATCCCAGCTTTCCAATAAGCAAAAAACAACTCCAGTGACCCAATTTTCTGGCCCTGAAACCACCATCCTTAGGAATATATGTTGAAGGGAAACTACTTCTGTTATTAATCTGAAAGTCAAATGTCATCATGTCACCCCTGGCACTTCCCCTTTGATGACCCACTCTTTGCTTTCAGAATCCTTCAAGTGGCACTTAAGGCCTGTCATCCCCAGCCTCGTCTCACTCCCTGCTGACCTACCTCTGTGACACTCCTGCCACCAACCTTTCCTCAGGTCACTGAACACACCAGTCCTCTTTCTGCCTCCAGCTTTAGCTCATGCCATTTATTCCACTGTGATTCAGAAACAGCAAGGATTTCTGCAAGATGCAGGGCTGGGGGCAGGAGTGCTTTTCTTGGCTCTGAATTCTCAAAGGGGAAGATGGTGTGAAAACCCAGGGGTTTAGAGACCCGCAGAAGGCACTTTGTGTAGAAGTCAGAGTTCAGCTAAAGTAAAGCTTTGCATTTTTTAATGAAGCTACCAGCTTCCGTTTCTTCAGCCTTCAACTGTGTGTGTCTCTGTGTGTGTGTCTGTGTGTGTGTGTGTGTGTGTGAGAGAGAGAGAGAGAGAGAGAGAAATACAGACACACACAGACACACACAGACACAGACACACACACACACACACACACACACACACACACACACTTTATCCTAACGAAGTGTTTCCTGAATTTTGTTTGCTGCCTTCAGTATTCAACTACCATCTGTAATCAGTTTTTTCATTTGGGATTTTCTATATTTTTTTACAGTATTTTTCTTTAAATTAACCCACTTTTTGTAAACTTAGCTTCAACTTAAAAAGAATACCCAACAAGCCACAGGCTGGGAGAAAACAATTGCAATCACATATTTGATAAAGTTCGGGCATCCAAAATATAAAAGAACTCTTAACAATAGGAAAAATACACAACCCAGTTAAAAAAATGTGCAAAAGACCTGAACAGACAGACAGCTTACCAAATAAGATACACAGATTAAAAAGAAGCATTTGGAAAGATGCTCAACGTCATCTGTCGTTAGGGAAATGCAAATGAAAATAATGAGACATGGTTACACACCTTGCTATAGGCTGAATGTTAGTGTCTCACCAAAATTCATAGTAAGGCCCCCATAGCTTTGTGAGATTTATCTCCAGGAGCTTGGCTAGTTTCTCATAGTTAATATTGGGGGAAAATCTTTGTGCTTCTGACAGGAGGGAAAAAAGAACCATTTTGAAATATGCCAGATCACTCTATTCTTCTTAAACAAGCTAGCCCTCAGGAGAAACTCCTTAACCAGAACGTAACCTTCTGGGGTTTTATCAGAGCCCAGGTGACCTGGGAGAAGGGGAATGCCCACCCCTTCAGCGGGACAGGCTGTCTTGATCACTGTAGCGTTGTGGTAAGTCTCAAAGGCAGTTGTCAGTCCTCCAACTTTGTTCTTCTCCTTCAGTATTGTGTTGGCTATCCTGGCTCTTTTTACCTCTCCACACAAACTTTAGGATCAGTTTGTGAATATTTACACAATAACTTGCGGGGACTTTGATTGGGATTACATTGCATCTATAGAGCAAGTTGAGAAGAATTGACATCTTGACCATATTGAATCTACTTATCTGTGGACATGGAGTATCTCTCCATTTATTTATTTAGTTCTTCTTTGTTTTCTCTCATCAGAGTTTTGTTGTTTTCCTCATATAGATCTTGTACATATATATATATATATTTTAGATTTATACCTAAGTATTTCATTTTGGGGAGTGTTAATTGTATATGGTATTGTGTTTTTAATTTCAAATTCCACTTGTTCATTGTTGGTATGTAGGAAAGTGATTGACTTTTGTATATTAACCTCAACCTATCCTGCAACCTTGCTGTAATCACCAGTAGTTTCAAAAGGGTGGGGTTTCTAGTTTTTTGTTTGTTTGTTTTTTGTGGATTTGTGGATTTTCTACATAGATGATCGTGTCATCTGTGAACAATGACAGTTTTATTTTTTCTTGATTTGTATACCTTTTGCTTCCTTTTCATGTCTTAGTGCATTAGTTATAACTTCCAGTACAATGTTGAAAAGCTGTGGTAAGAAAGGACATCCTTGTCTTATTTCTGATCTTAGTGGGAAAATTTCAAGTTTCTCACTCTTAAGTATGATGTTAGCACTGGGGGTTTTGCAGATATTCTTTATTAAGTTGAAAAAAAAACCCCATATTCCTAGTTTACTGAGAGCTTTATCATGAATGGGCGTTGGGTTTTGCTAAGTGCTTTTTCTGCATCAATTGATATTATCATGTGCTTTTTCTTTTTTAGCCTATTGCTGTGATGAATTATGTTAATCTGATTGCATTACACAATTGATTTTTGAATCTTGCAAACCTGGGAAAAAGCCCACTTGGTCATAATGTATAATTCTTTTTATGCATTGTTGGATTGATTTGCTAATCAATCCTTTTGTTGAGGGTTTTTGCATAAGAGATATTGGTGTATGTCCATGACAGATATTGATCTGTAGTTTTCTTATAATGTCTTTATCTTGTTTTGGTATTAGGGTCATGCTGGCCTCATAGAATGAGTTAGGATGTATTCCCTTTGCTTCTATCTTCTGAAAGAAATTATAGAGAGCTGTTATTTCTAACGTAAATGTTTGGTAGAATTTATCAGTGAACTTATCTGGGCCTGGAGCTCTCTACTTTGAAAGTTTATTAATTATTGATTCAATTTCTTTAATAAAGCTAGGCCTCCCCTCCCCTCCCTTTTAAGCAGTGGACCCTTCTTTTTTTCCCCAAATACAGTCTTTTGCAGCAGCATACAGGCTACAGCAGAAGTGCCTGGGCTGAGATGGGAAGGGGAGGCCTAGAATTCTTTCTGGCCGTGTTTCCTTTCCATCTTCTTTCCCACAGCCCACTCCTCTTAACCTGGATGACACCATAGGACCCTGGTGCTCTGAGGAGAACGCAGCCGAGACACCACTGGTCTCAAGGCCAGCATGTCTGATAGGAGTGCGGAATGCTCTGATTCCTACCCGAAGACCCTGGCAGCTGTGGGCAAGCCTAGAAGCATCCTTGCACCTTGGTTCCCTTTTCTAGCCGGGACTCCCCAGCTCTCTCTCACAAAGATGGGATGAGGATGGGGACTAAGATGGATGCAAAGATCCACGCATCCTCGGAAGACTCTTGGGACACAGTTGTTCCAGGCTGACAGGATCCAGACTTAACCCTTTAATAGACAAAGCCGGTGGGAGTGGAAACAACTGCAGAGTAATTTGGCAGTAAGGGTTCAAGCTGAAGATGCACCTAACCACTGACCTGGTGGTGACACTTTCAAGTACACATCTAGGTTTAGAAACTCTTATTCATATTCATGACGAACAAGTTCAAAGGCAGTTATGCAATAGTGTTTGTGATCATGAAAAATTGGGAGTAACCTGGCTGTCCATTAGGAGGGGAATGGATAAATAAATTATCGTATACTCGCACAATGGGATACTAGGCAGCTGTTAAGATGATTGAACTAGATGTGTATCAACATGCATGGATAGTCAAACGTAATGCTGGGCAGAAACGCAAATTCCAAATTGATATGCATGATAGGATCCCGTTTTTATAAATAGATGCTACATATACTAAATATGGTTTATAGGTACGTGTAGGTAATAGATCATAAAAACATTGATTAGGATATATACATATCAAGTTCATGGTCACAGGGAGGGGAAGAGTCCTGGGTAAGAGCACGGGAGATTGGGTTGCTTTACACACACACACATACCCTGACGAGATTTTGTCAACTTTGGTAAATATGTGGTTATTTATATATATGTCCTTTGTGTTTCCTATATGTAAACTTTTTAAAACTAAAAAAAGCATTTATTTGCATTTTGCTACAATCTACTCATTAAGCAGTTCTATAGCTCTTACTGTATATCACTTAGAAATATTAATAATTCAAATCTCATACCAACGTGATGAGGTACTATTTTAGAAGTGAGGAAATGCATGCAGAGAGAGGTTAAGCCACTCGCCCAGGGTCAAACAGCTAGTAAGTGCCAGAGCTAGGCTTCAGACCCAGGCATCGTTCACACTCTCGAGCACCCGCCACATGTTATCCGCGGCTTGTCCTCAGCGGGGTCCCCTAGGCGTGTCCTTCTCGCATTGCCCATTCACCTGACTCCCCTTACTTTGTTTTATGCTGCTTAGGAGTCAGGCTCAAATCCCACTCATCACTCCATTTCTGCTCTAACATGGCTCCTGGCTCATTATAAATAAACAGCAAATGTCTTGAACAAATGAATGGATGAATGAGGGACCCGAGCTTCCTGGAAGCCACGCTGTGCGAATGTCACAGTCAGGGTCGTTGCCTTTGAGTCCTTCTACCATATTCAGTGTCATCCAAGGTACTGGCACTGGGTACATGGGAGGGAAATCAGCCCTGTTAATGCAAAAGTTGAAAAAAAGAAGTAATGTGGGATGTTTAAGTGCTAAGGGCTGCCTTACTCCCTCTGCATGTAGATGGGTTCTTCAGAGAACGTTATAATGTTTTAGGAACCATCCAGGTCTCCTCACAAATCCATTTTCTTTTGCCAACTGATTCCCATTCCATTTCTGGTGTCAATTTAAATGCCGCTTCCTCAGAAGCCTCTCTGTCCCCACCCCCTCCCTGCTGCTGTTCTGTCTTATATTTCCGTCTTTCTGTATCAGACATGTCACAGCTTACCTATTTGTGAATTCTTTCTTTCCAGTGTCTCTCTGCCCAGGAGACCGTCCCTTCCGACAGGCTGGGGGTCCCGCTTGCTTAGCTCATGCCTCGTCTCCGGTACCTGGCCGACCGCAGGGGCCTGTGACACGGTAAGTGCTCGTGTGTCACCATTGAGGGAATCTTGTTGCTGACGGCAGTGGCTTAGCTGAAAAAGGTGTGCGACGGGTTTCCAAAAAGAAAAACAATTTTTTTCTTTGTTTTAGCAGCACAACTCCCTTCACCAAACGGAATTGTTCAGAAGTCCTTATATAAACCACTTGTTTCTCTGGTTGAATCGCGGGAGAACCGGCTTGCCCTGCTCTCTCCTTGCTGCTCCCGGCAGGGACCCTAAGGCACCTCACAGACTGGCCCTTGGCAAGATTTTTCCCGTTGAAAGGGCCGGAAGGGTCTTGTCCCCAAGGAGCCCCGTTTTGTAGGTGGAAAGACAGCTGATGCGCCCCCTTCTCCTGGCTCCCCACATCAGCCCCGTGGGGTACTTTGTTAGTAGAGCCATAAATTGTTCTCTAAAGGAGCACCTTCATTTGATTTGCTCTTCAGAGGACCTCTCCCTGGGAAAACGCTGTGCTTCCCCTGAGTTATGGCAAAGACCCCAGCGCTTGCCCGTTGTGTGTCCTGCCTCTGCCATCTGATGGTCGGATTCCTTTCCAATTTACGAGCTCGTTAGTTCCCCAGCCAGCCCCCATCTCGGTGCAGCTGACCCGGTAGCAACATTTGCCTGTGTCATGTCGCTCAGTCACACACAGGCGTCCTTGCTGAGGCGTGTCACTGGCTGACCCTGGCTACTGCATGGGCATGGGGACAGGAGGACAGAGCACTGGCACATAGGACTGGTGCAGCTCGCATGGTCGGGGCGCTCTCCTTGTTGGCCGGAGCATGGCTGCCTCCCTGCCAAGGGTCCCCAGGGTGAGTTCTGCCTCTCAGAGGGGCAGCCCCACCCTGCCTGCCTGCCTGCCTGCCCCCCATTCTTCCTGCTGGGGTTCCCCACCTCCCTAAGTTCCCCTGGAATGCTTGCCTGTACATTCGGTGGCAGGCCAGGTGCAGTCCTCTTGCTTTGCGTCTGACTTGGGGGGTGACAGGAAATGGAGCCGGCCGTGCTTTCCACGTGCCTCCATTTCCTGGCCTCTGAAATGGGCACAATAACATATCCCCAGGGCTCCGGGAGGGTCCTCTGAGAAGCATACGCCGAAGGGTTTAGGAGTGAGGCAGCGTCAGGGCTGTGCGCACTTTCAAATGGTTCATCCGATGTCTACAGCTCCGTGAATATGCGTATGTGCATTTAAATCTGTGTTACTTGCCCGGCACTGCTGCCACAAGTTACCACAAACTGGGAGGCTTGAAACAGCAGGAATTTATTCTCTCAACGTGCTGGAGGCCAGACGCCTGAGATCAAGGTGTCACAGGCCACCCTTGCTCTGGAGGCTCTAAAGGAATGCCCTTTGCGTCTGTCTCACTGCTGATGTCCCTCTGTGTCCATTGCTCGTGGCCACGTCACCCTAATGTCTGCCCCTGTTTGAACATCGCCTCTCTCCTCTGTCTATGTGTCTCTTACGTGGACACCTGTCCCTGGATGTAGGGCCCATCTCACTGTCCCTCGTCAAACCGCCCCAGAAACCACGTCTGTGAATTTCTTTCCCGTCATCTTCTGCTCCAAGGGTGTGCTTTTTCCTTTCAGACAAAAAGAGGGTCACACTAGATCTAGTTTTATGTTTGTTTTTTTTCAATTAGCAATAGATTGGGTATCTTTTTCCGATGTTAAAAAAAAAACAAAAACCCACGTGATCCTTTTTAATGGCTGCCTAGCATTCCATTGTGTACACGTTTCAACACTGCCCTTTTTCATGAGTGCACAGGCAGTTCCCGGCCTTCCGCTTCTCCTCATCATTGCGGCAACACCCTCGCCCACGCGTCTTTATGCAGTTAGCTGGTTTCTGCTTTAGGATAACTTGTCGCAGGAGGCATTGCAGGGAGAAATGGTGTGTATACTCCTAGGTCCTCCCATATCACCAAACTAGCTTGTGGTTGGCCAGCTGCTTGACGCATGCTGAGCTCTCTCTGCCCTCGGATGCGTAGCCCAAGCAGCCAGGTCCCAAAGGGGGCTATTGCATCAACTCAGAGGGAAATGAAACCCTTTCCCCATGAGCAGTCCACTGCGCCGAGGATGAGTTTAAGTCACCACTTCCAGACCATTTGTTTTATCTCACCTGACCTGATACAGGGAATCTCCTAGACTCTAATCAGCAGAGGAAGGCCGGAAAAGGATCTGTTTGCTTTGGGCTGGGTTTTTGTTGATTTGTTGGTTTGTTGGTTTTGCTTCGTTGCTAGAAACACATTGGCTCCTTTACAATGGCAATTTCCAGAGCCTTCCCAAGCCCCCCACTCTGCTGAATCTCATGCCCATTGGCACTTGGTTTTCGCCAGCCGAGGTCCAGCGCCGGCTTACAGTCTTCCTTCAAACCTCCACTCTCCTGCCCTCTAAACTTTCACTCACAAGGTGCTTTGCCCCGCCTGGAATCTCCTTCAGGTGTTACCCGATTTAGAAAATAAAAATACAGGATGTCCAGTTCAATTTGAGTTTCCGATAAACGGAATATTTTCAGGGATGCTGCCAGGTGCTGTGAGTGTATCTATTCTAATTACGGGTCCTGGGACTGGGGAAATAACCATAGGGTGAGTTATTTTCATTCGAAGGTCTGTTAACTGGCTCAAGTCTGGGAATTGATTGAGGGGCTGTGACTCTGTTTTGGTGATTCTAGTTAGACTTCCGGTCACTCGACCTAAAAGTCTTCCATTTATACAGATAATGTTAGAATTTAGTCGACTTCCAGGGTCAAGAAACTTTGATTTAAAAAGTTATGCTTATTATTCAGCCTTAGAAAGGAAGGACATGGTATAGCGTGAACCTTGAAGCCAAGCAAAATAAGGCAGATACTAAAGACACTAAGCACAGATCCGGTATGATTCCGCTTAGATTCCTAGGATAGTCAAATTCACTGAGACAGAAAGTAGAATGATGGATGCCGGGAGTTGGGGGAGGGGGGAATGGGGAGTTAGCATCCAGTAGACACAGAATTTAAGCCTGGGATGATGGACAGTCCCGGAGATGGATGGTGGTGAGAGCCACACAACAATGTGGATATTATACTTACTGCCGCTGAACTGTACACTTACAAATGGTTAAATGGTAAATTTTATGTTGTGTATATTTTACCATGAAAAAAATTACAGACGTTATAGAAGATAGTGTCCTTAAAAAACTAAAGAAAGAACTAGCATATGACCCAGCCGTCCCACTTTTGGGGATACATCAGCAAGATATGGACATAGATCTCCAAAGAAATGAAATCAGGACCCTGGAAGGGATGTCTGCACCCTCATGTTCGTGGGAGCCCAGACATGCACACAGCTCAAGTGTCTGGGACGAATGGATCAAGAAGACGTGGTACAGACACACAATGGAATACAATTCAGCCTTGAAAAAGAAGGAAATCCTGTCATTTGCGACAACATGGATGAACAGCGTGGAGGACATTAAATGAAATAAGCCAGCCACAGAAAGACAAACACTGCACGATCACTTATACCATGTTTTTCAGAAAGTAAGACCAGGTCTTATATTAATTTTTGCTCTAACAATCTACATTCATTCCATTTATTCATTTACAAAAATCTGCATTTATTCCAACAGTCAAGTCTGGCTGACAGTCTTAACTGGGGCTTCTGTTTGGGGCCGGGCTTATATGACGAGCATCCCGAGAAATCATGCGAGGGCTTATTTTCCAGTTAGGTCTTATTTTCGGGGAAACACGGTCTGTGGAATATAAAAACGTCAAACTGATAGAAGCAGACAGTAAAAAGGGGCTGGGAGGTGAAGGAAGTGGGGAGATGTTGGTCAGAGGATACAAAGTATCAGTAACCAGGGAGAATAAGCTCTGGGGACCTAGCGCACGGCGTGGTGGCTGGTGGCCAGTGACAGACAGGTCATCTGCCTGAAGCAGGCTAAGGCAGTAGATCTTAATTGTTCTGCTGAACAATGGCAACTGTGGAAGGTGCTGCGTGTGTTCATTTGCTTGGTTGCGGTAATGATTTCGCAATACATGTGCAGATGGAAACATCACCTCGTGTCCCTTAAGCGTATACAGTTTTTTTGTGTGGATTATACTTCAGTAAAGCTGAAAAGGAGTTACAGGTCACCTAGCGCAGGCGGTTGAGGACCCAGGCTCAGAGTTCAGGTCCATGTGGGTTGGATGGTGGCCCTGTCATTTAGCAGCTGGGCGGCCCTGGATGTGTCATTTCACTTCAGTGTCATCGCTTCGCCCCGTTGTTCTCACTCCCGACGGCACAGTGAAGTCACCTGCAGGGAGGGGTTTCAGGCTCCCTGTGCCCACATCCTCACAGACCAGTTAAATCAGAATACCTGGTATTGTGTCTTTAAAACTTTCTATTACGTAAGAAATACTACATGTTCACAACAGCGGGGCGGCCCGGTTGCTCAGTGGTTAGAGCGTGAGCTTGGAGCAATAGGGTTGCCGGTTCGATTCCCACATGGGCTGGTGAGCTGCGCCCTCTGCAACTAGATTGAAGACAATGACTTGAGCTGAGCTGCCGCTGAGCTGCCAGTGGGTAGCCGGATGGCTCAGTTGGTGAGAGTGCATGCTCTTAACAAGAAAGTTTGCTGTTTCGATTCCCACATGGGATGATGGGCTGCCGTCCCCCCACCCCCCACTCCCCACAACTAGATTGAAAATGGCCATGGGACTTGGAGCTGAGCTGCACTCTTCACAACTAAGACTGAAGCACAACCAGACTTGGGGAGAACACACTGTTCCCTAATAAAGTTAAAAAAAAATGTACCCAACAGCACTGTCATATAGTTCCCATATACCCATCCTCCAGATTAAACATTTATCAGGATCGTAGCACTGAAATACATCTTTTTTAAAGATTAAAGAGTTAGTGGGACAGCACAATACCTCGCACATAGTACTTGTTCAACATACTTCGCTATTTTTATGACGCCTGTTCTCCTTATAATTATGAATTCGGTTGCTTAAGCACCTTGACCTCAGAAAGGATGCTCTGAATAGGAGAGGTATCTATTGATTTCATGGGTAATATATGGCCCCTCGTTAAATGTTACCAAGAGGGTTTGCTTCTTCAGCGAACCATCTTTGAA
This sequence comes from Aselliscus stoliczkanus, assembly GCA_033961575.1. Taxonomy (NCBI): domain Eukaryota; kingdom Metazoa; phylum Chordata; class Mammalia; order Chiroptera; family Hipposideridae; genus Aselliscus; species Aselliscus stoliczkanus. The sequence goes on from CM066741.1 coordinate 4,344,413, forward strand.
ACATTCTTCTTTTTAAAGGGGAAGAAATCAATGTGAACTGGCAATAACTTAATTTTTTTTTTTTTAAGTACCACACTGCAGTGGAATCAGGCAGTATGTAAGGTAAGGTGGAGAGATATAAATAGCATGGGGGATATTCAGAGGAGGTAGAATGTGCTAGGCCTCTGGAAAGTGCTTTTAATCTAGCTCTGGTGCTCCCCGCCCACATGCCAGGGCAGACATTACTAATCAATCCACGCTGTCTCCCACTGAACCCCGAAGTTGCCTCAGAACCCTTCTTAAGAGGGTCCTCCAGGCACCCACCCACAATGCAAGGTGGCATAAGAGATGAAGCCTTTTTTTATTCCCTTCCTTTTTGTGCCCTTTTTTTGGTACGTGTGCCCTAGGTAAGCAAAACTACATACCGAGAAACAAGAAAGAGGAGAGAGAGAGAGAGAGAGAGAGAGAGAGAGAGAGAAAACAATTGTGTTAAACGCCCTCAAATCCCACCACAAAAGACAAGTCACTCCCATGGTGCTGTCACAGGGCCCTAGGGTCAGTCTAAGACGCCATCCAAAAATAGCGAAAGAAGGTCTGCAAAACCCCATGTCTGGCCAGGCTTGGCAACCAGTTCAAAATAAAGGTGTTCCAATGCTCTTCTCATTCCAAAAAAAAAAAAAAAAAAAATTAGCTTTGCCTCATGCTGCCAAGTAGTGCTGGGTCTAAATGTGTATTTTTCCATCTTTAAGTTGAAGCAGTAAAGAGAAGAAAGAAAAGCTCAAGAAAGGATTGGGGGGAGGGGCAGGGGGCTCCGTGGGACTAGCCCGGCCAGGGGCCCGAAGATGGCAATTATAGGAACCGTGAAAGTGCCCTGCGCGGTTTCCGTTTGCTGGACCCCATGCCAAGGTGAGCTGTGGGTTTTCCCATTTCCTCTGCACAAGCAGCCCTTTGAAGTCCGTCTCTTACTCTCTGTCTTTCACAGAGGAAAGGCCTAGAAGCTCAGGCCAGTTAACACATTGTATGCGGGCATTTGAGCGATTTGACGAGTTTACTCGTTTCCCACAAACAATGTGTTAAGTAACTCGCTTCAGGCTGCACAGTGTGCAAGTTGTGGGATTTGAACCCAGAGATGTCTGCTTAAGAAGCTGTAAGCCTTGACACCATGCAGTCCAGGCCAGCAGGGTCTTTTCGTTCAGCAGGAAAAGACGGTGACTCCCAGGAAGGCCCCATCGCCGCTCCTGCCTCACGGAGGGGAGGGACTTACCCATGTCACCTAGCTCAGCACCCAGCACAGAGTCCAGTCACGTTGGGTTGAATTAATATTGGGTACAATTTGAGGCTTTTGAATTCAGCAGTGACCTCTGCTTGCAGAGTACTGGTTGTTTTTTATAAATTTCCTGTTGCTTGTCCTGGAGCTCGGATGGGCACCGTTTCAGGGGCCGTGTCACTTGTACTGTTGGCTCATGCAGTCAACACATATTTATGGAGCACCTACTGTGTGCCAGGCCATATGGTAGCTGGGCAGCGGTGAATAAGACAGACCCAGCCCCTGCCTGGATGCTTGCAGACCAGAGGTAGAGACAGACTTCCCATGATAATGGTGACATGGGGCAGAGCTCAGAGCAGACGCTACAGACGCGCCTGGGAGGGGCTTCCGCCCAGACCCGGGGACTCACGGAGAACATTGGTGACAGTGGCATAATGGCATCTGCACAGACAGTGCTAGCCACGCCGTGGGCACTGATCGTAGAATGGGACTCGCATCTCCGGGTTTAATCCCCCGTCTACTGTCAGCTCAGGAAGTGGTCCTCTTACCACCAGTGTATGGACAAGGAAACCCAGGCCCACGAACACTAGCTGCCTTGGCCAAGGTCATGCCAGTCCATGGCGGAGCTGGCTTCAGAGCCAGGCTAGGACTGTGGTTTGACTTCTCTCCTTCATCAGCTGCCCTGATAATTTTTTCCCAGTGACATCAGAGAAAATGAGTTGGCGTTAGCTTGGAAAAATAGGCGGAGAAGACTGTTCCAGCCTTCAGCCTCCAGATGGAGGGGCCGCAGTAAAACCCAGACTGGATGGCACATCAGGGTCCGGAGCTGGGAGCTGTCGGAACCCTGGGAGGAGAGGCGGGCGGCGGGGAGGGCGCGAGCGGGCCGGTGTCAGAGCTGGAGGGCTCTGAAGCCCTGCCCGGGAGTCACAGAGGGCTTTCACGGTCAGGCTGAGCCCATCCTCTGGCTACTGGGGAGGCTCACAGGACAGAGGTAGGGGAGGAACTGCAGATGGGGTACGGGGCTGTTGGGCAGGGCTGGGACCAGACAGGCAAGGTGCCTGGGGCGCTCGCACAGCCTCCAGAGCAAGGTCTCCTGACAGTTCATGCCTCCTGTCTGACCTTTGTGCCGGGCCTGCTGTTTGGGCGGCTGCTGTGAGAATCTAGGCCGAGGTGGCATCAGCCAGACCTGCAGCCGACATGACAGACGCCAGAACCTCATAAAAATGGAAAATCCCTTTCACCGCTCCGCTTTTTACTGTCAGCTCCGATCATTACCCAGTTTCAGCTTTGACATCAGGAAGGGTGGAAAGTTCCAGGGGTGGAATCTCTTTGAGATTCAGTAGTGTTGTTTTTTTAAGTTGGCAATGGAATTGGGGGAGGCAAGGAAGAGAGAGAGTGGGGAGAGCAGTGGAGAGGGAGCGGGGAGCATAACATAGAATTAGATTGAAAAAACAAACGTTCTTTGAAAGAGTGGAGCCGAAGGATACATAATAAAAGCAAATTCCAGCAGAGTGAAAAGGAGTCAAATGCCACCTTGAAACGGAACAGCCATTCTCAATGCGCTGCCGGGGCTTTCCCGGGTCGCTGCGGTGTATGTTTGGGCCCTTCTGGGGAGACACTGTTTGCTGTTCGTTCACACTTGCATCTTTAGCCACGGTTCACCCAAAGGCCGGAGGAGCCCCTGGGGTTTGCTGTGACTCCTCCAACCCTGTCGCCCTGTCAACAGAAAGGCCCATTGACGGCTCTCGCTGTCAGCCCTGGGACGTTCCTAAAAATCTTAGAGATGAAAGTGTTTTTGAAGCTGATTTTAAATACGCACACCACGAGAATAGAGTACAACAGAATTAAAATCAGCTACTCTTCGGAGATGCTGACACCATAGCATGTGGGTCTGAGACGTGGAAGCTTCCAGATTGTGAGTTTTTCTTAGAAAGAAACGGCTTGATTTTACCTCATCTTACTCGTTTTTGCTCGTCTGTGCTCGGTCCTGTGGTGGACCACACACCTGATTGTTGGACTAAACCTCAGTCAGCTTGTCTCCTGGCTACACAACACACTCGTCTGTTCTCTCTCTCTCTCTCTCTCTCTCTCTCTCTCTCTCTCTCTCTCTCTCTCTCTCTAACATTTTATTGGGGAATTGGGGAAGGGAACAGTGTTGGGGAATTGGCAAAGGGGAACAGTGTGTTTTTCCAGGACCCATCAGCTCCAAGTCAAGTTGTTGTCCTTCAGTTTCAGTTGTGGAGGGCTCAGCTAACAAGTCCTGTCGCTGCTTTCAATCTAGTTGCAGGAGGCGCAGCCCACCATCTCTTGTGGGAGTTGAACTGACAACCCTGTTAAGAGCATGCACTCTCACCAGCTGAGCCATCTGGCCACCCATTGGCAGCTCAGCTCGGGCGCAGCTCACTGGCCCCTGTGGGAATCGAACCGGCACCCCTGTTACTCAGAGCTCGTGCTCTAACCAGCTGCGCCCCCTGGCCAGCCCCACGTTTGTGCTTTCAGAGTCCCCTCCTTGCCAGCTGTGAAGTCACACCTGTCTGGTGTGAATCAGTTCTATCCATCTCACAGCATCTCCGTGAACTTGCACAAGTTTCTCACTCCCTCTAAGTGTGAAATGGGGGATAATTATGATACTGCATTCCCCGGCTGCTGTAAGAATTAATTTGACCATGAGTGCATGTCGAATGCTTAGAACCATTCCTGGCACATGTGATGCGCTCGGTAATCATTAGCTTTTAGTGTCATTAACTACTGACTTGAACGACATTAAAAAAACAAAAAAACACCCCAAAGCTTCATGTGTGTAAATTAAGTGATTAAACATTATGAAATAATTTCATTGTAACCCATTTAATCATTTAGTGTATAATTCATAATCACCAGAGATATATTTATAATGTAATTCATCTAATCATTTCATGTATATTGATAAACACTAATCTGCATTCATAAAATTGCCAAAACTTGGAAGCAACCGAATGTCCTTCAGAGGATGATGGATAAACAAACTGCAGTCCATCCAGACGATGGAATATTATTCAGTGTTAAGGAGAAATGAGCTACCGAGCTAGGAGAAGACACGGAGTGACCCAAAATGCATATGACGAAGTGAAATGAACCAATCTGAAAAGGCTACATACTATATGATTCCAAGTACATGACATTCTGGAAGAGACGAAAGTAGAGTAAAATGATCAGGGGTTGCCAGGGGTTGGGGTTGGGGATGCATAGAGGAGCTCAGGGCGGTGACACAGCTCCAAATGACACCATGTTGGTGAATATGTGTCATTGTCCATTTGTCCAAACCCATAGGATGTACAGCTCCAAGAGTGAAACCTAACGTTAACTGTGGACTTGGGCAATGATGACATGTCTCTGTAGGGTCATCTGTTGTGGCAAATGTCCCACTCCAGTGATGGATGCTAATCATGGGGGAGGCTGTGCATGTCGGGGACGGGCCATAGGGGAAATATCCCTACCTTCCTCTCAATTTTGCTGTGACCCTGAATCTGCTCTAAACATTGTATCTTGAAGATGGTTTCATGTCAGACCATAAAGACCCACACGGCTCTTTGTCCTGGCTGCAAAGCGTTTCACAGCAGGGCCGTACCTGGCCTCCCATGGATGGTTTTTTGGGTGGCTGCGCGTGCGATCGCATCCTAAGCCCGTGTAGCAATGGACAACTTTGTGTACATTGGTGGCACTTTGGTGAGAGGTGGGATTGGGCGGGGGTGAGAGCTGGCTCTCTGCCATCCCACCGTCTGGGTTTGACTTCTAGTTTAGCCACTTGCTCTGTTACCTTGAGCCAAAGAATTATCCTTTCTACACGTCTTCTTTCTCATCTGCAAAATGGGGTTACTGAGAGTCCTTACCGAGTTGTGAGTGTTTGTGAGAAAATCCACACCGTAGCCCAGTGTGTGGCACATAGTAGGTACTCAGTTTCAGACAGTGTGTGTGTGTGTGTGTGTGTGTGTGTGTGTGTGTGTGTGTGTTTAAGGGAGAGTCGGGGGGGGGGACAGTGTCATGATGAGAACACAGACTCTCAAGAGGGAGCTAATATGAATAAAGTGTAGAACAGCGTCTTGCCATGACGTAATCACTATGTAAGAATTTTCTGTTATTCCTGGTATCCTAGGGGTAGAACTCCTGGATCAACAGGTATGTGCACTGGATATTTTAGTACCTACTGCCAAGTTGCAGACCCCACACCCCACCCTCCAGCACCCTCCAGAAGAAAGGCTCTGTCCATTTCCACCCCCACCAATGCACCAATACGGTCCCCTATAGCCTTGCCCGTGCTGTGTACTATTATACCAATCAGTTTAATTTTTGCCAACCTGATGGGCTCATTTTCCTTTTCTGAAACTCCTCCAACTGGGCCCTTTCATAAACCCAGCCTATCTGGTCCTTTGAGAAGGCCGTCGGTGAACAAAAGCAGAAGGAGCCGTGGCTCCATCCTTCTAATTTGCCACGCGCTCCTTTAGGCTCTTGGGGAGATTGACAAATGGTTATCAGGGTGATTATGAAAAGAAGCGGGAGCAGGGATCCTTAGACAGAACCCAGTGGTTTCCGGGGTGAGGTGTATGGGGGGGGAGGATGGGCTTTGATTTGATTGGCAACCAGACCCCTGCTGCCAGATGTCAGCAAATCATAGCCATTCATCCAGCTGAAAGCCAGCCCTCTCCGCCTTCCTGGGCAATGTGTTCAGACAGACAGAACCTGGCACGCTTGGCTCAGGGTGCAGAGCTAAATAGGACTTAATTTATATTTGAAAGTCTTTTATTCTCTTTTTAAGCCCCTGTGCTTTACTGAAATAAAATTTGATCGAGATGGAGAGAGGGGAGAATGCAGCTTTAATAATGCATAATCTGTCATCTTGGCCCTTTCTTCCTTCTCTTTCATTTTTAGCTGGAGCCTTGCCATGTCCCTCCGCCTTTCCCACATGCTCCCTGAGCTATATAGTCTTGTCCCTCTTCTAAACCTTATTGCCCGAGCAGCGTTCGGATGGTTTCAGGTGGGACTGGCAGGTTTGATACCCACTTTGCCCAAGGAGAGACTTCGGGGGCCAACGGGGGGGTCTCACCCTTGTCTCCATGAGCCACTATCTGCCAGTCAGCTGCCATATTGGTAAGATTAGCTGGTAATTAACAGCCCAGCCCAGCCAAGCAGAGGAGATGACTCAATTAGCAGAATGTCACTGCATTTAATTTCCTTTGCTTATCAGGGAGTTATTCTCTAATGACTGCAGGAAGGAGAGCAGGGCACCTTCATGGAGGGATCGGAGGAGTTTAAAAGCTTAGATGCGGTCTAACCTCTCTGAATGCCCGTGTGTGTGTGGCGGTAGGGAGGCTGTTAGTGCTGACTGGGAGACATGGCTGTGCCTCAAGCTGGCGGGGGGGAAAAAAAGATTGACTGACTCTCCACAGGACAGTTGGTGCTTAGAGTACAAGACCTTTGTTCCCTGTTTGTTATTTATACCTGCCCCCCTTTCTTAAAGCGAAACTTGTTTATCATATGTATTTGATGAGAAAACCCCTTCCTTGGCTAGTTAGCTGTCGTTGTAGTTGTAGCATACATAGCACCTACAATAATAATACAAAAGTTATTTACTGAATTCTTTGGATGTATCAGGCACGTATTTAGACTTTTTTTTTTAAAGATTTTATTGGGGAATTGGGGAAGGGGAACAGTTTTGGGGAGTTGGGGAAGGGAGCAGTGTGTTTTTCCAGGACCCATCAGCTCCAAATCAAGTTGTTGTCCTTCAGTCTTAGTTGTGGAGGGCGCAGCTCAGCTCCAAGTCCAGTCGCCACTTTCAATCTTAGTTGCGGGGAGTGTAGCCCACCATGCGGGAGTCGAACGGGCAACCTTGTTCAGAGCATGCGCTCTCACCAGCTGAGCCATCTGGTTGGCCTCTCTGTATTCAGACTTTTACATTGATGGATTCCATTTAATCCTCTGAACGCCACAAACTCTTTCTTAAAGGGCCAGAGAGTAAATATTTTAGCTTTGGAGACCAAAAGGTCACTGCATCAGGAACGCAGTCGTCACGTATTGGCAGACGAATGAGGGTGGCTGGGTTCCAATAAAGCTTTGTTTACAGACACAGGCATCGGGCCCAGTTGGCACCAAACTTTGCCAGCACCTGCTCCAAACCAGTGTGACTCAGACTTTGGGGTGTGATCTGTTAGTCATAGACTCGAATGCGTGTGTTGCCAAAATTATTTTTTTTAAACCATGAACTAAACCAAAATAGAATAAAAACTACGTGACTGCATCCTATCTGATATGGATAACTCCTACTTTGTGAAATTTTAATTTCGGGTATGTGCAATACATATCTGTGTGTGGAGAGGTGTGAGCGTATGCCTGCGCGCATGTGTGTTCTAGCTTTTGATGTAAAATGCATATCTTATTACGGACTGTGATGGTAACATTTTGAAAACTATTGACCCCCAAGTAAGTCTCATTATTACGTGCATTTCATAGCTAAAGGAACGGAGATGTAGAAAGACAGGAAGTGACTTGCCCGGGGTCACACAGCCGGAGGGCCTGGGATTCAAATGACACCAAAACACACCATCGCTCAGGTAACGGTGGTGGGGGGGCAGCCTAAGGTTATGTACAGGTGGTTTATCCTGAGATAACAAGCGTTTGAGGTCAGCTTTTCCCTTTGCCGGCTTTGGAAATGTCAATGAGAAGTCAAATGGTTAAACTTCCTTCCAGTGGGAGGAAAATAAAAGGAAAGCAAGAGACAGGCATATTCCACAGATTGAATGGTTTCCTGCTGAAGCAAACTGAATGTCTTTTTTGCCTTCCTGGTCTTTCCATTGCAATTGTTATTTATCACAATGTATATTTTTTTCACACAGCCCATTTTAGAAAGTCTGTTGGAATTGATTTGAGACTCTCAACTGTCTTGTGAACAAAAAAAGCAAAGTGTAACCTATTCCAACAGCCCTTCTTCCTTAATCTGGTAACGTGAGATGCGATTGAAATGATATTGTTAACCAAAATGCGAAGAAAAAACGCAATGCTGCACTGCGAGCGCGAGTGGTTGTTTTTTTTAACTCCCACTGAAAAGACAAATACATGGCTGAGACATTTATATTTACAGCACTCATTAGGGAGAAAATGCTCAACCCATTAATTTTATCGCTATGGTGTGGAATATGAAGTGGAAATGGAGTTTCTGAATTCTGGCTGTCACAGGACGCCCGCACTTTCTACAGCGGCCAGCGCGGAGGGAGGCTACGGCGACAGCCAAGACTTTTTTTTTTAAAAGACTTTATTGGGGAATTGAGGGAAGGGAACAGTGTTGGGGAGTTGGGGAAGGGGAACAGACAAGCTGCTGTCCTTTTGTTCTTCAGTCTGGTTGTGGAGGACATTGCTTCACTGGCCCATGTCGGTATCTTCATTGTGCTCTTTCTGGATGAGATCAGTCACTGGCCTCTGGATGGCCGCTCACTGGGCTATTGGCAGCTCACTCCGGCTGCCAGCTGCTCACACCGGCTGCCGGCCACTCACTGTAGCCTATGGCAGCCCACTGCAGCAGGGGCTGC